>OU343225.1:325769997-325852618 GCA_910596185.1 Chrysanthemum makinoi | reverse complement strand
CTAAACACAAAAGTACAATCAAAATCCAAACTTTAACACAAGAAATCAACCAAATGATGCAAAAACCACTAAACTTTCTCAAACTCAAAAACCACCTAAAAACCACTAGAAATCCAAAGATATGAAAGAGATGATCTAACCATGGCTCTTGATACCAATTGTTGGATATTGGATTTCATAAACACATAACAAACAATAATATGGGTCGAATTGTTTAGAGGTTTTAGAGAGAGAAAGTGGGAGCCTTTCTAGAGAGAGAAAGTGAAAGAAAACATAGAAGGTTAGATTAAGATGAATGAAAGGTCCAACCCTCTACCTTGGGAGGTAGAGGGTATTTATAGTTACAAACTAAACGTCCTCCTTCGGACTGTGGATCAGGCATACAGTGGGTAAAGACCCGTCCTTCCTCCACGGTGTTGCACTACGCTAAACTAAACTAATAACTAACTAATAAACTGATAAATAACGTAACTAACGACAAGTCTACGAGCTAACTTAAGCTAGATAACATTTGGGGTGACCGACTCTTCACTATGGAATTTTCTAATTCCTAACAGTATCCAAATCCAAACCCTTTGGGGTTTCACGGTCAACATTGAGAATGCCATTGGTAAACATCTTTCATGTGGGTATCCACCTAAGTCGGCATCCTTAAAATTCTACCGGATGGTATCCACTTATGGCAAGGTCTAGGATTGTTGGCTTCTTATGCATAGTGAGGGACTTATCCTTATTCCTTGTTTCCAAAAGATTTAGCGGTTGGTAACCATCTAGGTGAGGCTTTTGGTTTCATTTGCTTCATATGCACTGTGGATGACTTAGTATGAATCCTAGACATAACGAGGTTGTACCATTGCATGAGCATTTACTTTCTTCAGGGATTTTGTGAAACATGTATCATGATTAGCATTAAAGATACATTTGGACACTTTGAGCAAACGGCTTGTTTGGATTGAAATAGATCTAGATTTCTTAGTGTGATCTGCTATGGGAATAGCTTTACTCGAAGCGCAACTACTCTTAGATGTAATGCGTAATCCCTAGTCTTTAGATTAGTGTACCTAGGTAATGGTTTAGAACTACTAGTAGTGCCTTGAAATCTTGAAGAATTCATCATCCTAGGTCTTGCACCTAAAATTCCGTCTTTACAATTTTGTCCCTTCTTTCTAGCCATTTCAAGATAAGAGTTCTTATACAAGTCATTCATATCAACTTTCCTAGGCAAGTGAGGTGAAGTGACTGGTTTTGTCAAAACTTGTTTTGCATCAACTTGGGAGGCAAACCTTGTTTTTGAAAATTTTACAGTGAATTCGAGATCTAAACGCATTGATTTGTCTAATAACTGGTTTCCCAAGTTTGATGGTTTTGAAAACTTAGTGTTCACACTGTTCCTGTTGTTTTAGAGCTCATTTTTAAAGCAACAATGGTGAAACTCTTTTCCTGAAGTTGAGCTTTGAGATCATCAATTTTAGCTATCAAAGAGTTTGTTTGTTCCATTGATGTAGTTCTAGCTTCTTTGATAGAGTCACTTAGTTCTATGTGATGCTTTCTTAGAGACTCATTTTCCTTTAGTAATTTGGCCACCCAAACCGCTAATTCATCATTTCTCATTTGAATATCATCAATAGCATTAATATCAGAATTACTTGTAATCAAATTACTTTTCACATACATATCGAAAATATGTTTCTTCAAATTATTGATGGTTGAGTCTTTGTCTTATTTGGGCTTTCAAAGTGTTAATTTCAAAAAATTCACGGAATTCAGGAAGTTTCGGATTTTTATATGGTTTGTTAAGTTGAAAACTTTCTTCTTTACTCTGTATCGCAATTTCAAGTGAGACGCAATGTTTTTCAAGATTTGAGAATTTGTTTGAAAGTTCATCAAAAGCCTTTTTATCAACCGTATCTTTTGTTTTGAAACACTTAATCTCGAGACTTCGGCCTGAGTTATAGAACATTTATCAAAGACATGTTCACATCATGATCGGTTTGTTTAAGCCTTAGCGAGATGCACTATGTTGAACAGCTTAAGGGTATTTTCTCATTGCATGACACTTGTTCAATTATGTCTTGATATCTGCATCCATATCATGTGTAACAAGAGTCACTGGACCCATTTGGCTGCGTCAAGCATCTATCTCTCGAGCCTCGTATTCGATGTCAAGCAGATCCAACATCGGTGCATTACCCGACTCAACACTACAATCTTTTGATTGTGCCGCCATTCATTCCCATTTCGATTTGACATCTACTTCTTGTGTGTTAAGAGTAACGAAAGTGGGTTACATCATTCTTTGTTGTTTCGATATTCGCATTCGGCAAGACACCTTAGACCTTTCGATACATTACCGACTTATCACAAATATCTCTCAACCGTACAGGCCTCTCATCTACTTTCTCATCAACTTTTTCATCTTTCTGAGTAACTTCCTCAATATACTTCTCCACATTATCCATGAGATGAATAAGTGTCTCCGTGGAACACGCTTAATTTCCATTCGGTGTGTCTCTTGAAGGACATTTCGGTCATGTCTTGATCATAATCAGATGTGAATTCCCTTCTAATGAATGACTGAAATAGTTTGTAGATCACTTGAAGTGCAGTGCTGGAATTATCCTTATGAACCTTCTCTTTGCCAAGTTGTAGCTCCAATTGCTCTAGGTTTAACGTGAGTTCACTGTTAATGTGGATAAGTCCTGACGGAAGAGGGCAATACATGTTCGTTCCATTGATGTGGGTAAAAGTAACATGAGGTGAGAGTGAAGTTGTTGATAAGGTTCAATGTTGCTTTGCTTTTGCATGGCATTCAGCTTGCTGACAGTGCAAATCAATCTCATTGGACTGGGAGCATGAAGAACTCAAATCATCATTGATTGATTCCATCATCTGGTTCAGTATAGCTAATATTCTCATAGTTGTCTACGACATCATACGGTTTGAGTACTTCCGAAATCACTGGAATCGGGAGTGTAGGACATGATGTTGATGAATCCACGGGATTTTACAAGTCTATGATTTAAACCGAGAAATAGAATCTTTCTCGGGATTTTACTAAAATCAAGACCAAACCGTTAAGCAATGACCAATGGAACGTGTTAAGATGACTGAAGGATTGTCAAAATGATAGACAATTGTGTGTTAGGACATATAATTGTTTGTAGGATTAGCAGAGATGTTGTTTGGTTGAGATTTGGATTCGTTTATACCCACGATTTTCAGAAATTTAGGTCTAAAACATAAAAACCTCAATAACTTTTGTTCGAGGCGGATTTAGCCCTCGAAGGTTTACCCTAGTTTATTACGTGACATTCTCCTCGTTCTCACAGTCTCGTTTTGATGGGTAGAAGCAATTTGAAACGGAGATTCTGGATCAAAAGTTATAGCCGTTTGAAGTTTTGTATGGAAAAGTCAACAAGTCGCTAAGAATTCTTGAACCAAGTAACTAAGAAGATAATGCACCAAATTAAGCTAACACCTAATTAAATACACCCCCAAGTAAGCTAGACAAATGCAAGTCGCTAAGTAGTAACTTCGCTAACCCTCAAGTCGCTAGCAAAATTTTTGTGACAATTAAGCTACTCAAGTCGCTAAAGATACAAATCGCATTTAAAGAGCAACTCGCTACCACAGTAAAGTCGCTACCCGTAGTGGAGAGTCCACTACTTGTATTGTAACTCGCTAGATCTAAGTCGCTAGGTCTAAAACTGTAACTCGCTACAAATTTGTAAAGCAAGTAAACTCGAAGAAAGTATTCGTGTGTTAAGTATTAGCTATCAAGAAAAACCACATGCTTAACCATCACTTTTCAATCCAAAACAACCCAACCAAGATGATTCAAGCTTACCAAATGAAAACCTAAACACTTGTGATGATTCTAAACATAAAAGTACTAACAAAATCCAAGCTTTAACACAAGAAATCAACCAAATGATGCACAAACCACTAAACTTTTTCAAACTCAAAAACCACCTAAAAACCACTAGAAATCCAAAGATGTGTAAGATATGATCTAACCATGGCTCTCTGATACCAATTGTTGGATATTGGATTTCACAGACACATCAAACCATTAACACAAGTGAGAATTATAAAGTGGAATTCTAGAGAGAGAAAGTTAGAGGTTTAGGGAACTTAGAGAAAGTGAAAGATATTATTATGAGCTCCAACTCTCTACCTTGGGAGGTAGAGAGTATTTATAGTCTTACATAAAACGCCACACAACGGGCTGTGGATCAGGCATACAGTGGGTAAAGACCCGTCCGTCCTCCACGGTGTTACTTAACTAAATACTACTTAACTAAATATTACTATGACTACGAGCTTTCTAACGATTACATATACTTGAGGTGACCGACTCTTTAATACCGGGAATTTCTAATTCCTAACACATTCTTGTTGTTTTTAGAAAATGATACAAGAACAAAGGAAATCATATAAGCACATATGACAAACTCAATCAAAAATCCATTTAGTGTGTTATATGTTTTAAACATTTTCAACCTATATGACTTATCTAAATATCTAAACTAACATTTTCAACACAACTAGATGTTATCCCAAACACTCCTTCAAATAGCACATTGATTAGTAGAATATTACTAAATCGCCAAACAAGAGAATGAATAGCAAGGTAAGAAAACCACATATGCTATTCAATCAAACAAGCACAAAAGCTATTTGAGATAAGCAAATAATCAAGTAATGCAACAAAGACAATTTATCATTTAGCATAGCATACGAAAGTTATTTTCATCGCTTGTGTTAAATATAAACATGTATACCAAGCTTGATTAGTTTCTTTTATATTTATAAATATGATCAAAACCTTAATTTCAATAGAGGACACATTGTTATTCAAAAGCGAAAACATCCGTCTCCAATTAGATCAAAAGTTTGTGCAAAAGTTATGACCGAAAAATGACTTTCTAATATAAATCAATGATTCTGTAAATTATTGTTTTGAATCAGTTTATGAAATCACTTTTAAATGAAAGTAGACTCAAATACCTTTAAAACGATAGGTGGCACGACTTCTAACGACTTACGGTTAAAAGGTTATGAATTTTTGAAATTGAGACAAAAAAACTGTTTTTACGTACCACGGATCCCACGGATCGCTTGCGAGGATCCGTCCAGTGCAACTGAGGGATCCGCGGATCGACCACTTGAATTACAAAATATGCGTTTTGACCCGGCGAAAAGGTTTAGTCTTTGTAGACTTTTTAGTGAAGTTATATTACCAATTTTACCTTTATTCAAGCTTGATTAACAAGATATCTAACAACAAAACTTCAAAGAGAAAAAAAAAATTACTAAAACACTTTTCATATTATGCTTATTATAAGATAGAAGCATATATCACCATTTTGTCCACAAGCAATTTAGCACGTTTTTGAAAAAAAAATGTAACTAAGAAAACATACCTTTGCTATATCCCCTTTTTATGGTTTTAGAAACCATAGACGCGAAATACTTCATGATCTTCTAAGATACCCCAATCCTTTGCTATATTCCCTTTTTATGGTTTTAGAAACTATAGACGCGAAATACTTCATGATCTTCTAAGATACCCAAATCCAAGTATGAAGACTTCTCAAAGGAAAATGTTAGAATGATCTATCACTATCCAACATATGATGATTTCTAAAAACATGACTTTTTGTTTTAAGAAATTCCCTTCTTTGTAGTTTTCAAACATACACGGATCGTATCAAGTTTTCAAAGTACAATACACTAAAAAAACTTGGTAACTGGCTCATACCAATTGTGGAAAACTAGAAGGGGGTTGAATAGTTTTACCAATTTAAAACTTCCTTTTAAATATTTAGATCGACTTATGTCAATCTATTTGATTGTTTATGTTGGGCGTTGATAGATAGATATATAAACGTGTAATGAAATATAAAGAGTAAGAAGCACATCACCACGAAAAAAGTTATTTATAGTGGTTCGGCTACAAGGACACCTTCCTTGCCCTACTCCATCCTCCCGGAGTCATCTACTCGAGAGTTCGTAAGCACTACACCAACTCCTTGTGGCGGAGAAGCCTTCACAACGTCGCAACCTTTTCGGTACAAAGCTAAATACCGAGTTCTTTCACACCAAGGCGAACCACACCTAACACAGCGTCGCCTACCCTTTATACGGTGCTAGGCTAACCACCGAGTTCTTTCACACCTTAGGAGAACTAATCCTATCACAACGTCGCCTACCCTTTATTAGGTACTAGGCTAAGCACCTAGTTCCATTACTATGGAGGAACTACTACCCTTCACAACACAACACCTAATATCAAGGAGATCAATTCCTTGTTACACCTTCATCAAGGATATCACCATCCTTGGAAACAAACAAACAAACACTTATATGTATAACGATGCACCTCATCGATTATACGTCCTAGGCATTCTTCCCAAATGCGACTTGATTTGATTCTTTGGCATCCTTCACTAATGCCTTTGACACCACGCTTGGCACCCTTCACTAATGCCTTCGTCTTGACACCTTTAGCATTCTTCACTAATGCTTTGCCACGGATGATGAGCACCTTTCACTAATGCTTTCATCTTGACACTTTTGGCATTCTTCACTAATGCCTTCAACCCAACATCTATGGAGAAAGGAAGAACTATCAACAAGAGAACCTTAGCTGTCTTGATGATGATGAAAGCTTATGACAACTCATGGACTTGAGCTTTCCGTCTTCAAGAAGTGGTGATCTTGCCTTTAAGAGGAACCTAGAAGATCACACAAAAACAAAGACAAACTACATAGATCTCTTGGATCTGAGGTTAGAGAGATATAATACTTGGAGAAAGTATATGTGAAAGTGGTGAGCTAAAAGGAAGAAATGGCTCACTATTTATAGAAAATTCTCTCTGTTCCCGGATCCCACGGATCCCTTCCACAAGGGATCCGGCTAGCACAAAGCCAGGGATCCGTGGAACGCTCCTCTTTACCCATGGGTATTTTGGTTATGGGTCATGGGTTGATCCATGGATCTTTGGCTAGATACAATGTATCTCTTGAGTGCTCACCAAGGGTTCAATGTATCTAGACATTCTCTTGAGTGCTCACCAAGGGTTCAATGTATCTAGATATTGGGTATGGGTCAATACCAAGGGTTATGGATATTATCCACATATGATATAAGCATGATGTCATGCAATGGGTTATGGGTCAAGCTCAATGGATTATGGGCTTTGGGTTGTACCCAACTACATTCAATGTATTTGCCCAATGGGTTATGATACTTAAGTTTCTACCCATTTATATTACCCAATATACTACATACTAGTTATGTGTATATTTTACCCAAATATGTAAACACTAGTTGTTGTACATATGTAATATTAAATCATAAAATCACTTATACTTGTTTTAATGTTTTATGTGAAAATGTGAATATGTTAGAAACTATTAGTTCAAACCATTTACGTATTTTATTTGTTTCGTTAAAATGATTTTACGTTTGTTATCGACAAAACATTAGAAGATCGTAAAATGTAAATAAACGTTTTCTTGCTTATTTGTATTAACAGTCCAATTTACCCTTCTCTACTTTTCTCTAACACCATCTTAGCTGGTTTTTCAAGTTCTTAACTATTTCTTAGAGATGAAAGCTCTTCCATTCTCAAGAAAACTAAAATAAAAAAGTGATAGATTTTTTTTGCAACTAAATGCAGCCTAAATATTTTGTTCATCTTTTAAAAAGATTGCACGTAAACAGCTATAGGATAATATATGATTTTTTTTCTTGTAATAAATGTTTTTTAGAAAAATGTATATTGAATTGCCCATTGTTCAAATATGAAAAAGGTATGACACAAAGTAAGCAGACAATGGTATTGATTTCAAATAATGGTGATTGATATTTTCAGGTATAAAACCTAATTCGAGAGTAATCGTTACCAAAAGTCATTGCATTGCACTAAATATATAAAGTAAATCTTTCAATAAACTGAATGATTTTGGGACATAATAAAGAACACAACAATCACATCCTTTACCAAAATTATACAAACATGTTAAAGAAAACATGCATTCTTACTATTTAAAAAATTTGAGTATATGACAAACTAATCACTATATCCCTTAAGCTAAAGACATGGAATCACGTCTATGTAATGTAACTAATGTTATACAACGAGGCTCGAGCTAATTGCACTTTGCACTTTGCTCGGCGTCACCATTGCACTTTGCTCGGGGTTGGCTAGGGATGGAAAGTCTCGTCGTTATATTGCCGAGAATTGTGGTGTGTTTTTTTTTTTAGAAATATTGAAGTGGCAGATGATAACAAATAAATCATTTCAAAGTAAAAATATAAAAAATTAGCTTTATGGTCGGGTTCGCTTCATAATAGGGAAAATGATCCGAAAAGGCATCAAACTTGCCACTTTTTCCTTTTCTAGGCATCAAACTTTTTTTTTTCCTATTGTAGCCCTAAACTTTCATAATTTTCCTTTTGTAGCACTGACTCACACTAAATCCAAAATTTCGTTCCTTAATCATCATTAACCCGTTTTAACCTATGTTTATGTATTTTGGAAGTGGTATGAACAAAAGGTGTATCTTTAGGGGGTTTTGGAACATTTACAAACATTAAAACTAACCCAATTTCCCCCAAACCCAATCATAACCCGTTCTAACTCACCCAAGCCCTAATTTTATAACCTAACAAAATTAACTTGTGTTCCTTTGCTATATTTGATGCTTCTTTCTTTAGTTAAGGTAAAAATGTTATGATTTATGTGTTATTTATCTGTTTTGATCAACGTTTGAACCATGGATAAAACCCTAATTTCGTTTCTTGTCAATTATTTTCGAGAATGTTACGGTACCAATTTGCATCAATTTGATGTACACAATGATGGATATTTTAGGCATTTGCCTCTACACACTCGTGGACGGGTGATTCTTAACATGTGTGCTCCAAGGATGCCCTATCTTACATTTCTTTGAATTCTTGGAAGAAAAAGTAGGTAATTACTTTCAAGGTTTGTATTATAAGATCCCTGATGCTGAATTAGACAAAGGTTTAGTTAGAGTAACTAATGATAAGGAGATAGAACACATGTTTAATGTGGCTCAGTTGTTTGGTAGGATTGAAATATATCTAGATCACAATGATATGGACCTGTCAGAGTATTTAGGACAAGCAGATAGCACTTTTATGGATGAGTCATTTGCTAAAGCAAAAGACTCTACCAAAAGTATGCTTGCAATGACTTTCATTAGATGAGTTGGTTAATTGGGCTGAGGACGAGGTTGAGCATACTAGGAAGGTTAGTGAACCAGAGGGTGAGAACATTAGGACTAGTGTAGAGGGTGATGATAGTATGCCTAGTGTAGAGGGTGATGATAGTATGCCTAGTGTAGATGGTGATGATATTAGGCCTAGATCAGGTGTGGATAAGGGCAAAGGGAAGGCTAGTGTAGTTGAGAACATTGATGTACAAGATGAGGTAGTACAAGTTAGATTGTGGAGGCGTAGTGAACAAGTGGATGATAGTAGGCCTTGTGTAGAGGTTGAGGATTTGCAAACTAGTATGGATAAGGGTAAAGGGAAGGTTATAGAGGATGGATGGTGAGTTTGATGATGTCTTTGATAGTGACAATGACAGGTGAATATGGTTCGAGATAATCAGTTGACTATCTAAGTCCTGGTGAAGAGGAGGTTATAGAACTTAGGAAAAGGATCAAAGCCAATAGATTGAAGGAAAGTGAGACTTTGCGGAAATGAGTGAACCAGCTCCATCAACAGTGTCCCTCCAATAACCATAGAAGTGAGATTTTGATGGAACATGATATGTTCATGAACAACTTGATGAAAAGGTTACTGACCATCGTAGGCATTTCAAATGAAGATCCTTTTATTTGTGTGGAGAGCTCGTTGTGGATATCCAGGTCTATGATGAAAGTAGTCATTGGAGGTAGGCACCAAAGGTACTATCCTAGTTTGTTTTTCAAATACATATATTGTTTATGAATTTTGGTTAAAAACATTTGTTTTATTTGTAAATGCAGGTTGGTGAAAAGTATGCCAATGTTGCAAAGTTTAAAGAGTGTTTAACCTACTATGCTTTGGCAAATGGCTTTTCCTTGTGGTATGAGAGGAGTACTGAGTTACAAGGTTGTGGCAAAATGTGACGAGACCGCCAAAGTTGATTGATCTTGACAAAGGTAAACAAAGGAAAAAAACTAAACATCCTAGTGTTAGTTAGGATGAATTACCCGCTGTCCTTGGAGATGTTATGCTAGGTGGATGGCTAATGAGAAAACTTTTCAGATACAAACTTTAGTTGATGAACACATGTGTGTTAGGAACTTCCAATTTGGTTCATTAGTAAACTATAAGTGGATAGGAACAATATTTGGTAGTAAGATTAGGGCTAACCCTGACATTAAGTTGAATACTATAGCTGGCCTAGTGATGAAAAAGTATAAGTGTAAGGTATCCTCAAATCAATGTAGAAATGCTAAGAGGTTTGCCTTGACATGAGTATGAGAAATCGATTGGATGAGCATTATGCATTGTTGAGATCATATGGAAGGGCAATTTTAGATACAAATCCGGGTCCACTTTGTCAAATTAGAATTATTTGTCAACCCTGATCAAAAACATACTTTGATAGGTTTTATGTATGCTTTCTTTGGACTAGCACAAGGTTGGAAGGATGGGTGTAGGAGAGTAATTGCCTTAGATGGATGTTTTTTAAAAAAACCAAACCATGGAGAAATCTTGACTGCTATTGGTAGAGATGGAAATAACCACATTTACCCAGTTTGTTGGGCGTGGTGAATGTTGAAAACAAGGATAACTGGAGCTTGAATTGGTTTTTGGAGTTCTTTGGAAGGAGACTTGGAATGCACAAAAGGAACAGGTCTAACTCTTATGTCTGATCAACATAAGGTAACCTTTGTATCCATACTTTGATGTTAATTGGTTAGTATTACAAATATTATAACTAGATGTGCTTGTGTATAGGGTCTTATTGAAGCTGTGAAGAATGTCATGCCATATCTTTGAACACGGCAATGTGCGGAACATATTTATGAAGGTTTCGAGAAAGTATTTAGTGTGGTTGAATTCAGAGAGTTGTTTTGGTCAGCATCTAAGGCTTCCTATCCACAGTTGTTTAACAAGATCATGGAGAAGATTAAAGGGCTAACCCAAAGGCTCATCAGTGGCTTATGGACAAGAACCCAAAAACATGGTCAAGAGCATTCTTTGAAGTTAATAGAGGATGTGAAGCAGTGGAAAATGGATTGATGAATGCTTTAACAGGTGTCATTCTAAGTGTTAGGGACAAGCCAATGCTTACTATGCTAGAAGCAATGAGAGTCATAGTTCTTGAGAGGATGCACAAAATGAGGGAAATCAGTAAGAAATGGAACCCTGGGGTGTGTCCCAACATTCAGAAAAGGTTGGAATGGTTAAAAGACCAACAAAGGTAATTATCCATTTACAAAATAAGGTTTTTTCACTTATGAAATTGTTTGAATTGAAACTAATAAGTTTGTTTTATTGTAGGTTTTGGCATCTTATACCTGCTGGTGGGAATGTGTTTGAGGTCAGATCAGGGAGTGAGGCATTCCACGGTTAGTGAATCAAATAGGACTTGCACATGTCGAATGTGGTGTTATCGGTATACCTTGTGTACATGCAACAAAGGTAATTCTATACATAAACAAGGTACCCGAGAGCTATGTGCCGATTGGTTTAAAACAGACAAGTACTATGACACATATAACCATTTCTTGAAACCAGTTGGTGGTATTGATTTCTGGCACGACAGGTATGTACTCTGTTGTATTGGCTCCCAAACCCAAAAATGCCGGTAGGCCAAGAAAGAAAAGGATCAGATCAAAGGGTGAAGGTGGTTGCTCAACTAGAGTATCAAAAGCAGGTCTTGATATCACATGTTCTATATGTCACAAACCTGGTCACAACAAAAAAGGATGCATAGCCATTACTGGGAATGTGTCTGGGTCAAATGATATTGGGAATGTGTCTCGTCAAAAGATACCGGGAATGTGTCAGGTCAAAAAGAAAAGTTGTGGGTCAAAGAGGAAGAATGTTGGGTCAAATGAGACTAGTGGGTCAAAGGTATGGAGTTACTTTTATTTCAACTGCATACAATGTATCATACTTTTAAACTGTTTTAACCATTTGTTTCATACACAGGTTGGTGGGTCAAAGAAGAAAAGTTGTGGGTCAAAGAGGAAGAATGTTGGGTCAAATGAGACTAGTGGGTCAAAGGTATGGAGTTACTTTTATTTCAACTGCATACAATGTATCATACTTTTAAACTGTTTTAACCATTTGTTTCATACACAGGTTGGTGGGTCAAATGAGACAAATAGGAAGGGGTTGAAAAGAGGATGCACATCAGCTTATGCAAGATGGTTTGGTGACAAACATGATCAACAAGTAGTGAAGCAGATGATCAACCTGAAGATACAAATGAAGACCCACAAGATCACATTGAGCATGAGGAACAACCTCAACATCACATTGAAGAACAACACGAGGATCAAGCGATTAGTGATTGAAATGACCGCCACTCAAGTTGAACATATGCAAGCTTTGATAGGTCGGACTCAAGAACAAGTTCATGAACATTTACAAGAACAACCGGCAGCACCATTTGAAAATAGGATGACTAAACGAAAGTAAGAGGCCTAGTGAAAGAATTTTGAAGTTGAAGTTGGCAAAACATTTGGATGGCAGGCTGACTCAACAGAGTCGCATTGGAAATAGATGATGCTTGAACAACAACTAAATCCATGAGCCCTTTTGTATATCTTTTTGTGGGCAGCTAATGTAAACTTTAATAACTTAGTTTGGGTATGTAATATGTGTAGATAACTAATGTTAATAGGTCATGGCCATCAACCAATGGCCCATTTTGTATATCTCTTTAGGGCACTAACTGATGGTCATTTTGTATGTAATATGGGTGGAACATATAGCAACCACTATGGTTACTAGTTTATGTAATGACCATCTAAGCACAAGCCCATTTTGTACATCCTTTAAAGGCAGTAAAAAGATGGTCATTGTTAAACTACCAAGTTTAATGTTTAATGAAAAATGCATTTTGAAAGTATGTTTTGTTATTAGACATGTTATTAGACTTATACCACTATGGTTACTAATATGCATGTTTTTAACTATGCAATGACATCTTTTTTATGCATCAAGAGTGCTTTTATGCACGATCAATGAACTTAGGTTGAAGTCAATGAGACATGGGCATCCTATTTGCGCTTTTAACTTATCCAATAATGAAATATGCGCTTTTAACTTAGACATTGCGATCCAATGAGACATGGGCATCCTATTTGCGGTGTTTATTTATGCAGCCTATACACTAATTGATAATGCGAGTGAATCGACATAGGCTATGTGCAGTCAAGTTGACATCATTTTTTATGCGATCAAAGATTGCTTTTATGCGATCAATGACCTTAGACTATTGCAGTCAATGAGGCATAGGTTTTTGCAGCATTGTAAATTTAATGACAATCCCAACCCAACTGTTTTGAAGACAATTTGCCCTTATAAAATCCAATCAACCAATACCATATCCCACACATCTTCTACTCATATCTTTGTATCTAAACAAGATTCCTAATAACATGAGTTCGAGAAAGAGGATAATGTCCAACCAACCACCAGTGTCAGTAACAACTTTATATTAACCATTTCCAGCCAACCACCAAGTATTCTAAAAACTTTAATTCACATTTCCTTTATGCATTTTCGACAAATTTATTTATTTCGTGAGATAATAACCATTTCAAGCTCACGAGGACAGATGAGACAAGGTGGTTCTCAAGGACCCTCATGGGAGGTTACTTTCCACCATTGCAGACACTTGGTTCCAAACGAAAGGACGATGCAGACCAAGATGAAGATAATTATGATGAGGAGGTGCCCCTAACGCAAAGCACTTGACAAGCTTGCTTTTGATGCAAGGCCCAAAGTCTTTGGGTTTGCCAAACAAGGCAACATGTCTTTGAGATGGGCATCAAAGACGGGTTGCCAAGCTGTCAACAAAGAAGCTGTGGGGAAGGGGAAGGGTAAGGGGAAGAGGACAAGGTCTAGTAAATGAGTGTTTTGGAACTTGTGGGTTATTTTGTGGCTTTAGTAAGGTTACTGCTATGGGTTTAGTATGCCCTATAATAAGGTTCTTGTAATGGACTCTGTTTAATCCTATGACTATGGTTCCACTCCTATGTAATATGACTATCCTAACTGTTTGCATACCATACTAACACTTAACAATTCAACACATGTACAAAACTAAAACATTCACATTCATTATCTAAAGTTAAGTTTTTACATTACTACATTAACAACTGAATTAGTTGGATAGTTTCATACCAAACCAAACACAAATGATACATAACACTCCTAACATCATCATGAACAACCTATCATACAATTCAAGTTTTGACTTTCCAGCCTTCACCTCCTCTTCCAACCTTGTCTTTGTAGCCTTCAACTCCTCTTCCAACCTTGCCTTATCCAAAATAAGAGCTTCAATCATTGGTGCATTTTCAACAGCTCTCTGCCTTTGAAAGAACCCATAAACCAACTCCTTGTAGTATTCACTAGGAAGGTCTACATCCAGAAATTCATATACGCGACATTGAGCACATTTTACAAATCTCTTTCCAGGGTTCGTCCTTGTGGTTGATGTTTGGACTCTCAATTGTCGATCACACTTACAAAAACGTTCAATCTTACCTCCAACTAAACGTGATTGTGCTGAGGACGAGCTACTCATAATTAGGGTTCTTGATATTCAAAGTATTTGGGGAAAATTAGGGTGAAATGGGTAACGGGTTATGATTGGGTTTGGGGGAAATTGGGTTAGTTTTAATGTTTGTAAAATGTTCCAAAACCCCAAAGATACACCTTTTGTTCATACCACGCCCAAAATACATAAACATAGGTTAAAACGGGTTAATGATGATTAAGGAACGAAATTTTGGATTTAGTGTGAGTCAGTGCTACAAAAGGAAAATTATGAAAGTTTAGGGCTACAATAGGAAAAAATAAAGTTTGATGCCTAGAAAAGGAAAAAGTGGCAAGTTTGATGCCTTTTCGGATCATTTTCCCTTCATAATATTGTTTGACAAAATTATATGTACGTAAAGTAAATAACAAATAACGACAAATTGTTGGGATTTAATACTCATAACAATTATATAAAATCAAATAACATCATCAAAGCATGCAGAGGAAGTAAATAGGAATAATATATGTAAGTAATTAACCGAATAAGAAAACGCGTACCTTTTAGCAATTCAAGAATCAAACAGTAATTGAACAAGAACTAAAACCCAAAACCCTAACTTTAGGGTTTATGTAATTCGACCCACACAAAGTCGACCACCAAGATTTACAAGCTCAAGCGTGCTTGTCCTTCGTTCTTGTACACACATACTATTAGCGATTTGATGTGAAAAGCTAGTTCCTTGAATCACAAATAAAACCAAACACTTGTTTCTTTGAGTTAAGCAAAATCGAACACCCTTGTGGTGAGGGTATACGACCGGCCACACAAAGAGGAGAGAGGAGAAGAGAAATTAGGTATATTGGTGATCCAAGATTAAGTTGTGAATGAATACAAGGGATTGTATTTATAGGAAACTTAACTTGGTGACCAAGTTTGAGTGGTATTGGGTTTGGAACCCAACCGATCGGCCAAAGGCAATCCCAAGGGGTTTCTAGAACTTTCCCGACTTGTAATTTCATCTCTAGTCCTGATAGTTTATATTTAACGACCGTTAGCTAAACCTCGTTAAATATTTAACTATCGTTATGTTTTATTTCGTGACTAATAATTAATAATAACATTTTATATATTAATTATTAACATCAACTCTCATACGTAATGTGTGCAATCCCGAAGTCTCGAGTTTGAATCCGGACATACATATATTTAAATATCCATAAAACCTTTCAGCTCCCACTTGGATATTACTAGATATAGTAATGACATCGATTAGTCTAGGTTTCACACGCCAATGCCCCAGATCAAATCGAGTATGGTCTTCTGGAAAAACCATTTAATGATTCATCATTTTTACTTATCCTTTTGTTACTAATACTACATTAACTATGAATATGGATCAAGTCATATCATAAGTTAATATTACATTTCGTTGTATTACGATTGAACAAGATTACCAAATCATCTGAACGTATTCGAGATAGATCTTGGGTATGGCCATACAAACATCTTGTCAACCCTACGTGGGGCCCAAATATAGTATTATGCTTTGAAACAAATTCAAATGAACAAATTCTCTTGACTACAAACATAACTCATGAACTTTGCAACACTTCCGAAAATAGCCCTTATAACTACCAGTTACGGATAGCGTTAGACTATCTTACACAAATGCACTACATTCATATCAGTTATTTGGTATCTCAAGTCTGAGGATAAAAACTTCATGATATACTTAATGACAAAGATCCATAAAGTATCATCATGTAAAGTTGGGATGAGTCCTATATTCAATTCATTGAATACCATGTGAATCTGGTATGTCCCACACATCAATATACTTTAAAAGTATATTCTACCAAAACTCAGATTTGTCTTAATTCAATGACATTCCCACATCATTGATCGACAACGGACTATTTAGAATAACATAAGTTATTCACGGATTAAACATGCAAATATAGGATATAATATTAAGAAAATGAAAAATAAACATAAACAACTATTTTATTTCATTAAAGTAATATTTGTTCATAACATCCTTTATCCAAATATTAATCACAGATCTGCATGAAACTACTAGCTAAACGAAGACCTATCCCATCAGCATGGTCGAGAAGCTTTTTATTTTGGCAAAGGCTTCGTAAAGGGATCAACTAGATTATCATCTGTATGAACTTTGAGTAGATTGATTTCACCTATGTCGACTTGTTCTCGAACATAGTGATAGCTACGAGGAAAATGTCTGCGCCTTCATGACTCGGGCTCATTGGCTAATGTTATTGCAGCGAGTTGTCACAATACACATTTAAAGGTAATTCGATTGAGGGCATTACTCCGAGTCCCGATATGAATTTCCTAATCAAACGACTTCCATTGGCAAAATATGTACTCGGCTTGTAATAGACATCGCAACCGTTGTTTGCTTCTTGCTCTTCCAGTCAACTGCTCATCCATTAATGACAAAGACATAACCCGTTTGAGACTTCGTATCATCTTTATCAGTTTGGAATGACGCATCGCAAAAACCTGTAACATCAAGTTTTGCATATGGATTTCCTCCATACACTAGAAACATTTCTTTAGTAGCCCTTAGATACTTAAGAATGTTCTTAACAGATTGCCAGTGTTTCACACGGGTTACTGTTGATACCGACTGGTGATATTTTGTGCAAAAGCTACATCAGGCCTTGTACATCTCACAGCATACATGATAGATCCTACAGCCGAAGCATAAGGAACTTTATTCATGTATGCCACATCTTCGTGTTGACGCGCATAGTTTATTACTTAAGCCATGTTCAACTTGCATCGGCAAATATCCCTTCTTGGAATTTTGCATATTGAATCTCTTCAATATTTTATCAATGTAAGCACTTTGGCTTAGTCCAATCAACCGCCTTGATCTATCTCGGTAGATCTTGATTCCCGAATAAATCTTTGCTTCCCTAAGTCCTTCATAGAAAAGCACTCTCCAAGATAAGACTTTACATCTTGCATACTTGGAATGTCTTTTTCCATGATCAATATGTCATCGACATATAAGACAAGGAAAATAACATTACTCCCACTAGCTTTGTGATACACACATGGTTCATCAAGATTTTGAGTGAAACCAAATTTCTTGATTTCTTCATCAAACTTCTTGTTCCATTGCCTTGATGCTTGTTTCAATCCATAAATGGATCTTTGAAGTTTGCATACACGCTTCGGATACTTTTGATTCACAAACCCTTGGGAAGCTGCGCCATATAGATGTCCTCATCTACGCGGCCGTTTAAGAAGGCAATTTTGACATCCATTTGCCATATCTCATAGTCATAGTACGCAGCTATGGCTATAAGAATCGTAATAGCTCTAATGTGCGCTCAAGTACAGGAGAAAATGTCTCCTCGTAGTCTACCCCATAGGTTTGAGTATACCCTTGGGCTACAAGACGAGCTTTATAGGTGTGTATATTGCCAGCCATGTCAGTCTTTATCTTAAAGAGCCACTTACTTCCAACTACCTAAGCATTTGGAGGTAAGTCAACCTCTATCCAGACTCCGTTATCTTTCATGGATTGCATTTCCCCATTCATTGCAACTCGCCATTTCTCCTTTTCCGGACTCATCATGGCAGCTTTATAGTTAGCAGGTTCACCAAGATCCCCTAACATATTTTCCTCGGCTTCTACGTTAAGACATAGACGCATTTCGTGCACGCGTAGTTCTTGAAGATCTACGAATGGGAACCACTTCAACTTCAGGTGGAACGCCCAGACTTTCAGGTTCTACTTGAGGTTGGCTAGTGTTTTCAGAAGGTGTTGCATCTTCTAGATCATCTTCGGATCATAAACTCTCCCACTGAATTCATGAGATATGAGATCCCTTTCAAGGAATTCTCCATACCTAGCAACAATTACTTTGTTTTCAGGTGGAAAGTAAAAGTAGTAACCCATAGTATCCTTTGGGTATCCTCTGAAGATACACTTACAGATATAGGTTGCAGCTTATCAGCCGAGTCACGTTTAACAAACGCCTCACAACCCCAAACCTTTAAGTAAGACAAGTTGGGAGCTTTTCCATACCACACTTCATAAGGAGTCTTATCAACCTTCTTAGTTGGAACCATATTCAATATGCGAACAGCAGTTTCTAAAGCATAATCCCCAAAGGATAAGGGAAGAGTTGTAAGATTAAACATCGATCGCACCATGTCTAGCAATGTACGATTCCTTCTCTCAGATACACCATTTTGTTGTGGAGTATATGGAGATGTGAGTTGCTGGACGATACCACACTCAGCTAGATAATCTTTAAACTCTTGGCTTAAATATTCACCAACTCTATCGGATCGAAGAGCTTTAATCTTCTTTCCTAGTTGCAGTTCTACTTCACTCTTAAAACCTTAAATGTTTCAAAGACTTCATGTTTATGTTTAAGTAAATAAACATAACCATAACGACGAAATCATCATAAAGGTTAAGAAGTAGCTAGCACCCTTTCTTGACACATGTCTTAGTGGTCCACATACGTAAGTATGTATCACACCAAGAAGATCAGAAGCCCTTTCTAAACTATTTGTAAAAGGTTTCTTGGTCATCTTCCCGGATATGCAAGATTCGCATTTATCAAATGATTCATCATTGATGTCTTGCAAAAGCCCATCGTGTTGCAGTTGTTGCATGCGTTTCTTGCCTATATGAGCAAGTCTACAATGCCAAAGAAATGAAGAATCCAAATCACCTTTGATTCTTTTATTATTGATGCTAAAGACATAATTATTTTTATCAATCATATTATCATGCAAATCAATTTCAAACACACCATTTTCTTTGGAATAACATTAAAGTAAAAAACACCATTTAAAGAAACCGAAATTCCATAATCAGTAAATGTATGAACGAAACCAATATCTTTTAACAAGGAAACAGAAACGACACCCTAACAATAGAAGGTGCGTAATGACAATCGTTTAATGACAGTACTAAACCCGAAGGTAAAACTAAATCAAACGTGCCTATAGCTTCAACGACTGCATGAGCTCCATTACCCACGCAAGTGGTATTGCTGTCCATAGGCAAGCTTCCTTGCTCCTCTAAGTCCCTGCAGTGTATTACAAATGTGAATACCACATCCAGTATCATATACCAGGGAATTTATTTTATGAGGAAAAGCAAATAATTCTATCATCAAAAGAGTACTGAAGTCGCCACCGTGCGGTATTTTTATACCTCTTATGCGCAACTCATCAAGGTGGAGTGGACAATTCCTCTTCCGTGTCCTACCTCGTGCGGTGATGACAAGCCATATCCTTCTTCGGATTCTCACGCTTTTTGGGAGGGTACTTCTTGGGTTCTTGTGATAAGTCATAACTTGTTTTCCCTTATCAACTTTACCCTTACATTTCCCTTTCTTGTTCGCTAGCGGCTTATTAGGCTTAGAAATCCTACCCTTCTGGATGGTCAAAACCGCAGGTGTAGGGGCCTTCTTGGGCAAACCTTTTTCGTAATCAATGAGTATTGCATGTACCTCAATTTGTCTTCCCGTGCAATGCATATTATAATTTCGCACGAAACCATCAAACTCCTTATTAAGGGATCTGTTGATAAGGCCAATTTGTATGTCATTGGGGTAGACATAGTTAAGACGCCCCAGCTGGTCCATGTAACTCATCATTTCCAGGCAATGGGCACTTACAGTTTCCTTCTCCTTGCTTGCAACTATGAAGAGCATCTATCAAATCATACAGCTCTACAGTCACAGGATTTTCAAACAACCTTTGCAATTCTTCAAGCATGAGATTAGGGAAGTAATTTTCAAACTGCTTTTGAAAGTTTGGATTCATACTCCCGAGCATAATGCAGGAGACCTCATTATACTTGTCATACTCAGATTGCCATGCAGCTCGTACTTCAGCAGTAGCATCAGCTGCAAGTTCAGGAGGACAAGGCGTAGTCAAATAATTGAGTCTTTTTGCAACCCTCAAGACAATTCGAGTTGCGATACCAATCATTGAAATTAGGTGCTACAGTCAATTTCTCTCGATCAAACATAGATTTGAATGACGAGGCTAGTGCAGTAGATTCAGCTTGAGCCATTTCTACAGAAAATAAAAGTTCAAAAGTTAGTACTTTCGATAAGTAAACATTCAAGAAAATAAAATACCCTTTGGTCAATATTCATATTAACCATAGAATTTTCCTTGAATTTTGGATCCTCATTATCATAGTTTCACCACATCAGTTGATCTGCTAGTGGTGAAAGTATAGAATAGGTAATCGTTGAAAAACGATAATTGACAAACAAGTTTTCAATTCCAAAAGTTATGGGATTTACAATTTTGCCAAAACAATTAATGCAAAACGTAAGCATGTTTCATCCCATCTTATGCCTTAAGTCATAGGTCTCACTAACTAACTTAATTAAGTCGTCTAATTTAGAAACTGCAAATCATAAAGCTGAGGTCTCACACAACAAAATAATTCACCTCGTTATTGTAATATAGATCAAGGTCTCACATAACTAAATTACAACTTCAAGTGTTTCATATCATTAGATGGCATAAACTTAAATTTAAAGGGTACAATTTTTGACGTGTAATCAAAACTTATGTATAAAGGAGCATGCATACAACTTTATAACATAAAATTTTCGAAAAAAACTTACATGAGATTTTTAATTGCTAAGATTGAATTCTACAAAGTTTTAATCGATGCGTTGAAAAACTTACAACTTTGCACTAAGATGCTTCGTACATTGAATGGTTATACTAGGTAGTTCCAATCGAACTCACAAGGGCAGAGGACCGTGGCGCAAAGCATAACCTTAGCCATCCATTCAGTGAGACTGTGCTCACTTCTTTATTAACCCCTTTACGTTTGTTCTAGTGGGTGAGCCGTTCTAACCATTTAGTACAGTCGCATCAATCGATTAAAAGTTCAAGAATAATTCTTAGTTAACAAATCAGTTTTGCCATTATTTAGTCCATTTAATTTTCTATTCAAAAACCCTTTTTGCTTACTAACATGTCAAACAATATATAAACAAAAAGCACTTTAATAAAAATTAAATACACTCAAATAATATAAACATATAACTAAACAATTTAACATATGTAAAAACAATTAGCCACATGCATAATTATTTCAATAAACTCTAATAAACAATTCTAGGCGTAAATAAATGCATACATTAACTAGGGCTTTCAACTACAAGGTAGATGAGCCACATACATCGACAAGTCGATTGCGTAAGCCAAAGTTAATAATATACCAATTAGCACATAACGAATTTTTATTAGTTATAATTGAGGTCTTCCCCAATTCAATATTTATTAAATAAATAGAACATGTGAGTATCACTTAACAATTAATCAATAAACAATAAACAATACTCCATGGCAAAACATGCATGTTCCACCATGGATTCCGCATAACAATTATCACCCAAGATACGCATATTACATGGCACATAACAATTATTCATTAATTAACAACATAAAATTAGCATGCAATCCTAGGGTTTCTACAAGTTTTACAAAATTAAAACCTAATTAAAAAATAAAGGGTAATCGACCTATAAATAAAAATTAAGGTTTCAATTCAAAACCCTAGAAACCATAAAAAAGCATGCAAATAATCATAAAGATTCAATTTTTATGTGTTTCGGTAATTAATTACATCATATTAACGACTCGTGATGCCATGTTGGGATTTAATACTCATAACAATTATATAAAATCAAATAACATCATCAAAGCATGCACGTGAAGTAAATAGGAATAATATATGTAAGTAATTAACCGAATAAGAAAACGCGTACCTTTTAGCAATTCAAGAATCAAACAGTAATTGAACAAGAACTAAAACCCAAAACCCTAACTTTAGGGTTTATGTAATTCGACCCACACAAAGTCGACCACCAAGATTTACAAGCTCAAGCGTGCTTGTCCTTCGTTCTTGTACACACGTACTATTAGCGATTTGATGTGAAAAGCTGGTTTCTTGAATCACAAATAAAACCAAACACTTGTTTCTTTGAGTTAAGCAAAATCGAACACCCTTGTGGTGAGGGTATACGACCGGCCACACAAAGAGGGAGAGAGGAGAAGAGAAATTAGGTATATTGGTGATCCAAGATTAAGTTGTGAATGAATACAAGGGATTGTATTTATAGGTAACTTAACTTGGTGACCAAGTTTGAGTGGTATTGGGTTAACCGATCGGCCAAAGGCAATCCCAAGGGGATTCTAGAACTTTCCCGACTTGTAATTTCATCTCTAGTCCTTATAGTTTATATTTAACGACCGTTAGCTAAACCTCGTTAAATATTTAACTATCGTTATGTTTTATTTCGTGACTAATAATTAATAATAAAATTTTATATATTAATTATTAACATCAACTCTCATACGTAATGTGTGCAATCTCGAAGTCTCGAGTTCGAATCCGGACATACATATATTTAAATATCCATAAAACCTTTCACAAATATGTTAACAAAATAATTGGAATGAAAAATACAATGCTCATTTAATATATGTAAAAGGAAAATCATAAGTATGACAACATCAATTACATGATAGTTATTCATATGCGAAATAAAACTTCTTTGTACACAACGTTTGTGGTGTAATTACTTTATTCGCATCTTTATCACAACAAAGAACATTCAAACGTGTCTTCGTCTTTACCCTTGAAACAGCCGCATATAGTTGTCCGTGCATGTGTGAATACTGGCTTTTGTATAAACAGGCCAACTTGCGACAGTGTTTGACCTTAATTTTTATTAATTGTCATAGCGATACAAACTTGAACAGAGAATTGTCTCCTAAAATTTGAATGGCATCTTCTTGTCCGCAAGGCTAATGACCATTCTAGGTATTCCACATATACTAGCAAGTCTCCCACCATATAATTTTTTGGCTTCAATGATATTCGTTCCCATCCATAGTATTTGCAACTTAGTACTATTACATAGTTCTGCCTTTTGATCCATGTTTCACATACACATAACCGGTGCACCAATTTTTAATGCTAACATGTGGCGTGGAAGGCCATACATTTTTATAGTGTTCAGAAAACATGTTGTGTATACTTCTTCTCTGAAATTTGTATCCATATCAGCAATACCAATTGTGTTTGAGCCTTTGTATACTCTCATCTCCTGGAATTAAACTCAGCATTCGATCATTTATGATTTCGACCAATCCGTGTGTTGGTGCAAGAATAGCTCTTTCTTGAAAAAAAAAAGATCCCATAAATTCTAAAGCAAATTAGGATATGTTTCTTGAATAATATATGGAACCAAGTAATCAACATGATCTTCTGAGTTTAGAATCAACATATCTTATGTAAATTCCATGATTGCCTCGCCATCATTCTTACCACCAATCTTCCCATTTTCGATATCAAAAATCCACTTAATAAAGTCTTGGATTTCTTCTCTTTTGAATTTGTTGAACCTAAACATAACGTCATGTTGACAGTCAAATTCAAGACGGTGCAATGCTCCCAAAGATATGAAGAGTTAATCGACGCATGTACTACATCCTGTCTGCTGCCATTGGGTATAATTGTAAGGATTTGATGGAAACCGCTACCAAACAAAACAACTTTGCCACCAAAAACCTACTCAGAAGGTACTGAAGGATCTGATCTGCATATGTATCTTAATGTCTAGTGAAAAGCCGCGAAACAATATTTATTGATCATAGGTGCCTCGTCCCATATAATACGCTTTGCTTGCCTTATCAAATCAACGAGGTCGCCATATGCTGCTATGTGACACATTGAATCATTTACAACATTAATTGGGATAGCAAACCTAGAATGGGCATTCCTACCGCCTTCCAACAAAAGGGCAACAATACTGCTTGATGCCACGTTTAAGACGATTTTACCTTGTGAACGTAATGCAGCTGACGTAGTTTTGTATAGGTATGTCTTACCAGTACCTCCGTATCCGTAGAAAAAGAACATGCCGCCTTTGTCGTTTACAACACAATCCGTCACTTTTGCATAAATTCCTTTGTACTCGGATGTCAAGCTACCGAACAATTGCTAATGTTGTTCTCTTAATTCATCTTTGTTGTATGAAAAAGGTATGACACAAAGCAAGGAGACAACGATATTGATTTCAAGTAATGGTGATTGATATTTTCAAGTATAAAACCTAATTCGAGAGTAATCGAAACCAAAAGTCATTGCATTGCACTAAATATATAAAGTAAATCTTGTAATGAACTTAATGATTTTGGGACATATAAAGAACACAACAATCACATCCTTTACCAAAATTATACAAACATGTTAAGAAAACATACATCTTTACTATTTAACTTGAAAGTATACGACAAACTAATCACTATATCCCTTAAGCTAAAGACATGAAATCATGTCTATGTAATGTAACTAATCTTATGCAACGAGGCTCAAGCTAATTAAGGCGAGCTTCATCTGGCTCTGTGTCACCATTGCGCTTCGCTCGGGGTTGGCTAGGGATGGAAA
Source organism: Chrysanthemum makinoi (assembly GCA_910596185.1). Classification (NCBI taxonomy): domain Eukaryota; kingdom Viridiplantae; phylum Streptophyta; class Magnoliopsida; order Asterales; family Asteraceae; genus Chrysanthemum; species Chrysanthemum makinoi. The sequence continues at coordinate 325,827,373 of OU343225.1, read as the reverse complement.
GCCTCATCGTTATATTGCCGAGAGTTGTGGTGTGGCTTTTCTTTTTTAGTAAAATTTGAAGTAGCAAACGATAACATTAAAATCATTGCAAAGTAAAAATATAAAAAAATGTATGGCATAAATCAAGGAGACATAAATGCTAAATTGAAGTACCGGTGATTGATATTTAAAGATAAAAAACCTAAATGTGCGGTTTGCTTTTGTAAAAGATTGCCATAATTAATTGTAAATAAGTAATTGTGATTAAAATGTTCTAGTATCATTTGGGCCACAAAAAGTAAATAATCATCACATCGTTTACCATAACTATATGAACATGTTAAAGAAAACACATTTTGTTGCTAATATTATTGAAGTAGACGACAAATTAATCACTATATTTCTTAACTAACAAAGAAATGAAACCATATCTAGCTGCTGATTGATGTCATGCAACTTTTAAATTCTAACATTAAACTTGTAATTAAGTTACTAGTCGAATGTTCAAAGACATGTCGCTCTGGCCAAGTCGCTGCGACACATTTTGTGAGCCAAATTTTGATAACATAGCAAACATAACTAGTTTTTAAGATTTAATCCGTTTCAAATTAATTATCCAAATTTATATTCCAGGTTATTTCATATTCATTGTCCACTACTTAAAATACATCGTAAAATTTAATTGATATTACTATATTATTTTTTATACAAAATGTAACGGTCTATTTTTTTACAATACGTCAAGAGTATACATGATAGGAGTAGATTGGTTCTAAACATTACTCGTTCCGTTTCACAATAATTGTTCAATTAAAGAAATCACAAAGTTTTAAGATACAACTAACTATACTCTTTTCGTTTAAAATATTGTCTCTACCAATTAATGCTTAGTTTTCGAGTTTTTATAGTAACAAAAAGTAAAGAATTTATAAATTAATGTTTTCAGTACAATTTTAAGTAGTAAATATTTTAGTTTAAAATCAACCAAATTACTCTTATTTTTCAGTCATTTTTTTTTTTCTTTCAGTGATATTGTGAACACGACTTTTTTTGATTTTTTTTTTTTTTTATTTTCTTTGATTTTTTTCCCTTTTTTTTTTTTTTTAAAAGGTATATTTCATTAGAAACTCACCCACCCACGAACCGGGGCGGCACAAAACAACAAAACAAAACTACATAATAACAAATTTACACCAATTGTCCCAAGACAAAGACGCCAACTTGGCTCTATTCTTAGCCCAAAGAAAACCCAACACCTTCACTTCACCGAAAATATCTTCCATTTTAACCTTCTTACGGTTAAACTTGAGGGAATTCCTAGCCTTCAAATGCTCCAACACCCAATAATAATGATGCCATAGAAAATGTCTTTAGCTTTTCCGGACAACCCGACGTGAAGTTGTGCGGCTTCAAAGGTCTTTTAACGAAAGCAAACAAGTTCAACTTTACACCACGAGGAAATGTGTTGCCAAAGCAAGCGATAATGCAACTCGTGAAAAGATGATCCACAGTTCTTACATCTCCACGTAGAGGGCATGAAACGTCCAAAACACGAATGTTCCTACGGCTCAAAGCAACTTGGCGTAGGAATCCTCCCCATCTCGGCTCTCCACCCAAAAATGTTGCATTTTTTCGGGATCCATTTACACCACTCAAAAGCGTAGAATCACTATAGTCCCACTTCGCTTGTAACATCTTCCCGATAGCCAACCGAAAAGCCCCCATCGTAATACCAACCCAATTCCACTTATCCATGGAATGTGATAACTCGGCAGTCCCAACCAACGTGTTAAGGACCCGCCATTCAGCTATCTCATCACCGAGAACTCCATCCTTTTCACTCCCAAACACAAGAGGAACCAATGGCCGCTTTTGATAAGCCTATCACCGACCATACATCTTTTATGAGCTTCTAGCGAAAAGACGAGGATGATATCCTTGAGGAGGCATGTTTAGAACCCATGGGTCGATCAAAGAAGATACAATTCCGTTTCCAACTTTCCCTTTGAAACATCTTCTAAAAGGCAACCCCATGACCTTCGTTCTGGATATGACTTTCGAGATGTTATTCCAGACTCCATTCAAAGCTTTGTGAGAAGGAAGAAAGTCCCAGCTCCGACTAGTAATGTGAAAAGCTTCAATGACTTTACGCCAAAGACTATCTCTATCGTTTTTGAACCGCCATCCCCACTTAGCTAACAAAGCCACATTACTGATACTCAACCTACACAAGCCTAGACCCCCGTATTTTTTTTTTACAAACCACGATCCCACGCGACCCAATGTAACTTAGCTTCCTCCCTCGTGCCTCCCTAAAGAAATCTACTCATAAGCGATTCCAAATCTTTAATGACTTGGCATGGAGCTTTATAGATAGAGAAGAAGTACAACGAAGGCTTTCCAAGGACAGTTGCATTTGATAAGAGTCACTCTTCCACCAATAGATAAACTATTAGCCTTCCATTTAGACAACCGCTGCTCGAAAACATCGTAGACAGGCTTCCAATTGTTAATACTATTCATATTAGCCCCGACAGTAATACCTAAATACTTGAACGGTAACAACCCAGCTTTACATCCCACTATACTCGCTTTATCTAACACTTCCGCCTCACTCACTCCAATCCCATACAAGTTAGACTTCGAGAGATTGATTTTTAGACCGGAGCACAAGTAAAAACAACGAAGAATTCTAACCACATTGCCAATATACTCCTCCGACCACTCACCAATGATGATAGCATCGATCAAAGAAGATGTGATATAACCGGCCACCGTTGGGGTTTTAATACCGTTAATCAAACCATCCTCCTGGCGCTTTGTTAAGAACACGACGAGCTTCCATAACAACGGGGAGCGAAGGAGATATCGGGTCCCCCTGACGCATTCCTTTACCAAATTGAAACTCGAAGGTTGGAGAGCCATTAACCAACACCGACGAACGTGCCGAATAGAGCACACCCTTGATCCATTTGCACCACAATTGAGAAAAACCCATCTGAGCTAAAATGTCAAGAACAAAATTCCAGTTAACATTATCAAAAGCCTTCTCGAAATCGATCTTGAGAATAAAGGATTGCTTCTTGTTCTTTTTACACCAGGTAATGGTTTCGTTGATAATCATAGGCCCATCGAGAATGAATTTATCCCTTAAAAACGCCGATTGTGAGGATGAGATCACCTTGCCCAACACAATCTTTAATCGGTTAGCTAAGATCTTGGAAATCGTCTTGCTAATGATCCCCACAAGGCAAATGGGCCTATAGTTATTAAGCTCCACCGAGTCGCTACCTTTAGGGATCAAAGTAATGAACGATGATCCACACCCCACACTAATTTCCCCACTACTGTGAAAAGCTTCCATAATGCTCGCAAAGTCTTGAGCAAACAGGTGCCAAAATTTCTTGATAAACCTCATGTTAAACCCGTGCGACCGGGAGCTTTGTCCTCCCCACAACCAAAGACCGCCTCTTTAATTTCCAAATCTGAAAACCTTTCAGTTAGCACATCCATATTTGAATCAGGCAAGCTCTTAATATTCCAACATTGCAACTTAGGCCTATTTGGGTAATCCTCCACAAAACGCTTTTTAAAAAAGTTGAAGACCTCCTTCTTAACCAAAGAAGGTTTTGTCACCCACAGCCCATCGATCCTTAAGCCAGGAATGTTATTACTCGCCTTTCTACAATTCACAATACCATGAAAAAACCTTGAGTTCTCATCCCCATCAAGCGCCCATCTAATCCGAGCCCTTTGTCTAATATCCGAACGTTTATCAGCTTCCAATTCTTTAAGAATCTTTTTACTCTCCACATAAATCCACTCTTCTTCTTCCGAGAGACCCCTATTTTCCATTTCGATTTCCAGACTCTCAATGTCCGCTTTGGACCTCCTCCAACTTGTTATCTACTTTTAACATTTCAACTTTCCACTTTTTATATTATTCTGATTTGGCTTAACTTGTTCATTAATAAAACATCGGGAGTGACCCCGATGTCGACACAAGTAGCCGGAACACAGCGTCCTCTAAAACCACCTCCGAAAGCCACAATTGAAAACTCTAAAAGGTTTAGGACCGGTTCACGAGAGGGTCGTAGTTAACAAGAGAGGACAATGATCCGAGTGGGGACTCGCCAAAGCTCTCAAACAAGCCTCCGGCCATTTGTTAAAGAAACTATCACAAACCGGGAATTGTCAATTTTACTCAACTTCTTTCCATATTCCCGAATGCACGTGAACTTCCTCCCTTTCATAGAAAATTCCTTCACTTATTGTGAATAAAAGAGTTGAAGTTCCTAGCACAAGAACTTTTGAACACCGAACCCAACCTTTCCTCCGGGATACGAACCGCGTTAAAATCCCCCAAAAGGACCCACATACCGGCTGTAGATAAAACGAGGGTTTCAATGGACGACCAAAGGTCCTGCTTCGCAGCAACACCTTGCGGCGCGTACACATTCATAATATTGACAATATCATTACTACCCTTTAACTTCCCCGAGACAAGCAGGAAATATCGGTTCTTAATCGAAGCGAATTGGTTGAACAAGCCCTTGTCCCATATACACAACAAACCCCCCGATTGACCAACGGAACCCACGTACTCCTTTTTCATAATTATTATTACCCCAAATTCTCTTCCGTCAAATTGAGATAAGTCCCCACCATGGTTTCTTGCACGGCCATAAAATCCACCCCTGATCATGCTTCACTTACTAAGCCAAGGGACTTTTTAGAGCCCCTAACTTATGTTAATAGACAAGAAATTCATGATTCAACAACATTGTTACCTTCAACCTCAATTGAATTCTTCACCAAATCCTTATGTTCTGCCAAATCCATGCCCAACGCCGCACCAATTTTAACTGTCTCTTCAACCTCCTTATCCAAAACAGCAACCATCTCCACACCATTCTCGGCATCCTCCGGTCCACCGCTCTGGGCCGAGCTTAAGTTAACCGAAATCACCGGATCTTGAGCCGGAATATTAAGGTCAAGATCCCCAACCTCAAAACTATTACTATTAGACTCCAATGAAGATCCTGATCGACTCTTTTCTTGAACAATGCCAATGAACTCATCCAAGTCAAAGGGTCATCCACTACTCTGTCTATTCCTTTTACGGGCCTGCTAAGGTCCATCGGGTATTATGTTGCAACCATGCACTCTATGGTTTCTTTCTAATTTTGATCTTATTGGGCTATAATTGGGTTTGGGTCCATTAGAAACAAATTGAGAAGAGGAATGGTTTATCAGCAGACTTATTAAATACGTCCACATTAATAATATTCTCCAAATTCTTTTCAATGAATTCAACCCCAACCAGAGAGGTCCAAATCCATTTATTATGTTCGAGAGCCACATTAACCTCGTCCCATGTTCCCATGCAACCTTTGGTTTTCGCCTCTTCCCCATGCAAGGCCCTAATTTCTCCCTCTTCCAAAATATCGCCCACCTTTTCATATTCCACTCACCGGTGTCAAGACGCGAGACATGAACAGGATTACGTGAGTTAAAAGCCGATCGTCATCCGAATGTTCCTTCCTTCCTTTTAGCTACCGTGCCCACACATTACGGGTCCCAAGTTCTTGATTCTTCCGTTATCCATGTCTTGAAAGTTTTGTTTTTCCATCTAAGGGTCACAGAATCATTGATTTTCGCCATCCCCTTGCAAGCACCCCAACGTAACCCATAGAGATGTCCCCTTCCTCAAGACATAGTTGCGAAGGATGCATAATCTTCGAAGTTGCTTAGCTATGTCATCGAAGACGTTGGTAGCTAGATTAATAGGCACGCCACGGATCTTAATCCAAGCCACACGTTCGAAGGTAATGGTTGGCCTTCCCATAAGTCCAACACGAAAACCTGACCAAACCTCCTTTTTCAAAGAACAACTCCATGGCTTCATCATTAGTGAAATTTTCGTAAGGAGACCCCAACGTACACAATGTCGAACCCTCAGAACCCATACTACAAAGTCTTGTTCATATGCGTGAGGGTTTTAAGATCTCGACTCTTCCAACCCGGCTTTGCCTCGATCTCATAACGCGACTACATTATCTGGACCTTGATAGACTTACTTGAGGGATTTGGTTGAGAGCCTGGAGAGGCACTTGGTTTGCCTTCAAGAATATCTCTAAAAGACATCCCAACATATTGTGAATACCTAACAGTCTTGTCACCCTCCACCAATTCATCTTGCTTCCTACCCACGGGGCCTTAGCATTATGCATCCTACACCGCTTTTCTTACCTCCTCCTCCTTCCAATATTCTCCATAGCGAACATAGCAACGTTAACCTTCAATCTGCATGGCCCCATTTTGACACCGTTCATCCTCTTAACAAGCTCCACCGTTACTCTTGACTTTCCTCGAGTGTGACGAATCAGAACCTATTCCCTTCTTTGTCCGCTTCCTAGCAATATATATGAGCCGACCTCACCAAAGCAACCGAAGAACTCTGATACTTCCCCTGGTATGCACCCGTTTGGGAGGTTGGAAACAAAGAACTTAGTCACATCCTCCACACCTTTGGCATCACCTTTGTTGTTTAGTCTTCCTTTGTTCCGGCGAGCCGGAACTTCTTGCCAGTCTACCATGTAGAGAGAGAAAAAAAAAAAAAAAATTATTATTGTTTGTTAATGATACTTGAAACACAATGTAAATATAAAGATACACTTATTATAAAACAAAACTGAAAAAATATATATTGTGAAAATGTGACAAACACATATTTTCCATTGATTGGCAAGGTGAAAAAGTAAATATTGGAAGATAGTAAACGGCACAATATCCATTGACCCCACTAGTATCAACGGTTACTTTACCTTACATCCCATCACAACCCGACCCGACCCGTCAAACAACATATCACTAAAGTCAAACCTCGGTATCCAAACCCACAACCATTCCTATTCGGACCTTATACACGTGGCACCTTTTAATTCGCTGTTCCCCAAAGAATCCAATGCAACCTCCACTTTATTGTTCCCACACTCTGTGAAACTCAGACGACGTCGCTTCATCTTTTACAAAATACTCCAACAGTCGACATATATTTTTAAAAGAAACAAAAAATAAATAAAAAATAAAGACTATAGGCAATTCCCACATTTTTAAAAGCACTCGGTACGCAGTGTTATAGGCCAGGTTATTGACTTATAACGCGACCATATGACTTCACTCGACATCCCACCTCACGTCATAAAGCCTTACGCCAAATTTACTAACCAAAGTTATCTGACCATTTCTTTTATTGAGTTAAGTATAGTTCAGGAGATGTCATATAACTTGGTGTGATGAAAGTAAGATGTTTTTAAGTTAAGTTATATGTTCCGATTATAGAGTAAAAATGTTGAAATGACATAACTTTTTGCTAAAAATACAAGTCCTATTGCTCATGGGCACCTAATGTTCTGATTGTTACCGTTTAAAAAACTAGGATGTCATTTCTTCTGTCGCCCATCTTTCATTAAAAAGCCTTTGATAAAACCAACATACTTATTCTGTCCAGGGCCGGCAAATGAAAGACGCAAATTAAAAAGATGCCTCATCAAAACTAATTTTTTTTTAAAGTGTGCATAAAAGCTGTTCATTTATAACAATTTTTTATAATGAGACCCTTTAATGACGTTTTATTTGTGCCAAGATGAGTTATATTTAACTAATAAAATTTAAAAAGAAGAGGCAATCAGATATAGCAACTGGCTTAGCTCAGTTGGCCACCTTGGAGTCCTTAGGGGCTCTTGGGGGAGGGAGGTCTTGAGTTCAAATCTTGCGAGGGGTTTGAATGAGGGATTTTCCTTCAAGGTAGTCCTTTAATGAAGGGTTTGAAAGTAACCCTGAGTTGAATCTTGGAAAAGCGCAGGTTTACCTCTATTAATTGTCGTGCCTTCAAGGATTAGTAGGGGTTTTCCTCCCATCGGGTATTTGAAATAAGCATTTCCGCTTCGAGGGAGCTCTCTAGCGCGGACCCGGTTTAGACAACGTTGTCTAGACCTCCCGCTGTCGAACCGCGACACGAAGCACTTAATAAGAAATTCACCTTTAAAAAAAAAAAAGATATAGCATAAGTACACAAAGTGAGAGCCCTTAGATTGTGGGGCCTTGTTCAATGACACCACTTGCACACATTCTTCGCCGCCACTGATTCTATCTCAAATTTTATAAAACGAGCAAGCAAAAATCTATCTATACTACATTATAAAACATTTGAGACTTTCAATAAATGAAAGTCTTAAAATTTAAAAACAAAAAATATTACCATAAAAGAAAAAGTAGAAAATTAATGTAAAATCTAAAAATTAAAGTCTCATTTAAATTATTTGTAATTGTCCTCCAATAATGATACATTTTAATGAAAATGTTTATACGAAAACCTCATTATACTTTACCAAATATTTAATGCTAATTTTTGAAAAATAAAAGTGTTAATCATTTATATTATTAATAATTTAGACATTTTACTTTGAAAACATATCTCTACTACTTTATAATATTTGAAACACGTTAAATAAATAAGTTTAAAATGAAAAACCTTTGCTCGCCAAAAAAATAGTCATCAGATAACTGTCACCGCATTACGCGAACACTTTTCTAATATCATATTGTGTACTAATAAAAATTTAATTTGACATTTAAAAAATATGTATGAGTTAAAATCTGAAAACAAATTAATTTTTTAGTAAAGAAAAGTAAAAATAAAAAAGAAAATAAGTATTTTCCGCCCAATTTTTTTATAAAAAAACGTTTTACTTCTAATTGAACCAAATCATCTTTGTTTTTTTTTTCTTAAGAGGTATCCGATAACATAATTTTTTTCTTGTTTCACTGTATTCTCTTTAATTTTTGAAGTCATACTCGAAAATATAATGTTAATTTCACTGTGATCATTTGAATTAGGATTTTTCTAACATGTGCCCCGGGGCACACGTTAAGCACATAAAAAGGACGGCGAGACTCATGAAAAAGGACGTTTGAACCCACATATTTTCTTTGAAAAATGTATTTTTTGTTGGTCCGGACGTTCTTTTTCGTGAGTCCGGCCGTCCTTTTTGTGTGCTTAACATGTGCTCGGGGCAATTGTTAGAAAAACCATTTGAATTATGGGATTAAAATTATTCTCATTCTTTTCATTATATACTTTCCCTTCATACAGTTTTTCTAAATAAATTATATTCCACTAGAAAGAATGCCTTGCAATGCGGCCATAATTATAATATGATTGGAATAAATGAAATAAAGGTTAAAGTTGTAAAAATTTAAATTAAAATAAAATAAACCCACTAAAATATAAAAACTAAAAACTCATAAAAATATATTAAAATGGATCTTGAATTAAAGAGCATAAAATTTTAGAAAATATGGTGAAATTAGATTATAATATAAATAAGTAGATAAAAAGATATTTTAATTTGAAAATAAAGTTGAATTTTTAGTTGGGAAGTGACACATGTCATTTTATAATCGGAATTCTTATCTTAATTTTGGTGTGGTTAAGAGTTAGGAGCACGAAGTTTGTTAGAAGTTAGTCTTGGAGTTTGTTAAGAAATGACACATATCATGATTGGAGCTCCTTATCTTAATTTTAAGCCTTCTAAAATTAGAAGGATTTGCATTATAAAGTAGTATAGATTATTCCCTCCTCACTCTTCGTCTATAAAACCCAAACGACATCACTTCACCTTTCATCTTCCCCACTTTCCTTCCCACTCCCGCAACTAAAATGGCGCCAAAACCGTCGCTCATTTTCATCTTCCTCATTTCCTTCTTCTTGCTGAATGCTTTTGTTAAGGCTCATGATTATAACGACGCCTTAAAGAAATGCATTCTGTTCTTTGAAGGACAGAGGTCTGGTCGACTTCCACCGGACCAACGCGTCACGTGGCGGAGCCATTCTGCATTGCACGACGGTGCCACTGCCGGAGTATATACTTCATCTTTTTTTTTTTTTTGGTTAGTGAAATGTGGGTTGAGGGGGTGTTTGTTTAAGCTTATATAGCTGGCTTATAGCTTATTTGGTTTTGGGCTTATGTTTTATAAACTCACTTTCTGTGGCTTATTTTGACACTTTCTGGCGTATATAAGTTTATTATGTCATAATGAACTTATGGAAAGTGTCAAAATAAGCCACAAAAAGTGAGCTTATGAAACATAAGCCCAAAACCAAAATAAGCTATTAGCCCACTATATAAGCTTAAACAAACACCCCCGAAATAAAAGTGTTTAGTGAAATGTGAGTTCCGGGGGTGTTTGTTTACGCTTATATAGCGGGCCTATAGCTTATTTGGTTTTGGGCTTATATTTCATAAACTCACTTTTTGTGGCTTATTTTGGGACATATGGGGCTGAAAAGTTTTAAAATAAGCTACAAAAAGTGAGCTTACGAAACGTAAGCCGAAAACCAGATAAGCCATAAGCTCACTATATAAGCTTAAACAAACACCCCCGAGAAATAATAGCTTCATTGTAGGTAAAGTTAGTTACTATCTAGTAAGGGAAACAATGTGGGTCCCGGGACACTCATGGATTTTTGTGGAGTAGTTTTAATTTTGTTAAAAAAATATAGATTTTTTTTAAATGCACCCGGTTTCTAAAATTTGTGTTTGCAGTTATGTTTAGTTTATTTTAAATGCACCCGATCAGTTTGTGTCCTGTGTCCTGGTTTCGTCCTTGGCTTTGAAATTTGGCTTTATAATGTGGGTTTATTCAGCTTTAGTTTAAATGGAAAATTAATGAGTTTATAATGTTGATCTTTTAATTGCTTGGTGAAATGTGATTTAAAAGTGTTGATCTTTATAATGTGGGTTTATTTTACATTTTGTTTATGTTAAAATGTAATTTTATATGTTATTAGGTGAAATAATTTATTAATTTTCACATGTGTTAGTGAAATGTGAGTTTATTTTAGTTTTTTTGTAGGTTGAGTAATGTGTTTATTTTTGATATTTTAATGAAAATGTGTAATATTATGTATAGTTAAAATGTAATGTGTGCTTTTTAGGTTCAATAGGCATTTTTGTTTTAATGTGAGTTTTTTTGGTTAACTATACGAGTTCATAATGTTAAATGAAGTTTTAGTTTCATTAAGTAGTTAAATGCAGAGTCTACTTTATGATATCTTACTAATTTTGTTTAACTATACAGGTTGATTTGAGGGGAGGATACTATGACGCTGGAGACAACATCAAGTTCGGTTTCCCAATGGCGTTCACCACGACAATGCTAGCGTGGAGTGTGATTGATTTCGGCCGAATAATGGGACCGGAGTTAAATAACGCGATCAAGGCAGTGAAATGGGGAACTGATTATTTACTAAAAGCAACTGCGACAGATGGTGTGGTTTATGTTCAAGTTGGGGATGCTATTTCGGACCACAACTGTTGGGAAAGGCCTGAGGACATGGATACGTTAAGGACGGTTTATAAGATTGATAGGAATCATCCGGGGTCTGATGTGGCTGGGGAGACTGCTGCTGCTTTGGCTGCGGCTAGTATTGTGTTTCGGACTAGGGATCCGAGGTATTCGAGGATTTTGCTGAATCGGGCTGCTAAGGTATGGTTTTTGTTTTTGGTGGTTTGTTAGTTTGGTATATGATGTGAAAGTGAAGTTTTGGTTTGTTTGTGTGTTTTAAGATAAGCTCATGATTGGGTAAATTAGTTGGTATTGTTCTGTTAGATATTTCGTGTTTGTGGGGGGTGTTTGGATTGCTTAATTCCAAAGGTTGTTTCCAAATAGCATGTCTCAATCAGCTTTTACCAAGTAAATAATTGCAGGGGTTAGTAGAAGCAATCCCAAACACCTTGTTAGAAAAAATAAAGTTTAGTATAGATGCTACGTTTAGTCAGTCTGAAGTATATGCTCACCATTGCTTTTACACATTGTTCTTGGCTGGCCGGGTGCACTGATTTACATTGCCTCTCATCGGTGTTGCTTGCATTTGGAAAAGTGTTTAGGATCTTTTTTTGCGATTTAGAAGCTAAAGATTGTATATTAAATAGTATCAAAAGTAGTAATATGAAACCTTATGTTTAGCATTTTCTTTTCAATTCTTGAGATTAACTCAAAGTATCTGTGAGGACAATAAAAAGGGTATGGACCAACAGTTGAAAGTCACTTTTATAAAAATGAATTTATGTCAAATGTAACATACTTTATTCACATGGGATGTCATTTAATGAAATTCTGATAAGTAGCTTCTTTTCCATGCTAAACCATAACCATCTTGTTACAATATTAATTGCAACACTCTTTGTCCATGTGATATACTACTTTAATACCAATGCACCTTCATGCTCATGGTGAAATATCAGGAAACAGGGCTAATACTTTTCTCACAGAATTGAACGCCTGAATTCCGGTTTTATTTGTTGCTGCAATTACTTCTTTCGATAGGCATGTCCATGGAGTTACATGTGATTTTTTGTTTTGAAAATCGCAACTTAGTTAGGCAAAAGTCAAATGCAAAAGTGTATAAAAGACATAAGTTGGACCAAACAAGGTATTTAATGATGTAAAGGCGAATTATAACATCTGATGTTAGGTACTCCATATTTGGAGCTATTTTGATTCATATTCAAAAGTTACAAATTTTGTTTCCAAACAGGGTGCATGAAGTTTGGTTAGTGATACAAACATTAAAACGTTAGGCCGCGAGTTTAAGTATTTAAGCAAGTACACTATTAGTGTTTCTTAATCACGATCATGTATCAAAGCGCTTGTAGCTTAGCGGTGTCCATGAGATGATTTCCAGCTAAATGTTTATTCTTAATCTGTCTGATTTCATTTTATTTTTTTAGTAGTATATATACTAGTACTAGTATTATATTTTATTGCTACTGCAGGCATCTTTTAGACCAATGAGTTGCTTTGAATGTAATAAAAGCTTATTCTTTTGTACACATTTGGACAAGAAACATCTATTTTACTATGCCAAATGCTTCTTGGTCAATGGAATCCTTTTTCAGTTATATTATAATTTGCATATCAGAATTTAACACTATGGTGCCTATTATTTATAGAAATTGGGCCCCTGAATTTATTAGTTCAATGCCGGACATTTTACTGTAAACTTTAACTCTTCCCAAAGCAATTTTATCGACATTATTTACCTGATTTTTGTTTTAGGTCTTCCGTTTTGCCGACACATATAGAGGTGCATACAGCGATTCCTTGTTCCATGCCGTTTGCCCTTTTTACTGTGACAACAATGGTTACCAGGTGTTTATCTTCTTAAACTCTTGATTAGTTTTTTGTAATGTGTGAAGTATGCTGTTGTTAACGTGTTAGTTTTATCTGTGCAGGATGAATTGCTATGGGCAGCAGCTTGGTTGACAAAGGCGTCAAAAAGACGGCAATACAGAGAGTACATAGTACGTAACCAGGTTATCTTAAAGGCAGGCGACACTATTGATGAATTTGGTTGGGATAACAAACATGCTGGCATCAATGTTCTCCTTTCAAAGGTACGTAAAAAAGTAAATTGTATGATTAAAAAGTAAATTATATGATTAGTTAACCAAGATTGCATCTAATTTTATAACCCTGAATAAGGAAACATGTTAGTATATATATACTTTGTTAGCTTTTTTCACCTCACCATATATGATCTAATCAATCTCTTGTCATTTAGTATGTGTTGTATGTGTCATTTTTCCTCTTCTCATTCTGATGTCTATTCTAATATACTCCATACCCCTAAAACCTTTTACACTGTGTCAGCAAAGTCACATGGATTCCATTGTGTAAATGATAGGTCCCATTGCCAAGTGGGTCATGACCCATTTTCACACAACAATGGTTCAAAATTGTCAAATTCAGAACTTGTATTATCATGTTAATTCTTCTCTTGTGTCCATCTATCCATCAAAGTTGCAACTTTCACATTTTGAAACATCATGAATATTGTTTTCTTTGTCTATGGGGCCAGTTGTCTTTTCTTGTGAAAATCATTTTAAGATTCTTGTGGCTTTTAAGTCATAGGCTGGATTTTTTTGCATTTTTTTTTTGCTATAGTAAAAACTATTTTTGTTGTCGTTTGACATGTAAACTCAAACGGTAGACTCGAGGTTACATAAAAGTTGACGTAGACGCCTTGAGGTTACATAAAAAGTTGAACGGATCACTTTGATTATCACAACTTCAAAGAGTAAAAAGTTTATTAATACACATTCTGTACAATTTGTTATGTCACAGCAAATAAGTTTGATTTTGATATTTAACTTTATAAATTAAACATCTTTATGACTATTGTACAATAAAACCAATGTCCTTGATAGAAGAACAGTGTCCTCTCTAAGCAACAAATGCACAGGGACTATGTTTATATAAATATGTATATATGTCTTTACTCTCAAATGGAATGGACTAATGCAATAAGTCATGGTACCTCCTTCATGTTTAGGTCTCTGTGGGTAATGTAGTGGGACCCACCTTTTGTCATTGATTTTTCTGCTACATTGCATGTGCATAAAGGGGTTGAGAGGGTAGTGACACTTCATTTCAATTCCCATACTCAATGGATAAATACAATTAGTATTCCTTCAGAAAGCATATGCTTAGAGTAAGCCTGATTGTGACCTCACATAATTTTGGATAAAAATTTCACATCATATACATCTCATTTCCCATATCTTAGGACTATCCACCCATGTTAGGGTGGTGGCATTCATGCCACCCACACCTCACCACCCACCAATAATATCATTCCACCTAACTCATACTTCACTCATACCTCACCATACTTTTCTAGTGGCAACCATGATTCCATACCTCACTCAATTTTATTCTAGTGCCCAACGGCTATATTTTGCTCACCTCTCCCAAACCGATTCGGCAATGTATACCGAATCTCTCTCAAACCGAACCATACCTCACTCGAGGCAATGGTGTTACCAAGACGGTATGAGCTCATACCGAGCCATACCTTGCACCATTGCCACCACCCTTTAGATATTAGATTCTCTTATAATTGATAAATATGGCTAAGTGACACGAGTCGTAAACAACTTTGGCTAACCAAAACAGATTTAAGTTTAACCCGTCATCTAAATATTTGAGCTTTTCCTAATTTGACCCTATATTATTAAGTCCATGTAGGGTAAGAAATAAAAAGCTTTCGTTCTCTTGAATGTATGACTGATCACATTGAGATCGACTGAACAATAATGTTGTGTGCTTTTGGTTTTTGCTTTTGCTATGTTTTAGCGTTTATCCTAACACATACCTAAATGTATACAGGAAGTGTTAATGGGAAAATCGCCAACCTTGAAATCGTTCCAGAACAATGCGGATACTTTCATATGTTCTTTATTGCCTGGAACGTCACAGCTTCAAGTTGAATACTCTCCAGGTTTGTTAGTTTCTACTATATTTACTTTTTACCGGAACCTGAAATAAGATAGTAAAATAACTGATTGGTAACTGTTAGTTGTATTTATGATGTGGTAATAAATTTAGGTGGACTGATATTTAAAGCTGGAGGAAGTAACATGCAGCATGTAACTTCACTATCTTTCCTACTTCTGGCCTATTCTAATTACCTAAGCCACGCCAATCATGTTGTGCGATGTGGTGGCAAGTCAGCTTCTCCTGCTCTTCTCAAAAGCTTAGCCAGACGTCAGGTAAACTAATAAATTCATCTATGTCATTAATGAATACATTTTGATGTTAACGGTTAACCGATATCTTAAATGGCATACATAATGAACAAGCGGCTGCATTGACAATTTAGACTTACTATAAGCGGCGATCATTTAACCATTTATTATGTTCATATAGGTCAAAAGTTTTAGTTTAGAGTACAAGGTATTAGTACTGCCACATTGAAAATCAATGTCCTATTAGCACCATACTTTTGAAACCATATTTGCCCCGTGTCATAACGCTAAAACTAGTCCCCCCCCCCCCAACCGTCAACACATTGTATGCACACACATATACACACTAGAACATTGTGGACTCTTATACGTTGAGAAACAAAGTTACCATGTTCATTTTTGAAAAAAATCATGATTTTTGACAAAATTTACACTATGTCCGCCCCTGTGTGTAGTCACACTGCCACACCAAGACCAAATTGTCTTACCTTATGCTTTTACAAAAAGAAAATGTTCTATTTTTTCAACCCATGAATTATTTATAAAGTTTGAAAAAGATGTATAAAAAACATTTGGAATCTTATAATGCAATAGCCAAACAGTCATGGGTGCATTGAAAATTTTCTTTAGTATTGGGCCCATTTCACATGACTTAGGCTGTTGCCAAATGGGTGTCTTTACTTTATTCTGGGCCCATTTCAAATACAGACAAACTATAACGGTTATGATGTTGTCCATCTTTTTACACACAAACATTCCCTTTTATCTCATGCACCTTTGGATTCTTTTATTTCATGGACATCCCATTATAACTTGTACTACTATGCAATCTTAATTAAATTGCATGTTTTGTATGATTCACAGGTGAACTACATTCTTGGAGATAATCCAATGAGAATGTCATACATGGTAGGATACGGACCTCGTTACCCTCAAAGAATTCACCATAGAGGCAGCTCGTTACCTTCTGTAAGAGTCCATCCGGCTCGCATAGGCTGCAAGGCTGGATCTCAATACTTCTTTAGCCCAGACCCCAACCCGAATGTGCTAGTTGGAGCGGTAGTTGGTGGTCCTAACACTACTGATGCATTCCCTGATTCTCGACCTTTCTTTCAAGAAACTGAACCTACAACGTATATAAACGCGCCATTGGTGGGATTATTAGCCTACTTTGCTGCCCACCCTTAATTATGAAAGTGGTGCTATGAGTAGTGGTGCGCGAAATGGTCACCCTGCCTTAATTTAAGCTTACTCTTTTAATCCGTCGTTATTTATTAGTGTCTTTTTCAAAATGGAAAAGCTAATTGCAAGTGTATCTTCTTATCAAGTCTATCATTGACATGTTGTCTTCTTTTGTTCTTTCCCATGATTAAGGGAGCATTATCTAAGTAAATCTTTATGGAAATCGTGTTGCTCAAGCATTAGAAGATGTATGCTAAAGTTTGCTTGATTGCCGTTTTAAATGTGAATTATTATGTGAAAATAGAAGGTCAAGAAGTTTGTTTAGAATAGATTTTCTTTGGTTTGGTTTTATTCAAGAAATTTATCTATTATTGTTATCACATTTATATTAGAAATGCAAAATGCTCTTCAATGTTTTATATAATATACCTGAATTTTGGATTAAGATCCTTTCATGCTATAAGTGACCACATGAGAGGTCATGTTAAGAATGTTTGAGAGTAAACAAAAATGTGGGTCATCAATTGTTACCAAGAAGTGAACTCTCATTTCATATATCTTGTTTCTAATTGGTCAACATAACGTTCGTTGGAAAATGAGAGAATCTCAATCGATAAAAAAAGTACTTGCAACTAATTCCTTAACTTTCATCCTTTAATGTTGGAGGTGATCTGCACACTCTTTAAATTGATTGTGAGTTTGGGACACTCTAAATTAGAGTGTTTGAACATTTATACCCTCATATCACTTTTACATATTTTCCCTCTGTAAAAGTATATATGTCCAAACACCACTACATCTATCTTATACATTTGTATATCTCATTTGGGCTACCACTTTTCGGCCCAACTCATGGAATTCATTGTGCAACTATTTTTTTATCAAATTTTTTTCCTTCTTTTTAGTCACCCTTGCTACAAAAATAGAGTGAATTATCTCAAGAGCTTTTAGTCTACCAAAGACATGAGATTGTCTTATGAAACCCAAAGGAACTTGTCAATATAAGTATATAACAATGAGGTATTTGAGATTTTAAATAAGAACTCAATTATTTTTCATTGAACTTTATAATGTAAGTTGACAAAAATTGATTCCAAGTATATCTGAATTCTGGTGCAATTACTATCTGGTTTCCTTTGACTAAATCATATATAAAGTATAAACAACTAAAAAGATTTTTTCCAAGTCAAATTACAGAATATAATATACTATAACATTATTCTAAATTGTTACTCAAACAACTTTGCAAACTGAAAGGATCATGTTCATGGGGCTTTGATCTAGCTATATAATAATGTATAACTTATTTTTTGTGCTTTTTCAAAAATCTTTTAAGGGTTCAAACATTGTTTGAGACAAATGTGTACTTGTGTGTAAATTTTTCGTTCATTTTTTTTTCTGGTCAGATGAGTAATTGTAAGTTTAATTCGAGTGTCAACTAAGATAAAGAAGAAATTAGAGTGCATAGGTTGTTCAAAAATTAAAGCATAGGAAGATACTATGATCATGTATTCATATGTATAAAGAATACAAATCAAGACAGGACAGGTATATACTTGATCAAAATGAAGTGGCAATTTGAACTATTCAACACCAACATATATTTTGTCGGCGTACTGGGGGTCAACATAACTAGTCATATTGTTTCACATAAAAGTTTAATAGGTCCTTCACTTTAAATTCAAAGTGGGTCATCTTGTTGGGACCAATATCTCTTATGTGATACACGATAACTAGTCATGCTAAACTCAACATTAAAAGATCTCTATTCCTTCCCTGAAAGTTCCTCGCTTTGTTTGACATTAAAATAAAAATAAGAAGTCATTATCGATTACTTTTACAATAATAATTTATTATCATAAAGACTTTGTTTAAGTTTTCTGGTCAACTAGACCAATTATCCGAACTATGCTTTAGATGTATCACACAACACAATACATGCTGTTTTCAAACTCCAAACATCCAATATTTTCACCAAATCATAACCTCATGACTGCATTTCCTTGGCATTTAAAGACAGCTTTGATCATTGCACTGCAAACTGATAAATGTAGCTCTAGACATTGCTGCTAGACTACATTTCTTGTACTACTTCATAAAACACACTAAACTAGCAGTTACTACCTCACTAGTACAGCATATATAGAATTATAAAAAAAGCATGCCTCATATAGTAGATAGATCATATCTATGTAAACAACCAACCAAACCTCCTTTTGGCAGTGCATTGCAAAGACCAAGTAGTTTCATTTTGCACAACTCACTATTCCTAGCAGCATCCACTGCCCATCAAATCTATTTACCCTACTCAGCAGGAAACCTACATTTTGGTAGACTTTTCACCTATTACATTGTCTACCCAATCAACCATTACAGTTACCTAACAAAGACCTACTGAAGGTTTACATGAATATTTAA
Source organism: Chrysanthemum makinoi (assembly GCA_910596185.1). NCBI lineage: Eukaryota > Viridiplantae > Streptophyta > Magnoliopsida > Asterales > Asteraceae > Chrysanthemum > Chrysanthemum makinoi. The sequence goes on along the minus strand of OU343225.1, from coordinate 325,808,198 downwards.
AGTAAGTAGACTGCAAATTATCAAGGTACTAGGCCATCTGCTAAAATGGACTCACAATGCTCACTCTTCCAATCTTATGAAGAAATGAGCAATACTTGTATACATCATATGTTGCAGTATCTTGAAACTCAACACTGCAGTATGATCTCTTGAGGGAGATATACATAATTCATATTAAGAATCCATATTCATTGGTACTTTAGTCACCACTTTGTATCAGCAATACTGGATCAGCAAGTGTATTGACCAATGATCTTACCCACAACACGAAACTACCTTATGACTCCCAATTTTAACTAGACCATAAGGACAATCCATAAGTCATGGTGTTGTTCCATACACCCACACTTATAATCCCATAGACTTCTTTAGATGTAAGTTTTATATACTTTATAATTTATATCATGAATTTTAGTAATTTTATATGATAATCTATTTTCATCAAAACTTGGACAAGATCAGGTAATTGACAAAATTTAAGTAAATGGGATATAATTGTCCTATGTAAAAATTTGATGTGATGTGACGTATACATAGAGTGTGATGAAAGTTCAAAAATCTTTGAACTAGCCTTGGTCGTCGTTGATACAACCATTTTAACTATCAATTCTCTACTTATCCATTAATTTTTGCAAGTGTGTTATCAATATTCTTATAATTGACTAAGTTCAAGGCCTGTAGCTTATGTTAACAAGAAATGTATATTAAACTGAACTTAAAATCCGTACGCATCATGCCTAAAAAGCAAAGTTAGTTCAAAGAAAACGATGTATCTCGGTTAAAAAGTAGAAATAAGAGTCAAAACGTGCAACTCAACGAGCTATTTGGTGTTTCGCCACTTCTTCATGGCATGGTTATATAAAATTTGTGGCTCCTTTTAGTAATTTTACTAAATTCTTCCCTTCAAAATTTTTTCACAAGTATCTACCTTCATTTGAGTTATATAATATAACTCAAAAATAAATTTGATGTTTAAGAACAAGAAAAAAGGAAATAAAAATTCATGTATCATAGTTTGACTTAGCATCAATATATAATTTCATTAATCATTATCAAGTGATTGAATATATGATAATATTCCTCATTTTTGGCTTTACCAGTAGTCCCAAAATATATCAACTTGATGCCTATAAGGTTATAAATACTACTAGTATTCCACAATCCTTCATCACTACTCATTCAAACAAAGCAATCCTTATTTTTGCAATCATGTACTCTTCCAACGAGCAACAACAGCCATTGGCACCACCACCAGCAACATATGGTCAGCCACCGCAAGCAGCATATGGTCAACCACCAATGGCACAATACGCAACCGGTGTTCCACCACAGCCTATGCTCGCTGATGGCAAATGGTCCACCGGCCTTTGTGATTGCGGTGATGATGTCTCCAATTGTAAGCTTCTAACTATATCTATTAACTATTTTGTACAAACAATTTCAACAAGTTTTTTTTAATGTTTCATATCCTGTTTTAACAAACTATAGGTTGCATTACGTGTTGGTGTCCATGCATTACTTTTGGACAAATTGCTGAGATTGCTGACAGGGGAACTACTTGTAAGTTTTAATGCATACAATTGTTTATGGTACAAAAGTAACTCATATATCTTGTAAACATACAAGAAAGCACGCCATGGTTAAAGAAAACTAATCTCATGCATGTCTTAATCGAGACATGAACTTACAAGCTTTTAGTTGATGGTCACTCACATACCACTGTACCAAAAGTTCTTGATGATTTTATATTACTTTGAGTCTTTGATCACTGATAATTTTGTTTTCACGTGTAACAACAGCGTGTGGAGTACACGGGGCTCTTTACACAGTACTTGCTTTACTCACCGGATGTCAATGGATATATTCTTGTATGTATCGGTCTAAAATGAGACAACAATACATGCTGGCTGACGAACCATGCAACGATTGCATTCTCCACTGTTGTTGTGAAGCATGTGCCTTATGCCAAGAGTATCGTGAACTTAAGCATCGTGGATTTGATATGGCTCTTGGTAAAAATTTCTCTCTTGCTTTTAATAAATACTTCGTACATTAACACCCACGAGGCCACGAGTATATTACATGTCCATTTAGAATCTGATTTAAGTTCTTATTCATCGTGTTCAGGATGGCATGGAAATATGGCTAGGCAGGATCAAGGAGTCGCGATGCCACCATTTGCTCCAGCTGAAATGAAACGTTAGGCGGAAAAGTTTGAAATGTTGTACTACTGTTTTTAAGGAAAGAATAATAAAGATAATACCATGTGTGATTCGATTTTGTTCCCCGTAACATGTGTTGTTGCTTGATTGCCTCGTAGCGCCAACACAAACCATAACGTGAACATCGATTCATGACATTAACAACCATTTATGATTTCTTGGGGGTTCAACATCGATTGAGCTCGGTATCTAATACTAAGCTTCTAAGCACATTCCCAATATACTTCTAATCCGTGCTTCCAAAACTTAGGCCCTTACCAAGTCCTTACTTTTTTCGCATCAACCTACAAAACAGTTAAACACTAAACCGTAAGCATTACGCTTGGTAAGTAATAGACATAACAAGCTATCATATATCATTAATACACATTTTCATCATAAATAACACTTATTAGTCCAAGAGACTAAAATCATACAATAACTCACTTTCTTCCACATCAACAATAAGCTTCACACATCACCATTAACATCATAACTAAGCAAACCACTTCCTAGCTAGTTCAACTAACTAGCCTTACTATAACCTTAATCCAAGCATCCTGGAACTTTAACCTTCTACATCCTTATCACTATCAAAACATAGCTTAAGTGTTGGATCGATGTACTCTAACCAAACTAAACTATATAGCTTGTTAAGGGTTTAATAACCTTGGATAAATCCTAAGTTATTAACAATGAAACACTGAGCAAACTCTATTAAGTACGCGGAATTTACTTAACAAAGCTAAGAAGAATATACCTTTAACTTTCAATGATTTTATTAATAACTCTGAATCTGCTTGTTATAGAGATTCTTAAACAACTCTAAAACTCTAATAATGATCGTACTTTAGGATTCTAAAAACATATATAAAAACGCGTATATCTAATGCCAATCTAGGGGTCCTTTTATAGGCTTAAGGATAACCCTAGTTGGTTTACAATTTGTATCCTTGTACGACAAGTAATCTAAACAAAGAATATTCTAGAATAACAAAGCTTTCCATAAACGAATATAGCAGTTCTTTAGCTTTTCAGTACTTTGACTTCGACAAGATACTTTGACTTTTACTTAGCAAGATACTTTGAATCTTGATTACTTTGACTTGTTCAAGTACTTTGTCAATCTTCAAAGACTTTCATATCCCAACAATCCTCCCCTAACTTGAATTCTACTTGCTTGACTTCAAGTTCCTTTGTAAACATATCTTTAACATCTCCATCTTCAAGGAAAGATTGTGTCTTTGTCTTTGGATTGTATCTTTGTCTTTGGATTGTATCTTTGTATTCTCTGCGCTTATATCATCATTATCAAAGTATTCTTTAGAAAATATTCTTAACAACATCCTTAATCAATAATCTCTTTTCAGCAACATTCAGCAAGCTCCATCTTTTCAGAGAACTCAGCAACATATGACAATGTGTACATTAATTCATTTTAAGTTTCAGTCTATTTTCATCACTTCCAGGTGTGTAAACTCCTGTTAGAGGTGAATCATTGAAAATTTAATGGATTTTGATGTCTCTTTACCAAAGCCATTAACTCTAGAGTAGCCAAATGTTTTGATGTGTAAGATCATGGTACATTGATAACCATATGATTTTTAGAAAATCATCAGCTATCAATATATTTGATTTGTCTTTACCAAAAGCTGTACCCTTTTGGACTAGTTAGTTCTTTCAATCATGGTGAACTAATTACCATATAATGGTTTTCCACAGCCTTTACCACAAGCCATTTTCTTTTGGGCTAGCCAACTCTTCACATTACTGATATGGTGAGTTGATTACCATACAACTTATTAGCAAGTTGTCAACTATAAAACGGATTTGAGATATCTTTACCAGAGCCGTTTGCTCATGGATTAGCCAATCCTTTTGTAACCATGATGGATTGATAACCTATTGTTGTTATCATCTCAAAAACCATTTATTTCTTTTAACTTTTGTTTCAAAATATTTATCACTTTAACAAAAGTTTTCTTTTTAAAATCATTAACTGGTTTAAAGCTGCAAGTAGTACTTTGATGAAAGTACTGTTTGATCAGCAGTACTTTGAATAAAGTACTGATATATCAAAAATTTATTCAATAAAGATTCATACCAGTTATTCATCATCACCAGCCATAGTTGTCCATCTGATAAACAATTTGATGACCATAAGTGCAGTTTCATTATCTTCAACTTCCATCCCATGTTCTAGCATTCTCCTCATGAGATCTGATGTAAGCGGATATCTTCTATCTGCTAACATATGAATCATAGTCCCTATCTTCTAACTCTAGAACATGTACTCCAGATTCTTCAAAGAATCTCCAGCTGATAATCTCCCAATCTTCTTGATTTTTCCAAATCTCATCAGTGCTTGTTTCTTCAGTTTCCCAAACAGTTGTGAGATCTCCAAACAAGATTAAACCAACACCTTCTGATGGAATGTGTTCAAAATATTCTTGCACCAAATGATATAGATGAAATAAATCCTCTCTATCTATTATGTGCAATAGATCCCATAGCATATTAAACACTCTGAAGCTTTCATCTTCTCTATGAAACATCAGATAATTTCCATCCTTAGATTCTACAACTTCAAAAGTAGTTATTTTTTACTTTTTCTTCTTCTTTTCGTCTTTTCTGCATCAGCTTTAGAATACTCAAATTCTACAATTCTTAAGTAATTCCTTAGTTCATCATTAGTATCAGACCTTAACTCAACCTTCTTTGATGGCTGTTGATCTTCAACTTCAGTTGTTCTTTTTCTTTTTAAGCTTTCTTTTCTATCATCTTCTTTCTGAGCATCATCATCTCTAAAATCTTTGATACTATCAACATTCTTCTGATAAGCTTCTCTAACAGCTTCATATAACTCTTTCATCTCAACATAATTCAACTTATTCAATCCAATATATACTTGGTTCTTTAAATAAGCCATCATTGCATTCCTTTCCTTAGCACGATTTGGTTTTCTTGGTCAAGCAAAAACAGGAATAGGTGACTTTAATGGTACAGCAGCTTCAGCATTCAATTCTTCTTGCAATTTCTCAGCTGCTTCTCTATCCTTAGCTTCTTCAATATCGGCCAGCATTCAATTCAGCTTGTAATTTTCTAGTCGCTTCCTCATTTATAGCAATTTGAGCAGCCCTTATTTGTGCTAAAGTGAGCTTCTTCTTCTTTGTTTCTACCATCTTACCTTTTCCTTTATCTTTTGGATCTATAACAGGTTGAGAAGCTTGTTGTTGTTCTTCAGTAACACCAGGAATGCTAACACCTCTTGGTCTTGATAAATTTTGCAATATTTCAACAACTTCTTCATCCACAACTTCAGTTTGCTCAACCACAGGTGTATCAATCTTCTCTTCATGTAGAATAGTAGAGGGACCAGCTTCTTCATCAAAGTTTAACACCCTTGGTGTAATTAATTCTTGTCGAGATGTTTCTTGAAGACCAATACTTTGATCAGCAGTACCTTGATCATCAGTACTTTGAACTCTAATGCTTTCTTCCTCAGTACTTTCAATATTAACTTGCACTTCAGTACCTTGAGGTTGAACATCAGTACCTTGAGGTTCAGCTTCTTTATCTTTATATGTTAGAGCATCTTCATTCAAATTCTTATCTTCCAGTTTCCTCCCCAATTGGAATAAAGATTGCTTTTGAACCTTTTTGCTTTTGGTCTTCTTAAACGCCTTTCTTTGCTTCTTTTAGCTTTGAATCATAACCTGTGATGTTTAACTAAGGGCCAAACAGACTTCTTGAATTTTTGAAACTTGATCTTCAACTGTGCTATCTGTGCAGCTTGAGCCTCAGTAGTTTTCTTCAATCTGACTAACTCTCTTGTCAGAACATAATTATCCAACACCAAACCTTCAGGGGGTATAGTAGCTGGATCTTCTTCAGAAGATGATGAGAAAATAGGAACATCTTGTTCTGGAGATGCAATTAGGGGTGGCAATCGAGTCGTGTTTGTGTTAACTTATTCGGGTTCGCGTGTTGGCGGGTTAGTATAGCCTTTACCCAAACACGACCCATTTATTAACCGTGTTAAGAAACTCAACCCTTACCCAGACCTGCATAACACGTGTAACCCATTTGTGACCCTTTTAACCCATTTAAGTAAATAGGTCAAGCAGTGAATAAAGTTAGTGGTTTGTCGATTTAACTAGTTTAAACGCAAAAAATGATACAGTAAAACCTCTATAAAATAATACTCGATAAATTAATAACCTCGATAAAATTAATAATTTGCCTAGTCCCAACTTGGGACCAGTATAAATTTAGACTCCAATCGATAAAATAATAAGATAATATTTTTTTTGAAATCCCAATGTATATATATTAGTCCCAACGAAACTATAAATTAATAATCACTAAAAATTCCATATATATGCATATATGTGCGTGTGTGTGTGTGTGAGAGAGAGAGATACACTTCTAAATCCTTAAAGCATCTACAATACATCAAGTCTTTAAAAACTTGATGTATCTAATGCAATCAATTTTCTAATAAATTCTATGTTTCAACAAGTCATTTCTTAAAACCTTCTCCAATGCAAAAAAGCTTTCTAAAAGCTTTACAAACATTCTCAGCTAGTCTTCATTTAATGAAAATGACTTGGTGAATTTGTTGTCAAACGCTTGGCCTTCACCAAGTTATTCAACTAAAAGTCATTAGCAAAGCTTTTGTCACAATGGGTCAAGTCATTCAAATGACTTTTTCAAATAGTAAAAAGTCTTTTGTAAACCTTGAATTGCGGATGCTCTAAGATTATTTAGTAAAAATGAATCTATAGTCACTTGTTTCTTGTTGAACTTTAAATCTATATTAATTTATCATAAAATCTCCTTATTGCACTAAAGAGTTGATGCGTTGTCTTCTCGTATTGCAACAAAAAGTGTTAATTTTATTTTCATAAAGTGTGAATGTATATTTATAAAATTTTAATTGGAATTTGTTTTTCAAATTTATTTTTCGCCTCTAATGAGTATAAATTGTAACTAGCTGGTATATTTGACTTGAAAATTTAAAGTCATACATAAAACATCTTTAAATTAATAAATTATTAATTTATCGATATAATAATATCTTTCTAAATTAATAAAATATCCCGGTCCAACATAAAAACCAGGTTATATATTTTATTTTTAAGATCTTATATACTTAAACGGGTTCACGGGTTGACCTGTTTAATACTTACTCAACCCAAACACAACCCGTTTATTAAACGGGTTAGACGGGTGACCTGTTTTTGACCCAAACCTATTTATCCTCAACCCAAACCTGTTTAACTTTGTGTCGAGTTCGTGTCGTTTATCGTGTCGTGTCAAAAATTGCCTCCCCTAGATGCAATAGGAGGAGTAGAATGGTGTAATGAGGTAGGAGAAACTTCAGTACCTTCATTTACATCAATACCTTGTGAAGCAGTACCTTGTGATGCAGCACTTTGAGAAGCAGTACCTTGTGTTGAAGTTTCTTGAGATGCAACACTTTGAGAAGCAGTACCTTCTCTTTCATCACTAGCATCAGCCTCATCTCTAATAGCTTGAACAATCTCCATCATTGAAGCAGTCAATTGAGTGTTCCTTCCAGTGAATAAATCACTCTTCCTAGCCATAAATGTGAAAATCTTGGCTGGTTGTTCCACAACAGGTAAAAGACTTGTAGGCTTTGGTACATCAGAAAGTTGTTTATTCAAGTAGACTTGAATAAATCTCGGATACATTAACCATCTTGATCCATGAGAGATGTGTGAGAGCATTCCATCTAAGATTAGCCTTGAAAAGTTGAACATACGGTTTGTAGCCAATCCTACCAGTGCAGATGCAATGTTTGAACCAAATTGCTCCCAAGAAGTACTTTTAGAGCTGATACAATGAAGAAGAACATGTACCAAATACTTCCAATGTGGATTGAACAAAGGTTTCTTGAATGTGGTTGTGTCAACCAAAGACCCTTCATATCCAATATCTCTCAGTGTATCCCAAAGAAGCTGTTTATCAAACCTAATAGCTCATTCTGCATCATCAAACAATAAATCTTCACGAATTAATGCTTCAATAATCTTGATAAGCCTTCCAGAAACTTTAGCTTGAATATAAGATTCATCATTCTCCACATGTGTCCTTGCAGTTGCCCAAAACTGCTGTATCCAGGGCTCAATTATATCCACCAAAAGCGCATAACTGATTGGGGAACCAGTTAAAAAATTAATGATGTCATGGAAGATGACATTGGCCTCTGTTTTATCTAAATTCGCCACCATGTTGTGTTTAGAAACTGTGTGGAGGTTTGCCATGGATGATTGAAAAAGATATGGATTCTTGAATACGTAAGTGTGAGAGAGAGAGAGAAAATATAGAAAAGATTATAAATTATAAAGATGAGAGAGAAAATTTGAAAGTAGTTATTTATAGGTAGGATTTAAAAAATCACAACCCATAATAACAAAGTTACCGTTATTTGAATTTTACCCCTCAATATTACCGCTGGAACAGTACATTGATAAGACAAACAGTTCTTTCCACGTGCGCAGTACTTTCCAGAGCAGTACTTTCAAAGTAGTACTTTCATATAACAAAATAGCAGTACTTTTCCATCTTCTTCTCTATAGTAACAAACACTCTATGTGGGCATTGGATTGCCTCCCCTTAAGCAAAGCACAGGACTGTCTAACTAACTAACCAGTCCTCCCCTTAAATGTAGCTTAATAATTAATCATGCCAATACTCACCACCAAGTGAGTAAATCTTGAAACATCAAATCCTTTGGTGAGTAAATCAGCTACATTATCATCTGTATGCACCTTGACAACATTAATGAGCCTATGCTCATAACAATCTCTGATGAAGTGGTGCCTAATCTGAATGTGCTTGGTTTGGAATGATAAACTGGATTCTTCACAATGCAAATGGTACTCTCATTATCAATATTGATAGGAGTATTCTTGAAATTGAACCCATAATCCAATAGTTGATTCTGCATCCACAAAACTTGTCCAACACGATTTTGCAGCAGACCACATATTCCTTCAGTAGAGGATGTTCTGCAATTGTTTGCTTCTTACACTGCCATGAAACTAATCTTCTTCCAAGATATTGGCATCCTCCAGTAGTTGATCTTCTGTCATAGTTGTCACCTGCATAATCACTATCTGAAAAAGCTTCTAAGTGAAAAGGGGAATCCTTTGGATACCACAACCCTAACTTAGGTTGTTGTTTCAAATAACTGAAAATTCTCTTCACTACATTCATATGAGAGACCTTAGGTGAGACTTGATATCTTTCATATAAACAAACAGCAAACATGATATCAGGCCTAGATGCAGTAAGGTACATAAGACAACCAATCATTGATCTGTACAACTTGACTTCAACAGGTTGTCCATCTTCATCCTTTCCCAGTGAGTTGATAGATTTAATAGGTGTAGTAACATGCTTCATAGCATCAAAATTGAACTTCTTAAGTATGTCAGATACATACTTGTCTTTAGTTAATGCTTGAATTTCAAAATTGAATTGAAGAAGTTCTTCCTGCATAACTTCAACCTAACTCTCTTTAGTTAATGCTTGAGCAATATTCTTGGGTTCTTCTTGAGAGATAAAACAAGTAAACAGGCATGTTTGATGGTCCTTATGATTCAGCCTGTTCTGTTTATAGACAAAGCTAAGTAAAGCATTATGAGGTTTAGAAAAACTCTTAGCTTTGTGTCTTGTCATCACTCCAGAAGTAGAAGGACAAATGATTTAATCAGCAGGATGATTCTTATGAATTATTAAGATAGGAGTCTGTGAAACTTCATAATTATCACCAAAATTAGTGAAATCAGCATCTTCATTGGAATCTGAGAAAATACCTTCATCTTCAAGTTCATCATCATATCTTCTAAACCGGCATGGTAGGATCATCCAAATCATCCAAAGTCTGTCAACAGTGCAAGTACTTTGATCGAAAGTCTTGTCACCCAAAGTACTATGAGTGAACTCTAGATCTTGTTCTTTTCTTTGCTTCCTCATAAGCTCTTCTTTGTTCATCATCATAAGAATGTGCTATAACATCTTGAAAAAGCATCTGATTAAGTTCATATTGAATAGATTGATCCTCAGCAGACAATGAGGATTTTGGCTCATCAGACTTTTCTCCTGCTAACGTTTTAAGTTCTTCATCATGAACAGCATCGGGTCTAATATGGACTCCATGAACAACATACTGTAACTCTTCTCCATTGTGTACAGGTTGATTTTCTTCTCTAACAGGAACATAATTCATAGAAGGAGTCAAAACTTCAAGATCAAACATCCAATCAGGACCTTTACCCTTCTGATTTTCTTGATCTTCTAAAAAATCAACATGAAGACAATCTTGAACCTTCTTGGTGACTTTGTTGTACACTCTAAATCCCTTGATGTTAGTGCAATATCCCAATAAATATCCTTCTTCTGACTTGCCATCAAATTTTCCCAAATTATCAATTGTGTTGAGAATAGTTAGAGGGCATCCAAAAGGCTTCATAAATCGAATGTTGGGTTTGTTTCCCATCAGCAACTCATAAGGTGTCTTCATCTGAGGTTTGGTGGCTGATACTCTGTTAAGCATATAACAAACAGTACTTACAGCTTCAGCCCATAATTGAATAGGTAATTGTGAATCTGCAAGCATTGTTCTGGCTGCTTCAATCAAAGTTCTATTCTTTCTCTCTGCAACACCATTCTGCTGTGGTGTTCTTGCAATACTAAACTCCCTCTTGATTCTTTTGTTGGCACAAAATTCATCCATAAGCTTGTTCTTGAATTCAGTCCCATTGTCACATATAATACCTCTAACCTTGAGTCTCAGTTGGTTTTCAAGTGCTATTATAAGATCATGAATAGCATCAAAAGTATCATCTTTAAATCCCAAGAAAAATACCCAACTGAATCTACTGCAATCATCTGTCATAACCAAGCAGTACTTTTTCTTGTTTAGATTTGTAACAGAAACAGGACCAAACAAATCCATGTGCAACAGCTCCAAAGGTTCTCTTACAGTTCTTTCCTCAAGCTTCTTGCATGAAGCTTTGTGTTGTTTACCCTTCTTGCACGCCAAACAGGAGTGATCATTCTTGTAAGTCTTTGAAGGTAAACCTCTAACTAAAGTTCCTTTGACCAATCTGTTGATATTCTTGAAATTTACATGGCCCAATCTTCTATGCCACTGATGTGCTTCTTCAAGAGATGCCTTTGCTACTAAACATGTAGCTCTTTCAGAAGAGTGAAGACTCTTCATATCTAAACTATACACATCATTGGTTCTTGGCACTTTCAGTATCACTAAGTTATCATCATCAAGCTTGAATTCAGGTGAAAGTATGAGACATTCCGTGTCAGTGAATAACACAAGGTGCTTTTTGTCACAGATTTGAGAGACTGAAAAAAGGTTGAACTTGAGCTCCTTCACATATCTAACATTCTCAAAATCTATGCTCCCTGTCTTGATGGTTCCTTTCCCACTAATTCTACCTCCACTAGCATCATTCCCAAATGCAACTCTTCCTCCATAATATGGCTTAAAATCTGACAGAATCTCCTTGTCTCATGTCATGCTTCCAGAGCAACCACTATCCACAATAAGATGATCTTTAAGCTCCTCTTCTGGGTTGCCCTGCACAAAGATAAAAAAGATAGTGTCTTTTAGGAACCCAAGCCATTACTGACTTGTGTTCCCCTTATGGAGTAACATACTCAAATTCCTTGAGTATGTAATCTTCACAGTTTTTGTAGACAGAATCAAGCATTATCTTTTGTTTTAAAACTTGTGGTGGATTTTTAGCAAAACTTTCTTTTTCAACAAAAATCTCCTTTTCTTTTTCCACAAAATCATCTTTATCAAAAATCTCTGTTTCACCAGTACTTGTTGAAAGTACTGTTTGTTCATCATCAGTACTTTCCTTCTTAACCCATTTAGTTTTAACTTCTGGTGTAGAGTCCCTTGATCTAGCTACTTTCTTGGAGTTGTAACGCCTTCTAGATTGATAGTAATTAGATCTCCTAGGGTTCCTATTCCAAAAGGTGTTTGGTGAAAACTGAGCAGTACTTTGGGAAAGTACTGTTTTTGGCTTAACAGTACCTTGGAAAGTGTTTGAAGGTACTGGGGGTTTTGAAAAAGGTCTTCTCTGGTGAGGGTACCTATAGTCTGGTGAGAAGTTTCTATGGTTAACCCTATGTGAATGATTCCAAGCTGGTCTAGTCTCCCTTGGTTTTTGGTTGACAGTTCTTTTCTTGGGGAACTTACTTAGGTACTCTGAATGTAAGTCACAGTCCTTAATCAAATGATCAGGACTAAAATAAACAAAACATAACTTTTGACCTGTAATCCTAAAATTGCTTCTATGTCTATGTGTATGACCAAACCTATCATGTCTTCTAGGTGAATGATTAAAACTGTTTTGACCAAAATTATCCCAAAAAGGTTTAGCAGTATTGTGAAAAGGTTTTCTTAAAGGTACTGCTGAAGGTGTAGCAGTACTTTGAGGTGTAGCAGTACTTTGAGGTGAAAGTACTGCTTGGCTTTTAACATCATCTACCTTAGGTTTTTCAACAGTTTCTTTTGAGGTTTCAGACCTAGATTGACCAATAAGCTTCTTCCTAAACTCTAAGCTGTCTACTCCAAAACGAGAAACATCAGGCCTAAGAGGTTGATGACTACCAGTGGGATGAGGGACAGCATGATAACCTTTGTCTTTCTTATATTCAGGAGGTGTTTCACTAATTGAGTCCTCATTATTAGATGTGTCTACATAATTAATGAGTTCATCATCACTAGTGGTTATATCCTCAAAATCACATTCATCCTGATCACTAGGTGGGTTTTCTATGCTATTAAAGTCCATACCAAAACCTAGGCCAGTTTTAATGTAAGCTCTTCTCTGTTTTTCAACATAAGTGACATGAGAAAGACCTGATTGTCCCCAAGCAGCAAATTTGTCTAGCAATTCATCTCTATCCTTAGTTAGTTTCTCAATTTCAGAGATCTTACAATTTAATTTCCATTCACTTAATTTTAACTGATAATCCTGTTGTTCATACTTTTCTGCCCAAGCCATTTCATTATTTTCATGTGTTATTATTTTGGCTTCCATAGACTCTAAAGTAATTTGGTAACCAGCTACCTCAGATCTAGCCCTTTGATAATTATTCCTTTCAGTCACATAGTCATTAAGTACTTTTTGATAAAAGTTATTGCACTTAGAACATACCTCAGAGATAGGGGGTGAACTTGGTGAAGTAGCTACCATGGCAAGCAGAACAGGTTCAGCTTCACACTCCATGCTCCAGTCAAAGCTTCCATATCCATCTCTAGACTCCATAGTAGCATGTCCAGGTTCCTCATCAAAAGCTGTGCTCCAGTCAAACTCTTCCACTGAATCCTCCACAGCTACCATACAGTAGGTTACTGGTTCATCATCAAACTAAGCACTCCAGTCAACCTCTGATAGATTCTCTTGAGCAACCAAAGCTTTTGTTTCAGTGATAGGAATTTCTTTTAGCTCTAGCTTTGGTTTCTCAGTCAATCTGTTTGCTTGATATTTAGCAAACCTGCATTTCCTTGCAAAATGTCCAGTCTTTTGACAGTTGAAGCATTAAATCTTGGATTTGTCAAAAGTGATTCCCTGTTTTGGTTTGAAGTCAATGCCTCTTCCTGTCTTCTTCATAAACTTCTTGATCCTTGCAGTGATCATAGCAACTTGCCACCTGATATCAATTTCTTTAAGAGCATCCTCTTCAATCTGTGATAGATCTTCTTCATAAGTAACAGGTAGGGTAGCTTGCTGTGAAAAGAAAGAGCACACAACTTCATCTGAGTGAATGGTATTTGTTGGTGTGGGTTGCTGAGCAAAGGTGGGGGTAGTGTAGGCAATAGTACTTTGAGCAACAGTACTTTGAGTAGGAGAAGCAGTACTTTTAGTGGAAGTACTGCATCTCTTTTCAGAAGACACAAAAGCTATACTATGAGACTTTGAACTTGTTTGGCCATTCATCTCATGCTCATACACCTTCAGATGGTTGTAGAGGTCATCAAAGTCCATAGTATCCATGCCATGTCGATGGCAAACTCCTTAAGAACTTTAGGTTAGCATCTTCAAATGAGACCTCTGCTTTGTACAGCTCCAGCATGCTGAGAAGATTTTGGAATCTGTCATAGGCAGCATCAAGGCCTTCTCTTTCTCCAACTGTGAATGTTTCAAACTGCTGCTTCAACAAATTTCTGTGCATCTTCTTGGAAGCATCATTACCTCCAAACCTTGTCTTGAGTGCAGCCCAGAGTTGCTTTGCATATTTAGCATCATGGAACTTGAGTAGATGACCATCAGGTATAGCAGACAAGAGTATGTTGAGAGCCTTCTCTTGATTTCTTATTGTAGCAGCTGGCAAGATGGGTTTAGGTGCTTTAGGTTGTCGAGGAATGTCTACAGGTTCGTCCACAACTTCATTACCATTGACAATTACATTCCATAGTGCATGGTCTGTAATGGTAATGTACTGCCTCATCTTCATGCTCCATAGGTCGTATTCTCCCTTCTTAATGATTGGTATTCTTAGTGAGGTGATGGATGGGGGTGGAACAGCTTCAGTCGACATCTTTAGGTTTTTGTTGTTAACTAGGTTGTAACAGTTTCTTCTTAGTCAGAGTTTCCACACAAGCTCTGATACCACTTGTTGGATCGATGTACTCTAACCAAACTAAACTATATAGCTTGTTAAGGGTTTAATAAATTTGGATAAATCCTAAGTTATTAACAATGAAACACTGAGCAAACTCTATTAAGTACGCGGAATTTACTTAACAAAGCTAAGAAGAATATAACTTTAACTTTCAATGATTTTATTAATAACTCTGAATCTGCTTGTTATACAGATTCTTAAACAACTCTAAAACTCTAATAATGATCGTACTTTAGGATTCTAAAAACATATATAAAAACGCGTATATCTAATGCCAATCTAGGGGTCCTTTTATAGGCTTAAGGATAACCCTAGTTGGTTTACAATTTGTATCCTTGTACGACAAGTTATCTAAACAAAGAATATTATAGAATAACAAAACTTTCCATAAACGAATATAGCAGTTCTTTAGCTTTGCAGTACTTTGACTTCGACAGCAGTACTTTGACTTTTACTTAGCAGTACTTTGAATCTTCAGTACTTTGACTTGTTCAGTACTTTGTCAATCTTCAGCACTTTCATATCCCAACATTAAGGAACATAACACAAAATATGATAAACTTAATATAATCTCTTGTTATAGTAAAATTTCTTATCTTGCATCCAAGAACACCATCAACATCAAATTCTTGGTTCCTAAATAATCCACACAAACACCTATTATTATTATTATTAAAAAACTATCCCCTCCCTATTCTCTCCTACCTCTCTCTAAATCTCCTACCTCTCTCTAAAAACTCATCCACCGAAATCCAATCATTTCTCCGGCGGTCGGTTTCGACCGGCCGTCCGGATCTTTTCTTGTACTTTATTTTCCCACAATAAAAGCTTCATTCACAGATCTGTCATCTCTCGCCGCTGCCGTTGTTGTCGCCTGCCGGCGCCTACTATCTGCTCGGATATGTTGTGGTCTGCCATCGATAGCTTGCTGCAGCCTTGGGTTTTGATTCTAGATCTGTTGGGTTTTGTTCTAGCTCCTTTTAGGGTGCTTAGTTTTATCTTCTATGTATGTTTTTCGTACTTTGTGTAGTTTTGTCAAGCTACATCTTTGTATGGTTGTGTCTCCCTTAAGCTCACTTTGGTGATTCCCCCCCTGTATGTGTGTTCTGTGGTCTGTCACAACTATTAGGGTGTATGCTTTCTTTTGGCTTAACTTGTTGCCTCGTGTATTTTGTTTGGCAAGTCGGCTTCGATTTTGCCCTTTATGTTCGATGTAACTTGTTGTGTTCAAATTACCTCCGTTTGTGAGGAGTGAAATGAAATGTAATCTTTGTTCAAAAAAAAAAAACACCTATTATTACATTAATATAATACAAACTAACAAGGGTTTACACAACCCATAATATCCCTAATCATCATATGATCATATCTTGATCATATGATGAAACCCCTACTTTACCCAAATTAACATAAACCAATATAGAGACATAAGCCCTTATTCCTTTATCATCTTTAATTAGCTTAAAACTCCTTTTTACCAAAAATCCCCAATTTGGGTATATGAACCATAATTCTCCAATTAACAATTAACTAAAGTTAAAAGGATTACTTACTTTTATAATGATCTCTAGGGATTAACTCATTGAATTAGAACTTCAATTTTCCTCACTAGTTCATCAATAACTTGTTTTCCCTCATTTTCTTTGCTCTTGGTTCGTCCCACACAACACACCACCCAAGACCAAACATAACTAGAAACTTATGAAAGTATCTTGGGGATTTTTCTTGGTTAAGTTAGCTACAACTTTGGTTAATTGGAAATAATGGTCCATCTAATCCTTTCCTCTAGTAATTGTTACACATTAATCTTTCTAAAACCATTTACATAATATCTTCTTCTCCATCTGAACTCCCTTCACCCAAACACCCCTTTATCTCCCCTGCATTAGTCTTCTAACTGATCTTCCATACTGCAGGCGAACATTCCATATACACAATATCTTGACTTATAGTTTGACTATCAGGTTTGACTAACCAATCACATAAAGTATTCGACTTATAAAAGTCGTAGTCAAACGTATTCGAGGCGTTATATCATTAAAATACTTAAAAACGGGTTTCGGGGTGTTACATAGGTTTTGTATAGGTGGCAGCATGTCAACTTCCTACGCTAAATGGTTGGGCAGATCAAATCATTTTATTCTTTATAAATGTGTTAATCGTACTTACATGAACTTTATTATTCATAAGTAATCTAAATCTAGGAGTAATATGATTTAGGAAGAGATCAACCATTTGACCATTTTCTAAGATGATTTTTTCCCGTTTGAGATAAGAAAAAAAATGGATGTATCTACATGTGAAGGCTTAAAATTGCCACATCCTGTATTCCACATAAAAGTGGAGAAAAATGAGTGTATAATGCCATTTGTGTCGGCTTATTAATATTTGGTTCTTGATGCTTAATTTTAATGTAGGAACCATCTTTGTACCATGGTTGTTATGTCTTCGTAATTGAGTAAAAAAGTTATATGTTGCGCATCATTTGAGGTGAAGTAAACGTGTTTTGTTCTTTATTTTTCTTATCCAAAACCGATGAGGATCAGTTTGGTGGATTCATCTGTGGCAGGTCTTGGTGGTTGCCCTTATGCCAAAGGTGCTACTAGTAATGTAGCCATAGAGGTGTTGTATATGTTAGTTTAGACATAAATTAATAGTCGTATGTTAGGATCGAACTCGAGATCACGAGATTGCACACTTTAAGTATGAAGAGTTAACGAATAATAATTAATATATAAAATGTTATATTTAATTATTATATACACAAAACGTTTAAACGACCGTTATGTTATTAATGAAATTTGACTAATGGTTAAAGGAAAAGGACTAGAATGAAAATTAGGAGTCAAGAAGGATCTGGGATACCCATTGTGGGCTATGGCCGGTCGTGGGTATCAATGGGGTATCCCTAACCCACTCAAACTTGATCTCCAAGTTTTGCATCCTATATAAAAAAACACAAGGGCCATTGTTTTACACACAATTACCCTCAAGTGTTTTCTTCTCTTTTCTTTTGTTTCCAGCGGATCGAAACAACATCCCTTTAGGGATTCGATTGGTAGTTTTGATAAAACCAATTGTTTTGTGTTCTGTACTTGCATAACGTTACTTAGTATTAGTACGTGTGTACAAGAACGTGATTCAAACATACTATTGTTTGAATCTTGGATTGAATTACATAACGGTAAGGGGTAATTTTTATAATCAACATAAACCCTAATTATGGTTCATCTTGTTGATTATTGAAAAAATGATTCTTGTTTTGCTAGAATAAAAAAGATACGCATACTTTTATGTTTGGTTAATTAATTTACATGTTATATGATCCTTACGCTTCCGCATTACTTTGGTGTTTATATGGTTATAATTTATGATATGTCATGTTATTAAATTCCAACAGTGGCATCACGAGCCTTGGATAATGTGTAATTAATTACCAAAACGCATAAAAAATGAATCTTGAATTGTGTTATATATATGTTGGTCGTTTTTTAGGGTTTTCAAATCAAAACCTTAATTTTTTTAATTTGGGCCGATTGCCCTTATTTATTTTTTTAGGGTTTGGTTTTGGTAGTTTAATTTGATTAGAAACCCTAGGATTAACATATTATGTTTATGTGTTTATGTATGCGATCTTGTGTCAACGTGAATAATTGTTATGTTCAATCCATGAGAATGTGCATGTTTGTCATGGATTATTGTTGTTGTATAATTTTAATTGTTTAAATTATATATTTGAATTAATTGTAAGTTTATACACATGTATTGTTTTGATAATTCTAAAATTGGGAAAGACATCAATATAATTAATGAATCAATTATGCGCTATGTAGTATATATTTAATTATGGCTTACACAATCGATTTGTCGATGTATGTGGTTCACTTCCTTTGTAAGTGAGGGTCTTAATTGAATATATGTATTATAAACCTAGAATTGATAATTAATAGGTTTTATCAAATAAAGTTTACATGTGGCTACGTGTTTACACATATTAATTGTTATGTTATGGGTGTTTATTTTGTTGTTTTATTTTTTATTTTTATTACTTGTTCTTTTTTGTTTTTGTTAGACATGTTTATAAATAAAAAGGGTAATTTTTTAAATAGAAAAATAATACGAACTAAATAATGGTGCAATATAATTTGGTATTTTGAAGACTTAAATATTCAAGAGTTTAATTGAGTGATGAGATTTGTACCAATAGTAAAAACGGCTCACCTAATTCTGACAAACTATGTGAGGGGTATAAGGAGGGTATGCATTAAATTGTGACCCGAAAGAAGAAGGTTTTTAATATGCTTCACGCTGACCCGATTCTCCGCTCCTTTGTGAGTCAAATTGGAGCTACCTAGTACGACTATTTAATGTACAAAATCATCTTAAGGGTGAATTAGCTTTAATTCCATGCGCCACTTTATGGTAATTATCCGAAACACTAAGTCTTTGGACTTATGCAAAAGTACGATATAATAGACGATAATTAATTGTCAATTCTTTGATTTGGTGAACCCAATATCTCATTCAAAACTTTGTTAATTTAATCTTAGTGAATTGGTTAATAAAAAGTTTTTATTTAAACCTATGTTATGAAGTTTTACATGCTTCTTCATACATATTTTTGATTATACACATAAAAAACTAGTAGCCTTAAAATTTAAGTTAATGCCATCTAGTTAAAAGAACACCTGAAGTTGCAATTTACGTCATGCGAGAGCTTGGCTAGATTGAAATGGAAAGGTAAATCTTCATGTTGTGTGAGAGCTTAACTAGACAAATTTTCAGTTCCTTAAATTAGACGACTTAATTGAGTTGTTTAGTGAGAGCTATAACTCAAGGCATTAGATGGGGATAAAACATGCTTACATTGCAATATAGGTTGGCAATGTAAATCCCATAAAGATCTAGGAATTGGAAATTGTTTTCCAATTATTGTTTGACATATTACTTTGTTGAATACTTTCGTTACTAGCAGATCAACTGATGTAATGAAACTATGTCAATTTGGATCCTAGCTTAAAGAAAATACTATGGTTTATATGAATATTTACCAACAGGTATTTTATTTTCTTAAAGATCTAAATTTCGAAAATAATGAAATTGAATTTTGTTAATTCTTTTAAATGTATTAATGCAATGACAAATCGTAAACGTAAGTTATTCTTTTATTGGTAAATTGATCTACACCCGTTTGAGTTTTTGGCTAGAGTCAACTTTACTAAAAGAATAAACTTAGTCTCCTTTCCATGAGAGAAGCGTGAGACTTAATCCTATTCTTTTTCATGAATGAGAAATGTATGATAGGAGCATTAGAATTGTCTAAATTCTAATATAATTCATAGCAGACTATAACAGTTAAGAGAATTGCATATTTTCCATAGAGATTTCATCCACCTTGTTAGGTGATTAAATTATTTTTTAACAAATATGATATTTGGTTAACAGGAAAATATGTATGACACTTTATGAGTTATTAAAATTAGAAGCTAGACTAAATTACTGCAAAATTGGTAAAAGACAAACTAGTATATTTTATCTAGTTGTTTTGTTTTGACCATTTAAAGGTACTACATACAATTGTTGTAATGGTAGACCTATTAAGGAAGAAATTACGTGCCAAAATTTTCAAGTTAATGGCATTGATGGATAGTTCATCATTTACATAGTAGAATACAATATTTTAATACCTAAGTAACTATTATGTATGGGTGTCTTAAAGATGTAAAAAAGTAAATAGCACACTATTTGTTTTCACTGGTTATGAAACACTTTTAATGTTGTCAAATCTATTGGGAGCATTGTGCATATTACTGAATAAGGAATTATTGTAATGATCTCTAATTTAGTGGGAGCTACAAGCTTTCTCTTCTTGGTAGTAATCTAAATTATCTCCAAAATGTCTTAAGATAATTACTTTCCACTTGTAGACACTTATGTTTTTAAGGATATTCATGAACGTTTCCTTACTAGACAGTGACATTTTACATCTACTAGTTATGCTAATATCAATGACACAATCATATTGATCACATAAACAAATGTGTGTCGTGTTGTTTATCTGCTACATGATGTTGTTCCATGCACAAGTGGGAGAAATCTTTATTGTGTGCAAGGTACAACACATAGAAATATGATTTAAAGGATTCTCTTGACTACAAGGTAAGAGACTAACGTTCTAATATGACTTATACATATCTAATCCAAGAAACACTTGGTGTTGCAATTTACGTTATGTGAGAGCTTAGCTAGATTGCAACAATAAGGTAAATCTCCATGTTATGTGAGATTGTATCTGAAATAAATTTACAGTTTCTAAATTAGACAAGTATTTAGAACATGTGTCAAGATGATATATATAAGAATACTTTCCAACTAAATAATTATGTATTATTGGAATGACATAAATAAATGAAGTAATCTAATACTACTTCAGTTTGAATATTTATGTATTTTTGGAACGACATAAATAAATGAAGAAATAATGTAGTCCTACATTATTGTGAAGTAATCAATTAACATAAAATTACTATTTAAACCAAGAGGTGGTGTTTATAATTACTTTAGTTAAACATGTTTATATTTCATTGTAAAGATATAAACATGAAGTCTTTTAAGACTTATAATAAAGTAAGACGTTAACTTGTTTTGTTTTCTTAATTAAGACATATATAAGAAGTCATTGAGTTGATCAATGATTTATAACGTATAATGGGATTATAACAGTTTATGTCTTCTTGATGAGACATGTGTATGAAGTGACTTGGTTAAAGAGTACTTGTGTTATAAAGCATGCAATTGGATTGGAAAGTCTATTGTACCATTAAATTGACTTAGTTAGTAAATAGGTAAGCCAAAATGAATATGTTTATCTTACATATTGTTAGATTGTCTTACAATATTAATTCTAATGAAATACCACAAGTTAAATGGTATGCTCCGTTAGGAGAATCAAACTCTATTTGATTTGTTTGATTCAAGATAACCATAACTTCTTTCTTAAAAGTAATCAAGGTTAGAAAATTGAGTATGAATTGAATATACTCAATAAGAATCCAACCTAGAAAATTAATAAGCCACCATTTTATTATAGAATGTGAAGAATCACATTAAGTTTTAAAATTGAAGTTCTGAATTGTTAAACTTCTTATGAAGAGTGATTATTAACAAACAAGAGTCATGAACTATCAATGTGTATTTGTAATGTCTCAAAAGAGAACATTGTATTGTTGCTCTACTTGCTAAATATTTATAGATAGTCTCTAAATTACAAAAGGCAAGTGGGAGTTTTATCTTGAAAAGATAAAATTACAAGATACATAATCTTCTGAAATACACTAGTAAATATCATGATGAGGCTAGACATGAAATGTTAACCTCATAATGATGGAATTCTCATTCATAGATCTGCAAGGATATCTCATATATTTGATTTATATGCTGAGAAATATGAGTTACATGATTATGGTAAACCTGATAATCTGATGCAGGTTTTACTGACCAGGTTTTAATATTTATAAAGTCTCGTTATACCTATGGTCTACCCTAATTCACTAACGGGCAGTGTACTGGTGGTGTGTAGTGTAGTAATCGGTAAAGCCGAGGTCGTCCCAAGAGCTATGTGTGTTGGATTATTACTAAGTCTAGTTGTCACAGATTTAATAATAGTTTCGATAAGGAATTTAAAATTAAACTACTAAAGCAGATAAAGCAAATAAAGGCAGATAAAAGGTAAAGGGTAAATCAATAGAAGAGAGTGGTGCTAACCTAGTTAATCCTCCTAGCTAGTTATGTCTACGTCTACTTACTTACAATTACGTCAGGTGGGGTCAAAATCGAGAGGGCAACATTTGGTCAATTCTCCCTAACCTATCGGCAAAGATGCCACCACAGGAGAAGTCGTGTCCCTCATAAGTCTGTTGTTCCGGTCCCCTAAGACAAGTCATTAAGTACCGCATGCTAGATTTATATAATGAGTGCCCGGCGTTAGCAACTTAAACACTCGCCCCTAATTCTTAAGTTCATCAAATGGTAGGTGATCAGGTTGGTTAAATCGCACAAGTAGAAAGGGTCGT
Source organism: Chrysanthemum makinoi (assembly GCA_910596185.1). Taxonomy (NCBI): domain Eukaryota; kingdom Viridiplantae; phylum Streptophyta; class Magnoliopsida; order Asterales; family Asteraceae; genus Chrysanthemum; species Chrysanthemum makinoi. The sequence continues at coordinate 325,785,232 of OU343225.1, read as the reverse complement.
CAGTTGGTCATATCTTACCCTTCTCGTCTCAGTCTGTTCACCTAGGGTCAGTTGGTCATATCTCATAGGCAATTGGCCTCTACCGCCATTCAAAACTACCGAAACAAGGGTAGCTACCAATAAACTATGCATGCATACACTTAGAAATAATTGTGCGGAAGTAATGTAAACACAAACAAAACAATTAAGGAATCATAACTAGGCGGCACGAGGTGCTTAGCGCTCATATTAATCATACAAACCAATTCAATATTCAAAGGTACGAAATACATGAATTGAAAGTAAAGAAAATATAAAATGCTAATGCTTATCTTAGAGGAGTGATTTCTCCTCGAGAGCAGCTCCGTATGCTCATCTAGACACGCCTTGAGCTTTTCCCACGTTCTCTGGTTGTTGTGTGTGGAATGGGATGATGAGAATCTTTGGAATTCGTGGGGTATTTATAGGCCAGATCGGGTTCTGGCGTAACTATGAAGTTACTGTAACCTTCAATTCCTTCGTATTTTGCACTAGACGCTGGTTCAGTAACCTATTAGTGGTTACACCAGTAGTCTTCAATAAACTTGGTTCGCGCGTAGGCTGATGAAATAGTTCTGCGGCATAGTTATCGTGGCGTGGAACCTCATTTGACCTAATATAGTTACGTCGTAGCCTTTGGGAAGAGTTACGCCGTAACCTTTTGATGAGTTGGTTTTTCGAGTCCGCAATAGTTACAGTAATGTGAGAGATGAGTTTGCCGTAACTTCTTCAAAGTAGCATCTTGTGATAAATCTTTTGATATTTCTCGGTTCAGCGTCTCTTTAGCAATGCTCGTATTAATTACCTAAAAGTGGAAAACAATGGAAAACAAGCGTAAATCCATATAAATGATATAAATTACAAGCATTATCGGAGGAAATTGACACTTAATATTCGTGGACTATTTGATGTTATCAAATATCCCCTCACTTGAACTCTACTTGCCCTCAAGTAGACCTTATAAGAAAGATTCCTAAAAAGATATCTCTCAAAACCTGGAAAATATAGGTTTATAAATCCCTTATGCTAGAATAAAACAAAGCCGAACACCTCACGAAAGAGGAACAAAACACTCAAATCTCTCAACTATTCTAAGTGTCAATTTTGGGGTGATCACTCAATCGCACAGTCATAGCATGTATTCTATCATAAGCTTGGCGGTTACACAAATCTCCACCACTAGAGTTAAGGGCTAAACAATTCTCGAAGGCAATATGGGTAGACAAGACAAAGGTTAAGGGGTGACTCGTCATTACTAACATGTCACGGAGAAGTGGACAAAATCAATGATACATGACCAAATCCATGGCCAAGACACCAAAGATTGCTCGCTGCATCACCTAGACACGCTTCATGACTAAAGGGTAGGATAAGACATGGGATATATAAATGGTGTAAAATAAAAAACAAGCAGGCAGTCTAAATCTATAACCAAGTCATCACCACTTACCGTCCGCCCAAAGTTCAAGCTTTGAAGTCAAGAAACCGGATCATGAAATATAAAGTAGATGTGTCATTAGAGGACGTCGTGATGGGCACACTACCTTTTCTCCAACTGTTGGCATAATTACCAACTCCAATCTTCAAATGTGACCGAGGTGGCCTCCTCGATACTAAATCTATAAAGCTCATAACATAGTGCTTATAACATTGCACTTTACAATAACTAAATCATAACAATTTTTTTTTCAACATAACAATAATAACTAAACATAATATCCCCCACTTGAGATGAACAATGGGAATTCGGAGGGTCTTCAATGATCTTCAGGAATATGTCGTCGATGAAAGCGTGATTTCCGAACCTTTCCACTTGAACCTTGAACTTAGGCAAATGATGACTTCCCAATCACAAATAAAGACTACAGGGTAGGCTAAGGTGTATAGGTGTATCGAAAAAATATATTGGGTAAACAAAATGAAAGGAATGGCTCAGATGGGTGTATCTAAGGGTATCTTGCACTAAAGGAGAGTGCAACGAAAGGGTGTCACATGGGGGTCGAGAAGTCGAGGTGACTAATTGATAGACACACAATGGTAGGCTATTTGGGTGATAATCCTATAATATTTCCTTCTAAAACTGAAAAGTCCAAATACATCGAGCTAACTCAACATACCTCGTCTATGGTCTCGAAATGATGCAAAGGCCAAGTTCTAAAGTTTACAATCTGCCGGCACACTCATAATTTGGTGGATTTGGGGTAAAATATTGGAAACGGATAAGGCTAATCTCACCATAACATATCAAGGGTTGTATGTGCTCGGCTAAGGTCTACTCTAGTTAGGTTAAGAAAAACATGTCAAAATTTTAAAAATGGCATAATTTTTCAAAATAAACTAAAAAAACGAGGGCAAAGTAATGTTCAAGAGATAATTCTACTCCCGTCCCCCCACTAGAATTGTACAAAGTCCCTTTTGTACTAAGCATTAAATAAAGGTGAAGAAATAAGTAGAATTAGAGCGAGAACTTCCCCAAATTGTGCTCCAAAAGAAAGAAGGCCCAAAAGAGACGTGCCGCCGTGTAAGCATCCATGAGCAAACTTCATTCCACGAAATCACACTACCGACAAGCATAATTCTAAAAAGAAGAAAAATGAAAAATGAAAACAAACCTAACTCACTTTAGTAGGAATCACGGTTGCATTTAGCATATGCAACAAGCCTTTTAAACCACTTTGTCCCAAGTGGACGAGTGAAGTCTCGTGAGGGTTTACAGGGAACACACCCACAAAGTTCATTTAAAATACTAATACAAGGTTATTGCGTTTTAAAATGAAAGAATTAAAGCTGAGGAAGGTTACGTCGTAACTCTTTTGAGGGAGTTCGCAGTAACTCGGAAAAACGGCATAAGCGCAAAGCGAGTGGTTACAGCGTAACCACGAGAGATGTATCGCGTAATTAGTAATGCGTCAAAATTCCGCACAAAGTTGGTTACGGCGTAATCACATAGATGTGTTACTGCCGTAACTCGTCGAATCGACAAAGCTGCATCGAATTACTTTCTCGTTTCCTACAAAAATGGTTAGAAAACACAAAACCCTACATAAATGAAAATATAACAAAAGAAAGGGATAATTCAGGTTGTCTCCCGAAAGAGCACTTTTCTTTATTTACGAACTTTGAGTTAGACTCGAGTCGCGGGGCTACCGTCTTGTTGGTCATTTAGTGGATATGGCAATCTCCACGTTGGATCCAACTTACCAAGTTCTTATCCCGTTTGTAGTCATCCCTAATTCTAAACGACTGAGTAGAAACTCTTGATTTTACTGTAAGGGTGGTTAATACCTTTTCTTTGTCTTCCTCCTAGCGATATCGGCGGTGGTTGGGCTTGCTCAACTGCCTCTTGGTCCAATTTTTAAAGTTCTTGATCGTTCTCGGCATTTTGAAAATAGTCTTATCATTGTTTATCTTCAACCATACTAACCCTTCTTTTTCATTTTATCTAACGACATTTCTGAAAAGGCTTTCCTAAAATTACTCCCGTAAGTCCATCTTCCACAAATTCGCTAACGTCGTCTAAAACCATAAAGTCCACCAAAAATGAATGAGTTCCAACGAAGACATGGATGCTAGTTGCAAACCCAAAAAAGTTATTTCCCTTGTATTCTAATTCTTTCTTCATAACTCTGTTGTAGCATTCTTTCGACATGATGTTGACTGGGGAAGTAGTGTCAATAAATGGGTAGAAGTCGATGAACCCGATTTTGCATGAGATCTTGAGATAATAAGGGTTTCTATGATGTATGCGGGTTCCTACCTCATGAAATCTAGGTTGATTGGTTTGCGAAAAAGCCTTTACAGAGTTATCTTGCCAATGGGCCATTTCGACGTCACTTGAGAGGTCTTCAGCACTGATTCCTAAATTATCCTCCTCCTCAAAGTTGATAAAAACATCAAAATCTCTCCCCGAATCAACCTCGCCAGATCCGGGGTCGCTAAAAATTATTCTAAAGCGTCACCAAAACCCCTCTTGGGTCAATTCATACCTTTTGCGGGGTAGACAGGAGTTCATTAGGTCCGAGCGTTGCAATTTCTCCATTAGCTTGAGTTAACTTTCCGGCAAGACATCTACCTTAGTATGGGCGTGGCAAGCATAGGCCTACCTAAAATGACAGTATTCATTTGTCTTCGAATGTCAAGAATCACAAAATCTACTGGGAAGAGGAATTTCTTAATCTTCACCAACACATTTTCAATGATGCCCAATGGCGATTGCATAGATCGATCTGCCATTTCAATTTTCATGTCCGGCTTTAGGTCACCAATCCCCATATGCAAAAACATCGAACGAGGCATTATGCTAATACTAGCTCCAATATCAGCTAGGGCATTACACATATTGAGACTCCCGATCAAGCAAGGAGAGTGAAACATCCGGATCTTTTTCCTTTTGTGGTAGCTCGTTTCTCAAGCTGTTGAACATCTTTCGTTGAGGTGAATTGTCTCATCATTACTTAATTCTTGCGGAATATCATCATGATTAGTTTTAATAGAATTATTGATAGAAGAGTTTACCGGTAAATCTTGGTCCAAAAGTGATTGTCTTTCCATGCTGATTCGTCGCTTAACTTTTTCCGAAAAGGTCATCGGTTCTTCAAGGATAGTTTCCACCGTGTTGACAACCTCCTCTTCCCGATCTGCAAGGTAATTAGTGATTGCTTCGAACAGGAGCTAACACTCCTTTCAATCTCTTAATCCTATCATCGTAAATTTTGAGAGAAGAGCGTGTTATCCACGAATGTCTTCATCATTTTTTCAATTCTATTATCTCGGTCCCTTGATTCATTGATGTGATCAAGAATCTTCTTTTCAAGATTGCTCCCGGTTTTAGTCCCAAACACACTCTTAACCTTCTCAATCCTGCATGCTTCAACTTCTCTTTCAATCCCGTTTTTGAAAATTTCCCCATAATTATATTCTTGTTTTGTTATCGTCTTCATTACCTTATGATCGAAATTGTCTCTTGGTCCGTACCCTATATCCATATGCCACTTGTAGCAATGTTCAATCATTTGGATACATTCCAAGGCTTGGTCAGGAGTCATGCTAGGAATAGGTCTCGGGGAATCGAGAAGTTCTCGTGTTTGCGCATTAATCTCAGGGTGGAAGACGTAAACGATCTGATTTTTGTTCAAATCATGGGTGGGGCATTGATAGAGTAGCTCATTAAATCTCTCCCATGCCTGGTAAAGTGTTTCTTCTCCAACTTGGACGAATTGATAGATTTTACCAAGAAGCTTGGCCATTTTGAAGGAGGGCAAAATTGCTGGACGAACTCTTTTCTTAGTTTATCCCATGCTTCTTTACATTCGCTAGGGAGTTTGTTATACCATTTCTTCGCGGTTCCAGTAAGAGTCATAGGAAAAATCCTTGCGGTAAGCGAATAGCTCGGGGTACCTCTTATGTTGAAAAGAGAGGATAAGTGTAGAACTTCTTCTACGTGATTCAGAACGTCCTCATCTTCATCTCTAGAAAACTTAAGTTTGTGTAACTCTCGAATAATTTGATCTGGAATAGAGTATTTTTGATGTGGAATCTGTCGCGAGAAGCTTCGTTGTGATTCTCATTTTTCACAAGATGGTTTAATATAACAATGAAGTATGAAGCCATAGTTGAGTCATCGATATTATTTTCATTGATGATCTCCGGTTCTGCGTCAGACTGGTCTGATTCGTAAAATGAGAAGATGTTGTGAATAGGAACCGAAGAGTAAACTTTCCTTGTCGAAATTGCTTCCGGATCGTCGAATGGGTGGCGAGAAAAGGCCTCGAGCTGCGAGTCTTGTATCGACATTTAAGAAAGAAAATTAAAAAACTTAATCTGAAATCCTAAAATAGCTCCCCGGCGGAAGAGCCAAAAACTTGATCAGAGTTTTTGACGAGGTTTTAATATTTATAAAGTCTCGTTATACCTATGGTCACTTACTAGTGCACTAACGGGCAGTGTACCCGTTCGTGTGTAGTGTAGTAATCGGTAAAGCCAAGGTCGTCCCAAGAGCTATGTGTGTTGGATTATTACTAAGTCTAGTTGTCACAGATTTAATAATAGTTTCGATAAGGAATTTATAATTAAACTACTAAAGTAGATAAAGCAAATAAAGGCAGATAAAAGGTAAAGGGTAAATCAATAGAGGAGAGTGGTGCTAACCTAGTTAATCCTCCTAGTTAGTTATGTCTACGTCTACTTACTTCCAATTAATTCAGGTGGGGTCAAAGTCGAGAGGACATCATTTGGGCGATTCGCCTAACCTATCAAAAAGATGCCACCACAGAGAAGCCGGTGTCCCCTCATAAGTCCATTGTTCCCGATCCCCAAGCCAAGTCATTAAGTACCGCTACATTCTAGATTTATAATAGTGAGTGCCCGGGCATTAGCAACTTAAACACTCACCCCTAATTCTTAAGTTCATCCAAACGGTAGGTGATCAGTTGGTCAAATCGCACAAGTAGAAAGGGTCATCAGTTGGTCATATCTTATCCTTCCCGTCTCAGTCCGCTCACCTAGGGTCAGTTGGTCATATCTCCTAGGAAATTGGCCTCTACCGCCATTCAAAATTACCGAAACAAGGGTAGCTACCAATAAACTATGCATGCATACACTTAGAAATAATTATGCGGAAGTAATGTAAATGCAAACAAAACAATTAAGGAATCATAACTAGGACAACACCAAGAGGTGCCTAGCCGCTCATATTAATCATACAAACCAATTCAATATTCAAAGGTACGAAATACATGAATTGAAAGTAAAGAAAATATAAAATGCTAATGCTTATCTTAGAGGAGTGATTTCTCCTCGGAGACAGCTATATGCTCCTCTAACTGCGCTGAGATTTTCCCCGTTCTCTGGTTGTTGTGTGTGGAATGGGATGATGAGAAATCCGGAATTGTGGGGTATTATAGGCGGATGGGTTCGGCGTAACTATATAACAAGAGTTACGCCGTAACCTTCAATTCCTTCGTATTTTGCACTAGATCTGCTAGTTATGGCGTAACCTTATTAGTGGTTACGCCGTAGTCTTCAATAAACTTGGTTACGTCGTAGTTGATGAAATTGTTACGGCGTAGTTATCAGTGGCGTGGAACCTCATTTGACCTAATATAGTTACGTCGTAGCCTTTGGGGAGAGTTACGCCGTAACCTTCCGATGAGTTGGTTTTCTGAGTCATGCAATAGTTACGGCGTAATGTGAGAGATGAGTTACGCCGTAACTTCTTCAAAGTAGCATACTATGATAAAACTTTTGATATTTCTCCAGTTCCGCGTCTCTTTAGCTCCAATGCTCGTAATTTACCTGAAAGTTGAAAACAATGGAAAGCAAGCGTAAATCCATATAAATGATATAAATTACAAGCATTATCGGGGGAAATTGACACTTAATATTCAGGACTATTTGATGTTATCATAATCATTATGATGTATTACCAAATATTGAATTGGGTAAATTACTTATACTATGAATGTTAAAGATTTTGTACATAAAGATAATCAAATTTTGGAAACTTGGTTTAACTTAATAGTTAGACTAGAGAATGAAGATGAGTTTCTTCAAAGAGATGGAAAACCCTAGTGATTTAAATCTCTATGTAGAAATCATATGGATAATATTGTACACAAGAAATTAACTGTGATTGATTATTCTTTCCTAGGCACATTAAATATATAAAGATGATTATTGTCATACCTATTTTCATTAATACGAAAATGATAATTGAATATTAAAAATCTTTCTTGAGAAATTAATTGATCGAGGACAGTAAGTAATCGAAAGGATGTTTGAATTCATATAATCATTGGAAGTGTACAAAGTGCAATAATCCATGAATGGATAAATACATGCATCTAGGAAATTATTCTTATTTTTAATTATTAAATCCAAGTTTTGATTTATAATTGAAATAAGATAAATTCTAAGTATTCCTGAAAGCTAGTGAGAGTATTATGTTTATTTTCTGAAATCATATATGTTGTATAACATATTGTAGAAAACTAGAAGGGGGGGTTGAATAGTTTACCAATTAAAATCTTGTTTTGAAACTTAATGAAAAGATCAATTGATATTGATCTTAGATATGTTAATGAAATATGCAAGCAATATGTAAAGAGTAAATAAGGAAAGAAATGATCAAACCACAACAAGTTGTTTATAGTGGTTCGGTCTACAAGGACTCTTTTTCCTTGCCCTACTCCACTCCTCGAGTCTCACACTCGAGAGTTTAACTTCACTAGTCAACAAGCTCCTTTCACCTGCGAAGAAAACCTTTACACTTAAACACACTATTTCCACACTAAGCTAGATGTCGAGTTCTTTCCAAGGGTACAACCACTCCCACACAATGTATTTTGAGGACTAAAATACTAACCACTCACACTCACAAGATGGTTTAATATAACAATGAAGTATGAATCAATACTAGATCATACAAAACTAAACAAACAAGACTTCCAACTTCGTTTGAAGCTTGAATGTGACTTGATCTTCTTTGCTACAAAAGAGATCACTAATATGATATGAGTTAGAAAGGTTAGAGAGAAGATATGTTAGAGAGTATGATAGAAAGGGATGAAAAACTACTTGGCTTGGCATTGCTATTTATAGCCAAATGGATGAGCTGCGTCAACGGACCTGGAACCCTTAAAGGGTTCCGCCTGTGTACCAATTTGGAACCGCCGGTCCGGCAGTCAAGATATCAAATCTTTGCTAAAGTCAACTCTATCTAAGTGAGATTGTGCAAGATATGAAGAGTACAAATCCACACAAAATATCTAATGAAATCTTCCAATGATTTCCATGATGCATCACATGATGTCATATGTTGTATTTCTATTTTTAGAAATATGCAAGTATTTAAGTAGTGTTTGGTTTTAAGAACCTAACACATTCTAAAAACTACTATCATACATAATGATTAGAGTTATATCAAGATTTTACTAATCATAAATGTAAATGCTTGAATGATGAATATATTGTTTGAAAAAGCTTGTTTTAATATCTATTAAACTTGACAAGCTTTAAGCTTTTATACAAATTAAATTTACTTTTGTCGTAAACAAAACTTAGGTAAAGATCAAAAATATAAATAACGTTTAATGACGATATTTGTATTAACAATCTCTCCCTTTTTGTTGAGGACAAAATATAAATTTTATTTTTATAAAAGATACAAAGTTTGTGCAAGAGTTATATAAATATTAGTTTTAGAACTTGAAAAAAGAATGATAATGCAAGTGTATGATGTTTGACTATTTATGAAAGTCAAAGTGTTCACTAGTTGATGTATGATGTTGACTTTTTTAGAAAGTCAAAGTATGCGATTGACTTTTTAAGAAAAGTCAAAATGTAATCAAGTTATATTTTCTCCTTTTTGTCTCAACAAAAGTAGAGAAATCTTGAATGTAATGAGCCAGGACATTATCTCCCCTTGATCAAAGCTCCCCCTAAATTGGGTGCATAATGGGAAGATACATGGATTGTGAAAGTAAAAGCTACAAACAAAAATGTTAGTAATGATCATTCACAAGCATTTCCAAACACTATGTAAAAGCACCAATACTATAATAAAAACACCATTCATTAGTTAAAATGTTCATGAATAAAGATCATGAAATGGGAACACAATGATGTGTTTTAGTACAATAAGAAAAGAAAAGAAAATAATCCTAAGAAGAGAAAACTAGAAATGCTAAACTAAGACCATCCTAATTTGATGGTGGATGAGAAAGAAGGTGAGGATATGATGATTGAGGATGAACCTCATTTCTTCTTGAAAGTCAAGGACCGTAACCCGGGTCCTATCAACGGTTTGGGCCGTTTGCTCACAAGTTGAGCAACCATGTGATGAGTGTCTAAATACTCATCATTTTTGTACCATTTAAACTGCAAAAACATCTGAAAACACTCAGAAATGCATCAAAATGATAAAAATATCACAAATAAGTGTTTTATATGTTTTAAAATGCAAAAATATCAAAAATCACGTGAAAAAAGCATTATCAAGTTTGCATAATTGGCGCTTTTAGTCCCCAAGTTTCAAAGTTGTCAAAAACAGTCCCTGGTAAATCTAAATAAAGAAAATATCATTTCAAGTCCCTAGGGATTCATGAGTTGTCAAAATTGGTCCTTGAGATTTAAAATTGCAAATTTACAACTTAGGTCCCTAAACTTTGAAAATTGTCAAAAATAGTCCTTGGAAAATTAAAATTTTCTATTTTAGTCCTTGTACTATTGAAGTTTGTCAGTTTTGGTCCTTGTGACAACTTTAGAATATTGACAAAATGGTCCTCTAGTTTGGGAATTACAACTTTGGTCCTTGTTATCTAAACAATCCAATGACCCTTACCCATTTAGACCCTGCCATGTATACCATTTGGACCCTGACCCTTTCATTTGGACCCGGTCAAACACATCAAAACACCCTCCTTCCCTCCCAACTGGTTTTCCTTTACTTTTTGCTGCAACATACCTTTTCCCAACATCATCACTTTCCTTATCCCTATCCCCCCCTCATCATCACACCTATCCACCCCTAGTTGCGATCCTAAAAGCCCAGAGGTCAAATTATGCTTTTCCCGCCAAAACCAAATGAATGGCCAAAATCTACAAAACTCATCCATTGGCTCACAAAAGTGGTGGGATGTGCTCCGGAAGACACGTGGAAGCCTTTAAATATAAAAGAAGAAAGAGGAGAAGCAGTTAGTTTTTATTTTTCTTTGTATGTCGTTTTTTTAGTTATCTTAATTATTGTTCTAAAATGTAATTTTAAGCTTTAAATGTGTTAAACTCAAGTCATTGTATCATTGTAATTTACTTTTAAGTATCAATCTCAAGTTTTTATATAAGTTCTAAGTCTCATGTTTACTGTTGCAATTTCAGTTTCAAAATTCTATTGTCAAAGCTTTTAGTAACTTATTTTTAAGCTCAATTAAGTCATTTAAGCTCTTTTCAGCTTTTGATAAGTCTACAATTAAGTTTCAAACAAATTTGGTACATGGTCAACAAAAGTCAACCGTGAGCTCAAATGGAATTGTAAATGGTTAATGGTGTTGCAGAGCTTGGATATGGGTTGGATTAGACTAAATTAGTGTAGGTATGGTTTGGTTTTAGCCTGCAAACTAGCTGGACATTGGTGAGTGAGTTTCTCATTTTCAATTTTCAAGTCAATTTGCAGTTTTTGTTTGTACTTGTATATGTGGTTATAAATAGTTCAAATGTGTTTATATAGTTGTACTTAGGATAATTTAACTCAGTTTGATCATTTATATTAGATAGTTAAGTGTTTAGCTTAGTGTTGATTGCAAATCAGTCAATATAGTGGTGTTTGGATTATGCAGCAAATCAGTGGTTAAGGGAAGTACAGTGGTTAAAACTTGTTGTTCTAAGCTTGGTATGCTCTAATATACTCATTCAAGTCATAAACTTGCACCTGCATACCACAATAGTCAAAATTCACATTAAGCTGTCTCATTAGCTTATCTGTTGTGATTTTGACAAAGCAAAGTCTTGTTTTGTGTTTCAAAATCATAGGTATAACTTGCTTTAGTTTTATTTCATCATAATACATCATCATCAGTCCACAAATTAATCTCAAAGTTGGAAAAAGTCAAATGCAAAACCTGTTTTCAAAAGTCAAAACTTGAAAATTCAGTTTTAAGCCCAACTAGAGGGATTTTTCATGAGTTCATTTCTGGGTCAATTCCATTGAAACTTTGGGTTTTATAAGTTCAACAGGTCTAGTTTCTTATTAGGATTTTTGTAGAATTTTGCAAATTTTTATAAATCTGCTTGTCAAAATGGGTATAATTCCCCTGTGCACACACTCAGTGAATACTGAGTGTGCCGCAATTGTCGCACTCCCTTGCGGCTCATAAGAGCACTTGGTCATTTTTGGTTTATAAACACCTAGCCAGGTCATCTTTAGGTCCCCACTCTTGGTTTTGATTTCCAACATATTGGTTGGGCTTGCTTAAGCTCAAAGTAGCCTTTCAACTGCTTTTTAAGATAAGCTCAAATCATCAAATCTGATCAATTTGCAATATAGAGGTTTAAAGCAGTTGAGATTAGTTGCAATTGGGTAGTTTTAGCATATTTTAGCTTCTGTGTTTAGTTGGATGTCTTTGGTAGCCATTTGCTTATTTTAAGTGCTTATTACAATAGCACTTACATTGCAGTTTCATTTTCTTCCACACAAGCCTCTGTTTTTCTATTTTTCTTAGATTATCTATATTATTTTAGACTTATCCTGAATTTTTCATATTTTTCTATTACTGTTTGGTATTTTTCTTGATTTAAATCAATTTTTAGCACTTTTTAATTAGCATTTAATACAAATAAATCAGAAAAGGTTCAAAAAAATAATTTTTCATTTTTTTTAGGTTAAGATAAATATAAAAAGTAAAAATATTATTTTTCCAGATTTTTCTTAGTTAAATTTGTATTTTTAAGTAATTTAATTAGTTTTTAATAGTTTTTAATTCCTAGAAAATGCAAAAATAATCAGAAAAATATAAAAATAGTTTTAAAAATTCTATTTTGTTATTTTAGATTTTTCTAAGTCATAATTTTATTTTTCTAGCTTTATTTCATATTTTCTTGTATTTTAGGCTATTATTAAATAGTTAAAATAAGTTTTTAATTAATAATAATTAGATAAATAGTCATAAAAATAATTTTCTTTTTCTATAAATTTTATTTTATCATTAGGATTGTAAAAATGTCATTTTCATATTTTTAGGATTAATATTGTGTAAGTTTCACATTTTCCTTTGTATGTCACGTAGTTTTCAATTTAAGTTTTATAAAAGAAAAATAGAAAACATTAGGTTTTAAAATAGTGATAGCGTTTATTTAATATAGTTTATCTTTTTAATTTCCTTTAATTTGCATTTAAGCCCCTGTAGTTTATGTACTCTTTCTTTAGTATAAATCAATCACTGTATCCGGATTCAAAATCTTCTCGACCACTACGTAGATTGATTCCGCCGCGGCTTTCGTTGGGACTTAACGACCCGAGGAAACACTATACTCTCCTGGACTTCATTGCATTGGTGTTTAAACTGTTTTAAGTTTCTTACAGTCGGCCATTCACAAGTGGCTGGCTTGTGTGAGATAACTTGACGGTTTTGCACAATCAAATTTCAAGCGCCGTGAAGTGAGCAGTGCTAATAGTCTTACGTTTAGCAGATTAGTGATTTGGATATTCACTCCTTGTTCATACCATCTATATATGTTTATATTTTCTTTTAAAAATCAAAAAACCCAAAAAAGATTTTCTTTCTTATTTTTACAAAATGTTTATCCAAAAATCCAAAATATCCATCTTTACCCTCTCACATCTTTGATTCTTCATCTACCCTCTCGAAAACATTTGATTCTTTCATGTCTATCCTCACCCTCTTGGTTGTCAATGGTGTGGTGGTCCTTATAATAATTGCCCCAGTTGTAGCATGGTGGAATCGAAACGGGTGCTGTCTATAACCGAATCCCTATTCCTACCATAACACAACCGATTTATTCCATCGGCTACACTTACTTGTGAGACTTCAGCGGTTTTTACTTTATTGTGAAATCTTGGTGGTTTCACACTTCAGGATTCGATTGTCAATGGGAAACACGCTTGTCTATAAGCGAGTTCCGATAACAATTATGACTACCACAACACATTGTGGCCACATCGGTTCTTGTTGTGAGTATTGTGGAGGTCCCACTGTAGCTCTGATTATCAAACAGGAATCCATTTCCTTGTAACAATTACGACTCTTCGTATCATGACCAACCTCTATAGTACCAAGTGGATCGGAGCACCACCTCAGCCTGAGCCACTTCCTCAAAATCTTCTCCTTAATCTTTTTTGGTTGAGTGAAGATGAAGGATAAACATTCCCAAGATAATCCAAATGAGAAATCCATGGAAGTTTTGTTAGCCGAAAGCGGTCACTAAATTAAATTCCCAAATTGCCTTTGAAAAATCTATTAGGGAATCAGTTGCAAAAGAAAAAGCAGCCAAATCTAGCTCTCGATTCCTTTTCATTCCTGATGACGATGATGATGAAGTTACCCTTGATATTCGTCAATTTTGTACAGGTTCATCAAGTTCATCAGTTGAAATTCCTTACATGAAAAATCAGGGGAGAAAAAGACTCTGATGGAATTACTAGCAGAAGAACAAATGGAAAGTCATAAAACATGTATGCTAGTGCCTTCTAAACTCCTCATTCTGTGTTATCACCACATCCGATATTCCCACTCACTCTCTGAGCATGGGGGATGAGCATCTTGACACTGTTCCTGAAAAGGAATCGGACGAATTCATAAAGTCTAGTGTTGAGGTCCTTGTCCCAATCCCGGGAGTCACACGGGAACTTTGACCATATATGTGATATCCCTTTCCTCTTGAGTGTTCAAAAGATCATTTTGAGACTTTCTCCGATTTTAGCGATGATTGTAAATCTTATGGAGACATCGAGTATGTTGAGGCATCACTCCCACATTCTGATCCTCTTCTGAGGAGTTCACCTGATGAACTCACTCACATCATTCCCTTTTCATCAGAGTGACGATGATCTCTTTGATTCGAGGCCGATCTTGGAGAAACTGAAAATCTCCTATATAATGATCATCCACTCATTTCTTGTCCCATTTCCAACTCTTCCATTCCTTCTCTAATCCAGTTGAGGAAGATGACAACTTTTGGAAGGAGGTCGATGCTTTTCTTAGTGTTGAGTCAATTCCTAAAGGGATTGACAATACTTACTTTGATTCGGAGGGGGACATCCTCTTTCTTGAAAATCTGTTTGATTGAAGAACCGTTTCCAGCGCCTCCCGCCCCCTAAAATTTTGTTGCCAATCCACCATACAAGCTTCAAGTCTAATCTTAAAAATCTCACAAATGGTGATTTACTCCTCACTAATGAAGAATGGGATTGCATTGTGATGCACATCTTTATTCCATTTTTCACAGATGGTGTGGTTTCTCGTTCCTTTTTCCTTTTGGGAATGAGGACACTATTTTTGATCCCGGTCATTTTTCATTTATCATTTTTGAGCCGGTTTATGTATATCTCATCGGTGTGGACTTTCACGTAATTCAATGTTTACACAAAACATCTTGAATGAAAGTCCGATGGAGATTGTCTCTTCCACTTACTTTCCCATGAACAAATTATTCGGGTCGAGTCAAGCTAGCGACTCTGTAATCAAAAACATTAGGTTAACTGGTTTTA
>OU343225.1:325649877-325769897 GCA_910596185.1 Chrysanthemum makinoi | reverse complement strand
TTTTTTCAAAATTTTTCTGGAGCTTGCTCACTTCACTCAATTTATATGACGTGTTGAAGGAAATAAAACTCAAATAAAACTTGGCTCGTTAAATTACATTAGGCTCGGGATCGTTTGTTTCTTTTAAGCTCCTTTATGCATAGGTATACGTATATATAATATATTTACGAATATATATCTTGGGCTTGTTTAGGCTAGCGAGCATAGCCGATCTTTATATTAAACCTCATGTTTGAGCTCGATTGTTAAATGAACCTAAACTTAAACTCGAGCTCATTTAGGCTCAAATTGGTTCGAAGAAGTGAAGAACACTTGATAGTAGTTATAGAGTAATAGTACATTAATTAACTTATCATATCGTGCGTAAAGTTTTATATATTTAACTTACGAGGAGTGATCATATACACGCTAATAAAAATATTGCATTTTAAAGGACAAATCCCAGTCACTTATGTAACACCCTCGAAATCTCAACATAACTATATAAGACTAATTGCTTCTAGAGGATCACAAATAATAATAATAAAATGACTCAAAACGGAGACGTTGATAAAAGTCGTTATCATTCAAAGAAAACTCATACTATATAAACACTTCAAAATAGTTTTGATGGTGCACAAAAGATAAATCATGAGTTTGTGGAAAATGATAACTTTATGTTTACACCATCGATAAAAGGTCTTGCAAGTCAACCGTTGCCATAGATTGTTGGATCGATATACTCTAACCAAACTAACTTATGTAAATTGTAGTGGCTTAGCAACCTCGATAAATCCTAAGTTGCTAACAATGAAACACCTGACTTAACTCTATTAAGTATGGTAACTACTTCAATAAAGCTAAGAAGAATTAACTTTAACTTCAACAATTTTATTAATACTTAGAACCCCGCTTGATACACGATTCACTAACAACTCTAACAACTCTAATATTCTCTAATACTGTATGAATTGCACTTAACTTGAATTTATGTCCCAACAAACACTTTCTTCATTAAGCATACTTTGACTTTCGTGACACTTTGACTTTATGTCCCAACAATCCTCCCCTAACTTGAATTCTACTTGCTTGAGTTCAAGTTTCTTTGTATCTTTAACTTTAACATCTTTTGTTCAAGGAAAGATTGTATCTCAGATCTCTGATTTTTGTCTTTGGACTCTCTGTGCTTGTATTAGCATAATCAAAGTAGTCTTTAGAAACATTCCTTTACAAGAACAATCGCAATCTCCATCTTTTCGCTACCAAGAACATATGGCAAATTGTACATCGGTTCATAAAGTTTCAGTCTATTCTCATCACTTCCAGTGTGTAAACTCCTGGTAGGTGAATCATTGAAATTAATGGATTTTGATGTCTCTTTACCAAAGCCATTAACTCTGGAGTAGCCCAATGTTTAGGTGTAAAACCATGGTACATTGATAACCATATGATTTTTAGCAAATCATCATCTATTAACGGATTTGTTTTGTCTTTACCAAAAGCCGCACTGGACTGGACTAGTTTCTTGCAACCATGGTGAACTAATTACCATATAAATGGTTTTTCCACAGCCTTTACCACACGCCATTTTTTCTTGTGGGAGCCAACTCTTCATGTAATAGATATGGTGAGTTGATTACCATACAACTTATTGGCAAGTTGTTAACCATCAACGGATTTGAGATATCTTTACCAGAGCCGTTTGCTCATGGATTAGCCAATCCTTCTGTTAGACATGGTGGATTGATAACCTTTTGTTGTAACCATCTCAAAACCATTGTTGTCGTTAACTTTTGTTTCAAAATATTTTGCACTTAACAAAAGTTTGCTTATTTTCTATTAAAAGTGTTTACTGTTTTGTGTGCAAGCAAGCACTTTGATTAGTATCGTTTGATCACAACGTATTTGAATAAAGTACGATTTTTCAAAACATTTATACAATTATGAATCATACCAAGATTTATGCATCATCATCGCCATAGTTGTCCATCCGATAAATAATTGATGACCATAGGCAGTTTCATTATCCTCTTCAACCTCCATACCATGATCTAACATTCTTCTATAAGGTCCGGCGTACGGATATCTTCTTTCTGCTAACATATGAATCATGGTTCCATCTTCTAGCTCCAAAACATGCACTCCAGATTCTTCAAAGAATCTCCAACTAGTAATCTCCCAAACTTCTTGATTTTTGCGATTTCACCGGTGCTTGTCTCTTCAGTTTCCTGTATGGTTATAGGTCTCCAAGCAAGACTAAACCAACTCCTTTTGAAGGAATATGTTCAAAATATTCTTGCACCAGTTGGTATAAATGAAACAGATCCTCTCAATTAATCATGTGCATATCCATAGCAAATTAAATACTGCTTTCATCTTTCTATGGAACATCGGATAGTCTCCCTTGATTCTACAACTTCAAAAGTAGATATCTTTGACTTCTTCTTTCAAACATCTTTGGATTTAGGATGCTCAAAATCTACAACTCTTAAGTAATTTCTACCATCAATCAGATTCCATCTCAATTCTACCTTCTCGATGGTTGTTTATCTTCGGTTGTTCTTTTCTTTAAGCTTCTTTTCTAGCATCCTCCTCAGACTTATCATCATCTTTAAAAGATATAATACTATCAACTTGCTTTTGATAAGCTTCTCTAACAACATCATACAACTGTTTCATCTCTAAATAATTTCTATAACCAAAGATATCCTTGACCCTTCAAATAAGCCATCATGGCATTTCTTTCCTTAGCAATACTTGGTGGTCTTCTTTATAATGAGGTTCAGGTTCTTTCATCGGTAGAGCAACCTCAACATCATATTCTTGAAACTTCTTAGTGCCTTCTTCATTCTTAGCCACTTCAATAGCTCTTAGTTCTGCCAAGGTAAGCTTCTTCTTCTTCTTTGTTTCTACTAGTTTGCCTTTGCCTTTGTCCTTTGGATCTAAAGCAGGTTGAGAAGCTTGAGGTTGTTCTTCAAAAACTCCTGGAATACTAACACCTCTTGGTCTTCATAGATTTTTCAATATTTGAGCAAATGTCTCATCATCACTTATTTGTACTCTACTTGGTGTGTCACTTCCTCTTCTTGTAGGACTGTTGAAGGACCAGCTTCTTCTTCAAAATTTAGAGTCCTTTGTGTAATTAGCTCTTGTCTATATGTTCCTTGAAGAGCAGCAGTACCTTTGTAAGATATAGGATTTCACAAACACATCAAACCATAATCACATGAGGCGTTTACAAGTTTTAGAGAGAGAAAGTTCTTGAGAGAGAAAGGAAGAGAGTTGGGAACTATGTGAAACAAAGAAAAATGGTATTAGAGCTCCAACCCTCTACCCTTAGAGGGTATTTATATTCTTACAAGACTCGCCTTCACGGGTCGTGGATCGCATACAATGGGTAAAGACCGTCCTCCACGGTGTTACTTAACTAAATACTAACAAATATTAAATGACTACGACTACGAGCTTTCTAACGATTACATATACTTGAGGTGACCGACACTTTAATGACTTGATTTACTAAATCCTAACAATCTCCTAAGGAGGTCACCCTCAAATTAACGTAATACAAACATATTACATTAAGATTGTTCTTGGATTCTTGTTTAAGTTCATTGCTCAGAGCTCAGAGTCTTTGATTCTTCATGTTTTGCATGTTAGGATAATTCAAGTGGAGGTCTTTAACTAATCCACGTGATGATGAGTTTTGAGCCGCCTTTGAGATCATATAATCTCGACTCTTCCATTGTAGTGTTGACATTATGTGATGTTGTGACAAGGGACCGACATGCTCACATTCGGATCATGATTTCTTTCATGAGTAGCGGAAGCTTTAGTTGATTTATGATATTTAAGAACGTGAGGTAGCATGGAGTGAAAATATCGAGTCGTTGATGCTTTATCATGATTTCTTTAGAGATGAATGTGTTGTGTGAGCATGCAAATATGGATTGACCTCTCCATTCGATCAGTTTGAACGTCGGCGACCGCATAAAACAGCAGTTAATAAAGCGCACTAAAGTGTCTTTGATGACTTTCGTTGAATTGAGGTACACTACCACCGGTTCCCGTTGATCGCATTACAATCGGCCGTGATGGTATAATTCAAGAATCTCCTTGAGGGTTTCACAATGCTTCTAGTCGTTTTCAAACCGAACGTCTCAAAGAAGACAACGGAGGAGTGAACCAAATAATTGAGATTCACCGATTGATGAAAAGAGATTTGAAAAACAATCGTAAATCACTATAAATTGTTTTGCAATACAACGAAGGTTTTAATGAAAATCAATTATCAATCATAAACACCTTTTTATTTTGAAATATTAATACACAGTCGATGTGCTAGAGAAAAGAGTTTTAAGCACAACGACCGGTTTTTCAAGGTATCCGTCAATCCATAACTCCGAACGGGATTGATTCATAAATTTGAATCGCTCCGTTGTTCTCGTTCGGTTGTCACATGGTTGATCTATTGGATAGATCTCACATGCCACCTACCAAGATCTTGTTTGATGTTGGCTCTAGAAGACTTTCCATCTTCATTGTGAATATGTTAGCATATCACTCAGATGTTCTGGCAATACCACAAGGATAATGCTTAGGACTTTTAAAATATATATATATATATATATATATATATATATATATATATATATATATATATATATATATATATATATATATACTCTTTCCACATTGTGTGAAACAGAGAGTCTTCATTGATTGTGTACTTAATGAGATTTATAGATGATCTCGGGCTCTAAACTCAATTGTGCACATTGGTTCCTATCTGGAGACTAGGGAGAGGGTCTCCTTCTTCAATATCAACCGTCTCTAAGAGAAAGTCGATAGATAATGTAGGTTCCCCTGTGAGAAAGAAACAAGTCCTTTTAATAGGAACTTGAGTAGCTTGGGAAGATGTAGTGCAGACGCCTTTGGGTCCATGACGCCTTGTCTTCAATACCTAGGTAACATCCATATATGAATTGAACCCGTTTCTGCCTCTAGGTTGAGATAATGGTGGGCTATTTCTTTTCACCATTTTATCATTCATTTCTTTTTTATTCTTCAACCTTTCAAGCAGCTTCGAAATTTCATAACTAGAACCTTGTTGGGTTTGTTCCAGCTTCTAGCTCTATTTCATCCGCACTTTTCATATCTCACTTTACTCCTTTTTTTCCATCATACCTAAGGACTCTACACTATCTAGTGGATTGTCCCCGGTAGACCCTCCGCTCTGGCGGGATCGTGGGAACGAATACCTAACCTAACCATCCTTATATCACCATACATAAAGTAAATTTGGTCAGTCTTTTGGTATTGTTCTTATGCCATTGGAACCAATTGAAAACCATTTGAAAATCAATCCAAGTACTTGTGATACATGATAAAAACATTTTGTACCGAATTGTTTTGATATTTTTAGAAAAACTTCCCTCAACATGTATCATATGTTTGAAATCATTTGGCACATGGAGGCAAGGAAAGAATTCACTTTTTGATAAATATTTTCTAAAAATATCGGCATCACTTTCTCGATCAAAATTGTTTCACATGTTAAAGATATTTTTGAGAAAGAATGTGGTTTTCAAAATTTGCTCCCCCTCAATATGTGCATCTGATTTTGAAATTGTTTAGCACATATTAGGGAAAACCTGCACTTAGAAAAAAATCACCACGCTTTCAATCCATTTTGGTTTGATATAAATGCTCCCCCTCAACATGTGCATGGAAAATTTGAAATCGTTTGGCACATGCAGGAGGAGAGCTTGTTAATCACGTATAAAACCATTTATCAAATTATCAGTTTAAATCCAATTTAAATCACAAATTCTCCCCGATCACAATTTTCAAATCCTTTGAGAGTTGTGATCTTTATTGATTTAAATTATATTTTGGGAGCTTTAGAGGAGAATAGTGACTTGTTTTTTAAAGATATTTTAACTGATAAGGATTGGATTTTGAGACTTTAAACTCCATTGACCACTCATGCATAAATATCTTTTGAAAACGTAACATTAGCCAAGGTCTTGAATCAATTGTATAAAACATTGTTCTTTTTGATTTTCCAAAAGTAGACCTTGCTCTTTTACGTGCTAATTGTTTGAAAAATAACCTATTTGATTGAATTGAAATCATTCTCCCCCTCAATCAATGACATGAGTTGTTGATTAAGTGTTAGAGAGTTTGACAAAGATAAGCCCGGATGATTTTCAAAAATGGAGTCCGAGGTATTTTCAAAGCAATTTTGTTTTCATTGGATGACAAATATTTTTCTAAGAATCATTAGGACGGAAAATATTTGGAAAGAAACATTTGTCTTTTTGGTGACAAACATTTGTTTTAAGAATCAGAGCATGAGATTTGAAAAATAAGATAAAGTATGGCTCTGTTCTTTCTTTTTAAAACGGGATACTACCTGAAATGACAATAAACAACCATTTTTCTCCGTCTCAATCTTTTTTTTTTTTTTTTTTTTTTTTTTTAAACAAATTATGTACATTCGAAGAACATCTAAAAACCCGTGACATTCTTTGAATGTCAACACAAAGTCCGTAGATGATATCGAATAAGAAAAACATGACAAAATAACAATATTTTTGGGATTTTTCAAGATTTTCTAATTTTTATTGATTTTGAAAATTTTATATTTTTCTATTTTTTTTTGAGGGTTTTGAAATTTTGTATTTTGCTTTTTGAAAAAAATATATACAAGAGATAGATGAAGAAAACCGTTTACTCCTCGTCTTCCTCTTGAAGGCGTTTGAGTGTTTCCAGTTGAAGACTCTTTAGACCAAGTCATGGAAGGATAAACTCAAAACGTTCTCTAGGAAGAGCTTTGATGAAGATGTTCGCTAACTGGTATTCAGTCCTCACAAAATAGAGTTCTACCACACCTTTTCCACTTGTTCCCGAATGAAATGATGTCGAATGTCGATGTGCTTTGCTTTTGAGTGTTGAACGTTGTTGCAAGAGAGAGCAATGACACTTTTGTTATCACAATACAGAGGGATTTTGTTGAATTAAAAGCCATAGTCGATAATTGGGATCTCATCCATAGGATTTGAGCACAACAAGATGACATGGCTATGAATTCAAACCTCTGAGAGGATATAGAAGTACTCATTTGTTTCTTTGAAGACCAGCTCACAAGCTTATCACCCATAAACTGAGCACCTCCGCACGCATTTCGACGTGTATCTTGACATCCCGCATGGTTAGCATCTTCATAGGCTGTTAGTGACATACCGGTGTCCTTCGGGTACCAAAGTCCCATGTTGATGGTTCCTTGAAGATACCGAAAGACCCGTTTGACTACTTCAAGGTGCTTTTTGGTAGGCTTAACCTGGTATCTAGCACACATGCATCCGGGATCCAATCATACTTCGATATTTCGTTTGATCTACCATGATCCCTAAGTGGTCCTCATCCAGTTTGGTACGTTCCACCATGGGAGTGTCAACGGTGTCACAAGTGTCAAATCCAAATTTCTTTAAAATATCATTTGCATATTTAGATTGATTGATAAAAATGCCTCCGGGACTTGTGAAATTTGTAATCCCAAGAAAAATGACATTTGTCCCATCATTGACATTTGAAATTTGGAGCCCATCTGTTTTGAAAAACGGTCACATCATCAATGGTCGGTCGAGGCAAAAATAATATCATCAACATAGATTTGAACGTGAATTAAATGTTTGCCGACTTCTCGGTGAACAATGTCGGATCAATTGCTCCTTTGTCAATCCAAGATAGAAGAAACTTTGATAGCGTATCATACCATGCCCTTGGAGCTTGCTTCAAGCCGTAAAGAGCCTTCTTCAAGCGATAGACATGATTAGGATGCTCTGGATTCACAAAACCTTCCGGTTCGGCTGACGATACGACTGAAGATCTCCGTTAAGAAAAGCCGTCTTTACATCCATCTGATAGACTATCATATTCTTACTTGCAGCATTAGCCAGGAAGATTCTGATTGCCTCGCGCGCGTAACCTGGATCAAATGATTCTTCAAAGTCAATACCCTCCTCTTGACGGTATCCTTTTGCAACCAATCTAGCCTTTTTCTTTAATACATCGCCATGCTCATCAAGTTTTACTTTGAAGATCCACTTTAGAGCAATGATCATAGCACGGTCATACAGTAGGTACTAATTCCCATACATCAAGTCGATCAAACTCATGAATTTCTTCTTGCATGGCATTGAACAAGAAGTCTTCATTCATGGCGTTTTAACGCCTTTTGGTTCGACCTTGGATAATACAGTTGAAGAAGCACCATAAGGCATCGCTGTCAAGTTGTTTACAAGTGGATACCGGACGAGAGGGATTTCCAATGATGTTGTCCAATGGATGATCATGTGTCCATTTTCTAAGTTGTTCGTGTGGTTGTCGCTGAGGAACCGGCAAGTAGCAGCGAGTCGATTTCTCCCGATGAAGATGGTTTCGATGAAGGTTCAAGGGCAAATATGTTCTCAAAGGGAGCATCTTCGGGAGTAGCAAAGGGTTATCTCCATCATAGGTGCTAGAAACATTTCCATGATGTACACTCGATGATTGATGGTCCTGATGACGAGAGTGAATGATCCGGCAGCAGAGCTTGACTCAATGACATAGATCTGAAGGGTTAACTTCGTTGATAGGGATAGGAGCAGCCTCACGTTGATGGATTTGACAGATCACTAGCAATGGCTCATAGTGTTCATCAAACATTGGATCAAATAATTTCTTCAAATCATCTCTTCGAAGGTGGTACATATGGAGTCAGGTGAGGAATTGTGTACAAGAGTAGAACTGATGGGACTACTTGATGAAGGTTGAGATGCGGGTCCAAACTGGGTTGTCCCGGAGCCATTTGACCGGTCAACTCATCGAACGTAACGTGAATTGTTTCCATGATATTTCGGGTTCTGTTGTTGTACATTCGGTATCCTTTTCTCGCTGGTGCATATCCTACAAATACGCCTGTCCGCTTTTAGCTTTAAGTTTGCCTAAGTCTTGACCCTCATTAGTTGGATAACACAATGCACCAAACACACGAAGGAATGAAAGATTAGATTTTCGATTGTGGACAAGTTCATATGGAGTTTTCCATGAGAAGTGTGAATTAGGGATCGATTTTGAGTGTAGCATGTAGTGGCAATGGCTTCATGTGAGAAACATTGGAACCTTTGAGTAAATCAAGATTATTCTTGCGGCTTCCACAAGAGTTCGATTTGCCTTTCAACTACACCGTTCCGTTGAGGAGTTCGTGGAACACTTCTTTGATGACTGATTCCAACACTTTCATAAAATTCACTAAGTCGTTTATTAACAAACTCGCCCATTGTCTCGTTCGGATGATTTCACAGCTTTGTTAAGTCGAACCTCGCAGTTTGTTTGATAAGTTTAATGACGTATATATCTCGGAGTTTCATCCTTTGTCCTTAAGAACTTAACCTAAGTAAATCGGGAGTAATCATCAACCACAACTAACACATATTTCTTCCCTAAAATATTCTCGAGACTCTCATGGGTCCACATAAATCCATGTGAATGGTATGAAGAACTTCCATAAATGAGTTTGTAGGTTTGGGTTTGTGGGCATACTTCTTGCTTTTTCCCAATTGGCATGCTGAACAAAGATGATCCTTTTCATACTTTAGTCTAGGTAAGCCTATTACTAAGTCCTTTCTGGAAAGATCATTTATGGTGCCTAAGTTCAGGTGATTTAGACGACGATGCCATAACCATGACTTTGTTTTCAAAGCCTTTGACAACAAGCAAATTGGAGAAGACTTCACCATATCTTCGATAGAGATGGTGTATAGGTTTGAACCACGTGTTTCTCTTAAGAGTTCTCTACCATCAAGTTCTCTAACGAAACAAGTATGTTTTCTAAAAGCCACCTCTAGATCGGAATCACAGAATTGACCAACAGAAAATAGATTATGACCAAGACCTTCAACATAATATACCCTGGAGATTACATGTCACAATTCTCAATTTCCGGTCATTTCTTAAACTCAATATTCATCATATTAGTTCATGCATGAATTTTCATTTCACGTTAAACGTATAATTTCATATTAAATAAACGCTATCGCGAAAGTTATTATTTTGAACATTTAATCCAATACTTCCAAAAATGATCCCGACATATTTTTATACTTACATTTAGTTTATAAAAACAATATTTTGAGTTTACCTAGTGTTATAAATTATTTTGTATATAAATCGTTATATTTATATTATTACGACGTTTTTCTCAAAAAACTACACGATAATTATTATATCACTCAAATTATGCAAGAAATATATTTTTACAATTTTTATGACTCAATATATTTTACTTTGACCAATTAAAATTTATTAGCTAAAACTATCCTATTGCACAAATGTGTACACAAGTTACAACAAACTTATACTTAACTACATTTTACTTACACATTTTATACATAATACATTTTATAAAAAAAAATGTATAATTGGGAAACACCCCTAAAAACCGCCCTATGGGGAGTATGCATTTAATGTTGGTAAGTTTTTTCAATGGGATATATCTATACTCCAAGTAAACCATTTCATTCATTCATCTCCTAATAATTCAAGTAGTAAAAATTATTTTTCTCTCCTTGGTTCTTCCTCCATCAAACCGGTTCTTCAAGAGTGTTACAAGGGATCACAAAATTTTTACAAGATCAAGTTTATTACAATCTAGAATTACACTCTTATTAAGGTTTTGAAATAAAACCTAGGTGTTTAGGTTAAACCTTTGTTCTTTGCACCTCATCATAGTAGCTTGTAAGCATATTTCTTTCATTTTATATCTTTCATCTTCATTTCATATTTATTTCTTCATATTTTGTGCAAACATGCAAGACTTGTGTTGATTATACCATTTATTCATTGATTTTTAGAGTTTTATACATATAAAGTCATCCTATAATTATTCCCTTGTTATATTTTGGTCTTGATGATGATTAGGAACCCATGACACCCTAAGAAGGTGTATGGTAGGATTAGAATAGCTTTGGAGTTGATTTGAAGGGATTGGAATAGGTTTAGTACGAGAAAAACTATTTTCGACAAGTATATATAGTGGTCTGATCTTGTTTTGATTTTCTGGAAAATCCGACAGTAGGCACGAATTTTTGGCCTTGATATTTTAGAAAAATATACTTTAAAACGAATCCGTGGCCGCTTGAACGGATTAAAACGGAGTTATAACGAAGAAGTTATGAATTTTTCAAGTTTGACGATGAAATATATATTTTCTGAAAATTTCAGCAACATGTTTTTGTTTTGTACGAGTCAAAAACGAGTCTTAAGCTTTATAAATTATTTCGACTTATCAAAAATATATTAGTATACTTTGATACTAAGCTAAGGACGTATAATACGTAGAAAACGGATTTGTAACGACTAAGATATACACGTTTTCATAAAAATTGCCGTAACTATTATTTTCAGAAAAACTATATTATTTTTACTAGACAAGTGTTACGGTAACTAAAACGACCATGTTGAAGGCTGTTTTTATCTATGATGTAGAACTTTTGTAATCGAAATGTCTTCTAATAAAATCGAGATCACCAAGCATATTTTCTAAAACGACCAACCGTTTGTATAGCGGAGTTGTAATAAATTAATTACGGTCGCTTAAACTTTGCCGAAACTCACTTTTTACACAACATTTTAGACAAAATCACCATCCTTAACCTCTATTATCTTTATATTCGAGACCTCTATGACGAAAACTCATGTACTGAAACTTCTAGATTTTGATACAAGCTTTCCAAAACCGTCGAGTTCGTTTCCTAACGATCGACGCACACCATTTTACGACTAGTTTTTCAAAGCCATTTTTGTCACTTTCATGAAATTTCCGACGACATTGTTTTACAACGAAAAGTGAAAATTTCACAATAAATCATTAAGAAACTATCGGAGGATGACATTTTGACGTAAATACTTGTAAAGTAATTTTAGAATGGTCAAGACGTCAAAAAAGTATTTTTCGACGATAAGTATTATTTTCAAAACTCACAAATGGTATAAATAACATACGAAGTGCATGCATATCATTACATCATAACTCATTACGTATCATAACATTCATCATAGGTCAAGATTAAAGTTTCTCTATACCTCGTTGTACTCACTCTTGTCATCATACCGATTCATCAAGTGAGTAATCACACCCCTTTTTACCGTTTTTACTATATTTTGGGGCTTAAATGCATGAACCGCTTCTTGAGCTAAATTTTTACTACTTTTATTAACTAGTTTGACTAGAACTTGTGAACTTGAAACAAATCCTTGAACTTAATTATGAAATAATGCCTTACTTGAACTTATTGAACAGATATGTTATGACCTTGTCCCAAAGTCTCCCATGTTCTGAGTATCACTATAAAGTCTCCTATGTTCTGAGCATCACTATAAAGTCTCCTATGTTCGGAGCATCACTATAAAGTCTCCGTGTTCTGAGCGTATCTTGGGAAGAGGCACCCAAGATATCTTTGGGAAGAGGTACCCAGTATATCTTTGGGAAGAGGCACCAAGATAACTTTGGGTAGTGGCACCCAAAGATAATTTGGCTTTATCGTGAGCATCACTACAAAGTCTCCCTTGTTCGAGCATCACCGCAAAGTCTCCCATGTTTGGAGCATCCCTGAATTATTATATTAGTGGTACTATATTGTGAACTTTATGACGCTTATACTTGACCATTATACATACTACTTTGGCAATGGGTTGTGAACACACAGTTGCAAGTTTTGTATGGGCGAACTTGGAACCGAGTGGATTTACAATGCCTTTGCTTTGTGACCTCATTTGGCAACGTGTGCATGAGCATAAACTAGACGCTATATTTTATGCAATGGGTTGTGAAACACACGGTTGCAAGTTTTGTATGGGCGAACTTGAACCGAGTGGATTTACAATGCCTTTGCTTTGTGGACTATTTTCGATGACCGAAAGCTTTGAATATTTCTTATGAGTTTTTCTTATTTTACAAAACGTGTATACTCACCAACTATTTTCATAGTTGACCCGTTTTTCTCTCATGCATTTCAGGTGATCGTTAGTAAGTTTTTCTATCATGTCTTGCATAATGAAGTTTTCACTTGTCACTACAAATCGTTATGTAATAGAACTAAATATTTTGGAATCTAAACTTTGTAATATATTTGCCGACTAAACCGGTATTGTAATGGTGTACTCTTTCTTTTAAATATTAACGTTGGTATGTTCTATTATCTTGTGCTTATGTTCCCTTCCGTTACACATCGTGTTTCCGCCTCATAGGGTGTGACATTACACTATCACCAACAACATAATCTCCATAACCCATAATTGTACCGAAATGGTCGTTCCCGAATCTAACAGATCTCCGATGAATTTACTCACGGTTCATGAGCCGCGACCGGTCTCCAGGTCATATGCTTGGAAATGCCGAGTCCGTGTACCATCAACGATTTGAACGATTTGCGTTGAACATGCAGAAGAATGGATAACCGGATAATTGGGATCCCCATGAAAGAATGGGTTCCATTTGGTTAGTAACAATAATTGGAACACCCATATCGGAAGTAGAAACAATGGAATTATCAGGGATTGATGCAGTGCTAGTATATGCATTCAACCTATTCAAAGTATGTTCACTTCTTAAGGGAATAATTCTACCAGTAGGCATCCATTTCCTAATGGGCATTGGTCTAGATAATTTAGGTCACAACTCATTAAGATTGAATTTGCGGCCAGAGGTATCCACGATAACATATGTTACTAAATTTCCTTCCTGTGGGTTTCCACTGTTTTCTAACCTTCTTCCGCCATTGCTTTCTACCCTTCTTAGCTTGATTTTTGGCATTAACAATCTTAACAGGGCATTTAACAACATTACTCACATCATTCACAACACATTCATGATTAACACCAGAAATCAAACATTCATTACATGTTTTGCAAGTAGTATTAGAATTCGAATTAATTACACTACGCTTAAAGCTAATACTAGAATCAACACGATTCATTTTATTCAATTCCAACTTAAAGTTCCTAGGGTGGTCTTCTACTTTCCTCCATTGATTACTCTTAGCTTTCGAGGTCCTATCTTGCTCTGTATTGCCTTGAGGCTTTGACCGCCGCTTTGTGTCACTTTTTACCTCCTGTGAGAGGGAATGGGAACATTAGTTGGTTTTGCTACCTCTTGCATTTTAGGTTTAGAAGTGTTGGGATCTGAACTACTTGAAGGCACATTGAAGCTTACATGCTTAACTTTAGGCACCGAGTGAGGCATATCAAGATTGGCATTCTTAAAATCAGGCATAGAACAAGGCACAACTATTTTATCCTTCTTACCATCGGATTTAGGGCATGTTGCTCTTAAGCATTCTAAAAGCTCTTGAGATCGTTTGGCCTGAATGCAAGCAAACCTAATTTCACCATCAAGGGGCTTATTTATGAAATCCTCCTCTACAATTTCACAGAGACATTCTAGACTATCCTTAAGATGAACGAAATAGTTATGAAAAGCCAGTTCGTTATTTCTAAGATGAGGAGGAATGTATTTAACAATACAAAGATATTTGCAGTATAGATGACTTTGATGCAACATTCTCATTAAAGACAAGTGGCATTTTCCCTTTTATCTAACTCCTCAGATTCTCAATTTCCTTTTGTAGAGACATTATTTTTTTTTTGTTCTTGTCACGAGTGACTTTCATTGAATCATATAACTCTTTAAAGTGTCGTTTCACTTTTTAATTTTCTTCTAGAAAACTCTCATTTTCCTTTTGTAAAACATTAACCAATTTTTGAAGATGAAAAGTTTGAGAACACTGAGAATCGAAAGGAGGAGGCATTTGGGAACCAGTCACATTGGTCTTATCACCCTTTAATTGTGAAATTTGGGCTTTCAACTTTCTGATCGTGTTACAATGAGCATGAATCTGTTCATCACGTTTGTTTATTTCAAAAGTGCATCAAACTCTGGAACATTTGAGGATGTCTTGATGTTTGAGGTTTTGACATTTTCTTCGAGATGTTGATATTTTAGTTGCAAATCAAAATGTTCAACTTCTAGCTTAAAAAGATGTTTTACCAGATTATCGTGATCATCCTGATCAATTTTCTCATTTAGTTCTGAGTTTTTGTATTCAAGCTCAATGACACGATCATGGGAAACTTTCAAAGCAACAGTTAATTCATGAAATTGAGAAGCATTAATAGAATGCTTAGTAACAGTATAAAACACATCTTGAGGCACACAACTCAATACTAAGTTCTCATTTAAAATATGAAGATTCTTCCTTTCAATTTCGTTATATTTGAGTTCCCGTTCATAATCATCGACCTCAACTATCATTGCAGCAAATTCCTTTTCCATTTCTTTAATATCTGAGTCTATTCCCTTTTGAAGACTCTCAAATTGATCTTTTAATTGTTTAAAGAAAGGCATGACTTCAGGTAAATAGCATTCTTTAGTTTGCTCAAAACCCCTCTCCCTTCAGTTATCCCAGTAGCTGTGATCCTTTTCTTACATGTCTTCTCAAAATCAACAAATAGTTGAAACACAACATACAAGCTGATTAAGGTCTTGCTTTTAGTGGGATTAGATCTAGGAACTAAATGCAATGGGGTATTTGGAGGATACACAGTTGCTGGAGGCATTTTCCTAAAGGGAGTGCTTGTTTTAACAAGTGCATTAGCTTTTTGCATATCTATGTCCTTTTTCCAAAAAACTTGTTATGGGGTTAATAGAGTTTGAGGCTTAAATCTGTTCAGGGATATCCAATTTTCTTTAGTGTAATCATGGGGTTTGAACGTTATGTTTTGCTTTTCACACTAAGGATCTTTTAGCTTCTTATTCATTTTATCCCTAGTGACTACATCTAACTGCTTATCTTCCTCAGTGCACTCAGTGCAACTAGATTTCTGCCTAGGCTTAAGGATTTCATCACCATCATATATTACCTTCTGAGCTTCTCTAGCCACTTTACTATATTCAGGATTAGGTTCCTTTACGAGGGGAATGCTATGCTTATCGTGAGAACTCTATGCTTAGTGATCATGTGAGTCCCAGTTGAATGGTATTCCCTAGTAATGCACAACTTGTTTTCAAGCTTGTTTTTCAAAGTTTTTAGATTGGAAAAGTCATTTAAAAGTTTTGATTCCTTAGCATTAAATTCTTGTTTAAGCACTTTAACATTATTTTGGAGTTCTTGTTTTTGCTTAACAGTTTTAGGAAGCTTTTCTTGTAAGGAGTTTAACTATTGTTTTAACACTTCTTCTCTAAAATTACTTTTTCTGATAATTGTACGCATTTGGTCATCCATTTCCTGCTCATGGGTAGTCAACTCAAACTTAGCACGTTGTTCATAAATAGCAACTTGTTCTTTATAGGCATTCAGTTCAGAGATAACAGAATCATCAGGGGCACACAAAGTGTATTCATAAAAAACATGGTCATCATTGACTGCAGAAGATGCATCACTTGGTACAATCTCACTTTCACTTTGTATCACATATTGATCATATGGGACAATGTTACTATTACCCACATTATCCATATTTGATTCATTAGTTAGATGTGATTGTACTTTGTTATGCATCTCTTGCTCATCAACTTTATCGTATAGTTTTAATACCTCAGAGATGATAGATTCTTTGGAAGGACCACCAGGGTGATGAGACCTTGGAGAGACCATAGGTGAGATGTTTTCCATGAAAATTGTCCAGCAAGTAGGTTCATCATCGACATCGAGTCAAATGCATCACGCCGCAACTTGAAAGGCATTTTGATAATTGTGACCTATTTCCTGAATTGGCGCTCATCCACATCGCATCATATGTCTTAGCATTCCTTCGCAAGAAACAACAATGCCTCTTCATCCAAAGCGCTCCATTATCCGAGCTTGCACAAGTAACATCTTGTCTCAGTACTCGCATTCGTGGACGTTTTGGAGATGCGTTCCTCGCTAATATGTCCTCACCACCACAGCTTGTAGCATTTGATAGGCTTTGCTTACCCTTGATTGGCATTTCTTCCTCGATTCTGATTAGCCATATTTCCTCCACCAACTCTAGTATTACCATAGCCTGCTCCAATCATCCCTTGTTCATACCGTCTTCCTTGAACATTCTGCACCACTACCTTACCATCTCTAAGAGTAGCTTGATTGTGTGGATTGATGTCGTTCGATGTTATTGGTGTGTGGAGTGGAATTCATATTTTGACTAACCATGAGAGACAGTTGATTGATAAAGTTTTCCATGAGTGTGTTTGAGTCCGGAGGCTTATATGGGTCGGAATAAGCTTGTAATTACCATTACCCGTGGGTATGACTTGAGAAGCTTTGGTGGTAATTCAAACATTGGTGTAAAAGCATGTGTTGAATCATTGATGAGCTTGTTTATCCTCGCTTAGATTTGAACTGCTCAAGAATCATTCGTTCAAACATAGCATGCCTCTCATTGTGCAGTAGGAAGGCATACAGTTGCTCATAGTTGGTGTTCTTTAATCCTTTGGTTAGCTTCACACAGGTGACAAATTTGTGCCATTCGGGATTCATGTTGTTCACAAACTTTGAGTTCAACAATATTTGGCATGGTCATTTTGATATTCCTCATGTCATTCACAAGCTTGTGGAATCTCACGTAATATTCATAGACACTTTCTTCTGGTTTCATCTTAAGGTGCTCAAATTCATCATACAGTTGTGATTCTCTGTCTTCCTTAGTCAATTCGAACCGAGAAACATCTTGACATTATCCCAAACCGCCTTGGCTTAAGTGTTGTGATTGATAAGCTTGTAGATATCTTTTGGAAGACCATGAAGTATAATGTTTGAAGCCTTGATATCAGATCATATCTCTTTTCTCCTTATCACTGAGCTCATCATACGCTTTGGTCCGTCCAATCCTAAGATCACCGTACCATCCGCAGCAGCTTTCAAGTATGTCTCTTGTAGTCTCAATCTGATAAGGTCCTTCATCAATAGATTTGAGAATGTTGACCCCATTTTCCTTTCCCAAACAAGACAACCTAATTCGTTGAGCCCATGAGTCATAATCTGCTCACAAGCATAGGTGGACGAGTATCCGATCCGGCTGAACAAGCTCAACGCCCCCTCGACAAGAAACGATAGTAGATTTGTTGTTAGACATGATACCAGATTCTATGGGATTTTACTATTCTTTGATTAAACCGAGAAATAGATTCTTTCACGGGATTTTACTAAACCAAAAGAACAACCGTAAAAATGTAGCACGAAGAAGTAACAAGTCTCAATAGACAAGTGGCTAAATAGTCAACTCGCTTTGGTATCAACTCGCTAAACAATCAACTCGCTTAAGAGACAAGTCGCTTAAAACTCAAGTCGCTTAAAGAAACAACTCGCTTAAAACCCAACTCGCATAAACAGTCAACTCGCTTAATAGCCAAGTCGCATACAGAGACAACTCGCTTAACAACCAAGTCGCATAAACCAACTCGCTGCCAATACAACTCGCTTAATAGCTATGTCACTTTAGAACTCAAGTCGCTTAAAGAATCAACTCGCTAAATAGCCAAGTCGCATAAACCAACTAGCTTCCAATAACAAAGCAACTCGCTTCCAAATGATAAAGCAACTCGCTTCGAAGAAAAGTTTTACCGTGGCTCAACTCGCTTAGTACAATATTCAAAAACAACCACTTTAACAATCAAAAACAGCCCAACCACGATGATTCAAGTCTTTCAATTCGAAACCTAAGCACATATGATGATCCTAAACACAAAAGTACTATCAAAATTCAAACTTTAACACAAGAAATTGACCAAATGATTCAAACTCTTCTAAACACTTATAACCCCAAAAACCTTATGAAATCCACCAAAACAAAGAGCATGAAAGATGAGTGATCAAACCATGGCTCTTGATACCAATTGTAAGATATAGTATTTCACAAACACATCAAACCATAATCACATGAGGCGTTTACAAGTTTTAGAGAGAGAAAGTTTTAGAGAGAGAAAGGAAAGAGAGTTGGGATCTATGTGAAACAAAGAAAAATGGTATTGAAGCTCCAACCCTCTACCTTGGGAGGTAGAGGGTATTTATAGTTTTCTTACAAGACTCGCCTCCTACGGGCTGTGGATCAGGCATACAATGGGTAAAGACCCTTCCGTCCTCCACGGTGTTACTTAACTAAATACTAACAAATATTAAATGACTACGACTACGAGCTTTCTAACGATTACATATACTTGAGGTGACCGACACTTTAATGACTGGATTTTCTAAATCCTAACAACCTTGATCAGCAGCACCTTGATCATCAGTACTTTGTACACCAGTACTTTGTGGCTCAGTACCTTTAGGCTCAGTATGTTTAGGCTCAATATGTTTAGGCTCAGTACTTTGAATATTAACTTGAGCTTCAGTACCTTGAGGTTCAATCTCTGGTTCTTCATAATGTTCAACATCTTCATTCAAATTTTCTTGCTCCAATATCCTCCCCAATTGGAATGAAGACTGCTTGTGAACCTTCTTGCCCTTTGAAGTCTTCGAAAACTTTCTTCCTTTCTTCTTCTGAGACTTGACCCATAATCTATGATGTTGAACTAAAGGCCATACAAATTTCTTCAATCTTCTAAATTTTTTGTTCAACTTCATCAGTTGTGCAACTTGAGCCTCAGTAGCTTTCTTCAATGTCACCAACTCTCTTGTTAAGACATAGTTATCCAGAACCAATCCTTCAGGAGGTGTATCTCCCTCATCTCCTCCAGATGTTTGATTCCCATATGTGGAAGTGTAATCATTGGGAGAGGATGGTGGGTTTACCTCAGGTTCTGAATCATCATGAGCAATATCATGTTGAGATGCTGTAGGTGAAGCTGCAGTATCTTCTTGTGCAGCAGTACCTTGTGAAGAAGCAGTATGTTGAGAAGCGAGCATCTTGGGGTGATGCAAGTACCTTCTCGTTCTTCACTTGCGCTCAGCCTCATCTCTAATCGCTTGCACAATCCGCCATAGAAGTAGTCAAAGGAGTATTCCTTCCAGAGAACTTATCACTCTTCCTACCCATGAAGGTGAATATCTTTGGAGGTTGTACCTCAACAGGTAATAAGCTCGAAGGTTTTGGTACATCATGAAGTTGTTTGTTCAAGAAAAGTTAAACAAATCTTGGTTACATTAACCAGGGTGATCCATTGGAGATGTGAGATAGCATACCATCCAGAATTAATCTTGAAAAGTTGAAGAGACGATTTGTAGCCAATCCCAGTAAAGCAGATGCTATATTTGATCCAAATTGCTCCCATGAAGTACTTTTTGAACTGATGCAATGAAGTAGGACATGAACCAGGTACTTCCATTGTGGACTAAACAAGGTTTTCTTGAATGTTGTTTCATTTAAAGACCCTTCATACCCAATATCTCTTAAAGTATCCCAAAGAACTTGTTTGTCAAAACGTATAGCCCCTTCTTCATCATCAAATAATAAATCTTCTTGAATGGAGGCTTCACCGACTAATGATCTTTCCAAAGAACCTTAGCTTGTATGCATGACTCATCATTTTCCATGTGAGTTCTAGTAGTCGCCCAAAACTATTGAATCCATGGCTCAATAACATCAGGTTCAACCAAAAGTGCATAATTGATTGAAGATCCAGTGAGGAAATCAATTATGTCATGAAACGCGACATTGGCTTCGGTCTTATCTAAGTTTGCCACCATGTTATGCTTGCTAACTGTGTGTCGATTCGCCATTGATTGTTGTTTACAAAAGAAAATGGTTCAATGAATAGTAATTGTGTAAGAGAGAGAAATAAGGAAAAGATTGATAAGTATAAAGATGAGAGGGAAAATCGGAGTGTAGTTATTTATAGGTAAGATATGAAAAATCACAGCCCACAATAACAAAGTTACCGTTATTTGAATTTTAACCCATCTTTTGACCGTTGGAACAGTACGTTGATAAGACAAACAGTGCTTTCCACGTAAGCGACTTTCCAAAGCAAAGACTTTCGTGAGCAAGATCTTCAGATAACCAAAAAAACATTCTTTTCCATTCTCTTCTTCACAATGGCAAAAACTCCAAAAAGAATTGTATTGCCTCCCCTCAAGTAATGCACAGGACTTGCTAACTAACTAATCAGTCCTCCGCTTAAATGTAGCTTAATAATTAATCATACCAATACTCACCACCAAGTGATTGAATCTTGAAACATCAAATCATTTTGTGAGTAGATCAGCTACATTATCATCTGTGTGAACCTTTACAACATTAATGAGCCTATGCTCATAAGAATCTCTGATAAAGTGATGCCTAATCTGAATGTGCTTGGTTTTAGAGTGATAAACTGGATTCTTCACAATGCAAATTGTACTCTCATTATCAATGTTTATAGGAGTATTCTTGAAGTTGAACCCATAATCCAAAAGTTGATTTCGCATCCATAATACCTGCCCACAACACTGCGAAAGAACAACATATTCTACTTCAGTGGATGATGTTGCTTAATGGTTTGTTTCTTTACAATCGCCATGAAACTAATATTCTTCCAAGATACTGGCATTTCCGTGATTGATCTTCTATCATAATTATCACCGCATAATCACTATCCTAAAAGCTTCCAAGTGAAAAGGTGAATCCTTTGGATACCACAACCCTAACTTAGGTTTTTGTTTCAAATAACTAAAAATTCTCTTCACTACATTCATATGGGAGACCTTAGGTGAGACTCGATATCTTGCACATAAAAAGACAACAAACATGATATCGTGCCTAGATGCGCTAAGTACATAAGACACCAATCATAGATCTGTACAACTTGACTTCGACAGGTTGACCATCTTCATCCTTACCCAATGAGTTGATAGATTTTATAGGTGTAGTGACTGGCTTCATAGCATCAAAGTTGAACTTCTTAAGAATGTCAGAGACATACTTATCTTGACTTATGAAAATACCTTCCGTTGATTGTTTAACTTGAAGCCCCAAAAAGAAGGTTAATTCACCCATGGAACTCATTTGAAATTCATGTTGCATCAGCTGCTCAAATTCCTTCACCATTGACTGTTTTGTTGCTCCAAAGATGATATCATCTACATAAACTTGAACCAAAGATGATATCCTTCTTATCTCTCTTGATAAACAAAGTCTTATCAATTGCTCCTCTCCTGTAACCATGTTGCAATAATAAAGTGGAAATTCTTTCATACCAAGCTCTAGGTGCTTGATGAAGACCATAAAGAGCCTTAACAACTTTGTAGACTTTGTTTGGATGGGTAGGATCCTCAAAACCAGGAGGTTGTTTGACATAGACCTCCTCTGTAATCTTGCCATAAAGAAAGGCACTTTTGACATCCATTTGATAAACAAGAAAGCCGATATATGATGCAAAAGCAAGGAAAATTCTAATGGCTTCAATCCTTGCTACAGGAGCAAACACTTCATCATAGTCCACTCCTTCTTCTTGTCTATATCCTTTAGCAACTAATCTTGCTTTATTCTTGATGACATTCCCTCTTTCATCTCTCTTAACTCTGAAAACCCATCTTGTACCAATGACTTTCTTTCCATCTGGTAGATCACATAGTACCCAAAATTCTTGAAGTTTGAATTGAAGAAGTTCTTCTTGCATGGCTTCAACCCAACTCTCTTTAGTTAATGCTTGAGCTACATTCTTGAGTTCTTCTTGAGAGATAAAACAAGTGAATAAACACGTTTGTTGGTCCTTATGATTCATTATGTTTTGTTTATACACAAAGCTAAGTAAAGCATTATGTGGCTTAGAGAAGCCTTTAGCCTTGGCTCTTGTCAGCACTCCAGAATTAGAAGGTCCAATGATTTGTCCAGTAGGATGATCTTTATGAATTCTTAATGTAAGATTCTGTGGAACTTCAAAATCATCATCCAAATTTGTGAAATCAGCTCCTTCATTGGAATTTGAGAAAATACCTTCATCATCTAATTCATCATCAGTGTCTTCCAAACCAGGCATGTTAGGATCATTCAAATCATCGGTAATCACATTGTCAATAGGTGCAGCAGTACTTTGATCCAAAGTACTGTGATCCAAAGTACTGGGAGGGTATTCTGTAGACTTACCCTTTTTCTTTGTTTCTTCATAAGCTCTTCTTTGTTCATCCTCATAAGATTGTGCAATTGTTTCTTGAAAAAGCATCATATTAAGCTCATCTTGAATATCTTGATCTTCAGCAGACAAAGTAGATTTTGGTTCATCAGTACTTTTCTCCTTCTCAACAGTTATAGGTTCTTCATCAGGAACAAAGATCAGGTCTAATATGGACTCCATGAACAATGTACTGTAAATCTTCTTCTTTGTGATCAACTTGATTTTCTTCTTGCATGAAGCTTTGTGTTGTTTACCTTTCTTGCACGCCAAACATGAGTGATCATTCTTGTATGTTTTGGAAGGTAAACCTCTAACTAAATTTCCTTTAACCAACTTGTTGATATTATTGAAATTTACATGGCCTAATCTTCTATGCCACAGATGTTCTTCTTCAAGTGTTGCCTTTGCTACTAAACATGTTGCTCTTTTCGTAAGAGTTAAGACTGTTCATATACTGTACACATCATTGGTTCTTGGTACTTTCAAGATACCAAGTTATCATCAACAAGCTTGAATTCAGGGGAAAGAATAAGACATTCTCGTGGTTGAATAACACAGGGTGCTTCTTGTCACATATCTGAGAGACTGACAAAAGATTGAACTTGAGCTCCTTCAAATAACGAACATTCTCAAAATCTATGCTTCATGCCTTGATGGTTCCTTCGTTAGTTATTATTCCTCCACTAACATCATTCCCAAATGCAACTCTTCCTCCACAATAAGATCTAAAATCTGACAGAATCTCTTTGTCTCCTGTCATGCTTCCAGAGCAACCACAATCAACAATTAAATGATCTTTAAGCACCTCTTCTGGGTTGCCCTGCACAAAGATAAAAGAGTTAGTTAATTTTAGGAACCCAAGCCATTACTGACTTGTGTTCCCCTTGTGGAGTTACATAATTAAATTCTGTTAGCCTTAATAGTTTTTATTAGAAGTGATGGTCATTCACATTTAGGAACTTTGTAACGTGTGTTTGATATCGTGCTAGAATAGTCAAAGGGCTCGTGGATTGGGCTAAGCTAAATGGTTAGACGTTTAGTTAAGTTAGCCTTGTATAAGTTCATGTAACCCAATCCATGTCCAAGCCCATCTCACGGCCCATGGCCAAGCCTTAGGGCATCATCTCTCTTACTATAAATACCCCTCAAGTATGTCATTTGAGGGGTGTGCTTGAAAGTGTGTGTTTTGTGTGTGTTTTTCCTTATGAAATATTGTTTTCATTTCTTTCCTTTATCTCTCTAAATACATACATACGCATATACATCTCTTGTCACCATCTTTCTTTCTTTGCTTTCTTAATCTTTACGCATATATTGTATGTGTAAAGCTTGGTATTCGTGTGGTAAAGTTGTGTAAAAACGTGGTAATAACAATTGGTATCAATCGCCTAACAATGGTTTAGGAGTGTTTTGGTTGAAGTTTGTTTGTGTAGAGTTACACGTAGTTTCGTTCTCAAAAGTGTCACGCATAAAGCTTTAATTTTTGCACTTAAAAATTCAAGATTCTTGTGGTTTAAGGTTTCTTTGGTGCTAAAGTTTCAGCTTTTGCAAAAGTTTCAAGCTTTACGGGTTTAGATAATGCTTTTTAAACTCATTGTGTTTCATTGGTCATTTCTACTCGTAACTTTTCTAAGCACTTTGGGTGAAAAATGTCAACATTTTTGGGTTATTCGAGTGTTTTTAAGGATATCTGTGCAAGAGACATCGTTTGAATCATTGGAAATTTCTTACGCGTAAAAGTCAAAAAGTCAAAACCCTAGTTTTCTACTCATAACTTTTTGGTGAAGAATCTTCTAGCTATAACGGTTACTCTGCTTCCCTCACTTGGATAAGTGTGTGGAACACTTCGACTTGTGGATATCCCTTACGCTTTGTGATGTAAAGGATTTTTGGTTCTTAACCATAGTTTACGCATAAGCTAAAAGCTTACTTAGTAACTCCACGCGATAACTTCAAAATTACGCGTAAGGTTTACGAGTAACTTTTTGTCTACGCATAAGCTTAAGGTTAGCAGTAAGATAATGGTCTACGCCTAAGGAATCCTACTAAGATCCCACGCATAAGATCCTACGCCTAAGGAATCCTACGCCTAAGCTTCCTACGCATAAGATCCTACGCCTAAGCATCGTCTACTCGTAACTTCGTGTTTCTACCAAGCTCTTTCTACGCATAAAGTAAAAAAAAAAACAAGAGTTTTTGGCGGAAAACTTGAGTAAAATTTAAATTTTGAGGAGACTAAACGCTCAATTTTACGAGATTCAAATTTTGGTTTAACTGTGAAAATTTTGGTCAAAAATTCAAATTTTGGGCCTAAATTCAAATTTTTCGGGTCAAATTTGGCGTCAAAATTGTCATAACTCAAATTTTTCATACGCCCTTAGAATTGATTTTTATAGTGAATTTCAAATTTTGGGAGAAATTTTTTAAGAACCAAGGTTACGAGTAATGAATTTCGAGAAAACCTCAAACGGCAATATCTTCTACAACATAACTCCTTTATCGTTGAATCGATCCTACATCAACTTTATCGTATCATACCTTCATCAATGGCAACTCAACAAGACATTCATGCAGCGGTGCGAAACCGCCCTCCTATGTTGGCAAAAGGAGGTTATCTTCAATGGACAAGTCGTATGCTTCGTTACATAAAGACCAAACCTAATGGGAAACTGATGATTCAATCCATTCAGGATGGACCCTTCAAGCCTCGACAAGTCCATGTCCTCGAAATGCCGATGCAACACCTCCCATCCCACCATCCTCTCATCTTCAAAATGAATCGAATACATCGAAGGATCAGAAGCAAGTCGATGCAGATGACATGGCAATTCATATTGTCCAACTGGGTTTACCAATAGACATCTTTGCTGTTGTAGACAGTTGTGAAACCGCTGATATGTGGG
Source organism: Chrysanthemum makinoi (assembly GCA_910596185.1). Classification (NCBI taxonomy): domain Eukaryota; kingdom Viridiplantae; phylum Streptophyta; class Magnoliopsida; order Asterales; family Asteraceae; genus Chrysanthemum; species Chrysanthemum makinoi. Next base: position 325,743,902 of record OU343225.1, on the reverse strand, counting down.
AACGTGTTAGACGGCTATGTTATGGAACGGAAATTGGTAAACAAGACATGGAGAACAAGTTGCTAACTGAATGGGAGAATTTTACATCTACACCGGAGAATCCATTGAATCCTACTATGGAAGGTTTTGCACTTTGATGAATGAGCATATCAGAAACAAGTTGGCACCCGTAACAATCGTTCAAAACATCAAGTTCTGAATAATCTTCCGAAGAATGGGGACGATATGTCACTATTGTCAACCAAACAAAAGACTTACATCAGGTGAACTTTGATCAACTCAACGATCTTTTGAAACAAAACCAAGCCGGTGAATGAAGTCGAAAGAAAGATTGGCAAAGAATCATGATCCATTGGCACTCATTGCAAAGACTCAAACTTCAGTGAATACACAACAACAAGCTTCATCATCTTCCAACAACAACTTACAAGAATACATTCCACAACCACAAGTTGTTTTCCCTCAACAACAATTCTATCCACAAGAACAACAAGTCATTCAACAACATCAGATCCACAATACCAGAACAAGGAATCATCGATCCCGTCGAACAAGCGACCTTGCGGGTATACTCTTTATTGGGTAAAGCATTCAAGTCGCTATTCCACACCAACTAACAACAACCAAAGGATTTCATCAAACACTCGCAAGGAAAATTGCACGTACCGGTGTGAATATGGGTAATCAAGATCAAATGGTTGGAGTTATTGGGAATCGCCAGGATATGCTACTGGATTTCACATAGGTAATCAGCGGTTCCGTATCGGGGTAATAAGTTGGATCGAATGTTGGAAATCGATGGGATGAATGTTGGGAATAGAGCAAAAGCGTAATCGAATGGGAATGTTGCGCTCCAAATCGTTGGGAATTATGGAAATGTGAATCGTGGTAATCGAGTTAAGTGTTATAACCGCCAAGGAATGGGTCACATGGCACTAAACCGTCCCACTAAGCCGCACAAGAAGAATGCCGAGTTTCTTGAAAGCTATGTAGCACGAAGCAAGAAGCGGGATACAAGAGTCGAGGAAAATGATTTTTTCGCTATTGTGGATGATTTGGAAGACCTCGAGGAACTCAATGTGAACTGCATCTTCATGGCTACTCTTCAGGAGACTAAGTACGACATCAATCGACGCGACCTCCTGGCTATACGCCAACGCAGATCGAGGTACCAATCATTGATCCATGCTATAACAATGTCATATGTGATGTGTTTACTCATGACGAACAGCATTCTATGACGCCAACACCTACTTATGATACATACCTGGACAATCCGAGTTGTAGAAATACTAACTTTGAAACTCGGATGTGGATCCTAGTGGCGGCCGTGGTGGCACAAAATAAGACCGATGAGGAAACACGTGCTTATTTTGAATCATTAATCAATAACTGTGGCATTGAAATTGAGAAACTTAGTAAGGTCAATCGCGAGGTTAAGGCCGCGAATAAGAAATTGACCACGAGCTTGAGAGTTACAAGGAGCACGCCAAAGCCTATGAATTTCATACAAACAAAGTTTGAATTAGAAATTGGTTATCGAGATTCTGTTTTAAGATAAAAACAATTGCAACTCAAGTATGACACACTTGATGTGAATTTGAACTTGAAAATAAAATCTTTAAACAAGGAAATTTCTGAACTAAATGACCAACTTTCAAAACAAAAAGCAATGTTTTCGATCTTGAAAAGAGAAGAAACAATTGATTGTGATTTTTCAAAACGAGAAGATTCTCTTCTAGATGAAATTGGACAAAATGAAACAATAAAGAAATTGGATAATTTGCTTTTTACAACGGGTCATTCCGCTAAAACAAACAAGATGCTTTCTAATCAAGCAAATCCGATTTTTCATACTTCTCATAAAATGGCTCTTGGTAACAACCCTTCTTTGTTCCTCAAGAAAGCTCGAAATCTCGAATGTGTTGAACAATGGAAAACCTTTGCATGAACCCATAATTGTTCGTGATTCTCTTGAAACGTTGGAACTATCTGAGGAGAGTAGATCAAAAATGAAACAAAAGAATCCGGATCTTAAACCGATTGATTATAACAAATGGAACAAAATTAATGGAATTACTTTTGTTAATCAAAAAGAACAATCAACGCTTTCCACCACACCAAGTGTTTCAAACAAAGTGTCAACACCTGTTTCAAAATCCGTTTCAAAACCGGTTGTAGTTTCCAAATCTCTTTCTAAAATCGAACAAATGTCTTCAAACAATCCTTTTAACACAAGTGATGCCCGAAGCATTTTAGATGACGTTAAAACTAGAATTGGGTATCTTCAAGAGACTATCAAATCTAAAACCAATATTACTACTAACATCTGGTTTACTCGTCATGATGACGAAACGAAAAAGTTTTTTGAAACTAAAATTGAACCTCCGTTAAGCGGCATCGGTGCGAGGGTAATTCATTTCGAACAAGCGTTTTTGAAAGAAACGAGTGACTTTGTCAAGGACCACAAATCCCTGGTAAAGCAAGCTAATGAAAGTGTTGAACACATCAAAGTTTTGGAAATTTTAAATGATTCTCTCTTCGAAGATGTGATGACTACCGATATCATGTCCATTATTTTACAAACATATTCTGTCGAAGATCATGAAAGACTCGGTCTGAGACCTCCGCAATCGCTTCAAAGTATGAAAAAGCTCTTGAAAACTTGAAAAAGAAAACGTGTCCTATTTTAAACAACTTGATCGAAAATCCGAGGAAGGCAAGTATGACAAACGTCGTATGAGCGTGCCTACAAGGACATGCAAGAGCAAAATGATCTTTTGAGAGTTCAACTGGAAAGTCTAAAAGGAAAGGCTGTGGATACTAAGTTTGCAAAACCATTGACCGAGGAGAAAACAAATGTTCCCAAACCGGTTTCAAACCAAAATGTCTATTTCTCGTTTCCTCCAAAAGTCAATGAGAAAAATGATTTGTCAAAAAAACAGTCCTCACCCAGACTTTGCCTATTAAAAAGAGAATTATCCACGGTTTTGAGAAAGAAAAAGCGTCTTGATACACCAAAAGTTATTTCACCTGGCATTTCTAGGAATAGCACACGGAATGTGACCAAAAATCCAGCTTAAAGAATCATGGTTCTAACAACATGGTCAACAATCACTATCTAGAAGAAGCTAGGAAAAAGGCACAGACTCAAAAAGACGGAATTCTAGGTACAACATCTAGGGTGATGAATTCTACAAGATTTCAAGGCACAGCTAGTAGTAGTAAACCATTACCTAGGAACACTCTACAAAAGACTAGGGATTGGCTTGCATCTAAGAGTAGTTGTGCAAAAGAAAATGCTATGCCCTTAGATAACAACACTAGGAATTCTAAGTCTTTTTGAACCGTAATCAATTTCCAAAAGACTGAGTGACAAAGTTAAAGTCATTTTAAACAAGAATATTGAATTTGTCGTACTACATGTAAAAATGTATCTTTTCAACTAATCATGATGCATGTGCCTTACAATATCTCAAGAAAGATAATTCTCGTGCCAAGGCACAATCCACTAAGACACCAAATAGAAACAAACCCGTTGACATGATGAACAAGAAACCTAATAGGTGGATCACTTCAGGACGTAGTTTTTCTAAAAATGAGTCTTCCGCTGCATCCGATAAGAAAACAACTCCTAGATCTTACCTTAGGTGGATACCCACGGAAAAGTTTTCAACCAAATTGGTCTTAGATGGATTCTAACAGGAAAGATTTTTTATACTTGCTCCAACACGATAATAGTGAAACTCATCATGTTAAGGAAGTCGAATCCACTACAACCGTTGATAGTGATCACCCTCGCCGTGAGGAAACATGTACTTCTAACACTGTTACTTGTGAAAACTCTTCTTCTTTGGTTGTAGGTGATTCAAATATCTCTCAACCCAACTCATCGAGGGTTCCAATTCAGTAAAATCTTCTTCTCATTTCTCTATCTTCTATTTTTGATTTTCCATTTCTTTTATAAAACCAACAAAAGCAAAATATAAAAATATAAAACTTTCAAAAATTCAAAAACAATAGAAAATCAAAAATCCAAAAATATTCTTCTCACGACATGTCTTTCGTATAATCGATATTCATGACGTTTCTAGAAATGTCATTCAACAATGATACGGGGATGTACAGATGCTTGAGCAAGAGTTCTTTAATATGTTTTCTAAAACATGTCGTTTCTCAAAATTTCTTCATATAATGGCTTTCAGTATACTTCAAGATTTAAAACCGGACTTCAACATAATGGCTTCCGGACACATCGCTCAGGACCAAGGCTTCAAAGAAAGAAAAGTGCTTAATCAAAACAAAGGTTTTAAATATTTTTCAAGCACTATTCCTAAAAACATAATGGCTTGCGTTACTGATCAGAACCCGATCTTTAAAGAAAGGAAAGTGCTACGCAAAATCAATTTTCATATATATCGAGCACTTATCCTAAAATAAATGAAGATAATTTTTCTCTAAATATCTTCAAAAGATTTTCAAAATCTTCTTCTCATCTTGCGTACCATTGATTCGAAATTTTTCAAAAAGATTTTTCAAAATCTCTCAAATTTGGTACCAAGATAACTCCCTCTAAACCCTTAATTGATTCTAAATTTTTGGTATGAAAAATATGCTTTAGTTAAGGGAGTATTAAACCAAAATTGTTCCAAAATTCATGCTAAATCAGTTTCTCTCCAAATGCTTTTCGAAAAACATATCTTTTAATCATTGTGTTTCAAAAACATCATAGATATGCTATTTTTGAAAGGGAGAAACGTGATTAAAATGTGATCAAAAAGTTTAATGATCGGTGTTTGAATCTCAAATGAGCTCGACTCAGGTGTAACCAATGAATTGAAGATAATATAAAGTCGATTACTCGAAAAGACTTGTTCCCTGACGGGTAATAATTTCAAAATGGTCTAACCAGTGATGTAAGCGTGTCTCGAATAGGACTTGTCTAAGTAGAATGTACCATTTCGAGAAACTTTCTTTGGAATTGACCAGCCGCATAATTTCAAGCTAGTTCACTAGTGATGTAAACGTGTCTCGAATCGGTCTTGTCTATTGAAAGTTTATCAATTCAAAAGTGCGAACTCTACCCTCTCGTGCGATTTCGTTAAAACAATATAAGCATATGTGAAGGGGAGTGTTTCGATAATATAAAACTCTCGGAGTGTTTCAAACATTTCAAAGAAAATGGTTTTATGGCAACAATAGGACGATCACGGAGTTATAAGGTGACTAAGGATAGGAAATTTGTCCTATGATCCGCCAGAGCCGGAGGGATCTACCCAAGGACATTTCAAATAGTTAGTATTAGAAGTCCTTAGGAATGATTTAAAAAAGGAGTAATGTGAGAAAGGAGAAAGAAGGGTTGAAGAATTAAAAAGAAAAGTAAAAGAAAGGGTGAAAAGAAATAGCCCTCCATATTCAACCTTAGGTCAGAAACCGGGTTCAATACATATGCTACTGGTTGTCACTAGATGACACCGGTATTGAAGACAAAGAGGCGTCATGGACCCAGTGGACGCCGCACTAAACCTTCTAGCCACTCAATTCCTCTTAAAAGGATTTGTTTCATTCTCACTGGAACCCTACATAATCTATTGACCTTCTCTTAGAGATCGTTGATATTGAAGAAGGAGACCCTCTCCCTAGTCTCCGCTTAGGAAAACCATAATGCACTTATTGAGTCTAGAGCCACGAGATTCATCAAAAGATCTCATAGGAACACATGACATGACACGCTTGTTGTTCATCAATAAGGACACAAGTGATATATTCTAGAGTCGTACACAGATCTTAGCAATCGCCGAACATTTATGAGAAGTTTCACCGTGATCTTCGATGATTGAATGGAAACTCTGCCAGGTCAACATCTAGCGCCACGGCCAGGTCACTTCGGTAACTCCCAGTGGATTACGCTTAGTGTGTCTCAAACGGTCTACAGTCGTGGGGTGATGCTTCAGTGTACCTCATCGACTCATCCGAACTGTAGGTGTATTTTGGTACATCGCGCTATCTCACTTGTGGGACTCATTCGAGAACGGCCTTTGTGAGAATTAGAGTTGTGTTTTCACACTATGCTGTTAACACCCTCGAAATTCAAACTTGTAAATGCCGGAATCCGCTTATTACTAACCTGTTTTATGTTTTCTTCTTATGGAAGCTCCGGAGCGGATTGATCGTGCAGACTCGCCACATGCTCATACCAACAACACATGAAAGTTCTCATCAAAATCAAAGGCAACTCAAAGTTAAAGATGATTCTTCGTCAATGAATCTAAAGACTCGAGAACTACATCATTGGTAACCAAAAGACAAATAGAAGTGTGAGCATGGTGGAGAATGACGTGGAGACACCTAACCAACGAAGTTGACAACGGCAGAAAACCACATTAATTGATCACAAAGCATGAAGGAACAAAGATTCAAGACTATTCTATATCTACACACAAAGTTCGAGCTCAAGAAAAGTAAAGACCTAATCAAGTGGAGCATCATTTGAATGACCACCCCTTAGGGGGAGATTGTTAGCCTTAATAGTTTTTATTAGAAGTGATGGTCATTCACATTTAGGAACTTTGTAACGTGTGTTAGATATCGTGCTAGAATAGTCAAAGGGCTCGTGGATTGGGCTAAGCTAAATGGTTAGACGTTTAGTTAAGTTAGCCTTGTATAAGTTCATGTAACCCAATCCATGTCCAAGCCCATCTCACGGCCCATGGCCAAGCCTTAGGGCATCATCTCTCTTACTATAAATACCCCTCAAGTATGTCATTTGAGGGGTGTGCTTGAAAGTGTGTGTGTGTGTGTGTTTTTCCTTGAAGCAATATACAACTTGTTGTTTTCATCTTTCTTCTCTCTATCTCTCTAACATACACGAATTCATATTCAAGTCACCAAGTTTTTATCTTCATCTTTTCCTTTCCTATTATTCTACGCATACTGTTTGTGTTCGTGGTTATACTTGTGTTTGGTTTGCTTGGTAAAATGATAAGGTTGATATATCTTAGGTCCTAACAAATTCTTTAAGTATGTAATTGCCACTGTCTTTAAGCACATGATCAATTATCTTTGGTTGTTCCAAAACTTGTGTTTGTTTTTCAACAAAAATACCTTTTTCATCCAAATTCTCTTTATTATTTTCAACAAAAATTTATGTTTCACTCTTACTTGCTGAAAGTACTATTTGTTCCCCATCAGTACTTTCTTTCTTAACCCAATTGGTTTTAACTTTTTGTGTAGAGTGCTTTGATCTAGATACTCTTTTTGAGGTGTAACGCCTTCTAGATTGATAGTAATTAGATCTCCTAGGGCTTCCATTCCAAAAAGTGTTAGCAGTACCTTGATTGGGTGAAAATCTAGCAAAGACTTTGAGAAGGTACTGGAGAAACTTTGGCTTATCGGTACCTTGAAAAGTGTTTGAGGGTACTGGTGATTTTGAAAAAGGTCTTCTCTGGTCAGGGTACCTATAGTCTTTGAGAAGTTTTGTGGTTAACCCTATGTGAATGATTCCATGGTTTATTCTCCCTGGTTTTGGTTGGCGATCGGTCTTTGGGAATTTGCTTAGATATTCGAGTGAAAGTCACATCCTTAATCAAATGATCAGGACTATAACAAATAAAACACAGTTTTTGACCCATACTTCCAAAATTTCTTCCTTTAGTTCTATGATCAAACCTAACCTGACTTTTTGGTGAATTATGAAAATTATTTTGACCAAAATTATCTCAAAAAGGCTTAGCAGTATTTTGAAAAGGTTTTCTTGAAGGTACTGCTAAACGTGTAGCAGTACTTTGAGTTGAAGGTACTGCTTGACTCTTAACACTATCATCCTTAGGTTTCTCAACTGTTTCTTTTGGGGTTTCAGAACTAGATTGACCAGTAAGCTTTTTCCTAAACTCTAAATTGTCTATTCCAAAACTAGAAACATCTGCCCTAAGTGGTTGAAAACTACCAGTGGGATGAGGAACTGCATGATAACCCTTGTCTTTCTTAAATTCAGGAGGTGTTTGACTAATTGATTCCTCATTACTAGATGTGTCTACATAGTTAATGAGTTCATCATCACTAATTGTTATATCCTCAAAATCTAGTTCATCCTTATCACTAGGTGGGTTTTCTTCTGTGCTACTAAAGTCCATACCAAAACCTAGGTCAGTTTTAATGTGTGCTCTTTTCTGTTTTTCAACAAAACTAACATGTGAAAGTTCGATTTTCCCAAGCAGCAAACTTTTCTAGCAAATCATCCCTTTCTTTAGTCATCTTTTCTAGTTCAGAGACCTTACATCCTAACTTCCATTCACTTAGTTTTAATTGATAATCACTGTTGTTCATACTTTTCTGCCCAAGCCATTTCATTATTTTCATGAGTTATTATTTTGGCTTCCATTGACTCTAAAGTAATTTGATAACCAGCTACCTTAGACCTAGCCCTTCTACAATTATCTCTTTCAGTTACATAATCTTTAAGCACTTTTTGATAAAAATCATGACACTTAGAGCATACCTGAGAGATAGGGGTGAACTTGGTGAAGTAGCTACCATAGCGAGCAGAACAGGTTCTTCTTCACTTTCCATGCTCCAATCAAAGCTTCCAAGACCATCTCTAGATTCCATAGCAGCAAATCCTGGTTCCTCATCAAAAGCTGTGCTCCAATCAAATTCTTCCACTGCGACCATAGAGTAGGTTACTGGTTCATCATCAAATTGACACTCCATCAACATTCGATAGATTTTCTTGAGCAACCAAAGCTTTTGTTTCAGTGATAGGAATTTCCTTGAGTTCAAGCTTGGGTTTCTCAATCATCCTTTTGCCTGATATTTAGCAAACTTGCATTCTCTTGCAAAGTGTCCAGTTCTTTGACAATTAAAGCATTCAATCTTGGATTTGTCAAACGTTATCCCCTGTTTGGGTTTGAAGTCAATGCCTCTTCCTGTTTTCTTCATGAACTTTTTGATCCTTCACGTGATCATAGCAACTTGCCACCTTATATCAATTTCTTCAAGAGCATCTTCTTCAATTTCTGACAAATCTTCTTCATAAGTGACGGGTAAAGTGGCTTGCTGAGCAAAGAATGAGCATACAACTTCATCAGAATGGATGGTGTTTGTTGATGATGAGATGGGGGAAGGATAAGCAATAGTACTTTGAGCAACAGTACTTTGAGTAGGATAAGCAGTACTTTTAGTGGAAGTACTGCCTTTTTTCGAGAAGACACAAAAGCAATACTGTGAGATTTTGAACTTGTTTGGCCATTCATCTCATGCTCATACACCTTTAAGTGGTTGTAGAGATCATCAAAGTCCATAGTGTCCAAACCAGGTTGTCCTCTGATCATAGTAGCAATCACATGCCATACAGATGGCAAACTTCTTAAGAACTTTAGGTTTGCATCTTCAATAGATACCTCTACTTTGTATAACTCCAGCATACTAAGAAGATTTTGGAATCTGTCATAGGCAACATCAAGACTTTCTCTTTCACCAAAGGAAAGTTTCAAATTGTTGCTTCAATAGATTTACAAGCATCTTCTTGGAAGCATCATTACCTCCAAATCTTGTCTTGAGAGCGCCCATAGTTGTTTTGCATCCTTAGCATCATGGAACTTGAGTAGGTGACCATCGTGAATAGCAGAACAAGTATGTTAAGAGCCTTTTCTTGATTTCTTCAGAATCAGCGGCAAGACGACCTTAGGTGGTTTAGGTTGTCCAGGAATTTCTATAGGATCTTCAATAACTTAATTACCATTGACAATTACATTCCATAGTGCATGATCTGTAATAGCAATGTACTGCCTCATCTTCATGCTCCAGAGATCATATTCTCCCTTCTTAATGATAGGAATTCTGAGTGTGGTGATGGATGTGGGTGGTGAAGCTTCAATCGACATCTTTAGGGTTTGTTATTAACTAGGTTTTAAGGATTTATTCTTAATCAGAGTTTCCACACAAGCTCTGATACCACTTGTTGGATCGATATACTCTAGCCAAACTAACTTATGTAGCTTGTAAGGGCTTAGCAACCTCGGATAAACCTAAGTTACTAACAATGAAACACTGAATTTACTCTATTAAGTATGCGGAAACTACTTCAATAAAGCTAAAAAGAATTAACTTTAACTTCAATGATTTTATTAATACTTAGAACCTGCTTGATACACAGATTCACTAACAACCCTAACAACTCTAATATTCTCTAATACTTCGTATGAATTCGTACCTCTAATGTCAATCTAGGGGTCCTTTTATAAGCATAAGGAATACCCTAGTCGGTTTACAATTCTTGTACGACAAGTAATACTAAACTAAACTAAGAACATTCTAGAATTACATAATAATCCTTAACGATTTACATAGCAATCATTTATCCTTGCAGTACTTTGATGAGTGAGCAGTACATTGACTTTCTTCATTAAGCAGTACTTTGACTTTCAGCAGCACTTTGACTTTATGTCCCAACAAAGATGTTCTTCAATTATTACATGAGATAACATGCTTAAAAGGTAAACAACAATGTTGAGTGAATCCATAGGTTTATAGTTAATCAGTTGAACACAAGAAAGATGATAATTGTAAACCAAACAACTTATCATAGAAAATCATAGATTATTATGCGCTAAACTCATGACACCAATACTCAACTGCATACATCTAATTACTAGTGTACGTAACAGTTTTCCCCCAAGGAGGTAATAGCCAATTACCTAATGCAATTCAAATATGGTGCGCCCCGGTTATTTCTGATAACCGAGACGGGGTCGTTACTCACCATAGTACTATTCACGATATTTGCGTTCACTCGCAAGTGACTAATAGTTCATGACGCAGGGGTCTTTCGGCTAATAACTTAGGCAATACCAATAATCAAGTAGGGTACAGTTGCAAAAACCGTGTGTTCTATTTTATAGCATGTATCTCCCTCGCAGGGTTTGTAAAGATATGTAAAAGCGAGGCTATGAACTCACCTTGGTGATAGTGATAAAGCACAACGAGATCAAGTGTGATATAGCAACGGCTTCAACCCGGAACCTAGGTACGAGATGGCAAGTTTCAGAATTATGATAAACGTTTGGTTCTCGACCAAAATGATAGTGCTTGAATAGATAACTTAATAGTGCGATAATAGCGTTGATTTCACTTGTGTGGGTAGTGCTTAAAGTTCAAATTCACAAGGTCTGATATATCGTCTTAATAATTTATTCCTTAGAAATTCCCAGTCATATATAATTGAAATGTTTCCCCGTTGCCAATTTATGAAAACAACGATGTTGCCAAGAGTTTATTTTATTCACTTCTAGAGTTCTAGTATGAGTCGTTATTATATAACGTATTCATATATTTATTTATATAAATATATAGGTTTATTTAGTTATCGACGTATTAGTTCTCGCATATAGATATTAGGTCATTAAAATACTCGTTTTTATGAAGCCGTTATAAGTTTTACAAGTTTTCTAAACATTTTCCCAATTTACAGTTTTTACCCTCAAGTTTCCAAATTTACATTTTATACCCTTAAGTTATAAAATATATGATTTAGGCCCTTATACTTTGAAAAAGTAATACTCAAATATGTTTCTTACTAAAAAATATCCATAAATTTACATTTCAGTCCTTTAAGAGACGGTTTTTACAAAATTTGTCCCAAAAGTCATATTTACACTTTTGGTCCCTACAGTTTTGAAGTTGACCGTTTTGGCACAAAACCTTTAGTTTCCTTATAAAACAAGTTTCCCATAATGACATTTTTTACCCTGTACTTTCCCATGCATAAGTAAAATACATATAGTTGCCCTTAAACTTTCCAAAATGTACAATTCTTACTCGATAACCAAAAAATTTGCAAGTTAAGTCCAAAATTGTGTTTCGACTTTAGTTAACATGTTTTACTTTCACATTAGCTTATGTCTAGATTATTTTTAGCTTATGGGCCACACTTTACTCTTAATGGGTCGATAGAATGCTTAATGGGCCATAAATTCTACTTGACTAGGCTTTAAGGCCTGTTATGGTTCGTTTGGGTGTTAGCTTGCAAAACGAGACCTAGGAGTTTTTATAAGTTTTCTTAGGGTGTGTTCTAGTGACATTAGTATCATACTTAGGTAACTTATAGTTTTTAATCGCAAAACAAGAGTTAGGTGATGGTATAAATGTGGTACGCGACTTATGTTTAAAAGAAGTGGGTAACGAGACTTTTATATGTTACTACGAGCCATATATTATAAGTATGGTTGTTATAAAAATGTGGTTCTTGGCTTGCTAACATCCTAAGGTTTGCGTTAACGTTTTATAGTGTGCTTATGTTAGATTTCGCGATGACTTAGGTTCCATATTGATTACTACGCGTGATACAATATTACGAGAACAAATGAAAGTTGAAAGGGAGTTGAAAGACACTTACAACACCCAAAGGTGGTGATTAACTTGAAGAGATTTAGAACATGACCCAAAGTTTCCTCTCGTTCTCCTTATACCCGAGACTAAACTATTAAACCCTTGATGATTCGCTTTCCCTTTTGCCTCGTCCTACAGTGGACGTTTTCTAAGGTGTGGTGAGTGGAGTTTGAGTAAGTTGACAAGTGATAAGTTTGTAGTGATTCAGCTAAGTGTTTTTGAGTTGTGTTATATAGTAGAAAGGAGCATGGTTCATCCTATATTTTATTTGTGCCTCTCTTAGTTCCAAGATAGAAGAAGAATGGTGTGAGACTTTCCCTTGGCATGCTCGATTTTCAGCATATAACAAGTGGATGGGTTGGTTGGTCATGTCAACTTTGAGCATGGGAAACACATGGACTAATGTTTAATAAGGTCAAAGTAGTCAAAGACGGTTTAGACTTATTATTAAAATGTATTAGGGTCGTTGACCAAAGGTTGTGTTTTGTTCCCTTTGATTCACACTTACACGCAAAGAAGAATTGACCAAAGGTTGTGTTTTGTTTGTGTCGTTGATATCACAGAACCAAGAAAACATCACAAAGTTTTACTTGACAACAATTTTGTCTAACACAAAATTAAGGGTGTGTCGGGCCGAGAAAATGAACGGGCTAGGCCCAAGGGAATTTGTGAATGGATTAGGTTGGGTTTGAAGGGTACACAAGCACAAGAAATAAAAAGAATGGGCAGTGGGTCAGTTGGGCTTAGGAGCCCATTAGGAGAATTTAAATAAAAATAAAAAAATAAAAGTTAATATATACATTTTATATAATGTATATATAAAAGAAAATATTATTATCGAGGTCGTGGTAAATTTTGTCGGGTCTCAACGGTTTGATTTTAAGCCTTTCTTTCATTGTTTGCGATGCATTTGCCAAGTGATATACGAAATCGATATAAAGAAAATTTTATGGTTCCAAATCTGTGCTTTATTCATGATTAGACAGATAATGACATAGAAATTTTTCGGGAGCTTACAACTTATTTTTTATATAGCAACAAAGTGAGATTAATAAATATTTTTTAGTTAAAAATACCAGTGTTGCAAAAAAAGTCTACAAAGCCGATTAATTGTTGCCTATGTGCTACTAGTCCACCAACCATTTTGATTTGTGTAAATCGGTCAACAATGGTCAATGGCGGTCAACGATGTTCAAACTTGCCATAAAATTGCAAATCTTGCCGGAATACCCAAAACTTGTCGTAAACTTAATCACTTATAGTCATTGTTTATATCTATTACAGGAAGTTTTTTTTTTAAAGATAATCTTGACGAGAATACCTAAAACTTGCAAAAAAATACAATTACTTATTCATTTAAAAATTCAAGATCGCATTAACTGTTAATCGTTAGACAAAACAAAATATGTAGTCGCGATGAACATTGTATTATCTTTCAATAGATGGACAATTTCATATATTTTTGACAAATTTGTTATTTTTTTTCTTTACCATTTTTACCTTTTTTTCTACAGTATTGAAATTCGCATGACATATCATATGTGATTTTACACTCATATAGACGTTTGAACACTATATAGTTGTACTAAAATGAACATAAGTATTTGAATATAAGTTCAAAAGCTTCCTCGTTTTTGCAATAAAAAGCACATATTGATGGCTCCTAACCATATATAACATATTATATTTAAACTTCTAGATTAAAGCAGTTTATTTTTAAAAGTTGGACAAAATATAAGAAAAAACTTGATGTTAAAACTCGTTTGATATATATCATGTGTGATTTAACCCAGATATGTCAATTGCAAACCTTTTGCAACACATAGTAAAATTTAACATAACTTTTTGTATCAAACTTCAAAGTTTATGATTTCTTACATTGAAGTTAAAATATTCATAGCTTTCAAACTAAATAAAAACAAGAGAAATTTTCAAATGCTTAATTTTATTCTGAAGCTTACTAAAAGACAAATCTCTACCATCCATCTAGTTTGATCTAATGGTGGGGATTAACCTAAGATTTAGTAGATAAACCTAAGTCCATGTTTTTTTCTTGTCTTTTTGTTTTTTTTATTCACATTTTTTTTGTCTTTCTTTCTTTCTTTTTTTTTGTTTTTTATTTTATTTTATAATTCACATTTTTTGTTTATAATCACGTTTTTTTTTTTTTTTTTTTTAAGTTCACATTTTTTTATATTCACGTTTTCTTTTGTTTGTTTGTTTTTTTAAATCACGTTATTTACGTTTTTTTAATTCGAGTTTTTTTCTTCCCTTTCATACGTTTTCGTCCGTTTCCATACGTTTTCATCTATTTTTCGTCAGTTTTCGCCCGTTTTCATACGTTTTGTCCGTTTTCATACATTTTTGTCCGTTTTCATATTTTTTCGCCCGTTTTCTTACGTTTTCATCCATTATTCATACATTTTCGTTCGTTTTCATACGTGTTTTTACGTTTTCATACATATTCGTCCGTTTTCTTACGTTTTCGTCCGTTTTCATACGTTTTTGTCTGTTATTAAATGTTTTCGGCCGTTTTTAAACGTTTCTGAATATCACAAGTAATATTCTGAATAGCATAAGTGATATTATGTGATATTCAAAATATCATTTGTGATATTCTGAATATCACAAATGATACTGTGAATATCGCAAGTGATATTATGTGATATTCTGAATATCACAAGTGATATTCTGTGATATTCAGAATAGCACTTGTGATATTCTCAAATACTAGAAGTGAGTTTTGAATATCACAAGTGATTTTCAACTAATGTTTTGTAACATGAAAATCACACGTGATATTCAAAATATCACACAGTGATATCCAGAAAATCACAAGTGATATTCATAATATCACAGAGTGATATTCAAAAAATCATAAGTGATATTCAGAATATCACAAAGTGATATTCAGAAAATCACAAAGTGATATTAACATAATATCACTTTGTGATTTTCTAAATATCACTTTGTGATATTCAGATAATCACAAGTGATATTCTGAATATCATGGAAATCACTTGTGATAGTCAGAAACGTATGAAAACGAACGGAAACTTAAAGAAAATGGGCCAGCGTAAGAAAACGGACGAATACGTATGAAAACGTATGAAAGAGTAAAAACATGTTTGAAAACGGATGAAAAGGTATGAAAAATGGACGAAAATGAAAGAAAAATGATGAAAACATATGAAAACGTACGAAACAGACGAAAACGTATGATATCGAAGAAAAAAACCCGAATTAAAAAAAACGCGAATTAAAAAAAAAACATTAATTTAAACAAAAAAAACGTGAATTAAAAAAAAAGTGAGTAAAAAGAAAGACAAAAGGCAAAAACACATGGAGTTAGGTTTATCTACTAATTCTTAGGTTAATCCCAACCATTATATCAAACTAGATGGATGGTGAGGATTTGTCATTGGTAAAAATGAATTTATGGGTAAACAAAATAAAATGACTCATAAAAACAAAATGTTTTAACTTTTAACATATGGTAAAAAAAAAATCGAACAATATATTTTAATTCACATGTAATAAAGAATTATTTATAGTAAAAAATACATGTAATTTTAAATAAAAATATATAATTATAAGTGAATAAACATATATAATAAATAAAAAAAATACACATTTTGAATAAGCCAATTTCAATCACAAAATCAGCAGACATATATGTTCAATTCAATGTCAGCTAACACAAATCAATAATAATATGAGAATTTTAAACTCACACAATAAATCACATGTGATTTTATAGTGTTAATTACCAATAGTCACAAAAGCTTAAGGTTTTTTCGTATTTTGTCCAACTTCGACGAATTACCCGCTCTAATCTAAAAGTTGAAATATAATGTGTTATAATGTCTATTACTTTTTAGGATTGAGGTTTTACTTCACTCACATTAGTCTCGACATGACCTCTCATGTTCAAATTAAACATGTGAGGATCTCAATCCTACTTTTTAATGAAAAAAAAAGGTGAAACATTTAGAATTTCGTAGAAAGAGTTACGCTCAATTTACTATAGTTGTTAATTGTTAGAACTTTCAAATTAGTGTTAAACCACATGCCATTTACTATGCAAGCTTCAACAATGATATATGTAAAGAAAAAAAAAGGAAAAAAGCGGGAAAAAAAAATATGTCGAAGTGTCCATTTGATAGAAAGATAATCAAATAGTGTAATTATTTTTACTTACGATTAATGGTTTTTTAAATGTTTACTTTTTAAGAAAAGAGAGTGATTATTTTTTATTTATTTATTTTAAATAAAAATATATATGGCTAGAATCGATCTATAGTAGTTTAGTATGCAACTTTTTTTTGGGTATGTAAATAAACTCATTTTTAACTTCACACGTGATTAACAAAAAGACTGTGTGATCACAAGCCAAACATAAACTTAATTATAACTTTAATCATACAATGTTGTAAACAACTTGTTTTGTTCAAGTTACTAAAAGATCTTACAATAATCCAAAAGACTTGATATTAAATCATGCCATTAGATATGCTAATTAAATCATCAAGTGGTTACCAGTACATGAACTTTACAAATTACACCATTCAAATAAGTTGAAAATAAATATTTTAACTTTTTTTTTTAACTATATAAATATTTTAACTTGAACACAAAATATAATAAAATAGCTATTAGCAAGTGTAGAAGGGATCAAGGGAATATATCACTACTTGCCCTGAGTTGGCCATTCCCTGAATTTTGAATGTCAGGAATTATCAAAAACAACTCTCATTACGTGTCTTATGACTCTTATCCATTTGTCTAATCGAGTGCATATAAAATAATGGGAAATGATTTGTACACTCAATGTTTTGATTGGGACACTCCAACTTGTGCATTAACCGGTTGCACTGTTTATATATTCGGCTTTAACTACTTGTACATATAAGTGTGCAAATCAAAACTAAATGTGTACAAATCACCACTTTAAAATAATAGAGCAAGGCTGGTTCCAGTAAGGGGCCCCAATCCCTCTCATTTTCCCTGTCACGTCAGCTTTCTCTTTCCAGAAACCTTTAAGCGATTGAGTGCCCTAGTAAAGACGACCTTTAATAAAATTAATTAAAAGGTGAGAGTGTTGTTTTTATGTGTGTGTTTGTTTCAATCATATATACGATCGAGTTAATAAAAAAAAAACTGCGATCGACACCTCCCACAATAACATGATCGAGTGGGGATCGATCTTCCCAATCGATCGTCGTTCTCTTTTGGGGCCAGCCTAATGAATCTTTGCCATAAGCCCATAAGGCCGGGCACAATCGCGACCAGACATGACCCAGGTCACCAGGTGTCACATCAGCTTTCTCTCTCGGCGACATGACAGGATGCCAATCGATGACCACATTTTTTTAATTCAAACATTTTAAACATCAAATTTAAATTCATTAAAATTAAAATAAACATTACAATACTAAATTAAAATAAACATTACAATACTTAAACTAATAATCTAAACCGTAGCGTTCCTTGATTGTTGCCTTGACTTTCGTCAATTCTTCTAGTTGTCGTCCGGTCAAAGTTTGGTTGATTGGGGTGTTGTAAAAGATTATGTCGGTCTCCCGTTTTGATAGCATCAAGAGCTCAAGTTTCTGTTTTTTCATCTCCAGCTCTTTTTCCCTCAAACGTACGTACACATCTTCTAAACCCCCCTTATTCTTACCTTTATCCCCTTTTGACGGCTTCTTGAATTTGAAGAAAGTTTTGGCGATGGATTTTACAAATGATTCTGATGGTTCATCATCAGCACGAGAGGAGGAGGATGATTTCTTCCTTGCTTTGTCACGACCTATGGGTCGTGATTCTCTAGTCTCTTCCTCATCATCAGAATCATCAACATCTTGGACATCCAAAGGATCACGAGCTTGGGTTGAACCCGAGGTAGTGGTAGAACCCTTTGTTTTCTTCCGACTATTCGTTTGGAAAGCCGGCATCTCAGTGTTCTTCCAAGCATCGTGACCCTTTAAAACTTTCCAACACTCCTCCAAAGTGAAATCATGACCGTACGTCATACGGTATTCTCTAAGAGCTTTTGAAGTGTCGTCTATATCATTCTCACCACTTCCATGGTTATTCTTGATATTATCAACGATAGCGCAATAATTACCAAACCTATTACGAATCCTATTCTTCCATTTGGTAGTGATGGGGTCGTAGGTTCGGTCTGAACCAGTTTCAATTTTAAAGTACTCTATCACTAACTCCCAAAAGCGGAAGCGGTTCAGGGCGTTTCCTCTCTCCGAGTTTTCCGACACATGAACCCAAGCTTTACAAAGCGTGATCTCTTCCGCCTTTGTCCATGCTTCAACGGTCTTCTTGCCTTTCGCCTTGCTTGCTTCGGGCTTCTTGCCTTTGTCCTTGGCCTTTGAAGCACGTCTTGATGGCTGCTTTGGTTTGATGGGGGACATTTCTTCAGCATCGTCGGTTTTTTCATCATCAGAATCTTCAACGGGAATGGAATCATGATATGAACTGTGGTACGAACCGTGGTGCGAGCCGTGACCCGAACCTTGCCCCATCGAAGCATCCTGACTTTGGTAGTTTTGTGTCGTATACTCCGGCAAAAAATCTTTCAAATTCATGTCAAGATTAGTACTTAGAAGCGGGAATAAGGTTGATACTGGTTGAGGAGGATAAATGAAGTCCATGTTTGGATGAATACGACGACCCACTAGGTTCTTGCCTAATGTCGGTGTAAGGACGTTGCGGTGGGACAAAAGGGCGGTTAACGTAAAAGCGGGTTTTGGTTTTGATTTGGTTGTGCTAGTTGTGATTGATATTCAAAACTTTGTGGGCCAGCGAATAGCCGGTTTTGTTGTGGTGTTATGCCGGTTAATTCGAAGTTGTTTTCCGGTGAGAAATTCATATTCGGTTGATTTTGTGGTAGTCGGGATCGTCGGTTTTTTGATGGTGGGGTATTTTTCTTTGACATTTTGAACTTGGATGATAATTAGATTGAAGTGAATATAGATGAGAAGTAGTTTGAGGCGTGTGTTTGAGATTATGTTTGAAGTTGGTATTTATAGAGTGGTAAAATTTAAATATATATATTTTTTTATTTATTATTTTTAAACTAACGATTCGATTTGATTTTTTTTTTTTAATGCAAACGGGCAAAAAAAGTGGTTGGGAGTAATGTTAATATTGGTTGAAAAATGAACGGATGTTCAAATTTTTGGGTTGTTAACCGATGTCTTGACCTTGTGCCACATTGGGGTCGACCGATGTTAACATCAGTTGTGGCTCTTTTTTTCGGTGACCAACCGATGTCTTCTGATCGATTGTGCCCAGCCTAAGTTTTATGAACTCTATGAGTATAGAAAGTGGATAAATCTTAGACCGGATGTAAGGCTGAACACACTCGTGACCAAACATGGCCCAGGTCATCAGGTGCCACATCAGCTTTCTCTCTCCGGCGACCAGACATAACCAGAATGCCACAGTCAATGACCGACGTTTTTTCTTTTTCTTTTTTAAATTCAAATATTGTAAACATCAAACAGAAGTGAATATAGATGAGAAGTAGTTTGAGGTGAATTGTGTTTGAGATTATGTTTGAAGTTGGTATTTATAGAGTGGTAAAAAAATAATAATAATAATAAAATTAGTTTAAATGACCAACGATTGATTTTTTTTTTATTTTTATTTTTTAATATTAAACTTTCAATGCCCAAACGGGCAAAAAGTGGTTGGGTGTTTGCATGTTGATATCGGTTAAAAATTGAACCGATATTCAATTTTTCCTCCCTTCGACCGATGTAATGACCACGAGCCACAGTCGACTCGACCGATGTTAATATCGGTCGAGTAGTAAAAATTTTGGTGACCGACCGAGGATTTTGACTCGAGTGTGCGCCCAGCCTAATGGTCACTATACTCACTAGTCACCACAGTTATTTTAGCGTTTTTTTTCATCAAACCAATCACGAAACAGTCGGAATGGTGATCACCAAAATAAACACATAAAAATACCACATATAAATACAAATAAGGGCGGAGCTACATGAGGATCGGGAAGGGTCTCGATCCTCCTAGGCAGGGGCGGAACTACATGGTACCTTGGGGGGGGGGGGGATTCCTTGCTCCATGTTCGCCATCAAAAAATTATCAATTTTTAGTGTAAATTTTTTTTATGACCATTTTATTAAAGTGCACCCCATTACAAAATCAAATTGCCCCCCACCTTAAGATCAAACAATCTAAAAAACCTTAAATCTCTATTTTAATTTAAAAAAATATCAGTTTTTAGTGCAAATTTTTTTTTTATGACATTTTTATTTAAGTATATCACGAATTTTATAAAAAAAATTTTTTTTGCCCCCCGCCCTCTAAAATCCAGGTCGCACTTTGCTCTCACAGCCTAAGTTAGTGTATTTTTTCACGATTTCATGTGTTAAAAAAAAAACTCGGCTCTCCCATTTACTACCTCCGTCCCATAATAATTGTCCACTTTTACTATTTATGAGTCTTTCTTGTTTAACTTTGACCATTTATATTTTTATTTGTGTTATATAATACCTGATGAAAATTATACCAAATAAAAATACATTTAAAACCCAATCTATTCATATATTTTTCATCAAGTATTATATTATACAAATAAAAATATTTATGGTCAAAATTGAATAAAAAAGACTTGAAAAAGTCAAAGTGAACAATTATTATGGGACGGAGGTAGTAATATTTTTTCAGAAACATTTTTGTTTAGGCCCTCTTATAAAACTTTTTCTAGCTCCACCACTAAATACAAATATAGAATACAATATACCCCAACAGACCAACACCACCAAACCGACTCCATTTTGCTCCTTTCACGCATTCCTCGAGTCCTTTTTTAGGGTCGCTATGCGTGGTGTAGGTCATTTTGGTGCAATCACGCATTACCATTATATGTGGTCTTATAATATGTTTTTTTTTTTTTTTTTTATAAGAAAATTTTACCTACGTTACGTACCCTGTAAGTAAGGAAGATGACAGATAAATATTTCCTAAACATTCGTTAAACAAATGATTAAAAAGTACAGTTTTACCTAAACAGTAACTACCTTTTATTTTTTGCAAATTTGCTTGTTCTCAGATGTAACAATTTTTTGTGACAATTTTTTACCTTTTATTTTTTGCAAATTTGCTTGTTCTCAGATGTAAGGGGGCGTTTGGTTGGGGTAATTTGAAATTTCGGAATTTTAAATTCTAGAAAATTTAAATTTTTGAGAATTTAAAATTCCGGAATTTAAAATACCCCACATGTTTGTTCAGAGAAATTTATAATTTTTTTTTATTTTTTAATATAAATTTCATAAATATTCTATTTAAAAGTTTATAAAAAATTTATAAAAAAGTTTAGAAAAATTTATAAAAAAAAGTTTATAAAAATTTATAAAAAAGTTTATAAATAATTTATGAAAAAAGTTTATAAAAAATTTATTAAAAAAGTTTATAAAAATTTATAAGAAATTTATAAAAATAATTATAAAAAAAGTTTATAAAAAAAGTTTATAAAAATTTCTAAGAAATTTATAAAAAATTTAAAAAAAAGTTTATAAAAATTTATAAAAGTTTATAAAAGAGTTTATAAAAAAAGTTTAAAAAATCTATAAGAAATTTATAAAAAAGTTTATAAAAATTTATAATAAAAGTTTAAAAAAAATCTATAAAATAGTTTATAAAAAATTTATAAAAAAGTTTATAAAAAAAAATTATAAATATTCTATTTAAAAGTTTATAAAAAAAAAATAAGAAAAAAAGTTTATAAATTTTTTTCAAGCAAATTAAAATTCCTCACTTTTTGGAGGCATTCTGATTCTCCCCATTTTGGCAATTCGAGGAATTGTAAATTGCTTCAATTTCCCCCATTTGAGTTACCAAACATGACATTTGAAGAGAATTAAAATGCAAATGCCTCCAATATCCCCCAAATTGCCCCAACCAAACGCCCCCTAACAATTTTTGGTTACAATTTTTTACCTTTTATTTTTTGCAAATTTGCTTGTTCTCAGATGTAACAATTTTGGTGACAATTTTTTACCTTTCAGTGCAATGTTATAAATATGACTTTGTCACATGAAACTTAAGCTCAGTTTTACTGAATAGTATCAATCTTTATTGTAGTAACAGTCTTTATAATCATCTTAATAACTTAAACATACACATGGTTAAAAACTTAAAATAACGCAAAGAGCATATAAATATAGAGCATTGATTGGGATGACTAACTCGTATGCCTAATAACATGCCTAAACATATGTGTCAGCATCTTATTGGGGACAACAAGGGACCAACTTTTTCACAAACCAATAATTAATTGACACATCTATTAGGCACACAATTAGTCACATATTTTAGGTTTCCCAATCATTTTCCATAAATATATGCTTTCTAAAAGAAAGTAAATGAATTATTGGGCTTCTAGATGTACTATAGGCCTATAGCTTTACTGCAATTGGGATGATTCTAAGCTTATTGGGCTGCCTTATAAACTTACAAAAAGCAAAAAATGAACCGGATGTATAACCCCAATAAAGCTAGTAGATCCACTAACATGTAGAACATAAACAATTAAAAGTTTAAAACGTAAAATCATTGATTTTTAGTTTCATAAAAAGCATAACAGTTTAGTTTTTGAAAAATATGTTTTATCAAGTGAAAAGGCAAAATTATGAAACGGAAAGAGTCGAGCCAAGTTGTATTTGGAAGATGTAAACCGTTAAACTCTCTTTTACTGGTTTCTTGCTAGCTTTTATAAAATAATGCCGTTTAAAAAAATGACGATGCCCAGCCAAGTTTAAACCTCAAACCTCTCATAAGGCACATCATAGCCCCAACTACTAAGCCACCATAACAGACTAATGTGTGTGCTCAGAAACGGATTCAGGGTTTTTGAAAGGGTGTTGCACAATTTTTTTTCTTATGATTATGAGTACTAAAATTGCATCATAAAAATTATATTAGGTAAAATCGAGGGTTGCACTTATCAAGAAAAGACTTATTTATTAAAAATTCACTTCGTGACCAAAAATCAGGTGTGACATGTGCCACACCCGACTCCCAAGTATCCCTGTGTGCTACTAACTAAAAACTTTTACTAAGACATACATGTGCAAATTACAACCCACAAAAACTATCTACAAAAATTGGACGCTACAACCTAATCGTTTTTCTTAGGGTAAATTGTAAATTTTGTCCCTAGTGTTTCCTGAAAACGTAAGGATTACACCGTGACGAAATTTGTTGCGAAAAAAATCACTAATGTTTACGTTTTTTGCAAAACAACCACCATGAGGTATTGTTCACTACCACACGTTAGTTTTCTCGTTAAGTCAAGGTCAAAGGCACGTGTAATGACTAATATACTCTCTTCTTCTTCCCCACTTTTAGGGACATAATTTGCAATTTATCCTATTCTGTTTTTTTATCGGAAGTCATCACATCACAAACACAACCACCACCACCACCCACTCTACCACCACACAACTTTTTAAAACGGTATGCATTTAGTGTTAAACGATTAAAAAATCATCATTTATTTGTTATGTAATTTTTTTTAAGCATTATCAAGGCTTTTCAAAAGGTGTGCACGTTGATACCCTCTGAATCAAGTATGTCTGCCTATGATTGCTTCAAGCCTTCAACTAGCTTCATTAGCATGGTACGTATGAAAAATATCCATATAACCGAAAGAGTAAACTGCAGAGTACATCTGGTTTGTCAGTGTCACACTAAACATCCTTTTTAGAAACTTTTGGTGCTAATTATCCTTCAGTTAGAAAAAGCTAAACACAATGAATCCCCAGAGACTAACGATGTAATTTTTCTCCGTTATCTACCTAAGCCACTCACCATAAAATCACTTACAACTATCATAAAATATCTAAACCCACACAAAATACCTATACCTAACACCATAAAATCACTCCCAACCATCACAGAATTTCTGGTGGCCAGATTCGTAACCACCACCATTCGCTACCCCTCTACCACCACTCTCTACCTCCACCACAACCATTCACTACCATCCGCCACCTCCATCACCTACACTTCTGCCAACTAATATGGTGGTCGTATTGGGTGGTAGAGGTAGCGAATGGTGGTAGTCTCAGAGACGACCATCACATATCCGAAGGAATGTGTTAGTAGATGTGGCGGTTGGTGGTAATAGAGGTGATGAAAGAAGGTGGTGATGGGTTTCGGTATTTTACGTTGTTTTTGAGTGATTTTATAGTGATATGTATAAATATTTTACGGGTTTAGGTACTGATGGTGTTAGGTAAGAATGGTGTTCGATGATGATAAGTAATGATGATGCCGAGAAGAAGAAGATGAAATGAATAAACGATGTTTGAAAGTGATTTTATCAAGAAGTGTGTTTGACTATTAGTAGATAATGGATAAAAAAATTATAACGTTAACTCTAGAGAACTTTTACTAATGGAGATATGCTTATTGCTAAAAGTTTTTGACAGAGATGTTTAATGTGAAAAGTGACAAATCACAAAGATTTATTTTGCATTTTACTCTACCTAAGGCTGCCCCTAATGGTGGCTCGTGAGAGCCTTTGAGAAGCAATTGTCACGCGCCACCCTATTGTGAGGGGGTGGCTCACGCGTGAGGAGAGCCAAAACAAGAGACGAACGATGAGCTGCTCAGCTTTGGTGAGTATGTGTGTTTGTGGACCTTATGAGATGTTTATATTATTAAATATTTGATTTGTGAGTGTATATGAAGTATTTTGTGAGATATATTTATATAAAATGAGTATTTTATTGAAAGGTGACCATTGTGAGTGAAAGATGGGAGGGTATGACTATTGCTATAGTCTAAATGATAGTGACAAGTAAAAGTTTTGCTACTTAATTGTGTAAAAAAATGGTCAGTTAAAATTAGCCATATAATCTGGCATGAGGGACCGGACCGAATGGCAAATAGGCCACAGAATACGGCTCATGGGTTGACATAATATGCATGGAGTCAATCACGGCAGATTGCGACTCCTTTTACTATAAATCACATTCTAATGTCATCATTATTTTCATTATTTTGCCTTTTAAAAGCAAAGATTAATAATTAATTTACCCTTTTTCTAAAGATGATAATTTGACATGTTAATCCGATTGAAACTATATTTTTTGTTTGTTAATACGACACAAATTGAATTGGTTAACAAGATAGTAATTGCTACTAGACATCACAAATGAGTCCGTATATAATGCCCGTATGAAAAAAAAGCGAGCAACCACCATACCACATTTTTACTCCGCTTAACCGAACTTCACTTGCACGAGATCAAGTGAGAGCCTACATCAATAATATCGTGTTACAAGCCGAGTTATAATAACTAATAAGACCTACTAACTACACCTACAAGTATCTCGTCGGAGCGAGGTATGGGTAACACAAGACAAGTAACAACACATTTATCAAGTAGATGTGGTTTCCGAAGTCTTGGGAAAAATAATACAAAACCTAGCTTGATACATTAGTTATTAATGACAATGCATGCTTACGTTTGTATTTTGTGAATCCTGCATCACAATATGGAACTTAGTTAGGGGTGTTGGGCTAATGTCTGACCCGAGCCCATGGGGCAGCAGCAGCTATTGACCCGAGCTCATGGGGTGAATGTCGGTTTTAATATTCTAGTTATATTAGAATTGTAATAGGATTAGGAAAGCTTGTTCTATTCCCTATATATACAAACCGAGCTGTGGTTTGTCATTATGCATTCAATATCAGTTTTTGTATGCAAATATTTTTCTGATTAATTGGAGAGCTTATTCCAAGTAACATTGGGTGTTTGTTGTTTTACGTTTGTGAACCGTCGGTTGTGGGTCTTGAATTGGTATCAAGAGCAAGGTTCAAGTTAAGAAGTCGATCACAAGGGTTCCAAGCGGTCGATCACAAGGGTTCCAAGAGTAGTCGATCACAAGGGTTCCAAGCAGAGGTCGATCACAAGGGTTCCAAGAGTAGTCGATCACTGAAGGGTTTCCAAGCAGTCGACTAAAGGGTTCCAAGAAGTCGATAAAGTTTCAAACTTTACACTTGGTTTACTTAGGCAAGAAGTAAAACAAGAGTGTTCTAGGCTGAAGTCAATCCAACTACCCCGGTAACTTACAAAAGGCGTTCAAGAAGGATGGTGCAAGGCGAGTCGAGTCAACCACCTATTGAACATTCTAAAACGGCTCTTCAATGTCCAATGTTAACAAGCACGAACTATAACATATGGGCAATAAGAGTTAAAGCGGTATTCCGAGTCCATGGAATACTCGATGCACTGGAACCAGGGGAAGGAACACAAGTTGTTGCTAAGCAAGATCACATGGCAGTTGCGTTACTTTTCCAGGCGATTCCAGAAGAACTTGTTTTTCAAGTTTCACAATTCAACACAGCCAAAGAAATCTGGGGAGCTTTGAAGACCAGGTATGTGGGTGTTGATCGGGTTCGAGACGCAAGGTTGCAAACCTTGGAGATGGAATTCGAATCTTTAAAGATGAAAGTCAACGAATCAATCGATGACTTTGCGGCTAGGTTGGGCAAAATTGTAACTGAAGTCAATAGCTTGGGAACAATTTATGAAGACAAGAAACTTGTTAAGAAGCTACTTGCATCCGTTCCGGATAGGTATGTTGCAATTGTTGCCTCAATAGAACAATTTTCTGACTTGAATACTATGTCTTTTCAAGAAGCAATTGGAAGGTTGAAAGCCTTTGAAGGAAGAATGAAGGGTGTTGACACCACTTCTGAAGATCAAGGCAAGTTGATGTTCGGAAGGGCTGAAAGATATGATAAGAAAGGTCGAGGAAGGAATTCCTCTGGTGGCAACGGTAAAGGTCAAAACTTTTCTTCTCAAAACAAATCTCGAGGTAGTGGTCAAGCTAATAACCACAACCGTGGAAACCAAAACAACTCCGGGAGCAATACGGATAAAAAGAAGAACAAAAGTCGAGACCTTTCAAAGATTCAATGCTTCAGATGTGATGAATATGGTCACTTTGCTTCTAACTGCCCTGAACGACGTGAACAGAAGCAAAAGCATGAATCAAACCTTTTGAAAACGGAGGATGATGATGACCCAACACTTTTTATGATGAAAAGCGTTCAAGAAGTAGTTTTCTTGAATGAAGAAAAGATTATCCCAAACCAATTGAATACTAAGCCAAACGAAGAAGACACTTGGTATTTGGATAATGGAGCAAGTAATCACATGACGGGGATCCGAGAATACTCTTCGGAGTTGAATGAGAATATCTCCGTGAGTGAAGTTTGGTGATAACTCCTACATCGAGATAAAAGGGAAGGGTTCGATAATCATTGAAGGGAAAACGGGTGAGCAAAGGTTAATCACTGGAGTCTATTACCTACCCGAGCTAAAAAGCAACATAATTAGTCTTGGGCAAGCTACGAAGCGGATGTGACATTCGTATGAAAGGTAACCTTCTTACTATGCGTGACTCAGATGGCAAGCTTTTGATGAAGGTTCCTAGAACAAGTAATAGACTTTACAAGATTAAGCTCCAAGTTGGAAGTCCGGTGTGTCTCAAAGCAAAGATGGAAGATGATGCTTGGTTATGGCATGCTAGGATGGGTCACATTAATTTCGAGACGATGGAATTAATGGCAAGGAAGGGCATGGTTGAAAATTTGCCAATAATTCATCAAGAGAACAAGTTGTGTGAATCTTGCTTGGTAGGAAAACAAACCAAGAAGGCGTTTCCTAAAGCTGCAAAATTTAAGGCAACACATTCTCTTCAACTTATACATGCCGACCTATGTGGACCAATTTCTCCACCATCCATAGCACGAAACAGGTACATATTTGTTCTTATTGATGACTTCTCACGCTTTATGTGGACTTTTACCTTGAAGGAAAAAGGAGAGGCATTTGAATACTTCAAAAAGTTCAAAGCTTTAGTTGAGAAAAGTCGGAAGCAAGATTATAACCCTAAGGACCGATAGAGGAGGTGAGTTCATTTCAAAAGAATTTACCAACTTTTGTGAAAACGAGGGTATAACAAGACATCTAACCGCTCCTACACACACAAACAAAATGGGGTCGTGGAAAGGCGAAACCGTACTCTTATGGGAATGACTAGGAGCATCTTGAAAGCACGAGACGTACCAAACTACATGTGGGCTGAAGGAGTTAGACACGCTACATTCTTGATTAATAGAGTTTCAACTCGAGCTCTAGTTAATCAAACTCCATACGAGGCTTTCAAAAGAAAAAAGCCTAACTTGAAGGGTTTGCGGGTATTTGGATGTGTGGCTTATGCAACGGGAACAAGGCCATATTTACATAAGTTAGACGACAGGTCAACATGACTCATTTACATCGGAAGCGAGGCGGGTACAAAAGGTTTTCGACTGTTCAATCCAAAACTAAAGAAGATAGTGGTATGTCGTGATGCGGAGTTTAATGAGGAACTTGGCTGGAAGTATGTTGCTGGAAGCGAAACACACGAGCTAAACCCATGTATGTTTATTATAGAATGGCACGGTTCTATTGATACGGGTTGTGGATTTGTTAACCCAGGTGTGACCGATGAAGTTGAGGCAGAAGATCAAGAGGCTGAAAATCATCATGATGTTGATGAAAATCAACCGGTCAATACCGAACAAGAAGTTCAATTCGAGGCGGGTAATGACCCTAATCCTGTGACAGAAACTCAACCAATTGTGAGGCGTTCTTCAAGGGTTTCAACTAAGCCAACTAGATTTAATGACTTTATTATGGGGTCTAGTTCAAGAACCTCAGTTGCTAATGAAGATCAAAATCAACTTTTGATTGAAGATGATGAACCAAGAACGTTCCAAGAAGCAAAAGTCTCAAGCAAGTGGATGGTTGCTATGAAGCAAGAGATTGAGTCTATCGAGAAGAATGATTCATGGGAATTAGTTGAAGCTTCGGTTAATGTTAATCCCATTGGATTAAAGTGGGTGTTCAAAATTAAGAGAAATCCGGATGGTTCAATTAATAAGTTTAAAGCTCGTTTAGTAGTAAAGGGTTATGCTCAAAAGGAAGGAATTGACTACGACGAGGTATTTGCGCGTAGCAGTTGAAACGATCGTTTATTAATCTCATTGGCATAAAGAAGCATGGGAGCTACATCATCTGGATGTAAAGTCAGCTTTTTTTACATGGAGAACTAAAAGAGCAAGTGTTTGTTACACAACCGGAGGGGTTCGTGAAAAAAGGAGAAGAAAGGAAGATCTACAAGTTGAAAAAGGCGCTTTATGGACTTAAACAAGCACCAAGGGCGTGGAATACAAAACTTGATAGAGAACTCAAGCAAATGTCTTTCAAAAGATGCCAACGAACAAGCGGTGTATGTGAAGAAGACAAACAAGTCAATCTTGATTATTGCGGTCTATGTAGATGATCTCTTAGTAACCGGTTCGAAGCTTGGCGAAATTGGTGAATTTAAGAGACAAATGCAAGAAAGGTTCGATATGAGTGACTTGGGAAAATTAAGCTATTATCTTGGCATTGAAGTAAAGCAAGAGGATTCGAGTATCTCAATAAGTCAAGAAAGCTATGCAAAGAAGATCTTGAAAGATGCTGGGATGCATGAAGCGAATCCTACACAATGTCCATTAGAACCTGGAATGAAGTTAAGCATGGACAAGGAAGGAAAACCAGTTGATGCAACTTTGTATAGACGACGAGTTGGATGTCTAAGGTATTTACTACACACTCGACCTGATTTATCTTATTCGGTTGGTTTGGTTAGTCGTTACATGCAAGAACCAAAAGAATCACATATGGCAGCTGTGAAACAAATACTAAGGTATATCCAAGGTAGTTTGAATTTTGGAATACGATACAACCAAGAGAAAACCAAGGAGTTAGTGGGGTTTAGTGATAGTAGTTATGCTATGGACCAAGATGATGGTCGAAGCACAACTGGGCACGTATTTTATCTAGGGAAATCACCTATCACTTGGTGCTCACAAAAGCAAAACACGGTGGCTCTATCGTCTTATGAAGCCGAGTTCATGGTACGCAACCTCAGCCGGCGTGTCAAGGGATATGGTTACGTGGATTGTTGAGTGAAATAACCGGAATGGAAGAAAGAGTGGTGGTCTTATTTGTTGACAACAAATCGGCTATTGCACTTATGAAAAATCCAGTCTTTCACGGGAGAAGCAAGCATATAAACACACGTTATCATTTTATCCGAGAATGTGTTGAAAGAGGCCAAGTACAAGTTGAGTTTGTAAGAGGTGATTTGCAACGTGCTGATATTCTGACGAAAGCTCTCGCAAGGATTAAGTTCAAGGAAATGCAAGAGTTACTCGGAGTTGAAGTCCTCCCTATCTCGAGTCGAAATTGGGGGGTGAATGTTGGGCTAATGTTCGACCCGAGCCCATGGGGCAGCAAATATTGACCGAGCCCATGGGGTGAATGTCGGTTTTAATATTCTAGTTATATTAGAATTGTAGTAGGATTAGGAAAGCTTGTTCTATTCCCTATATATACAAACCGAGCTGTGGTTTGTCATTATGCATTCAATATCAGTTTTTGTAAGCAAATATTTTTCTGATTAATTGGAGAGCTTATTCCAAGTAACATTGGGTGTTTGTTGTTTCTGTTTGTGAACCGATCAGTTGTGGGTCTTGAATTGATAAATCGAACCTCATCTAATGTGAATTGAGTTAGGATTACACTTTTTCTTTCCTCTATTACCTAACTTTTGACTTAATCATAGTTATGGTTAATTTGAGCGGTTCTTGTTAATTTTTTTGAGAATTCTGATTTAAAAAAGAAAAAACACACACAAGGTTTTGAATTTATGGTTTCGTTCGGTGTAAGAATGAATCAAATGCAAGAAAGTTTTAGCCTAATTTCATTACTATCGAAGTGAATACAGATTTTACCAACCAAGATTAAAAGTAACCAGATGCATTCACGAAAAACTAAACAATATTAAAGACGCATTTTTGGACTGAGTGCATTTAAGAAAGATCATGGGTGCCATGTGAGCCCTCGAAACCCACCCTGTTTTCATCCCTGTTCAATAGTTTCCTAAATGTCAAGTGTATATATCCATCTCAATGTGGTTTAATTAACTTCGATTATTATTATTTTTTTCAAATGCTATTACAGTTTCTTAAAAGTTTGAAATTACTCGTTTTCTGACATGATATAAGCCTTATATGACAAGAAACTTCTTTGAATTTGGTAAAACCTCCATGCATGGTGAAATATTTCATCACTAGTCACACCTAAAAATATTGGGTGGTAAAATGATTCAGTAACGTTTATTTCATCCCAACATCATGATAGAAAGTATTGATAATAGATTACCTTACCTTTATAAGAAGCCAATAATTCACTTTTACAAATGATGTGACATGGAGTTGTTTCAAACTTTTTAATTTCAAATAGTATCGAACCAACATATCCAAATCCAATCCTGATTTTTGGTCATGCTAAAGTCTTTTTCATTACTCTTTTAAGAGACTAGTATATAAATTCTGGAAGCAATCCTTTTATCCTCGGGTAGGGGTGTAACTGTCTAAATCTCAACTTCCTCATACCTCGTTTCGCCAGAATTGGGCATTGTTTTTGTAGACTAGTGTATAAATGTACAATACCATTTTTAACCATCCTAAGGCTAAATTAACAATAGAGTAAATTATACACCGTTCGTCCCTATGCTTTGAGTCAAATCCTTACTCTCGTCCTTCATTTTTTTTCTTGCATGATTGATCTTTATCGGAAAATTGTGTAACATCATTGGTCCTTATCGCTAACTTTTGTTAAATTCTTTCGTTAAACTATGTCACATCACTGGATAAGGACCAATGATGTTACATAGTTTCAAGATAAAGACCGATTATGCAAAAAAAATAAAAATAAAGATAAGACAAGGATTTGACCTAGGACGAACGGTGTAATTTACTATTAACAATATATTGGCCAATAACTTGAATGTCATGTTGCCAACCAAAATCATTGATCATTTCACACCAAATTTCCTGCACACATGTATAGTAAGCATGGGTTTGTGTCCCCATTGGTCAAATTTTCATATTGCTCTATCCATCTTTTGCATAACAAAATTTCTTGTTTCCATTAATTTTGAAAGTGCTAATCTTTTGACTATATTATTTTATAGTTTTACTTTAAGCTAATCATTCATCTTAGAGTTAATTACATAAATCGTCTTTGTGGTTTGGTAAAAATTACGGATCTTGTCCCCATGGTTTTTTTTTTAGCGGGTCTCGTCCATGTGGTTTACGATTTTTACGGATCTTGTCCCCATGTCTGACCCGATCTCAAAAAAGGACCTCCCATGCAGTTACTCCCTAACGTGAGGGCTAACATTGTATTTTGGTTTTAACGATCGTTATACAAACCACATGGACGATTTATGTAATTTACTTTTAAAAAAAAAATAAAGTTTTTTCTTTTTAATTTTATTATTCAATTTTTTTTTTAAATTTACTACGATTAAATTTTTTAATAAAAAAAACTTTTTTGATTTTTTTTAATAAATTAATTTTTTTTAGTTTTATTATAACTTTTTTGATTTTTTTTAAAATTAAAAAAAAAATTAAAAATAGTTTTTAAATTTATTATAATTAAATTAAAATTTATTTTTTTTTAATTTATTATAATAAAATTAAAATTAAATTGAAAAAAAAAAGTTTTTTTTTCTATTAAAAAATTTAATCATAATAAAATTAAAAAAATTCTGAATAATAAAATTAAAAAGAAAAAACTTTATTTTTTTTTAAAGAGTAAATTACATAAATCGTCTATGTGGTTTGTATAACGATCGTTAAAACTAAAATACAATGTTAGCCCTCACGTTAGGGAGTAACTGCAAGGAGTCCTTTTTTGAGATAGGGTCGACATGGGGACAAATCCGTAAAAAAATCGTAAACCACAAGGACGAGACCCGCTAAAAAAAACCATGGGGACAAGATCCGTAATTTCTACCAAACCACAAGGACGATTTATGTAATTAACTCTTCATCTTACTAGTAGTTATGTTAAAAATCTCATTGTGTCACTCATTAGCTTAACATAAATGATGATCTGTAATGGAACGGAAAAGCACAGTAATTCTCAACCAAGTTTTATAATTTTTTTTGTTAACACTTACTATAAGTACAACTGGGGCGGTACCATTCCCCTTTTGCAAACACTCAATTGACCGGTCAAAAGAGTACTTTTTAGTAAAATGTTTCGGGTTCAATCTCAACTCCTGACTAATTAGGTTGATGGGATAGAAGATCATTTGGCTAAGGCTTGGTTTTGAGGAAGGGTCAGGTTGGCACCTTGATAGTGCCATGGGGTTAGGATGTCCACACAGATCTACACCTTTTGAAGAACACTTACTATAAGCTAAAAACAACATTAGAGGGGTGCAATTGCAAAGTAAAACATGCAATCCCAAAAGACCAAAACACTATATTGCTTGTGTTTGGTACATTTCTATTATGAGAATAATGGACACTATTTTTGTAGGAAAGTGATTGGGTTGCTAGCACGGGTAGAGATAGTTGATCATGAGTCATGATGGTGTGGGTCCATGGTTCATATGGGCCGTGGATGAAGGTAAGTATGTATGAATATGATGATGGGAATGGGCCATAAACTCACTTTTTCCCCGTTTGTAACTTTCTAGCGCTAGGTTGTTACTTGTTACAAGACAAGGTTTTTAGCCCGCGCTTCGCAGCGGGATGTTTGCATACAAAAGTATTATTTAACGTTCGAGCTAAATGTGTTACTATTAGATATGTTTAGCATTTTAAGCGTGAACAATATAATTAAGTGGTTACGAATTTACAAAAAAACATGCTATCAAGTCTTCGCTGCGTTGCGTTTTATATAGATCTTCTTAATTAAATATGATAGAATGTTGTTATTTAACAACCGTTAAGTAACAGCCGTTAGTAAGACTATTTGGGTAACGAACATCTAACATAAAGGACTAATTTTGTAAATTTTTTTAACATCGTTAGTCCCTACAGGATCTATTTTGCAACGCAAGTTAAACCTCACGGACTCTTGTCGCATTTTCGGTTTTTAAAAAATTATTAAAAACTAACGACGTTAGTAGATAACGGACGTTAACTAACGACCGTTAGTACTTGCATTCTACATTCATCGAGGCTCCTAGCAAAAAAAAGAGTGCCCCTAGCAATCTTGCATGCATAGTTTATGCATACAGTACAGTAAGCATTGGTTGATGGGTGTGACGATAGCAAAAAAAAGAGTGGCAAGAAGCATGTTCATCCAAGCCCCTAGCAAAAAAAGGATTTCCCCTAGCAATCCTTCAGGCATAGTTTATGCATAAAGTACATTAGCCTTTGCTTGGTGAGTGTGCCTCTAACAGGAAAAGGATTGGCATGAAGTAACATTCATAAATGTACTTTAGAGTAATACCTTAGATAACAAAAGACTTTTCATACTTCACAAATACAAAAAACTGTGGGAAACGGTGTACACTTTTATTAATTAAATCAGATTACAAATTATAAATAACAGAAAATTAAATGCAGACAGAAAAAGGTAGAAGCATAAGACAGACACTATAACGATAAGTAACTAAAGCAGTAAAGGCCATCTGTTTCTCAGGGTAGAACGTATGCACAGCCGAACTAGACACACTTGCCTGAAAGATCACGGAAGCTTTATGTGTTTCTGATCGAAGATGAATGCTGGAATCGTCTGCTGTGGAGCTGTGTGTTAAAATAAACGAGACTTTGGCTAATATTTATACCGAAAATCAATCTTGTTCTCCAAGATTAAATATTTACCATACATAACCAAATCTGTTATTACTAAACACGATTTGTATATTTTTTATTATCACAACATATTCTGTATAACTTAGTTAATAAGTTAAAATCTATTACTAAAATAAAAGGAAACCCAACTGAACATGCAACAAAAAGATTAGCGCGTAGGCGACATGATTTGTATATTTTTTATTATCACAACATATTCTGTATAACTTAGTTAATAAGTTAAAATCTGTTTCTAAAATAAAAGAAAACCCAACTGAACATGCAACAAAAAGATTAGCGCGTAGGCGAATTTTCGGAGTTGCATTCGTGTCCGCAAGTCACGCGGGCGACATGATTTGTATATTTTTTATTATCACAACATATTCTGTATAACTTAGTTAATAAGTTAAAATCTGTTTCTAAAATAAAAGAAAACCCAACTGAACATGCAACAAAAAGATTAGCGCGTAGGCGAATTTTCGGAGTTGCATTCGTGTCCGCAAGTCACGCGGGCTCGCATAAGTTCAAAAGTTTCGAACCCATTTTGGCCCAGAAATCTGCACTACCCTAGGTGTTGGAGTAAAACTAACAAATCAGTCTGAAAGTTCATATCAAGATTCCTATATAAACAAGCTTTCATTTCTTGTTTTGGGCGATGTGGGATACTCCCACTTTTCCATTTTTTTGTGTTTCAAGTGTCTCACTTTGAGACACGATATCTCATTTATATCAACTCTATTTTTGACACATTTTAGCTCGCAACAAAAAGAACGCAAAACTACCAAGAAATATAAATATATATAACATCTACATATATTAAATAGTGTCAAAAAAAATTGCAAAAACATTTTTCCGACAAAAACTCAATGCAAAGGGTAGGTGGATGAGTTTATTTCCCTCTATTCCTCGTAATAACAGATGCACGTGGCGTAGCTGGAGTATTCTTGTGATCTTTTATGAACTATTTTCCTTCCATACTGTTTACGAAGGGTGTGTCTTATAGAACTAGCAGTAGCATGAAGCAGTTGCAAGAGGTAATAGCAGAAAGCAGTAGCGATTATATTCTAACGCTTCTTTGAGTAGAATTGTAAAAATGACGCTTAAACAAAATTCAAAACATTACACACAACATATTACTTACCAAACAAGCTTTATATTTTAAACACCAACGCTAATTGCTAGTTGCTTTAAAATATTGTCTGGCTAACATACCGGTGGTGAACTTTTAATATAAGGGCATCAACGCCAAACCACTAGGCCACTTTAGTGATGGTTATTTTAATAACTCAATGTCTTAGATTCTATTTTGCTGTCGCAGAAAGTTTGTACGACTTCATTGTTTGATCAAATTTCTCATTCTAACATAGATACAAGATTTGCATTGATTGTGCCTTTAACGGTATGCATAATTTAGAAGCACAAATTACAAATTCTGACCACCAGAGAGTGTGCGCAAAGAGTTATGATTTTTAAAACCGCACCTCATATCTCTAGTGACCACTTGTTATAAAACCGTAAGTAGATGTTATATATGTAATAATTATATTATGCGGTACTACAATTGTATTTAAATACTCTCTCCGTCTTAAAAAACATGTCCAAATTACTAATTATATTTGTCTAAAAAAAAGTTCAGTTTTTATATATTGATAAAGTTTTCGTCAAATGAGTTGCAACTGGTGTTTGTTATGCCGTTACTCCAATGATGGCCAAAATGTGTAAAGCAAATGATGGACAATTGTATTTAAAATTATCCTTTTTAAATACTATTTCAAAATGAAACAACACAAGTGTACTTATGAACAAAACAAGAGGACGTCTAATATATTTTGATGATCGTTATTAAAATAGTACTTGCCATCGTTACTTGTTATCTAGATAACGCAAAGGACTGTATATTGGGCAAATTGTATAAAAAAGGTACTCATCTTATATTTAATTTCAATTAAAAGTATTATTTTATATTATTATTATTATTTTTTTTTTTAATTTAAAGTACCCAACTTATTTTTTGGGCCGATTTAGGTTTTTTTCAAACTTCCGTTAACCATTTCGTTAGTAAATTACATGTTTGGTCCTTGAGTTTGTATAGCCATTTCATGTTTGTCTATTTTCGTCCATTTTCATACGCTTGCATACGTTTTCATCCATTTTTATACGTTTTCGTCCGTTTTACACGTTTTGTCTGTTTTTACACGTTTTCGTCCGTTTTTTCACGTTTTCGTATGTTTTTGCACGTTTTCGTACGTTTTTACACGTTTTCGTCCATTTTTGCACGTTTCCATCTGTTTTTGCACGTTTCTGTCTGTTTTTACACGTTTTCGCCAATTTTTACACGATTCGTGTTTTGCCGCGTTTTCTTCCGTTTTTGCACGTTTTCGTTTGTTTTAACACGTTTCGGTCCGTTTTTACACGTTTCTGTCCGTATTTTCACGTTATCGTCCGTTTTTACACGTCTTCATCCGCTTTTGCAAGTTTCGTCAGTTTTACGCGTTTTACGTCTGTTTTACAAGTTTTCGTCCGTTTTTTCACGTTTTCGCCCGTTTTTACACGTTTTCGTCTGTTTTTGCACATTTCTATATGTTTTTACACGTTTTTGTCTGTTTTTGCACGTTTGCATCCGTTTTGCACTTTTCGATTCGTTTTTGCATGTTTTCGTCTGTTTTTACACGTTTCCGTCCATTTTTACACGTTTTGCATGTTTTGACTGTTTACACATTTTTATCTGTTTTCGACGTTCCGTCCGTTTTTGCATGTTTCCATCATTTTTCCACATTTCCGTCTGTTTTTGCATGTCAAAACAAGACAAAAACAGGCCAAAACAGGCAAAAACATGTAAAAACGGACCGAAACGGGTAAAAACATACCGAAACGTGTAAAAACGGACCAACAACGTGTAAAAATAGACAAAAACATGTAAAGAATGACGGAAACGTGTAAAAACGGACGAAAATGTGCAAAAAATAGACCAAAAAAGGTGTAAAAGCAGACAGAAACGTGTAAAAACGGACAAAAATGTGTAAAACAGACAAAACAGAGCAGCGTGTAACGTACGCAAAAACGGATGAAAACGTGTAAAAACATACGAAAATGCGTAAAAACGGACCAAAACATGCAAAAACGGACGAAAACATGTAAACATGAACGGAAACGTGCAAAAAGGGACCGAAACGTGCAAAAAGCGTAAAAGCGGAAAAACGAAGAAAACGTGCAAACAGCGTGCAAAACGACAGACGTGTAAAAACGACGAAAACATGTAAAAACATACAGAAACGTGCAAAAACAGACGGAAACGTGTAAAAACGGACGAAAACGTGTAAAAACGGGCAAAAACTTGCAAATACAGACGAAGACGTGCAAAAACGGACGAAAACGTGTAAAAACGGACAAAAACGTTTAAAAACGGACTAAAACTTATAAAAATTGATGAAACGTATGCAAGCGTATGAAAACGGACGAAAATAGACAAATATAAAATGCCTATAAAAACTCAAGGACCAAACATGTAATTTACTAACGAAATGGTTAACGGAAGTTAAAAAAAAAAACCTAAATCGACCCCAGAAAAAAGTCGGGTACTTTAAATTGAGAAAAAAAAAAATAGAGTACCTTTAATTAAAATTGAACATAAGATGAGTACATATGCAATTTGCCCTATTATTTTTGGACCCATGAAGAGAGTATATCGTAGGTTACGGTCCAATCGGATTAACAAGCTTTCTATCTTAAAATATATGAGAAGTCATATCATATAAATAATGCTCTATGATCCGGGGAACGTTAGATTAAAAATATGGAATCGCCGCGATTCGTACACTTTTAGATCATAACAAGTAATTAAGCATGCCAAACTTCTAAGTTCTAAACGCCCGAGTGAAAGATCTCTTAAGTCGCTTATATCTATATCTATACTATATAAAATGGAAAAATGGTCAAAGTGGAAAAAGTGAAAAATGTTGAAAGTTGAATGTTGAAAACATGGTCAATGGAGAGAGAAATAAATAATATAATTAATACTCTTATTAAAACACCCCATTACTTATAAGTACAATAATTTATTCACATTGTACACCCAATTAAAAGCACATATACCAAATTATAAACAACCAATTGAAACCGATACCGGGTTGACCCGTTGAAACCGATCACCGGGTTGACTGTTGAAAGCCGATCCGGGTTGACGGGCGCTTCAAACCCGTGGTGACGGTTTAATTTGACATTTTTTCGACCCAACCTATCGGTTTGACTCGGTTTAAATCGACGTGTTTTTTTATCGGAACGGTTCAACCAGTTGAACCACCCGAGTGAAATCGGGTTTCAAATTTGACAAAATTATTTGAGAAATGATGAAGTAGTTGTGGAACCCGTGACAATTTTTTTTAAAGGAGAGACCAAATAATTGTAGTTTTTGGTTTATTTTGCTTTGACACATGTAATTTGTCATTTCTATAATGTTATTTTAAAAAATGTTGCTCTGGCACCATTTAAGGGACTAGCATATATGAATCGTCGTTTAAAAGTTAATATATATATATTGTATAGCCTCTTTGTCAGGTGTATCAATAATGTTATGTAAGTTTATTAAAATAAAAAAAATAAATAGTATTGTTATCTTTAGCAATAATTATTTGTACATCAAACAAATAGCTTTGAACAATGCATAAATATCTATACAAATTGATAGTACAAAATAATCTTTATGGTGATATCCAATCTGCAAAGTTACAATTTTAAAAGCCACACACCAAATGATAAATGTTACACATGTAAAAAAAAATAGTTATCAACTTTGCCTAAATTACTTGACAAAACAAGAAAAAGTGGTCACACGTGTTGGCTATACCTCTAAACTACAATATAATATTGCCAACTACATAATACCGTTGCTTTTGTAATGCTTGAATCTATTATTACTAAAAATCTTAATAACTTAAAACAATCCTATTAGAAAATATACTCACACACTTAGATCGACTCCACATAATTTTTTAAGAAACTATATATTTATACTTGCTATGCAACCACGCATCAGAATTGTAGTTATTCGAAAATGATTCTCTAATGCTACAAATACAGTTTGTTGAAAGAAACTTATGGATCATCGGAACTTTGCAGAAAACTAGACATCGCTGCCGCTAGGCGCGGGTACTCGTCTAGTAAACATAAATAACTCTAACCAATAAAATGTGAGATGTTTCAAGTTCACTTTGCTTTGTATTTTTATGTTAAATTCTTATAATTATAGTTTTGGCCCTCTTAATATACATGAACTACTTTGATGGCCCTCTCATAAATTATGTTGAAGCTCCGCCATTGGTGGCCACCTATGCCAACCTCTTGAAAAAAAAACCTTTACCCAATTTGAGTCTATGTGGATGAATTCAAACTCCAAAATTTGCCAGACAAAAGTTCTTAAACCATGGTTACCCAAAACAGCCATACAAAATTAACTCTTCCAGCTTTTATATATGGGAATTGATTTGCACATTTTGGAATTTGATTGGGATAATTCATCTGTGCATTAAATACTAATACAATATAAAATACTTTGCTTGAACTGCTTGTACTTTGAGTGTGCAAATCATTAACCTTTATATATACAATGTCAGAACCGTAGCTAAGTTAACAGATGTCGTGTGCACAAGTTTAAAGGATAACTAAACACGGCGATAAAATATATATCATACCAACCACTTAAATAAAACAACGTAGTATCCTAATGGTCTAGCTTCATTTTTTTATCTGAAATTGTCGTCGCTCTTCATTTAAAGTAGAGTTTAACTAATATTAAAGACATAAAATCATATGTCATTATAATGTTTTCTGTTGAAAGTGAATTTTGATGTCTTAAGTATGAGTGTTGATTCATACACTTATTTTTTTGATTCGTACACTTCAGTGTACAAACAGGAGATGCAACATATAACAACTATACAACTCTGTATATCATAAAATGGAGTGTGCAAATAAAAAAAGTGAGTGTACAATCATTAGCCCCTTAAGTATATAACGGATTATAAATTTCGAGGCATCTATAAATTTGAGGCCTCCTTTGGCGACACACTTCACACACTCTCGTACATTAACCTTAGTTTTTGTGTGAGTTTGTGACCACTTAATATAATACTGTAGGAGGTCAGACAAAATGTGAGTCGTGGCACTCAATTTTA
Organism: Chrysanthemum makinoi; assembly: GCA_910596185.1. NCBI lineage: Eukaryota > Viridiplantae > Streptophyta > Magnoliopsida > Asterales > Asteraceae > Chrysanthemum > Chrysanthemum makinoi. Next base: position 325,702,590 of record OU343225.1, on the reverse strand, counting down.
CATGAATCCAAAATAACAATAAGTGAAGAAGTTAAGAAATGTACAATAAGACTTCATGGTCATTGTTTGGACGTGCATGACATAATAGACGTGAGTACAAAAATATTCACATGCAAAATTTGTTGTCTAACTCGTGAAACTTCTGTTTTCATTAAAGATTTTTAGTACTCCAAAGAAACTTACAAAAACTATATCTGTCTTGAATGATAATGCTTGTAGACCTATATATTTTTCTTAACAAACTTATAAAACTAAGAGCAGGCGGTATCCATTGTGATAACACGCCAAATGAACCCAAAAGTAAACCATTGGCATGCCAAATGATACCATGCAATATGTGAAAGTTGAGCCAAAAGGATTTTGAGCCACTCAAATGGCTCACGCCATTAGCTTTTTTGTGTGTTTTTTTATTCTTTTTTTTTCTTAATTGTGAGAGAATGGGTATATTTAGTGGGGTATTTTGTGGGACCCAATAATATGTTAGTGATGTGTTATGAGGGAGGGTGTTTTAGTTATTGGTGTGTTATTGAAAGGTGTATGAGGTGGCGTTGAGGTGGCATACCAATAACGTGTTATTGGTATTGCCCATACCTTGTGCTCTAAATAACTTGTTCAAGTCATTCAAATGCTCTGTGAAATCTTATATGGCATATATAAATTTATATACAATTTCCGTAAAACTGTAATAATCATTAGAATTAACGAACGTTAATCATTGATAACTAATTTCAGTCTGAACAAAATAAGTTCGATCTTAACGAATTATTAATAAATAGTTAGAAGAAAACAAAATTTTAGGCATATCATTTCAAGTTTCGACCTCCCAATAAAAAAAAATGCTCAGGTTTTGCCCTCGAGACATCCACGTTTAAATGAGTATTCAGGAGCGGTCATACTTGAGTTAGAAGGTATGCACGTACATATTTTCTGAGAGGCATTAAAAGTGTAAAAGCATCATGAGTGTAATTTTTTTTCTTTAGAAAATATATAACTTTTTAACACGTAGTTATAACTTTTATTGTTGTTTACTTTTTTATATTTATAAAAAGTGGATATCTTTGCATAGATTTTTGGACTGTCATCGCTCGCTGAGTTATCAGCAGGCTACATCAGCTTTGTCTCAAAAGAGCTTTACTCAGTTGGGGCAAAAAATTAACTAAGAATGCAAAATTCGTTGATAAAAAGTCAAAATCTAAATCTAAAAAAACACTTTAACGAGCACTGAAATAATCATCCAATATTGCAATTTGCAAATGTAAAAGCAACACTAACCAATTTTATTGACCAAGGGCATTAAAGTAACTTCACTTCAACCCAATATACTCCTACTTAAACCCTTCACTCCATCAAAACCTCCACTTTCAAAAACCACAACAAAAAAAATAAAGTAAAGAAACATGAAAATCCAAATCCATATTTTCTCAACTATTTTCTTGTTCTTCATATTCATATCAACCACCTTAACAACTGCCAGCAACAACACTTTCAAACCTACATCCAACGACACTGATTTCATTCGTGCAAGATGCCAAACAACCTTGTATCCACAAATATGTTTCACTTCGCTCTCGGGCTATTCGTCTGCTATCCAACAGAATCCGGCTCGTCTTGCTCGTGTCGCGATTGGTGTCACTTTGAATAAAGCAAAGCATATGGCCAAATATGTTTCCAACATTTCTCATAGTACTGATTATGGTACGCATGTTTCTTCATATATTTACACACATATAAGCAGGGCGGAGCCAGAAAAGTATGGCCGAGGGACAAACTTTGATAATTTTTAGAAACTACATTACAAATCTGTTCACTAGAAGAGCAAATTAATTACAAAATAGTCAGTACTTTAAAAAATTTACACTACAATTTTTATCACTACCTGCTCGGCCCCTCCTGTCTCCGCCTCTGCATATAAGTGTAGAAACTTGATTTTGTGTGACAAAATTATGTATCACCTAGAGGTGCAAAATTTGCTAAAACATTTTTTCTATATACATTTTTGTTGGATATGAAAAATAATTTTTTGCGTTCCTAAAGTTGCCAACATATATATTATCTACCGTTATTTATTTCTCGTTTATATAAGAACAAGTTGTGCATTTTTAAAATTTGAAAATATTTTCTAAAACTGTAGTTATATCACTGCAAGAAAATTGTCATAACATGAAGCAAAAGTGACACCAAAAGTGTCGTTAGATGTCAATTCAGTCACTAATTAGATGTTCATAGTGACACAAAAGAGTTTACTCACAGATTTATAACCGTTTGTGACACAATTCGTTAATGTCAAATGTCAATAAAAACTCAGAACTAAGATGTTTTAAAAGTGCTAATTTTTTCAAGCTTATAAAAGTACTAATAAGTACTAATAATGTCGTAATGTAATAAAAAGAAATGCCATAACCAGATAATTTTTATAAAAAAAACTTGGGCAAATGATTGAAAAAAGTATCATACTTGTCACAATTTTCTTTTGTGGGTAGCGAACAAATTTTTTTGCTTTTGTGGGTACTTTTCTTTCAAATTTATCTTTTTTAGGGTATTTTGAGAAATTTTTGTACATTTTTGACCCTCTTAGCTAATAGAAAGTTATTTTCCCCGAAGGGCAAAAATGTCACATAGTACCCTAAAAAAGATTAATTTGAAAGAATAGTACCCACAAAAGTAAAAAAATTTGTTCGCTACCCACAAAAGAAAATGGTGATAAATATGATACTTTTTTCAATAATTTGCCCGAAAAACTTCACATAATGAGGTGTCATAATTAAATTCTCTTTCTTTTATTTAGATAATATGTGAAAGTTTTTGTGTGAAAATTATATTGTTGTAGCTTTTGTCCTGTAAGTTGTAATAAACGCGCCTAAGTGACATATGTATTTGTTGTAGCCAATCCAAGAATCGCATCCGCAATACACGACTGCTACGAAGTATTCGACGACGCGGTGGACAGCATCCGTGACTCACTTCAGCAAATGAGGAAGCTAGGTGGGTCGGGTGAGTCGCTTCGTTTCCAGCTTAGCAACGTGCAAACATGGATGAGTGCGGCTTTAACTAATGAAGAGACATGTACGGACGGGTTCGAAGATATTCCGGACGACGGAGTTAAGGCTGATGTTTGCGGTCGAGCAGTTAAAGTTAAGGAAGTTACGAGTAATGCTTTGGCGTTAGTTAATGGTTTTGCTAATACTATACAAACACCTTGAGGTCAAGAATGATGATTTTTAATTTAACGTTTTGATGTTACGTAGTAAAAATTTATGACTGTGAAAGTCAAAATGTAATTATATTACTGAGTGAAATTTTCGGAACTTTTAATGTAAGGTGTTAAGTATCTTACGTTTTACCTTCTTTATAGGAATGTTACAAAGCATTGATTGGAAGTAAAAGAATTTTTGTCCCATAGATTAAGTTTAATTTTTAAATATTTACTAATGGACTAATTTTTTTTTTTTTTTTTTTGAACTTAGAAATATTATTAGAAAAAACTAAGGAACATACAAATCACTCCTCACAAGTGAGGTAATTTCATGAGGAAAAGAACTATCCCAATTAAATTCAGAAGCCGAACAAAACGCGTGAGAAGCAACCCAGTGTGCTACTTTATTATGCTCACGCTTTACCCAAGAAAATGAAATTCGCATAATTAAGCAAACACTAAAACACTAATGGACTAATTAAGCAAACACTAAAACACAATAATTTTTGGACCGAATGCATTTAAGAGAATTTGATATTCTTTACTAAAATTAACCTTACAAAGCAAAATTTCATCGAGGTATTGTGACATAGCAGGACACCTAGTTCCGTCCCTGGTGCCAACGTCAATATATGTTCTTTTTATTTAAATGAGATTATCTCGGTTGATTAAAAAAGAGGAACCAGAGATATAAACTTTTTTTATAACGATAAGTATCATTAATAAGGTCATTTTTGTTATTTGTTTTTAAGATTAATCTCTACTAGTTCTATTTTGTCAAAGAAAACAGGAAAAAGGTTTTGGTAAACTAAATGATTCAAAAGGAAATACCTTTCAATTCTTTTAACATCTTTGATGGAGTTTCTTATACCATTCTTACACTTTCAAAAGGTTGTTTTGACTATATACTTTATATTGTTTTATCATTCGCATTTGTTCAAGATATTCGTCAATGAAAATGTCAATTTCTTTCGTCAACTCAATAAAGACATGTCTCAAATAACCAGAAGTAGTGACCCAACGGTAAGAATAACAGTCTTCTAAAGAGGAGATCAAGAGTTCGAATCAGATGGCGAGAAAAGTAATCCCCTTGGGGCCACAAAGGTTCACCGACTCCGAGCTATCCAAAAGAGTAGTCGTCATGGGATTAGCCGGCTTGTAATTTCGAGTCGAAATCTTAGGTAAAAAAAAAGGCATGCTTCAATAGATCCTCATTGCTGTATTTGTGGTAGAATTCTATCAAATATTTGAATTGGTACAATAGAATCCGGATCGATTGAGAATGTTTTATTTTGAGAAGATTGAGAAGATTTTCAAAAACGATAGATTTTTAATTTTGATTCTTGTTTTTCAAGCGTAAAACTCATTTTAATGTGATTAAAATTCAAAATATGTAAAAAAAATTGAGTCAATGTTAAAAATCTCTCGATTTTACGATATATGTAGAATACTGAATCATCTGTACAAATTTAATGAATCATCATCATAACTCGATTTTAACAATGATTTGTGAATCAAATTTGTGATATATAGATTCGATTCACCATAAAATGATGTTTACTTGTGAATCAAATAAAAAACATGAATCAATTTGTTCAAACGAAGACTTCTCAATCTTCTTAAAATAAAAACTTTCTCAATGGAACCGGAGCCTGATACAATATATGCATTTAATTTATCTAGAGTATAGTAGTTGGTTGAGAGAAAAATAATATAGGCAATTCGTACATGTATGTCTCATTGGTTTGATCTTAGAACTTGTAAACGATGTGAAGGTAATTTTATTTATTTATTTATTTATTATTATTATTATTATTATTAGAGTAAACTCCAAAATACATCCCTGTAGTTTACCTCGTTTCGCACCATACATCCCTCTCGCAAAAGTTTCAACAGATACATCCCTCCGTTAGTAAAGTTGGCACAAATACATCCCTCTGTTAGTAAAATCAGTTAATGAGGACTAACGGTGCAAATATATCTCCGTTATATTTACGTAAATCGTCCTTGTGGCAAGGAACAAATTGCAACCAAAGTCCTTAAATTTATTTACAAATTCGTCCCTGTGGTCAACGCCACGTGTCACCACATGAGTGGTGCCACGTGGCAACGGGTCGGGTCGGGTCGGTAAATGGGTCGGGTCGGGTTGCCACGTGGACCAATGAGGTGGTGCCACGTGGCATTGGTGAAATATATCACCAACTTTGGCTCCCCCTGGATTCGAACTCGGGACCTTTTGGTTGGGAAGAAATGCTTTTGCAACTGGGCTAGGCATAGCTTCAAGTATATTTCCATAAATTTATACATACCCTTTCTAAAAGTCAAAAGGCCATTTATTAAAGGTTCAATTTAGTTTTTGGCCTATAAATTTACGGAGTTTTATGGACTGTAAAAAAATAAATAAATATACGTCGGACTGCGTTTTTTCGTGCTCTTTCCAATGGTATGCTCGGAATTTTTTTCGATTTCAACGAACCTCGAAAAAATGCGAAAATCATCGTTTTTTCTTTGTTTTCGCATTTTTCGAGGTCCAAACAAAGTCAAAAAAATTCCCGAGCATACCGTTGACTCATTTTTCATGCTCTTTCCAATGTTATGCTCGGGGAATTTTTTCGATTTAAAACGAACCTCGAAAAATGCGAAAATCATCGTTTTTTCTTTGTTTTCGCATTTTTCGAGGTCCAAACAAAGTCGAAAAAATTCCCCGAGCATACCGTCGGACTCATTTTTTCATGCTCTTTCCAATGGTATGCTCGGGGAATTTTTTTGATTTCAAACGAACCTCGAAAAATGCGAAAATCATCGTTTTTTCTTTGTTTTCGCATTTTTCGAGGTCCAAACAAAGTCGAAAAAATTCCCCGAGCATACCGTCGGACTCATTTTTTCATGCTCTTTCCAATGGTATGCTCGGGGAATTTTTTTGATTTCAAACGAACCTCAAAAAATACGAAAACAAAGAAAAAACGATGATTTTCGCATTTTTCGAGGTTCGTTTGAAATCGAAAAAATTCCCCGAGCATACCATTGGAAAGAGCACGAAAAAACGAGTCCGACGGTATATTTATTTATTTTTTTACAGTCCATAAAACTCCGTAAATTGATAGGCCAAAAACTAAATTGAACCTTTTAATAAATGGCCTTTTGACTTTTAGAAAGGGTTATGTATTAAATTTATGGAAATATACTTGAAGCTATGCCTAGCCCAGTTGGGCAAAGCATTGCTTCCCAACCAAAAGGTCCGAGTTCGAATCCAGGGGGAGCCAAAGTTGGTGATATATTTCACCAATGCCACGTGGCGCCACGTGGCACCACCTCATTGGTCCACGTGGCAACCCGACCCGACCCGTTTACCGACCCGACCCATTTACCGACCCGACCCGACCCGTTGCCACGTGGCACCACTCATGTGGTGACACGTGGCGTTGACCGTACGTTGACCACAGGGACGAATTTGTAAATAAATTTAAGGACTTTGGTTGCAATTTGTTCCTTGCCACAAGGACGATTTACGTAAATATAACGGAGATATATTTGCACCGTTAGTCCTCATTAACTGATTTTACTAACAGAGGGATGTATTTGTGCCAACTTTACTAACGGAGGGATGTATCTGTTGAAACTTTTGCGAGAGGGATGTATGGTGCGAAACGAGGTAAACCACAAGGATGTATTTTGGAGTTTACTCTTATTATTATTATTATTATTATTATTATTATTATCACTTTATTAGAAAATTATAGGATTTACAAGAAATTAATAAGGAGCCGAGATACTAATTGGGCCCCACTCTTTTAGCTATTATTATTATTATTATCATTTTTATCATTATTATTATCATCATCTAGATAAAGGTATTAAGTAGGGTATTCTGATATTGACTTGTCACAATATTTACATGTAGAAACTAAAAATGTTAGCTATGATGTTAATGACCTTGTCAAAAATGTTGTATTAGGTAAAATATGGATTTAGTGATTATGGCGACTTAGAACCATTGACATAATCACATAAATATATAGTAGACTAGTTACCATTTTCTCGTAAGGTGAGGAGTCTAGATCATCTATTAAAGGTTAAACGCACATGATAAACAAGATACTTTTAGCCAAATTTTATTTTAAACGATGAATTTGCTTATTATTTGAGTTTTGCTAAATATAGCGTTAAAGGCTATATTTATAAATCGAAAACCGGCAAATGTAGTGATACATTAAGGTGTTTGAAAACTGTTATTTTAAACTGAGAAATCGGACCTAATCGGAACGATCAGACCGGACCGAACATATTTCGGTTCGATCATCACTCCATCCTTTTTCTCATTTTCGGTCTTCGATCCGGTTCGGTATATTGGACCGGACTGGACTGGACCAACTCGGACATGGGAAAAAATGAGTTTAGAGATGATATTTAGGGGTTGTTTGATAAAACTGAATTATTTAGCACTGAATGAATCAAAATGCTGAACAATTCAAAGGCACTGAATGAAAATGACTCTGAATTTAAAAATTGTTTGATAAATGTTTTTGTAGCGTCTCTGAATAAAAGAAAATTACCATTTTAACCTCAAATCAAATTCAATATTAAATGTAATTTGTTATTGGCAAATAACACTGTTTTAAAAGGCTCGCAAAGGCGTGAGACTTGGTTATGCCGTCACACCGCCTTATGGTACATGTTTTGATATAAATGAATTATGATATAAATATATAAATATTTTCATATTTTGTGACGCCTTATGTCACGCCTTATAAATGCAAACGCTTCGCCTTAGTCGCAAAGACGTGAGACTTGGTAATGCCGTCACGTCACGCCTCACGCTATTTATAACTTTAATAAATAATGTTTGTGTATTAAACTTGTAGAGATTTGTCCGTAAATAATAAAACAAATATATATATTATAAATAATAACATCATCACAAAATCATACAAATATAATCTAATAATCTTGAAATTACATATCAAATTCCATGATTTTATCACTCACCGTGAATTATTTAATTTTAAAAAAGTAAAGAGAGTAGCCAAGCATTAAAGGATACTTTGGGTAAATGCTAAATATTTGGCCCACTGAATCATTTTTGGCACTTCATCATACAAAATCGCTAAGCACCTAATTAATAACTCAGCGTCCCTTTTTTAATGTGCCAAACACACTTACCGATTTATTTTTACATAATAAGTGCTGAATTACTTGATTAAGTAGTAATCAAACACACCCTTAGTGTTTCAAAAATTGATCAACCATTTGCTGCTATGGTTTCTTTGATTCTATATTAATCAACAAAATGAGTTGTAACAATTCCACTTGTCCTGTAGAGGTCATACTTTTTCCCAATTTCCAAAAAGGCTATGTATTTCGCTGCATATTGGCAGATAATTCATTTTAGGACACGTGTCAATACTATATTAAAAAAAAATAGCTGCTTATTTGCAGCGATCTTTTACACATAGGGCCCCACTCACTGAAAAAGCATATTCACTTCTCTACTTTTTGACATAGAATAAAAGAAAACGGGCCCCACCACTAGCTTTTGCAAATATTTATTTGCATTTCGCTGTTTTTTGACATAGAAGTAAAAAAAATTAGGCTCGTCTCAGAATAAAAAAAACCCCTCGAACCATTTCTTTGTTTATTAGCAGCGATTTCTTTAAAAAAGAATTAAATATCACTAGCGGCCTAGGAAACCGTGTATTATTTATTTTCATGGGTGTTTTAGGGTTTGAATGGTTTTTTTTTGTAATAAGTTGACGATAATTTCAGTCTTTGTTCACGTTATTTGAAATGTAAATGTTGTATAAAACTTTATTCATTTTCTCCTTTGCATTATCCTTGATGATATTTTTCCTAGCGAACTCAAAAATGTTAAAAAATAGAGTTAACATGAATGTAATATTGTGTCTCAAAATTTGTGAAATGATCTACAAAATAATATGAATAAGATACAATGTTTTAAATTAATAGTCAAGTACTTTATTAAAGAAATATGACTTGAGTGTGACTATTCAAATTCTTTATTAAAGAAAAGTTGAATTGTCACTTCAATACAAACATATCTTGTATAATTGAAACACACAGATAATACAAACATCACTTGGATAATTGAAAATGAAAAGCATGATGCTACAACACAATTAGAACATACCAATAGTTGTTAACTAGTCACATAAACCTTCTACTTTATTAAAAACCAAAGCGATTAAACCAACTATTTGAATCATGCGTGTGCTGATCATCTAGATGTTGAGAGTCGTGTTGCTGGGAATTGTATTGTTGATACACTTAAGACTGGTATTGAAGATCATTTTGAAGTGGTTGCGTTGGGTTTTGTTGAGATAGGTTGAAATCTGGTTGTGTGTTATGTTGATCATATGTTTGTGATGCGTGTGTGTTTTCAGCAGTCCAACAGTTATCAAAAAGCAGCGAAATGCAAATAAATATTTGCAAAAGATAGTAGTGGGGCCCGTTTCTTTTTATTCTATGTCAAAAAGTAGAGAAGTGAATATGTTTTTTCAGTGAGTGGGGCCCTATGTGTAAGAGATCGCTGCAGATAAGCAGCGAAATACTTTTTTTTTTATTCCGGTTACATTTAATATGGTGTTGACACGTGTCCTAAAATGAATTCTATGCCAATATGCAGCGAAATACATAGCCTATTTGGATATTGGGAAAAAGTAGGACCGCTGCAGGACAAGTAGTCCGTGCAGGGTCCTATTAGGTAATTTTCGCTTATCAATATCATCTTGTAATGTTTCAAAAATCACACACAAAATATGTTTAGAGATGATATTTAAGGCCCGTTTGGTAGAGTGATTTTGTCAGTGAGGTTTGGCATCAAAGTTGAAATGTGTTGTTTGGTGTATAATTATGGGTCTCAAATTCAGCCATAAGTCCTTAATATTTGTTATACTAAAACCCCATGTTACTTGGCTCCTTTTGAAAAATGACGTCTCATCTACATGTTTAGTGGGCCCAATTTTAACCACATCCACTTATCCTATTTTTTATATTTTTCTAAACAATAAAATTTCAATTTTTAATATTATATTAATTTACAAAATATAAAATATTTAACCCAAATCCAAATCCAAATCCTAAACCCATCTACAAACCAAACGGGCCCTTAGGCTGAATGCAGTAGTGCAAATCGTCTATCGATCGAGGCTCCAAGCGATCGATCTCTTGTCGATCGTGCTGCTGTGGAGGCAGTCGATCGCCCAAACATCTTCTCCAGTTGGTCGCGAGGCCGATCGAGTATAATTCAAAATATTACCGTTTAAAATGCAACGGTTTTAAAAAAATAAATAAATAAATAAAATAACCTTTATAAATACACAATACAAACACACTTCAATCCACAAATCTATTTCACACAATTCAAACTCAAAATACTTCTCAACACAAGATTTAATATGGCTTGCCGTATCCCCCATTCCATTGAAGATATGCAAGTGTACGTTCAAAATCAATGCAATAACGACGATGAGGCTCGAAAAGACGCTATTATAAGCGTCATCGAATTGTTTGACCAGGCGGAGAAGGAACAGATGAGACAAAACTACAAGAGTTGCAACGACATTACGCCTGAACGAAAAGTTGTGATCGACAAATTTTTGTGTGATCAAGCCCGCAAAGATCGCGAGGTTGCTGACAAGTTGCGGCGGTGTGTTCAGAAGATAACGAACAACGTCAGCACCAAAATCAATTGGAGCTATCGGAGAACAAAACGATGGTGTAGGTGCATCAACTTCGACTACCAACTTCGAAGCTACCGGGGAACCTCTACTAGACGAGGAAGATTTGGCTCGCTTCGAGGGATTTGCCGGTTCTCGTACTCCCTCGTATGACTCTGCATGCGGGGAGCATTTATAATTTATGTATTTCGTATCGTTTTTATATTTAATATATTATTGTTTATGTATTTCGTATCTTTTTTATTTATGTAACGTTTTAATTATTAATGAAATTTTATTTTGTGTTAAAAATGTTTATTATTTATTTATTTATTTATTTTAAAAAAAAAATGAACTTGGTCGCCCTTAGGGCACCTAATCGCCTGAAAGTCGCTGAAGAGAGAAAGCTGACGTGGCAGGAAAAATAAGGGGATTGAATCCCCCTACTGGGGCAGCCTTAGTGACACAAAGATCTTTATTAATGATAGTATTAAATAATGTTTGCCGTATAAAATGCTTTTGCGCAATATATTTCGTGTTTGCCACTTTGCAATGAGACCAAAAGATTGTGTTGATGATATGGATTATCATTTTTTAAGTTCAATAATTTAGTGTTATCTTCCGAAATATTGGGACCCCTGTGGCAAAAAAAAAAGGTAGAATTGTATCATTTGTGTTTTAGGCACAATCTGTGGCAATCAGTAATCACAAATTTTGTGTGTAATTTTGCGTCATCTAAGTAATTCATTTTTATCACTCATAGATTAAAGGCATGTTTGATGTGAGATATTCAGAAAAATTACAAAAGCTTAAGATTATTTTATTAGAAAATAAACTTTGGTCAAAAAATAATACTGTATTTATTTTGCAAACTAGGATTGTTAATAATTAAAAAAAAATTGTCAAAAAGTAAGTTCTCAAACCAGCTTTTATAAAGATATCAGATATTATATTTCACAAAATTACTGATTTGCCCTTTATGACAATAATTTTATTTATTGTTCATATTAATGTTGGTTTGTTATTTGTATGTCTAATTATGTCATTTTATATTTTTAATCTACAAGCTAGTTTGTGAAATATCACTAAAAAAAAGCTATAATTTTTATCTTTTTCATCACCAGCACCAGCATCAACACCAGGTACAACAACAACAACAACACCAACAACATCTATTTTTGTCAAACTTCCTCTAAAATACCTCGTCCTTCATGGCTTGAACCAAAAGAGCCTCACCCAACATTTTTTTTTCTTTTTCATTTTTTCAAACAAATTAAATTTCATTAATTCATCATACGAACTTAAAATTTCATTAAATAACTTAAAATGCTCGGGGAAGAGGATAAAAAGTATAAGTTTCATTACAATTGACTATTTTTGAAAATAGTTTTACGGCTCATACGAAATCGACATCTAAAATAATATTATAGATATTTCGGTTCATCACCAAAATAAGTCGTCCAACAAACGTTCTTCGACAGTCTTACGATCACGGTGTATCGGATTACGAGTACGTGAACTTTCAGCTTCTTGTTGCAACGATTGATGATACCAAACAACTTGTGTAAGACTATCTTTATCAACAACTCATCACAACCCAATCTCTTAATAAAATATTATTATCTATCTCCTCCACCTACACAACCAATAAATACAACCAATCTATATTTTTTCATCATTTATCAACAACCCAACCAATTTATACTAAATATTAAAAATTACAAAAGACAAAAGAAAAAAAAAACAAATTACCCAAACGAACCATATACACATTGATAATACGAAACTGAATCTTTTTCCCACACTTTACCAAAGTGACAAAAAAATGTCATTTTCAACCCGTGTGGTGTCTTTGTCTACTTTTTGTATGCATGTAAACCTTAAGATAAGTTATCAATTGTGTTGTAAGCACATGCATGCATACAAACGTTTCTTTGCTAAAGGAAGCTAGAACTCGTAACCTTTCTTTGCTAAACGCATCAAAGAACCTGATGTGAGTAAACCAAGATGATGAAATGTTTTATAATCTTCTTTCAACTTTCTATCCAATGTGTTTTATTTCATGATGCAAGTGGTTTTCTAAGTGTAATTGATAGATAATATTAGTAATTATTTATAAACTTGTTCTGCATGATCAATGTGAATGCTTAAATCCTATAAACCTTCCTAAGGAGTTCCTTTTACAATACTCATTCTCGCTCACCATCTTCCTCGCTCACCATCTTCAATCTTCAACACCTAGCTCACCATCTTCCTCGCTCACCATCTTCAAGCATTCAGCCACCATTGCAGTACCTCGCCCACGCCCAGGGCCACGCCCAGCAAGCAGTCTCGCCTAGGGCCACGCCCAGAGCCTTGCCACAAAAAAGCCACAAAGGCAGATTGTGTGTTGGCAATCTTGGGTTGCCAAGTGATCTAGGTTGCTTCATTAGGTTGCTTATTTTTAATATAATATTGTTTTTTATATCCTTTTTGTCCTTCAATAGGTTGGCAACCTATACGAATAAACATAGTCTAATCAACAAAATGTCACTCAAATCATCTTCATCAGATGCATTCGAAAAAGAATTATCACCGGACATTTTGATAGAAAGTATGTGTTTCTAATAAAGAAAGTTGTGTGAAAATTTTAAAATAAACTATTATTTATAGTGTTTAAAAAGTTTAATTTGGAGTTAAAAGAATTTTTTTTTAAAAAGTAGTCATTTAATAATGGCAATATTCTTTTTTCCCCTTCTTCAACAAGCTTACGCACGCCACAAAACTCACTCAACCACTAGCGCTACCTCGCACTGGCGAGCTTCTCACGTTAGGGTACCAGCGCTCTAATACATTTTTTTTCTTAGATGTCGTAGCCTTTATAGTTTTTACTTTAATCTTTCACTTTTGTGAGGCATGTGCATGTGTTTCCAACTTATGATGGGACAATTTCAATTCCTAACTTTTGACCTTATAGTATTATTTAAAATGGTTGGCGCTATCCTTATTTTCATATTTTTCAGGACTAAAAAATAAAAATAAACATAAAAAGAAACAATAACAATACTACTGTACAAGTATAATAAACATATCACAAATTCTTTTGTAGCCATTTATCGCCATATGTGCTTGTGCTTGTGCTTGTGCTTGTGCTTGTGCTTTCTTTTGGAATAACTTTACATGGATCCTTGTAACAAATTCTAAGTTGCAACTTAAAACTTCATTTCTAACTAAAACTTCTAATTTAGAATTTCTAACTAATAACTCGGAGAAAGCTTCATCTCGGCCTTACACTTATGACTCTTTTGTTGAGTTTATGATATATAAAATACAATAAAACATAAAGACATCAAGAGTAGACAGCGGAAGACTAAAGATCATAACAAATAAATTAATTAACTGAAAGTATGCGTAACGTACCTCTTGCGAATGTCAGATCCCTTGAGCAAAACAAAGGAATGGTTTGAAGAGTTGTCCCTTACCGTTTTACAACTCAAACCAATATGGTGTAAGAATAGTGTCTTACTACCACGTTCTTGTACACACGAATTAACCAACGAATCAAGCGATTGCTAGATCTAACACAAGTCCTCGTTTAAGAAAAACGAAACCAAACTCCCTTACTAATGGGGTGTTCGGCCGAATAGGGACAAGAGAGAGGAGAGGAGAGATCTAGGGTTAATTCAATGCACAAGTGTATGAAACCCTAGAACCTAACCCTCTTTATATACTAGTAGGAAAACTTTGGGAACAAGTTTATGAATTAGGCCTTGGAAAGGCCCCTATGGCCGGCCACTATGCAAAGCACAAAGGGAATCCATAACTTTTCCTAGTTTTCCATTTCTAGTCATTTCTCTTTTCATTTAACGGTCGTTAGTCATTTTTCCGTTAAATACTTAACGATCGTTAACCGGACTTAATGTGCAATAATTAATCGTCAACATAAACATTAATTATTAACTTTAATTCTCATTCGCTAATGTGTGCAATCCCGTGGTCACGAGTTCGAATCCGGACATTCACATGTTTGTAAATATATACATTTCCAACAGCTTCCACTTGGATATGTTTACAAAACGTGAAATGACATTGGTTAGCGTCTAGCAACACGCCAATGCCCCCGGTACAACTCGTGTATGGTTTTCTGGAGAAAACCAAATTTGATGATTCATCATCATATTCATCCTTTTGTTTCTAATACCATGTTAATAAGAATATGGATCTTACTCATTTCTTAATTAACTATTCTGTTTCTCGCTTTATATGATTGATTAAGATTACCAATTCTTCTGAACATATTCCAGAAGACCTTGGGTATGGCCATACAAACAGCTTAACAATCCTACGAGGCCCAAGTATTATACTTCAAAATAAATTTGAAGGAAACAAATCCCATTTTGACTACAAGTATGATTCATAAATTTCGCAAACTCTTCGAAAACAACCCTTATAACTACCAGATTCATTATAGCGTTAGATTGCTTCACAAAATGCACTACATCCATGACATATCTCTTGTATCTCAAGTCAGAGGATAAATATTCATGATATACTTAATGACAGATCCATAAAGTATTATCATGCGGGTGGGATAAGTCCTATACTCAATACATTGAATATCATCTGAAATTAGTCATGCTACGCATCAATATACTTTCAAGTATATCCTAACTAATACTCAGATTTGTCTTAATTCAATATCATTCCCATGTTATTGATTGACAACGGACTATTTAGAATAACTTAAGTTATTCAAGGATTTAAACATGTAAATATAGGATAACATCATAATAAATGAACAATAAACATAACAAAATATTTTATTTCATTTCAATAATAATGTTTAGAATATCCTTTTATCCAAATACTAAATAGATCAATGCATGATAATTCTTAGTTAATGAATTTTGCCACAAGTCATGCAACTCATACTTGTTGACAAGGCATAATTTCAACTAACTTTGATCTATAGGAATTGTGAGAATCCTTATTTCAAGAATTCAATAAGTGAATTTCTTGTATATGTTTACACATATCTTGATATTGTCATATCATTCCATAAGGTGCGTGATAACCTGAACCACCCTTTTATGACAATTATCTTTCAAAACCTTAAAGTTTTAAAGTATTCTTTATTCTTTAATGTATAATGCAACTATGCTCTTAGTTGAGCATAACTAATCAACATGGTCATCATCAAGGATACCATTACTAGAATTGAGTGTCATCTCAATTATACTAGCATCATTGTATACAACAATATGCTCTTTAAACATCCGTAAACATATGAACAGTTATAGTGTAATGTTGGTGCCTACCAAAACTCAAGTTTTGATTGCAATGACAATTATGAAACAAATTGTCATATTTTCATCCATAGAATCTAGGAGCATCTCCAGACTGTGGAATGTGATTCTAAATCCAAACATATTTCCTTTTAAAATATTTATTACACTAACAACTTTCAATGTTGTCAAATCATCTTGTAATCAAGCATGACACAACAATCTTACAACATTATGTACATGATGAATCTTCAAGTTAGACTTTAAGATCTTATTATATATCCATCATGTTCTATTAGACTCATTTATTTTACCGCATATGTTTATAGTAATAAACATATATTCCAAGGTTGTATGTCATATTTCCAAATCTTACAAACAAAGTTTCATTCCCAACTAAAACTTAATTTAGGTGGAATGTAGTTGCCCATACAACATATAAGATTTAAGAAAATAATACTCCCACTAGCTTTCAGGAATACTTATGAGCTTATCTTATTTTAATCATTAAATCAAACATGGATTTAATATTAAACATAAGAATCATCTCCTAGATGCATGCATATGTACATATTCAAAGATTATTTGAATTCATAAAAACTCCTTTGCATTACTTATCGTCCTCGCAAAAGTAATTCCAGAACAAAGATTTTTGATATTCATTGTCAAAGTTTCATATCAATGAAACTAAGTATGACAATTATAATCTTGATACTTCTATTTAATGTATCTAGGAAAGAATATTCAATCATAGTTAATTGCTTAAGTATGATTGATATTATCATCACTAGACATACATTAAATACATGTACAATATTGTCCATATGATTTCTACACAAAGATTTAAACCACTAGGGCTTCCATCCTTTGAAGAAACTCATTTTCATTTATTAAGATAAATCAAGTATCTAAAGTTGATTATCTTTATGGACAACATCTCTACATTCATAGTATGATTGATTTTCCACAATTCAACATTTGGTAAATTTATCATTATGATTAACAGGCTTACCATGATCCTGTAACTCATATTCCTCAGCATATTAAATATCTGAGATATCCTTACGGATCTATGAATGATAATTCCATCTATTAAGGTCTATCATTTTCATGTTTAGCTTCATCATGATATTTGCTAGTGCATTTTAGAAGATTATGTATTTTGTAATTCAATCTTTCAAGATCTAAACAAAACTCCCACTTGCCTTTAAAAATTTAAAGATTACCTTTAAATAGTTTAGCAAGTAGAGCAACAATACATTGTTTTCTTTTGGGATATTACAAAAAACATTGACAGTTCCTAACATTAGTTTGTTACAACTCACTCTATAAGCAGTTTAACAAATTCAGAACTTCATTTATAAGACTTAATGTGATTCATCACATTCCACAAACAAATGGTGTCTTATTAATCTTCTAGGTTGGAGTCTTATTGAGTATATTCAATCTATACTCAATCTACTAACCTTGATAACTTTTGGAAGAAACTATAGTTATCTTTGAATTAAACAATGCCAATAGATTTTGATTCTTCTAACTGAACATACCATAAAACTATGGTATTTCCTTAGAATTTAATATTGTAAGATTAATCTAACAATATTTAAGATAACCATCTATTCTTTGGTTTATCATATTTACCAACAAAGTAAAACTTAATGGTACAATAGAATTACCAAGTTAATTGCATGCATTATAACACAAGTATTTTTGACCAAGTCAAAAGACATATCAGTTATAATCTCACTATACGTTATAAGTCATTTGATCAACTCATTGACTTCATGCATATGTCTTAAAACATAGCAAGTTAATTTCTTACTTTATATTGTAAGTCTTTAAAAGACTTCATGTTTGTGACTTTACAAAATCATAAACATTTATAATTAAAGTAATTATGAACACCACCTCAGGTTTCAATTAATATTTCAAGTTAATATTTACTACATATATTTAAGTCATTCAACGAATACTTAAATTCAAAGTAGTATTAGATTACTTCATTTAATTATGTCATTCCATGAAATGTTCAACGTGCAAAATCATCCATGCTCGTTCTCACGACACGTGGATATTTTACCTTGGGCTACAATCTAGTTCACGTTCTCACGTAACATAAATTGTAACTACAAGTGTTTCTTAAATATTGAATGACATAAATATTTAAAATAAAGTAGTCTTTGTTATCATCTTGACACATGTTCTTAATAGGGCAATCATACATATATAAATGTATACTTCCTATTAGAACGTTATTCTCTTACTTTACAGTCAAGAGAATCATTTTAAATCATATTAATATGTATTGTACCTTGCACACAATAAAGATTTCTCCCACTTGTGCATGGAACAATATCATGTAACATATAAACAACACGATACACGTTCGTTTATTTGATTAATATGATTTGTGTCATAGATATAACTAGTAGATATAGGACTATATTGATTTGCAAGGAAACGCACATGACAATCCTTAAAAAACATAAGTGCCTACAATTGGAAAGTAATTATCTTTGAAGATAATCTGGGTTACTACACAGGAAATAAGGCTTGTAGCTCCCACTGAATTAGAAATTATTAAAGCAACTTCTTATTCAGTAATGCAACACAAATGCTCCCACTGAATCTGACAACATTGTAAGTGTTGCATAACCAGTGAAAACAACTTGCTTGCTTTTTACTTTTCTACACCTTTAAAGAACCATACGTAATCATTACTAAGGTACTAAAAGGTGTATTTTACTCTTTGAATGATGGGTTATCCATCAATGTTATTAACTTGAAAAATTGGGTATGCAATTTCTTCCTTAATAGGCCTACCATCCCCATATTGGTATGTAGTACCTTTAAAGGCTAAAGCAAAATAACTAGATAAAATATGCTAGTTTGCCTTTTACCAATTTTTGCGTTAATTTGTATAGCTTCTAATTTTGTAACTCACATACATATTTTCCAGTTAACCAACATTCATGTTGTTACAAAAGGATTCATTCACCAAATGAAGGTAATGAAAGCTTTATGAAGAATAAGATGTGCAATTCATTGCTATGAGTTACATTTAGAATTTAGACAATTCAAATGTTCCTATTATACCTTTCTCATTCATGAAAAGGAATAGGATTGAGTCTCATGCTTCTCCCATGGAAAAGAGACTTCGTTTGTCTTTTCGGTAAATTATTCTCGATCAAACATTTGTTTGAAAGCAGAATGGATCAATTTACTGATCAAAGACTAAACATCGTTTACGGTTAAATGTTGCATTTATACATTCAAAAGAATTACAAAATTCAATTTTAGTATTTTCGATAATTTTCCTTTTCAATAAACAATTAAATACCCAAGGTTCATAGTCATATAACCAATTAATATTTATTGAAAACTAGGATCCAAATTGTCATAATTTCATCACGTCAGTTGATCTGCTAGTAATGAACCTTATACAAAATGGTAGAGCATTTGCTCAATTGCCAATATCAATTGCAATTCCTAGATTTATGGGATTTACATATAGCCAATATCAATCGCCATGTAAACATGTTTTATCCCATCTTATGCCTTGAGTTGCCAGTTCTAACTCAATTAAGTTGTCCAACTTAAGAAACTGCAAAATCGTCCATGCCCGTTCTCACGACACGTGGACATTTTACCCTTTGATTAAGATCTAAGTCACGATCTCACGCAAATAAAATGTAATCTTAGGTGTTTCCGTTTCGCTGGATGGCATATAACTTAAATTAAAGGGTAATAGTTTTGATGTCAAATCAAATATGTACAAAGATGTCATGCATTCATCTTCGTAGCATAGTTTTTATTAAAACATTTATATCTTGTTTTAATGTATAAGCTTTTCATCATCAAACTTTAATTGAGGTATTGGATTCACCAATCAAGGAATTTAGTGTTAATTATCATCCATTATACCGTACTTTTGCATAAGTGTAAACACTTAGTGTTTTGGGTAATTGCCACCAAAGTCGCGCATGGAATTAAAACTAATTCGCCCTTAAGATGAGCTTGCACATTTAATGGCTTACTAAGTAGCTTCATTCGAACTTACAGGCAGAGGACCAGTGCAGCTAAAG
This sequence comes from Chrysanthemum makinoi, assembly GCA_910596185.1. Lineage (NCBI taxonomy): Eukaryota > Viridiplantae > Streptophyta > Magnoliopsida > Asterales > Asteraceae > Chrysanthemum > Chrysanthemum makinoi. The sequence continues at coordinate 325,682,375 of OU343225.1, read as the reverse complement.
CACAACCTTAGACATCCTTTCAGTGTGACTATGCGCACTTCTTTAAACCCCTTTTATTAGTTCATTCTCATGGGTGAGCCGTTCAGCCATTTGTACCAAAGTCATCAATCAATTAAACGATTATGATTACTATGCTTAAAAATACATGTTTCACCATTGTTTAGGTTAATTTATTTTTCTTGTAAAAATACCCTTGTTACACATAACAAACAAGCAAGTATTTATAAAAATAAACAAATAAACAATGAATGCATAACAAATAAAAGTCATGCATATCAAATAGCCACATGCAAACGTTTTTGATAAATCCTATTAATAACCAATTCTAGATCTGTCAATATGCATATATTTAATTAAGACTTTCACCCGTTTTCATCTATGTACAAAGTGAGCCACATGCATCGATTCATCGATTGCGTAAGTCAAAATTAAACATATACCACATAGCACATAATTGATTAAATAATAATTATTGAGGTCTTTCCCAATTTTAGATCTATCATAATTTTATGTATATCACTTAAACAAGAAACATACAATAAAAGCAAATCCATGATAAAACATGCATGTAATTATCATGGACATAAAATTACACTTAACAATTAATGCAATTAAACAGAGTTACGCATATACACATAAAGTTGCATGCATCTTAGGGTTTCTAATCCAATTAAAACAATAGTTTACAAAACCCTAATTAGGGCACCAAATAAAACGCCCCCCTCAAAATTAGGGTTTAGGTTTTGCAAACCCTAGATCTAAGCATACAAATAATAACACATTCATGTTTATTTTAATTATGTGTTTCAGGAATTAATTACTTGTTATACAAGGCTCGTGATGCCACTGTTGAGTTTATGATATATAAAATACAATAAAACATAAAGACATCAAGAGCACACAGCGGAAGACTAAAGATCATAACAAATAAATTAATTAACTGAAAGTATGCGTAACGTACCTCTTGCGAATGTCAGATCCCTTGAGCAAAACAAAGGAATGGTTTGAAGAGTTGTCCCTTACCGTTTTACAACTCAAACCAATATGGTGTAAGAATAGTGTCTTACTACCACGTTCTTGTACACACGAATTAACCAACGAATCAAGCGATTGCTAGATCTAACACAAGTCCTCGTTTAAGAAAAAACGAAACCAAACTCCCTTACTAATGGGGTGTTCGGCCGAATAGGGACAAGAGAGAGGAGAGGAGATATCTAGGGTTAATTCAATGCACAAGTGTATGAAACCCTAGAACCTAACCCTCTTTATATACTAGTAGGGAAACTTTGGGAACATGTTTATGAATTAGGCCTTGGAAAGGCCTCTATGGCCGGCCACTATGCAAAGCCCAAAGGGAATCCATAACTTTTCCAAGTTTTCCATTTCTAGTCCTTTCTCTTTTCATTTAACGGTCGTTAGTCATTTTTCCGTTAAATACTTAACGATCGTTAACCGGACTTAATGTGCAATAATTAATCGTAAACATAAACATTAATTATTAACTTTAATTCTCATTCGCTAATGTGTTCAATCCCGTGGTCACGAGTTCGAATCCGGACATTCACATGTTTGTAAATATATACATTTCCAACATCTTTCACTGGATGCTTCAAAACAAAGAAATACTGCACCTCCTCATGTGTAGCCTAGTTGTAAGTTTGCAGGATGAGATCATTTGAAAGTAACTTAGGTTCAGTTATGATCTCGGGCAATAAGGAACCCAATTTTTGAGATAAAATCATTGAAGAGAATGAATAAATTGGTTAAACCAATGTCTTAGGGAATCGCTAGGTGAGCTTGATTTACCACTCACATGATGGACTTGACAAAAATCTAGCTTTACCGGTTAGGATTGCATAAAAGATACATTTTATTATCCGAGAGATATTTCTATTAGTCGATAGTTATTACCCTGGTTGGAGGCTTAGGTCCATTAGGGTTTTTTATGCATTGTATCTATAAATACTCAATCAATAAACATTTATCCTGCAGGGTTTTCTATATTCTAACTTGGTATCCGAGCAGATCGATCATCTGACCAAATTGGCCTGGAACCGACGCCTTTATGTCACCCCGTCAAACCCTAACGACATTCCTTAGTCCTTAAAAAAAATCAGCTTCAACATTATTTGTTCGTTGTTTCGACCATAACTCCCAAACCGTAATGAGTTAACTGATGTCGTCAGCGCTAATGGTTTCTGTGAAAAACTAGAAGGGGGGGTTGAATAGTTTTACCAATTTAAAACTTCCTTTTAAATATTTAGATCGACTTATGTCTATCCATTTGATTGTTTATGTTGGACGTTGATAGATGGATATATAAACGTGAAATGAAATATAAAGAGTAAGAAGCACATCACCACAACACAAGTTATTTATAGTGGTTCGGCTACAAGGACACCTTCCTTGCCCTACTCCACTCCCCGAGTCACCTACTCGAGAGTTCGTAAGCACTACACCAACTCCTTGTGGTGGAGAAGCCTTCACAACGTTGCTTAACCTTTTTCCGGTACAAAGCTAAATACCGAGTTCTTTCACACCAAGGCGAACCACACCTAACACAACGTCGCCTACCCTTTATACGGTGCTAGGCTAACCACCGAGTTCTTTCACACCTTAGGAGAACTAATCCTATCACAACGTCGCCTACCCTTTATTAGGTACTAGGCTAAGCACCTTAGTTCTTTCACACCTTAGGTGAACTACACCTTCACGACACAACACCTAATCTCAAGGAGATCTACTCCTTGTTACAACACCATCAAGGATATCACCATCCTTGTAGATAAACAAATACACATATGTATAACGATGCACCTCATCGATTATACGACCTAAGCATTCTCCCCAAATGCTACTTGATTTGATCCTTTGGCATCCTTCACTAATGCCTTTGACACAACGTTTGGCACCCTTCACTAATGCCTTCGTCTTGACACCTTTAGCATCCTTCACTAATGCTTTTGACACAACGTTTGGCACCATTCACTAATGCCTTCGTCTTGACACCTTTAGCATCCTTCAATAATGCTTTGACACGGATGATGAGCACCTTTCACTAATGCTTTCATCTTGACACTTTCGGCATTCTTCACTAATGCCTTCAACCCAACATCTATGGAGAAAGGAAGAACTATCAACAAGAGAACCTTAGTAGTCTTGATGATGACGAAGCATGGCAACTCATGGACTTGAGCTTGCACGTCTTCAAGAGGTGGTGATCTCTCCTTTAAGAGGAACCTAGTAGATCACACAAAACAAAAGACAAACTACATAGATCACTTAGATCCGAGGTTAGAGGGTTAGAATACTTTGGGGAAGTATGTGTGAAAAACCATGTGTAGAGAGAAATAAATGGCTCTCTATTTATAGAGAAAATTCTCTTCGGTTCCCCGGATCCCACGGATCCCTACCACAAGGGATCCGCTAGCACAAAGCTAGGATCCGTGGTCCTCCTCTTTGCCCATGGGTATTTTTGGTTATGGGTCATGGGTTATGGGTTGATCCATGGTTTTCTTTCTAGATACAATGAACTTGGTTAAGTGGTATATATAAAACCATGGGTTATGGATCAAAACCATTTGCTAGTATTTTACCCATTTAGTATATACTTGTATTTACCAATTTTAGCATACACTTAGTTTTTACCCATTTTAGTATACTTAGTTTAAGTATATGTTTAACCCAATATGTAAACACTAGTTGTTGTACATATGTATCTAAATCATAAAATCACTTATACTTGTTTTAGTGTTTTATGTGACAACTTAATTGTGTTAGAAAACTATTAACTCAAACTATTTACGTACTCTATTTGTTTCGTTAAAATGATTTTACTTTTGTTATCGACAAAACATTAGAAGATCGTAAAATATAAATAAACGTTTTTACGGCTTATTTGTATTAACAGTTTCATAATCAAATTCCAAAAAAAAGTATACCTGAATCGCCTGATTAGCTATAGCAACATTCTGTCACGAGCTTAAACAATCTGTCGGGTTCGGAAAAAATAAACGACTCATTGTTTTGCTTATAATTCTCAAATCGCTTAGAGTTTGCTTATTCCGTCATTGGTCGTGGATTCGTAATTAAATTCTGAAGAAAATGCTATCGGAATCGCCGCCTTCACTGATCGGACGCGTGTTCAAGCTTCGTTATAAGTCTCAACTATCATATACATACTATCTTTACCTTTATCTTTAGTGTTTTTAGTTTTCTTTTCCAGCCGCGATTTCGCCTCTCAGACGTCGGAGGAATATTAGTTGATAGATTTGGCCCAATCTCGGTTGTGAGCTCATGATCCATTAGGGTTTTCTATGTAGAGTAACGATCAAATGAGAAATAAAATTAAAATGAGAAGGGTAAGAAGAAATCAAAACCGCACATTTCAGATGCACTTACAAATATAGATGCATCTCCAATAAATTTCTCAACCTTATTTAAAATGTGTAGTTCAAATTTTTTCTTATTCTTCTCATTTCAAATTTTGTTCTTACTAGATCTCTTCCCTTTCTATGTATTGTAATATGTAAATACTTAATTAATAAACATGATATCTTACGGTGTTTTGTATATTCTAACAAATCCAACATTTTATTCTTATTGAGATGAGAAAAGCTCAATGAAGATAAACAATTTTTATAGACAATGACATTTTAACCAACCAATTCAATTTTATCGTACATTGTCGAAATTTTAAAGCTTATTTTACAGAATACTAGTAGACGTGAAAGCCAAAACATTGTTGGTTGGTTAATACTCTAAATCAAATAGAAAAAAATATTGAGTTGAGCTTATCTTGTGACATGTGAATGGAATTGTGGTCTTGTAGAGGTGACATAGAAGAAAACACGAGTAAGGTTTTAGGGAAGATTATAAGAAAATGATATGAAGACAAGTGAAATTTTGGAAGTTAGTGTGTTATTTTTGTTGAGGGACTGAAAACCACAATTTTTTCTTTTATAAGGGCTGGTTTGGTCACAGATTGTCATCTCTTATCCAATTATCTATTGACAAGTCGACTCCTATCATTCATATATTTTTAATTTTTTTATCATCGAATTTAAAGAAAAAGGTTATGCACATTATTGATTATTGAATGCACTTCTATAGATTTTTTTAGAAAAACAACAATATATTACCATAAAAGAAACAATACAAACAAACGGCCTTCCTCTTCTCTAAACGAGACGATTAAAGAGAGACGAGCTTGAAAAAAAACAATACAAAGAACTAATCTAACATTCTCACATACAGCAATACAATAAGTTGATAAATACTTATGTTGTCATTGTGTTGCGATGATTAAATCAATAGTATAAATAATAAATTAAGAGGCAAGTACATAAATTTGATATGAAAATTAGCTTTTGGTTTTAAAAATTGATATTAAGAAAAGATTTGCTACAAGTATAACAGAATTTAATGATAGTTATGGCATAAAATGGACAACAAATCCACATCAATGAAAGCATGGAAAATTTTGTTTTTTGTTTCTAATGTAATGGGATTATTTGGAGTCACATGATTTAAGAATGTTTGAGGTGATTATTCTTGTTAGAAAGGATATACAATGAGTGAACTGGAATGATAGAAAATGAGAGATTTGTCTTTCGATAAACTAGTTGGCATGTCGTTGCAAGAATTATTTTTCTAGAAAAAACAAATATAAAACGTGCTACCAATATATAACTCAGTGTCGTACGCATGAATTTGTCACAGCGTATGAACAAAAAAGTTGGAAAAGTTTAAGCACTTAGTATTAAACTCTCGTTACGCATTCACATCAACTTAACACAACACTACGGCTCAACTGAACGCATAACCATTGATAACTCGTATTCCAAAAGCCCCAAAAGAATTGAAAAAACCTAACAAATCGAAGTGCTATAACGAATTAACAAATTAATTAAAAATAAATTCACATGTTCATATATCTATCTATCTATCTATACTAATAAAATAGAGTTTTTAGCTTCCTATTAATTAATTTTTTCCTAAAATAGCTTCTAAGTTGACGCTGACACGTGTACAAGAGCCATTTTGAAATCATGGGAAGAGCCATTTTGAAATCATGGATTCAAAAATACTGTTTTATTATCTTTCGAAAGTGCATGTGTTTTGCATATCTTTGACTACACATTAATTTAGACAAAGCAGCAATTAATATTGAAAATCGTTATATTAGGAGAGGTTTAATGAGTTGTTCATTTAAAACCGTATTTTGAGTATGCTAGGCATGCAAAACATCTTTCCTTTATACACTCCATTTATAACTTTGTATTAGAGCATCTACTATGGTGGTTCATGAAAAGGTTTATAAAATGATGAAGAGGTTTAAGAACTTATAAACCATAGTGAGCAATATATTTCAAGCTTATGTGTCATGAAGAGATCTAAGATATTGAACTTATTCATAATTTAATGCATTTGATTATATGTGATGTTTATATCACTTGAAAAGGTTTATAACATAGTGGAAATAGGTTTATAAAACAAAAAGGATTATAATTTAATGTCATAACACAAGTATAAACCTTTTAAAAGGTTTACCATAATGAATGGCCTTAGAACTTTTAATAAATATTAAAATGAAAACAGTTATTTGTTCAAAATATTTAAATGAAAACTGCTATACTTATATTCAAAGTTAGCAATTAATTGTTACAATAGTGTGACGAAGTCAATTTTTTTTGGAGAATTTCATATATATCCCTCTTTTGCTTCAAAATTTCATATATATCCAATCTAACTTAAAAATTACATATATATCCAATTTAAAACTTAAAATTTCATATATATTCAACAAAAAATAAAAATTACATATATATCCAATTTAAAACTAAAAATTATCATATATGTCCAATTACCTAACTTATATATAATTAAAACCTTAAATTACATATTAAATATCATTTGATGTTTAAATGACTATTATACCATTGTTTCTTTTTTCATTATAATCACACATAGGGTTGTTAGTCGGGTCGGGTTCGGATCAATTCGGGTCGAGGCTAAAAAAAACATACCCAAACTTGACCCTAACCAGTTTTAAATGGAGTCGGATCCAATAAATTTTTTATGCCCGAACCCAAATTTGACCCGTCCCGAATTGACCCGACTAACCCGACCCCATTAACACCCTTATGTGTGATTATAATGAAAAGAGAAACAATGATATAATGGTTATTTAAAAATCAAATGATATTTAATATGTATTTTAAGGTTTTAATTATATATAAATGGGGTATTTGGACATATATGTAATTTTAAATTTTAGATTGGATATATATGTAATTTTTAAGTTAAATTAGATATATATAAAATTTTAAGTTTTAAATTGGATATATATGTAATTTTTAAGTTAGGTTGGATATATATGAAATTTTGAAGCAAAAAAGGGATATATATGAAATTCTCCCCTTTTTTTTATTAAACCAAGACAATCTTATGAGTAACATTAAACTTTATAATTGTTCAGGAAAGTATTTGATAAGTTGTAAGTTTGTGAAGTAAGTTTTATTCAAATTTAAAATTGTTCAGAAAAAGAGCGTTTGATAATAAAGGTATTAATCCTTATGTTTTCCAAAGTTACAGCTAATCAATCTATTATACTAAAGTAAGTTTTATTCCTATTTTTTTTCAAAGTTACAGCTAATCAATCTATTCTAATTTTGAAATTTCAAACGTTTATTAAAAATAGTGAATCAAACGAGGAACCGAATTATGTGTTTGCCAGTATTTTCACCATCTTCGACCGCCAACTAAATACCATCAAGGGTTATTTCTTATACCGAGGTAACATCGTTTATAAGGGTTTATTTCGACGTGAGTATTTATGAACAACCTCTGGCTTTGGATTGATTTAGATTTTATATTCGAATAGATACATGTATCTCATTGCGTAAGTTAAGGTTTGATTTTTGTGTTGTTCTTGATAAAAAAAATGTATTTGTGCATGGCTATGAATGTTCAAGGTACGATGATTAGGCGAATATTTGGAGATTTGGTAACAAAGTTATCATAGGGGGTGTTTGGTTGCTAAAGGGAATCACTCTTTTAATGAGAATGGGAATGGGTTTTGATACCCACCATGCTTGGTGGGTTTAGAAGATACTTATATTTGTGGGTTTGATACCCACTTTTTAGTACTCACTCCGTCCCATATTAACTGCCCTGTTTGACTTTTCAAAGTCTTTTTTTTTTCAACTTTGACCTTGAATATTTTTATTTGTGTTATATAATACTTGATGCAAAATATATGAATAGAATGGAGGTTTAATTGTATTTTCATTGATATAACTTTCATCAAGTATTATATAACACAAACAAAAATATTTAAGGTCAAAGTTGACAAAGAAAGACTTAAAAAAGTCAAACAGGACAGTCAATATGTGACGGAGGTAGTAATAAACACACTAAGTAAACATTATGTATTAGGAATAAAAGTCATTCCTATATTTCAAACCCTTAAACTAAATGCACCCATAGTTTTATTCACTCATTTCTTTTACATTTGTGTCCCTTTTTTGATATAGGTAGATAGATATGGTGAAGCTCTGCAAATCTTCTATGAGTAACATTAAACTTTATAATAAAAGATACTACCAACAAAAAGTTTGTGTAGGAAAGTATTTGATATGTTGGAAGTTTGTGAATTAAGTTTTATTCAAATTTAAAATTGTTCAGGAAAAGAGTGTTTGATAATAAAGGTATCAATCCTTATTTTTTTCAAAGTTACAGTTAATCAATCTATTCTAACTTTGAAAGTTACAGCTAATCAATCTATTTTATAGTAAGTTTTATTCCTATTTTTTTTCCAAAGTAACTTACTAATCAATCTATTCTAATTTTTAAATTTCAAACGTTTATTAAAAATAGTTAATCAAATGAGGAACCAAATTATGTGTTTGCCAGTATTTCCACCATTTTCGCAGCCGACTAAATATCATCTCTAAGGGTTATTTCTTATATCGAGGTAACGTCGTTTATGAAGGTTTATTTCGATGTGAGTATTTTTGAACAACCTTTGGCTTTGGATTGATTTAGATTTTATATTCGAATTGCGTAAATTATGGTTTGATTTTTGTGTTGTTCTTGATAAAAAAAATGTATTTGTGCATGGCTATGAATGTTCAAGGTATGATGATTAGGCGAAGATTTGGAGATTTGGTAACGAAGTTATCATAAGGGGTGTTTGGTTGCTAAAGGGAATCACTCTTTTAATGAGAATGGGAATGGGTTTTGATACCCACCATGCTTGGTGGGTTGAGAAGATACTTATATTTGTGGGTTTGATACCCATTTTTTAGTACTACCTCCGTCCCAAAATTATAGTCCCCGTTTGACTTTTTTGGTCTTTCTCTTTCAACTTTGACCATAAATATTTTCGTTTATGTTATACAATAGTTGATGAAAATTATACCAAATGAAATACATTAAAAACTCAATCCATTAATATATTTTGCATCAAATATTATATAACACAAAAAAAAATACTTAAGGTCAAAGTGGTAAAAGAAAGACCGAAAAAATAGAAAGGGGAATATAATTTTGGGACGGAGGGAGTAATAAATACACTAACTAAACATTATGTATTAGGAATGAAAGTTATTCCTATATTTCAAACCCTTAAACTAAACGCACCCATAGTTTTATTCACTCACTTCTTTTACATGTGGTTTTTCCTATTGTCTAACTACATAACACACAAATTATTATCTATTTTATAACGTTTCTTTAAGATACCCGTGAATTTCACGGGTCTTTTAGCTAGTTAAGCTATAAACCAAACTCAAGACTGCTTCTTTCACCTTTTATGATTCACCGGAAATTTGAGCCTTTATAAGATTTCGGTTCACATTAAAACAAAAAGCCGCAAATTTGTAATATCATTGACATAAGGGTTCTCAAGATACAATATAACTGAATTATTTAAGACAAAAAAACTTTGTAAATCATCAAGCATTCAAAAAGAAAGACGATGCTTGTGAAACTAACACACAAGCGCAGACAGCTGAAACACTAACTTTATTGCTATAAAAACACGAAAAATACATATGTTGTGGACAGCAGCCGCAGCATGTATTGTATATTTATGTGATGACAGTTGGGGCAGAACGGCCTGTGTATTCTTGCATCTTTGACAGTTTTAGAGCAACCTCCACCTGCGCCCAAACATAACCAAAAGTCAGTTATATTTTACAAAAAATTAAATGAACTTTATCAGACCCAGTCTCGTAAAAAATTAAATAATACTTGATGCAGGTTTCCCAAAATATAAGTGCACGCTTTATTAGAAAAGATGCACCGACTACCCACATTCACATTCTCATTGTGTATAAAGAACGAAAATAGAAATCTTAAGATATGATGATTTACCAGAGGAGCAAGTGCATCCTGGGAGTCTCTTCCAGTCTTGGATGAATCTTTTTCGTATTGCTCAATGTAAAGACGAATTGTGGCACCTTCTGACCCAGTTCCGGATAAACGGAAAACCTACACAACACAGATTTAGATACATTTAGAAGAGTTTGACACTCCTAGCCACCAACTTATATAAAACCGGCATATATATTATTTACTCAATCAGCGTATAAAAACAATCACAGCACCCTCGTCTTACCTTTGATTCAATATTTTCGTGTGTCCATAAGTTACAAATTACTTTTCTAATTGTCCTGTTTCAGTCATTGAACTTTTCGTTTACATCCTAGTCATTTAAGGATGTATTTGTGTCCCGTTTGGGTCAATATGTAAAAAACAAAGCTTTAAAAACTGCCTTGAATATTAATTTATATAAATCAAGGACCCGAAATTACAAAAATAGTACGATGACTAAAACGGGCCAAACAAAAAAGCACCTTGGCATGCAAATAACCCTTCAAAAATTACGGAATAGAAGTATATCAGAAAATGAATGAATCAACTCACCAAACGTGACCCATCTTCAAATAAATAACGAATTCCCTGATTCTTTGAGATGGAACCATCAACAGGATCTTTGTACTCAAATTCATCAGCACTGGCAACATTAGCCACATCTGATCTTATACCCTTTATAGTACTGCATAAATAAATAGCACGAGGTAAATACAGCTGTCTAGACAGTCTGAAACATGGTCAATATTTTATCGCAATTGGGTAAAAAAGAAACGAGTCAAATGGGACTTACGTGTTAACATCACTGAGAGAAGCCTGTAACTTGACCAAGTGAGCCATTAGTTCCTTTGCAGCACCTGCATCAACATTCTACAGAAAGACAAAATACTTCTGATCAATATCAAATTCGCTTTACAAGATTCGGAGTTTTAAAAAAATGATAAAGACCTCGTAGTCATAGCGAGTATAATAGTGGCGCCCATATTTAGCCCAGTGTTGCTTCACAATGTCTTCAACAGACACAAGATTTCCTCCATTGAGACTGTCCTTGTTTTTATAAGCAAGAATGGATAACCAAGCCAACACAGCCCAGATTCCGTCCTTTTCACGGATATGGTCCGATCCTATTAAAAAAAAGTTGTTAAGAATTACATAAGCAGCTGCAAATTTCTTCAAACTAACTAAAAAAGTTCAAGTCCTCTTCACTCATTCGTTATTTGTTCTGTTAACAAGGTGGCAATATCAACCCGTATACTTATGGATGGGTCAAACTGGGTTATGTTTATTTCAAACTGGTCAATGAGGTTTGTGATCGCCCAAGTAATCATTTTATTAAAATATTGAGATTTTGATAATTATACCCAACTGGGCCGTATATAATATATATTAACCCCTCTAATACAACCCACACCTCAACCCCCTTTGACCCGTTAACCGACCCGCCCATCTTGCCACCCTCACTAATGACTGAAAAAATGGATGTGCCGAAGAGTAAAAATACAACGTATCTTTTCAAAGCATAAACTAACAAGAAAAGCAACAGTTTTTTCCTTTTTTTAGTGACAACATAAAGAAGGGAAAACTTTACCAGTTCCGAAACTCTCTTCACCACAAACTGAACATAGACCAGCATCCATCAAATTACCAAAGAATTTCCAGCCGGTTGGTACCTGACGTAATATTGAGAATATGAGAGAGTTTGTTTTGGAAAAACTGTTTAAAAAGCGCTTTTTTTAGTTATATTGTATGTGAAGAAGTACCTCAAAAAACTTCAAGTTCAAACTTTTAGCTACAACATCAAGAGCAGCAGATGTCGGCATGCTCCTACAGGCAGAAATCGTATTTCCAAATTATTTTTTGCTTTCATCGCACTCACATCAAACTATGCACTGATTACATCATGATAATATCAGAAACAGCTTCTAGAGATGTACAAACAGGTCTGGGCCGGTTGAGCCTGAAAGTTGCTTACAGATCCTTGTATCTGATTAAAATCCCCATTTAGGCGGGATCCTGGACAAAGTCGGGTTCAAACCCGAATTTATGGTCCTAAAGCCGAGTCGTTTGAGCCCTTTATGCATAATTGGTTTTTCCATGCAATATAGATGCAACTTTGAATTTGCATATGCTGTTTCATCTTTCTTACAAAATTAAGATGTAATGTAAACTTAAACTTTGTATTTTCAGAGAAACATTTTTAAAAAGATTATATTTTTATCCAACTAATTAAAAATTACACCTGAATGTAAAACATCTTTTGGTTAAAACTGAAAAATATATTTTTCAATCATCAAAATGAAATCTTTTCAAATATCAAGACTGGTCCAGTTAAGGCCCAAATCATTTTCCTCTGAGACTGGCCTTTAGCAACATTTATAGGACGGGGTTTTGACCCATTTGGCCCAAATGGAAAACTCACAATGAAAAACATAAGCAAGTTATATACAAAAATTACCGGGCAACACCCTTTAATCCAGATGAGAAGTAGGGTATGGATTCAACAGCGTTAGCAGCAATGATGGCAACAGAATCTGAAGGGGTGACAAAAAACCTGAAACCAGACAAATTTAAAAAATAAATAAGTATTGCCAACTAAAACTCTTCCAAAAGACTTGATGTGGTTGTTCAAATCTGCATCAAGTAGAGTTTTTGTACCTTTTACCAAGAACCATGTTCCTATCGGCATCACCATCTGCAGCAGCACCAAATTCCGGTGGGTTACTGTCAGGGTTCTTACCCAATCCCATTCGTGAAACCAACTCTTTGGCATACGTTAGGTTGGGATCAGGATGTCCACCACCAAAGTCTTCCTGCTCACATCATACAATAGTTTAGTTAGAAGAAAGTAATACACATGTTTTCTTGCATATAGTGGCTTTTGTTTAGATCGGGTGGATTGGATAAGGGGTCATAACGAGGGATGAGTTCTGTTATTATCACCAAACACAGTAACTATATTTGTATAATTATATAATTAACGTTTTAGTAATGATTACAAAAACAATAATTTTACAGTAACAATTTGACACAAAATATAAAAGACTTCGGAAGTTGTACGCATTAGAAATAACTTTAGGTGGCTTTCACCCATTTGACTTGTTCAACCAATTCAGACACGTACATCTTAAAGCTAAATGCTTTCAGTTTACCAATTTGCCCGTTTAAAAAACACACAATCCACGCCACCTTTAGCTAAAAGCAAACAAAATATGAGATTAAAAAGCAGAAATACCTTTGGTACGCAGTTTATCAATGAGCTCTCTTTTGCACCAAGTTCTTCAACAAATATACGACTTGCATAAGCTCCAGCAACTCCGTGAAGCGCATCATAGCTAATAAATCAGAGCACAATTAGTAACAAACAGATACTTGGAAGCAACTGAAGGCTTAAAAGGAATCAATGATAACAGATAAAGAAAAAAAAGGAAATGCTACACACCAAAAACTAAACTGTGGAGATGCAATTAACTTTTTCATAGACTCAAAGTCAAAAATTGTCCTGAAAAGAATTCAATAAATCATTAGAAGAATAAATAAAATTGATGTCAAACTCACTTCTTTTTTGTGAAATATATATATGAGAAGAAATGAGAGCATACTTCATCAATTTTACATAGTCACTTGCTGAATCAAAAACATCAACGTCAAATTGACCATCAGGACCAGAAAATTTTGAAATGCCAATTGCCGAGATATCCACCTGTATACATATGTCAAGTATATAATAAGATAATGCATGTAATATAATTTTCTTTTACAAAATTTACTGTAGCTTGAGAATTCAGCATTACATCAGGTAGGCCTTCTGCAATAAAATACTCCTTTATTGTTTTTGTGTTCTCGTAGATTTGATCAGTAATTCCTTCAGGTGCTGGTCCACCATTTCCCATATTGTATTTGATTCCAAAATCCTGATAATCGAGCAACAAAAACATAAGTGCCACTATATTTACCACGATTAGAGCTGTCAATAAGAAGTTACAACATACCTCATTGGGACCACCTGGGTTGTGGCTTGCTGTCAATATAAATGCACCATTTGCTTTGGAACCCTGAAACATTTAAGTATTTATGATTAATGTTCATAACGGGTCATTATTAGCATGGGCCATTTGTGTTTTTTTTACAAGATGATAATACAATAATAAACCAAAATCTTTGTTCCCCTATATAGTTACTTTTCAAAAATGAGAAATTGACCCATATGGGTCGAGATTGCCATCTTTAACCATCACCATTGTTTGACAGAGAGAACTATAAATCAGATAAACTTACATCAGCACCAATTCTTTCACGCACAACTGCTGATACAGCAGGTGTTGACAGAAGTCCATTTTGGCCAACCCAAACACTTTTAACTCCATTTGCAGCTGCCATCTTAATTATAATCTGCAGTTTTATAGAAAGAAGAAAAATTAGATGGATAATACAACATAACATGTCCTTTAAAGACCTTTTTAATCATTTAATTTCATCTTAATTGTATCATATTTTATTGAAATATGTTCACTAGAAATAAAGAACCAAGTTGATGCTTCATTGTTGTTAAAGAGCATACATGATATATCAATTAAATACGAGTGGTGCAGCAACTAGTACTGTACATATTATTGTGGCTTGCACATTTTGTTCTTAGGTGGTGTTTGAAATTGAATTAATTGTCTTAATATGAAGGAAAAAAAAATAGAGAAAGTCATACGAAAGTTGTTTGGTTACGACTTATTAGAGAATGATCACTGAAAATACAAAGTGATAAAATATACGGACCTGGATGGCATCCTTTGAATAGTACCGTCCATCACCCGAAACGACGAGTGTAGAACCTGAAAAAAGGAAGAATATATACCATCAATGAAAGATGCATCACGAAAGAAAACTGCATCAGTCAGATAAACAAGGAGTAGCATAGTCCCTACCTTTAACCTTTTCGGCAGAAAGGGCGTTGAATGTTGATTGAACAAAGTTATGCAAGTAATGGGGTTGAGTGAACACTTTAACCTGAAAAAAATCAAGTCAAACCACATTAGTTTGCCAGTTAATATAAAAAATCATGTCCACTAATAGAGGATACATTGCAATAAAAAGTGTATCACATAGATATTGGTCCTTCAAATACACTATTGAGGATGGTTCTATAGTACTAATAGCACAAATTTGTGAAGAGAACATACAAATTAGTAAGTTAAAGATCACACTAACAAACAAACATGTCATGTGAAGATTTCGATGGAGACTTCCTTTGTTAAAAAGGCCAATATAAAGAACATCGTTATTACATTAATGCTGAAGAAACGTAAAATTATTATTATTACATTAATACTGATAACACAAGACAAAGAGAAGGCAATGGTAAGTAACGGACACTCCTTAACATCTATACAGTGTCCAGCATAACTAGTATGCAGTTAAATCCTGGCATATGCACATACTCTTCTAGATAATATCAACACATATAAACAGCATTGCTAGCTAAATGTACTAAAGCAATGCTTAGCACAATGGCTGCACAAGCCCATTCTTGTCTTAAGCAAATATTGTCATGTGCCGCCTCTAAAACTCTAAGTCACAGTTTATAATTTATAGGCGCCCGCTTATACTTATTTATCATATTTTATAAAATAAAGCCTTCAAACTTGACCAAATTTCGAAATGAGGAGACTAAGCTGTAACAACCACTTTGTTAGATCTAATAAGATAGAAGAGGTCTCTAGGGTAGATAATTTATTTGTGCCTTAACAGCAACCACTTCGTTCAACCAACTTGGTAACTAAGGCTCTCCCAGAACCTATATCATATAAATAACAGCTTAATTCAATTACCATCAGAAGTTCTGTGTTTTTTTACGTGTACATGCAAAATACACAGGCTTCTCATTCGAGAACAGAGAATCAAACCCTTTAATGCAAACTTGTCTTAAAATGATACTGAATTGACCTCTTAACACCAAAAGATAACATATTCTATAATGCTACAATTGTCCATAATCCGAAACTGCTTTAAAACTTTTCATCATCCAATCATAGCATTTTCCAAATTCAAAGACAGAAAATATATCACTTTCTCTATGCTAAATTCGTCCATAATCACAATCCGCTCTATACTTTTGATCATACAATCATAGCATTTTCTAGGTAAAAGTTAAAAAATTCTTTACTTATTTCACTCACTATTGTGCTTTACTATACTGTACCTATTAAATCATCTCCACTATCTAAAATAACCACACACAAAAACAAAGTGAACTACTTTTCATTACAAGGAACACTTGAGCTTTCCGGTCCACTAAAGGTGTGTTTGTTTTTACAAAAATGTCTTACAAGCCTCTTACTTAGTCAAACGCGGTCAGATATGTTGCCTCTTACCCAATTAGAGGTGGGTGACTTGTCTTAGCGCCTCTTATGATGTGTAACAGTGTTTTGTTATCATAAATTTATATGTATTTTAAGATAATTTATTTAATGGTTTATTGACTATGTTAAATGTATGATAAAAATGTTTCGTTTTATGTTTATAAAAGTTACTTAGCCATCGCAATGTGATGATTTTATATATAAATTTTGCAAATTGAAATCATTCAGACGATTTAACAAAAACAAACAACATTATTTGATTCACGTTCAAACTTTCTAGCCACCTCTTAACAGTAAGATGTGGTAGTCACATTCAGACTCAACATCTTAAACAACACCTAAATCTACCATCTTCAGATCCACGAAAACAGCAACATTCAAATAACAAACCAATCCAAACACACCGATTAGAAAGTAAAACTCATCTTTTTCCAGCTTTCCCCTAACTTTAAAACAAGTCACTAACTTCCACACTTAAACACGCACAATAACTGATACATATACAGATGGATCAATACTTTTTTATACTTTAATAAACTACTATCAACTTTCCACTCCACTAATTCAACCATGTCCAAATCCGGAAACAAACAACAACATTCGTACAAACCGGATCCAAACACATAAATTCAAATACAGATCTACGAAAACGAATACAGATCAATCAATCAGATCACATTGTAAACATGCATCATCAACGAAATCAATAACTGTAATAACTAATAACCTTCTTCCTGAGACCAGAGGTACCAGGCTTCTGGCCTTCAATTGGCGCCGATTCGACACGTTTCACCGTAAAATTCGCCATTATATTCTCCTGTAACATCATCAACAAATCAATCAATCAATACACAAAGTTTATATATTTCAATTCTACGCACAGATCAATCGAATTAATAACACACAGTAAACGTGTAAATGTGTGTGTTTTTATAACTGAATCAAATCTCAGATCAAATCAAACTTTACACACAGTGAACGTGTAAATGTGCGTGTGTTTATACTAATTAAACTAATTAAAAAACAGATCGAAGCATATATATATAATATATACTGTAATTATTAAGTGAAAATGATATATATGCTTACAACTGATATGTGATTAGTGTGTGTGTGTGTTTTAACTGAATTAGTGTGTGAGAGAGAAAGATGTGCTTACAGAAGGTTGGCGAAGAGTGGAGTGAACTATACGTAATAATAAAGAGAAGAGATGTAGTATGTGTAAAGAGGTGGTTTGATTGATATTGATATTCTATGGTTTATTCTTTGAGAACCCTGTGTTTGGGATTATATAATGAGCGGTTGGTGATGGATCGATACAATAATAATCTAAAATTAGAAGGTAAATAGATCGCAAAAATGAGATACACCTTTTTCGCCTCTCTTGTCTCGATATAACCTCTGATTCTTTTCCTTTTTTGATTTTCTGTCGACGAACAAACAACTTCACCACCGTCAATTTAACATTACATCATTCTTTTCTCTCTTTACAACTAACTTTAGGCTCAGCACTGAAGGTTCAAAACCGAACCGGACCGAAGAAACCGACCGAACCGACAAAAACTGAACCGGACAATAGCCAGTCATTTCAGTTTCGGTTTCAAGTTTTACATGATTTCGGTTTCGGGTCGGTTCGGTTTGGTCCGGTTCGGCCTAAAACCGACAAAAACATACCAAAATACACATAGACCGGCAAAATCAAATCGAACCGACGAAAAACCGAACCGAACCGACAACATTCAGTTCGGTTTCGGCTCGCGTTTTTCATGGTTTTCAGTCCTCGATTTTCTCGTTTCGGGTCAGGTCGGGTCGGGTCGGTTTATGACCGATGCTCTGCCCTAACTAACTTCATCATCAGTTTAGTGTAATAATACAACCAACATTACCACAAAAACATATCCTACTTAAACACAATATACCTCACAAAAACACATCTTCAAGACTCGGTCGTCTAGACGACGGGGTTCTCCCATTTTCGTTAAGACGCGTCGAAGGTGGGTGAAGCTAATAAGGAACGCACGTCCTTGATGTGCCAACGAGGCAAAAGACGCGTTTGTCGTGCTTCTATTACGATTGGTCTAAACATTTATAGTTGTATTATGACATTCATTAATTAACATTTTTGTTGTATGAACTTATCTCCACTATGTATAAATCTCGTAAAGCTTTATAAATATCATACATAATACAAATGCATTAAATTATGAAGAGTTTCAATAGTCTAGACTTTAAATGGTTTACAAGTTCTTAGACTTTTTCATTTTTTTAAAAGCCTTTTCATAAACTATAATAGCGGATGCTTTTATAGCAGCGAGGATGTATAATAGCGTTAATTTATATGTAATCTTTTTTTCTTTTGTGAAGTAAGTGCGGGTGAAAAAAGAGTGTGGATTAAATTGTAATCAAATATTTAATAAATTGCATTATCTTATACGAGTAAAAATATATATTGATCAAACAATATTACTCATTTTGTAAATATTAAAAAAAATGTGTTTTCTTTTTATATGTAGTAGAGATAGGCCGGTGCCAAGATATGCAAACTGATCTTGAGCCTCGTGTAAGGATTTAGTTGGTATGATTTGGTCTCCATTTTTATTTTTTATTTATTTATTTATTTATTTTTTCAAGATTTACAACGTGTTTATACGATATAACATAATTAACCGAGAAGTTAGATTTGTACACCATGTCATCATGAGCCACAACATAGAAGATCAATATTATACATACGCCTAAGACGAGAGGTAATTGTGGGTGAGGAGGCTCACCTTTCAGCATTTCTCATGCGCTACCCTACTATTTGGCTCATTTCTCACGCGTGACTAAAAGGCAAAAGGGGGTGAAAAGTGAGGAGGCTCACCTCTCGGCATTTGTGCAAAGTGATATTTTTTATTATTAATTTTTTGATTTGTGAGTGTGTTTGAGGTATTTTGTATAAGGTGAATATTTTTAATGGTGATGAGGTGAGTTGTGACCATTATGGGTGAAAGCAGGGGCGGAGCCACCTTGCAACTAGTGGGGGGAAATGCCCCCAACAAAGCTTCACCGGAATAGCTAAAATAGTAAGAAAAATGGTTTGTTTTTTTGCAAAAATCAGTGGTGCCCTCAACTTAGAAATTGGAGTGCCCTCTTCAAAAATAAAAATCATCAATTGAATACTCGAATTTTTTGCTCCTGGTCCTGGACATTGTACGCGAAAATGTGGAATGGCATAAAAAGGAGAAGAAGGTTGAAGATGGAAATGGGAAGTTGAGGCTAAAGTCAAATATTGAGAAGTGAATAACATTAAATATAATAAAATATACACAAATAACGATGAAAGCAAAGCATCTACCCAAATACTGTACATCCCCTACTTTATTTATGTTACTTTAGGCTTTTACCTTTTGTGATGGAATGGTAATTACAGTAGTTTCTATATACAAAAGCTTTATTTTTTTTATTGAGATTCTTAATCTTTGTTATAATGATGCTTTTGTTTTTGTTTCAAATTTCAAGCTTAAGTCCCATTCTTAAAAAGAAGAGAGAAAGAAAAAAAAAAGAGTTTTACATTAGCATCTTAAAAAAAAACATCCATGTTAAAATTTACCAACATGTATGAGCGATTTATCACAATCAATTACTCGATACAAGTTTAGACACTCTTAGCTCTTCTGTTTTTTATTTTTGGTTGCGTGTTTATATTTTATAAGTGAATATAGATTACAATTCCGTTCAAAAAATTAAAAAAGAATATACATTACAAGTCTAGTTGATATTATTTAAAATGAACTCGATGAAATTACTTTATCATGTGATATTTCTCGTTTAGTTGGTGTTAAAAGAAGTGCTTTTTGCATTTAATGTCGCCGACCCGACCCGACCCATTTTGAACTTAACTATAAAAAGTTCGGCCCGTTATCGAAGCATTCTTGTCGATCGTTGCCCCCTTCGATTAAATTTTCTGGCTCCGTCACTGGGTGAAAGGTGAAGAGAGATGCATGAAGAAAAAAAACTGAAATGACGCTAAGATGAAAGATGATTTGTGACCACTACCTCTAGTCTAATCAGACTCGTATTCCTTTATTTAAACGTACTTTTTTTTGCTTTTAGATCGTTGATTACGATCTCTAACCATTCAAATAGGAGTATACTTGAAGGAACACAAGGTGCCAACTAAGTTATAAACTTATAATGGCATTAAACATTCGTTGTGAACACAATTGCACGCTAAAGTGTTAAACAAAACAATTGACTAAACCATTGCACCAAAAGTTGAAGAGTATCCCATTAAGAAATGATTTACCCTACCTGTTTAACTACCACCTAAATTACTTTCTAAATATCCAGTTTTGAATATAATTGGTATTTATTGGAAGTGCCTTTAGGAGGATATACATTCCTAAATCAAGTTCTCTCTTGTTAGGTAAAAGATATGAAATACGGAGTAATATTTATCCAAGTTTAACATATAAAAATCGTAGTCAAATTCACAAAATTCTGTAAAGTACATGTTTTGGTCATCAAATTACTAGAAACATCATGTAGTCAACTTGTCCAAATTACTTAAAAAAATACGATATATGCAGTTTAACCGAGGTATCCTGCGACCTTTCCTTTTGGCTACACCCATTACCCATATGTATATCTACTTATCTAGTGTGATTTGAACCCTAGAGTTTTTGATGGCAGGTAGATGCTTTAGGATGTTGGTGAAGCGTGCATTTCCAGCCCATAATTTTAAAGCCTATTTTTAAGGCCTTAAAAATTGTCTTGTTAATAATTATATGCATCTGTAGACATATGTGTAGACATATTTTTCACGAAAAAAAAAATATTTAGATGGGAAAATACTTTAAATGAATAATATGTTAGAACGTTTAGATAACTAATTGCATCATATCTTATAAATTATGACATTTTATATATAATATTACTTAATAAAAAGCCTCATTATATAATTTCGTATAAGATCCTCAAAAAATTCGCCAATTCATAAGACGGCCCTATTGATGTGGTTAGGTTTCGGACCAATAAACCATTTTATGATGGCATGTACTTTGAACCTTACACCTCTTATTTAAAGCATTAAAAATTTACATCATACATGCATATCCTTTGTAACATTTGGAATCTTAAAAGATCCTAAACATACGTGAACAAATTGTTATTCTAATCATACATTCGGTAATGCAAAGTCATGTCCTATGATTGTGAACCAGTTGTCCAAAACCTTATATTGATTTGAGTGGGTATAAATTCTTAATATCCCTACTTGATTAGACCAAAAAAAGTGATTTTTTTTGGGAAAATGACAAAAATATCAATTTTCACAAACACACTTCACAAAATACCAATTTTTAAAAAAAAAATCGAAAATACCCCGTAAAACTCGCAAACTTTGCGACTATTTGCGAATTTTTCAAAAAATCGCAAACTTTGCGATTTTTTAAAGAAATCTAGCAAAGTTTGCGATTTTTTGAAAAAATTTAGCAAACTTTGCCATTTTTTGAAATCTAGCAAACTTTGCGATTTTTTAAAGAAATCTCTCAAAGTTTGCGATAATTTTTAAAAATATCGCAAATTTTCTTAAAATGTAAATTTCGGATAAGATATTTTTTAAGAAAATTTCATTTTTTAAGAAAAATCGCAGTTTTGATATTTTTAAAATTATCGCAAAACTTTGAATTCTTTAAAAAATCGCAAAGTTTGTTAGATTTCAAAAATACAAAGTTCTTAGATTTTTTCAAAATTGCAAACTTTGCTAGATTTCTTTAAAAAATCGCAAGTAGTTGCAAAGTTTGCCAGTTTTATGGGTAATTTTGGTTTTTTGAAAAAAAAATTGGTATTTTGTGAAGTGTGTTTGTGAAAGTTGATATTTTTGTCATTTTCCCTTTTTTTTTTACTCAAATTAGTAAACCTGGTGAGTCATCAATACAATAATGCAGTTAGGTTTAAAGATAAGAATATCATATCCATGTCATGTCATATGATGTGTTTTTTTTAGAACTCTAGGCTTTATTTTTTTTAAAGGATTGAGAGTCTCTTAAGTTTGTATAAGGTACTTGTTATGTTTTTTACAAATAAAACTGTGAGGTCTACCCGGTCTTTCTTATCTATGTGAAGGAACACGACCGGTCATGTTTATACTAACTTGAGTCGTACAAACTAGATCAAAAGATATCGGATTCAAGTAAACTAATATGTAAGAAATTTCATTCACCACTTTTATCCCGCAATGGTTTCTCGCCGTCATTAATCACTTTTAGAATAATATAACAAAAAAAAAAAGAATCATTTCATCGCTAATTACCACGTAGCGAAAATGACCAAGATCCGACCACGGCGAGGTCGCGATGGTGACCCCGAGCAAAATATGTACCATTACGAGTGCTCTTACTATTCACCTCAATCCTACTTCCTAAAATTACATTTTAGTACTGGATAAATCTTGAATCTTCATCGGGCGTTTACCATAAGGATCTGATATTGAACTCACGGTAACGGATCTTCGAGACCTATGGTGAGGAGCAGATTGTGGACCATCAATGACAGGGGTAGCTGTGGAGGTCGTAGTGGGCATAGAGGAATGGGAACTCAATGTACTAGAAGTCCCGGCTGTAGATGATGATGATGATGATGATGTGGCAGGTTTGCGAGACCTTCTATACCGTGTACCTGGGATTCCAGGGCGAGTTGGTTCATCTAATGCACTTGATTTTTTGGTTAGCATCACAACCACACGGCGCATGGTGGGCCGTAGTTGGGGGTCCGATTGGGTGCATAATAAGGCTATTTGTATACTAGCGGAAACTTGATCAGGGTCCGCTGATGAGGCCAATGTTGACTCCAGAATTTCTAGGCTTTTGCCTTTTTTGTACAGCTTGTATGCCTGTAAAATATACTCCCATTTTTCAAACACTTGACGTTAAAAATGTATAAAATCATTAAGAAAAGTCCTGCTCTTACCCAATCTAGTAGATTTTGGCACTCAGGGTCGAGGTTAAACCCCGAATTTCTTTGACCACTAATGAGCTCTAGAACCACGACACCAAAGCTATACACATCTACTTTTACGGATAAGTTACCATGCATAACGTACTCTGGTGCCATATATCCACTGAATCAAACGAAAATAAATAAATACCGATTTAGTTTTTGCATTTTTAGAAGTAAAATGATTATGTATAACAAAGTGATGATAAAACGAGTGAAACATACTTGGTACCAGCTACACGGGTGTTAACGTTAGTTTGATCTTCAGGGAAAAGTCTAGCCATACCAAAATCCGCAATTTTTGGTATCCATTTCTCGTCTAATAGAATATTGCTAGCTTTGATGTCTCTGTGGATGATGCGATCGTGTGAGTCTTCATGAAGGTAAAGCAAGCCACGTGCGACACCACCAATTATGTCAAATCTTCTCTTCCAATCTAGCTCCTTTCCTTTTTTTGACTCTTTAAGTAAAAAGAAAAAGTAGATAAATCATTATTAAGATAACAAGGTGTCAAATAACCAGTTCAATAAAACTACCGTTTTAGTAATCAAAGTTTGTCAGACAATCAACACCTTCAAATGTGATTATTACAGCTTAAAGCGGCACAAGCACATCCATGTGCACCGCTTATAGTTGATCTAAAGAGGGTGTTTGGGATAGCTTATATAAGTGCTTATCTGCAAATTTTAAACAATCAAGCAGTTTTGAGTGTTCAGATGGAACTGTTATTTGATTATTTTTAAGCACTTAATAGTAAGCAGATAAGCAGATTGAAATGGTCAATCGCAAACGCTCCCAGGATACAATATCTCATAATCACTTTCAAAGACCACATCCAAACACCCCCCTTAATAACATTACAACTAAATTATATGTAAAACATACTAGAAACAACGAAAGGGGAAGGCACTTACTGAAAAGAAGCTTATCTAAGCTTTCATTTACAACGTATTCGTATACTAAAAGCTTCTCGGGGTTACCACAATAACCCAATAAGTTAACAACATTCCGGTGTTGTACACGTGCTAATAGTTTGGCCTCGTTCGTGAACTCCTTATTTCCTTGATTCGACGATTGTGACAACTTCTTTACAGCAATCTCCCTCCCATCCTCCAACTTCCCCTACACATCAGAACACCAAGTAGTGTACAATCTATTAATATCCGTAAACCCATAAAATTTACACACATATATGTTACAGTAAGATTTCACATAAGTGTCGAGTACTAAAAAGGGACCAATTTACTTGCATACATACACACTATTTTCTTTATTTTTGGTAGTGTTTGGATTTGTGTTTGAAAGTGATGGTTGTTTATTCTAACTCCAAGACCCCATATGTCATAACAAGTTTCGAGTGTTTGGATAAACTACAAGTTCTTGATATGATTAAGCTAGGAGACAGTTAATCATTTTTCTACTACCTGTGTATATGGCATTGTGTTTATAGTGAATTAGTAATTTTCCGATTATTTACGTTTCCATATCACGAATATATCAGTTTCTAGTGTTTGTTGTGAAACTGATTGTCTAATTATTTAAGGGTCAAATATATAGTTTAGAAATCTGTTTAGGAATAGCTGCAACAAAACCGAACCTGTCATGTAGCAGTGATTTTCTCTTATATATACATCCTTAAGACTAGCTATTACGAACTTGCCAAACACTTGAACAATTAATCTTCTACTCATCAAAACATTAAGTTTAATTAACTAGCATAAGTACATCCAAACATTATCTTTGTTACATACGACTATCCGGGCATCCAATTCTGATTATTCCATATCACGTATTCATTTGCAAAAGGCAATGCCAAACGCCACCTTTTAAAAATAAACTCCCGTGTAGCATTTCACCCACACCACATAATTGTTAAATGGCCTAAAAGAAACCAACTATTAAGCAACAAACACGATAACAAGCTACACAAAAGTACATATTGAGAAGAGATGATGACACCTTAAAAACAGGACCATAACCTCCTTGACCAAGCTTATGATTTGGATGGAAATTTTTGGTTGCGGAAACTAGTGTTTGGAACTTAAAAATCTTTTGTTCCTGAGCAGCAATCTGTTCCAGTTCATCATCTTGATTTTCTAATTTCCAACACATAAAAAACAAAATCCTTCAAGAACACAACATGTAAATCAAAACCCGTCTCAAAAAACATATAAAAATCTAATCTTGGGCAAAATCTTGAAACAGGTATTTAACTATTTAAGATGTTTTAGGGGGTGTTTGGATTAGCATACTTTTAGCATTTTTCTGCTTATATAATTTTGAAAATTCGATCAACGTATACTAGTAAAGGGGTGTTTGAATTAGCTTATTTTGTGGGCTTAACAGCTTATTTGAATTTGGAAAAGCTCATAAGCTCACATTTTCGGCTTAGGAGCTTTTTACCATGAGCTTATTACTTACTTAAGGTCGTAAGCTTAGTGGGTGTTTTGAACACGAGCTTATTTGATTTCGGCTTATATTTCATAAGCTAATAACTTTTGGCTTATTTTAAAATTTGTGGGCTAATATAAGCTTGTATGACATAATAAGATTATATAAGCCCACACGTTCCAATATAAGCCAAAAACTTTTGGCTTATGAAATATAAACCAGAATCAAATAAGCTCATAAGCCAAAAAAAAAAAGCTTAAACAAACACCCCTCCTTAACTTGAGAAGCTCATAAGCCGGGAAATATGGGCTTATGAGCTTTTCCGGGTTCAAGAAAACTCATAAGTCCGCAAAATAAGCTAATCCAAACTACCCCTAAGATTATTTATAACTTATGAAAACTAAAAACAACTACAAACATATAATAATATGATCATTAACAAAACTATAAAAAGGGTACTAAGGATTTTACCTTTAGTTGAAGTAAATTTGAAAGGTTTGACCAAATTGTGAAAGATATTCTTGGATTTTGCCATCCACTAAACCAAACATTGAGTGATCAAAATACTGTTAACAGCCTTCCAGTTCGAATCCAACGGGGAAAAAGTTAATCCTTTTGTAGTTAGGAGGTTCAGCGCCGACTCCAAGCTATTCAAAAAGTAGTAGTCTAAAGATTAGTTGGCTCGCAAAGTGAATCAGAAACACGAATAAACAAATAAAAATAATAGAGTTAACAAAAGTTTATCAAAATTCCAACTTGTTGATTTGTTGATGGTGAAAAAATGAATTGTTTGATGGTGGCCATAGCTTGTAGAAATAAAAGAGTGATGAACTAGTCAACTTTAACGCGTTAAAAAATTAAAAACAGCAATGAATGTGTCCAAGTTTGACGCATATGACATATATTATGTCGAAACCTATTTAATATTACTCTTTTGACTTTGGGTGATTATAATAAGGGAAGTGACAACTATGTGTGAGAGAGAAAAAAGGGAGAGAGAAAAAAATGAAGAACGGGAAAAAGTCTAAGGCAAAAGAAACCAAAGAGGAAGGAACCCTAACCGTTCCTCAGGGCAGGACGGTATCGTCATGTTCTTCGTCTCTAATATCCCGGACGGGTGCCGACCATGGGATCTCGCCTCCACCTTTGAGACCTTCGGTTCGATTGTCGGGGTATACATCGCGAGGAAGAGGAATTATAAAGGGACTAGGTTCGGCTTTGTTAGCTTCAAGGGGGTGAAAGGTTGGGAGGAGATGGAAAGGAAGTTGTCGACGGCTAGTTTGGGTAAACATAAGCTTGAGGTAAATGTTGCAAGGAATGCAAAGGAAAACGAGAAGATATGCATAGGGAAAAGGAAACAAAGGTCGCTCTCCTGGCCATATTCGGAACTACTCGCCCCATCGGGAACTTCACTGCAGGAAAGTCCTTCAGTAGCGTGGTTAAAGGATCAAATGATGGAGGATTGAAAGAGATTAGCATTCACATCGATTCAGATGTGGAGGAGATGATAGAAATTCATGGAGCCGCGTTTGTGGCTAGGTGTATCGACTTTGACACCCTTTTAAACCTCAACGTGAAGTCGTGGGTTGGAGGATTTCCACCTCTCCTTACAATACCCCTGGGCTTAATGTTCTTTCTCGACTGCAAGGATAAAGTTGAAGCTAAGAGTTTCTACTTATGGAAGAGACTGGAAAAGGTTGTTTGATAAATTCGATGAATGGAAAGGGAAGCCTCCCCACGAGAATCGCGCAGGGCATCTACGCTGCTCCACTTCATCTATCATCTAGGCCAACTTTCAATAAGATTGGTGGTCGGTATTGGTGGTGTTCCCACCTCCGTGTTACTCCACAAACCCAAACCGCTTCTATTGAAGGAATGGGAATTTTGATGGGAGATGGAATGAGATCGAAGAGTGTTGTTCCTAATTTCCATGGGACAAAAGTACAAGGTTCGATATCGAAAAAATGGTGGATTGGTCCCCGAATTGCGATTTTTAGCAAGAAAACCCTTTCATACCGACCCTTCCATGGTTACTACTACCGCTCCTGCCGCGAGGGTGATGACGCTGAAGTTGGCGAAGTTCGACTGAAGTTGAAAAGGCTGCAGGGAGATGGGGAGACGACCACGCATGGGATGTGGGTGGTAGATAGATATATGGGGAACAAACGGGTAATGAAGTTTTGGCGGCTGAGTTTAATGCTAGTGGGAATGTCAAGGTAGGTAAGAAGGTGGGTCCTAGGAGGAGGGTGAATATCTGTTCCAAGTCACGTGACCCGGATGGTGGTATTGGTAATACAAGCAACTCCTATGATTGGAATCATTTATATAGTGGGTCATCTCGCCCAAGAAAAGACGGTGGACTCTGACCCATTTCTTTGACTCTTGTCGGGCTTAAAGTCTTTCCATCCGGCCAAGAGGGAGACTGGATAACAATGAAAATGGAAGTAAACTCGAATGGGATCGCAGGAGTGGTGGATCTCAATAACCCCCCTCCCAATCTATTCGAAACCATAGTTCCTCCTGATGACAGCGAAGTTGTAGAAGAAACGCAAGGAGAGAAGGATCAAGAGGATGAAATTGAGGAAACTTTACTGGAAAAATGGTGGGGCGGATCTCACTTTTGCTCAAGCTGGAAGCATCGATTTTAAGTGGTAACAATCCCTGCTCAAAATGAATTTATTATCCATAAACATAAGAGGATGTGGGGACAGAAATCGAGCCGATCCGAGAAATTAAAAGTAAAGAACAAGTTTCGCTCTTGGCCATTCAAGAATCGCAGCGCGGTGGGTTAAAGCAGACCGCGGGTTAGAAAGTATCAATTTCTTTTCAACTATGAAGTCGTTGAACCTAACGGGAGGTCTGGTGGCTTGGTTAGTGTGTGGGACCCCGGATTGTTTAAAAAAATGGGGGTAGTCAAAAGGATAATTTCTTGACAGAAAGGTTTTATTAAAGGATGTGATAGTATGATTTCTGTCGTGAATGTCTATGCTCCGCAAATCAGAAGAGAAAAAAGAGAGTTATGGAACGAATTGTACTCCCACATTAGTAGTAGCAATGGATGGTGGATTTTGGCTGGAGATTTCAACACGGTTAGAACAAGTTTGGAAAGAAAAGGATCGAGATTCAAAAGTGGTTGTGCAAAGGACTTCAATGACTTCATTGAGTCGGCGGATCTTCACGAATATGAGATGAAAGGTAGCCGGTTTACCTATTTAAAGGAAGACGGGGAAATGAGCAAAATTGATCTAAGGTTTTGTTAACGGAGTTTTGGATAAATGGCCTATGGCAGCTTTGAGGTCGATTCCGAGGCTATACTCTGATCATAACCCCCTCCTCTTATCTGGCCAATGTAATTAGCCCAAGCCCTTTCGGCCTTCAACTTTGGTTGGAAATTCTGACTGTATGGAGGTTATTTCCAAGGCCCCAATCCACTTCGTGTCAAGGGAGCTCCCGATGTTACTTTGCTAATGAAATTTAGATGGCTTCGGGAGAATTTAAGAGAATGGAGGGACGATTTGATAAAAAAAGAGAGCGAAGATTTAGAGGTTTGTAAGGCAGAGCTTGAAGAGTTAGATAACATTATGGAAGAGGCAGAATTATCAGAGGAAGACTTATGGGTTAGAAATGAGTGTAAGAAAAGAATAGATGATATAGAAGATCGAAAAACCAAAGACATGAAGCAAAGATCCAGGAGTAAATGGGTGGCGGATGGGGATGGCAATACGCGATTTTTTCACGCTGGTTAATAATAGAAAAATCAGTAACACTATTCATGGCCTCACGGTGAATGAGGAATGGGTATCCAAACCGAAAGAAATCAAAAAGCATACCCTCGATTTTTTTAGAAGTAAGTTTAGTGAGACATGGAAAGATAGACCGGGTGTTGATTGTGGATTCAAATATACTTTGCCTGAGGAGTCGGCCAATTTTTTAACTAGCAGGTTTTCCAAAGAAGAAATCAAACGGGGCATCTTTGAATGTGGCGAAGACCGGCCCCCCGGTCCGGATGGTTTTCCTTTCAAGTATATCAGGAGGTTTTGGGATTTTTTTGAAAAAGATTTTGCCGACATTTTGAAGCTTTTAGGTAATGGCTTTAGCCGGTGCAGTTTCCGATTCATAACCTCATCCCTAAAGTCAAGGACCCGGGAAATCTTAATGAGTATCGTCCTATCACCCTTGTTGGTGTGATTTGTAAAGCTATTTCCAAAGTTCTCGCCAACAGGCTTAAACTAGTGATCGGGCCTCTTATTTCACACAATCAGTCCGCTTTCATTAGTGGTCATTTTATCCTCGATGGGCCTCTAATTCTCAATGAGGTTATCTCGTGGGCAAAAAATCAGAAAGAAAAGCTGTTTCTTTTTAAAGTGGACTTTGACAAAGCCTACAATGTGTGAATGGAACTTTCTTGTCAATCATGGAGCGAATGGGTTTTCCGAAAAATGGCGTGGGTTTTCACATATTCTCGCCGCTAGGTGCAGGTTGCTGTTGCTTGGCTCCCCACCTTCAATTCCAATGCCGAAAAGGAATGAGGCGGGGATCCGATTTCTCCGTTATTCCTTATTACCATGGAGGCGTTATCGGTACCATGATAGAAGGCAGTTATAATGGTGGTGGGTTTAAAGGTTTACAGCTTCCTAATGACGGCCCGGTTATATCACACCTGTTATTTGCGGATGACTGCACTTTCATTGGAGACTGGTCCCTCTCAAACGTCAAGAAGATTACGCGGATCCTTAGATGTTTTCACTTGTGTTCAGGTCTTAAAATCAATATAAAGAAATCCAATCTATTCGGGATTGGGGTGGATGTTTCGGAAATCAAGAGGGTTGCGAGAGCCGTAGCGTGTAACCCAGGCGAGGTTCCTTTTGATTATCTCGGTATTCGGATAGGAAGCAATATGAATAGAGTTTCAAATTGGAATTTCTTGTTCGACATTTTTAAAACTAGACTTTCTCGATGGAAGGCTTCTGTGTTATCCATTGGAGGACGTGTTGTGTTGATTAAAGCGGTTCTTGAAAGTCTTCCCTCATATTATTTGTCTCTTTTCAAAGCTCCGATTAAAGTTTTGGATGGCCTTGAGAGTATTATTAGGAAATTCCTGTGGGGAGGTACGAGTGAAGCAAAAAAAATTCATTGGGTGGCGTGGGAGAGGGCCGCTTCTCCAGTTAGTGTCGGAGGCCTCAGGTTGGGCAATCTCTTGGACTCTAACATCGCCCTTTTATCCAAATGGATTTGGAGGTATAGGACGGAGCTCGAGAGCCTATGGCGAAGGGTTGTGGTATCCAACCATGGATCGAAAAGAAGCTGGGCTTCGCTGCCTGTCAGGAAGTCTGTAGTGGGGGTTTGGTCTAACATTGTGAGAGCTATTTCCAAAATTAACGTCTCGGGTACTTATTTTAACCAGCTGCTAAAAGGGGAAGTGGGAGATGGGAAAAACACGAGGTTTTGGGTAGATCCATGGATAAGAGACAAACCTTTAAAGGACGTGTTTCCTCTTATGTTCAGACGGGAGAAGAAAAAGAGGTGTTTTGTTAATGAAAGGTTCAACATGGATGATAGAATTTTCTCGGGGTGCTGGGATAAGTTGGGGGGAGAGGCTAATGACATCGAGAAAGAAGAGGGGTACAACCTGACAAGACTTCTCGATGGGCTCAAGCTGCGAGACCAGGTAGACAGGTGGGTTTGGTAAGGCAAGAACAGTAATGGTTTCAGTGTCAAAGCGGTTAAAGATTTTCTTAGGAGTGGAAGGGATTTTAGTAATCGTTTTGTTTTCAAATGGTCGAAGTGGGTTCCGTTGAAGTGTAACATCCTTTTGTGGAGGTTGGCCATGAATAGGATTCCCACTATGGATTCGCTTAGAGCCCGTAATTGTACCTTCATTTCTTTGGATTGCAGCTTGTGTGGTATGGAAGAAGAAACCGCGGTTCACATTTTCAGTCAATGTGGTGTTGCTATGGAAGTTTGGAATAGAGTCAGCAACTGGTGCAAAATCCATCCAGTCTTCTTATTTGCAGTAAACGACGTTTTTCATCTTCACAAAATTTCTGGGATGGATAGGATGCGCAGGAAAATCATGAAAGGGTTAGTTATTACCACGGTTTGGTGTATTTGGAAGGCCCGCAATGAAAAAAGATTTGAAGACGACAAAGTTGATCCGCTAAGGATTCTCCAAGATATTAAGTCCCTTAGCTATCTTTGGTATAAAAATAGAAGTAGTCATAGTTCGGTAGAGTGGAAGGATTGAATTTTCGTTTAACATTATGTAAGATGTTTTTCTTCATGCGTCTTTCTCCTTTAACTTTGATGGGTGAAGCGGTGTTTATCACTCGTGAATAATAGTTAGCTTTTCGAAAAAATTCAAAACACTCTAATTTTAGAGTGTGTTGGCAATGTCTTTTT
>OU343225.1:325395824-325649777 GCA_910596185.1 Chrysanthemum makinoi | reverse complement strand
AGAGTGGGAAACAAGGTGGCTTATATCCTAGCAAATAAAGCCTTGGGATGTAGTGGCTAGATAATTAGAAGGTAGAGTCCTGCAATATTCATGTAAATTTGTAAATCATGATGTACTCTTCCGATATATTCATAGTCTTTCTTTTCGATCAAAGGTTCTAAAATTCTATCACTCTAATTCGTCATTTAGTCATAAGTTAAACATTCATTTACTAGATTTAACACATTGACAAGTTTAGTGTGTGTGTACGAATTGAATACTTCAAAAATAATATGCGAAATAGTCATGTGTCATAAATGACGGCTGGACAGTTTATTGGTCTATTATATTACACAAAGGCCTACGTTATAGCCCAGCAAAGCCCATTGTTTTCATATATTGATCTGCAGATCTGTCTTAGTCATTAGTTTCCAGTCAAATTAACACATACACCATTTTTTTCCCAGAGATTAGTAGTTTTATATAAAGCAGCAATCGCCAAGGTAGACTGTGTTCGAAACCCTTATGTTCTCGCAAGAATCATTAGGTTTAAACTTCGTGAAAATTACCAAAGAGGACCACTGACCACACTATACCTCTTGCAGAGGACAGAGTTTTTTCAATTTACATCAAAGGACCGGTTGGTCGCGATTAAATTTGCGCGGTACAAAATAATCAACACGCAGTAGTCTAAAAATAAAATGAAATAAAACCCTAAAAGTTTGGTCGCTAAATAGTTTTAAAGGACAAAAAATTTTTCGAGACTGAGCTACAAAACAAAAATTATGAATAGGTTGGTCACGAAGTTTTATGCGACCAATATTTTGCTTTATTTTGAAGTTGGTCATGAAGTCATGTGACCAATTTTTTTTTTTTTTTTCTAGTGTTATCTTAATTTTTTTCCGCCCCTAATGTTGTCTTTATTATTACCAAAATTTTATATCATAACTTATAACAAAAATCTAATACTTACCAAATGTTGGTCACGTAAACAATATAAAAACAATATCAAAAAAGGAAAGTTGAAAATGTTGTGGTCAGAATCAAGTCATGTACGAATGTGCTTGGGGATCTAACTGCGACACTAAAAGATCCATCGGAACAATTACGGTACAATTCATCACAAAGTTTTGAAAATGAGGTTTACAAACAATGTATCAAAGTCGGAGTCGCTTTGATACTACGTAATGTTTCAAGTTTACCCCAAAACCATCAACCCATTCTCTTAACATTACATTGAGAAACATGGTAATGGTTTTCGCATAAGGATACCGTTTTTAATTTATGAAGGTTCATGTATTTATTTCTATGTAATGTTTTTATAAAGACCAACCAAATAAGGTTGGTCATGATTGTCAATGATTAAGAAAATTACATACAACTACAAGATATCATATCCACAATCACTGGTACTCTCACAACGACGTTCATAAAATTTTTCAGCCATATGAAGTCTAAACCTAGTGAAGAACTTTTCAACATCTTTAGAATCAAATACAGGTGGCCACCTATTTAGAACAAACCGAGTTATGAGCCAAGACGCTATAACTCCGCAATCCGCCCATTTTTCTCTGTGGGATTAGGTACCGATAGTTGTTATAATTCAAAGCAAAATTAAATGGTTGACGTTGAGTTCGTTCAAAATAACCAAGTTCTGTTAAACAATAGTTTAGCACATTATTCCATCCATATAAAAACTTGACCACAGCGGCCCTTATGCACAAAGCTTTCCATAGAGTCATGAACATTAAAAGTGGATTCACGTAAATTCAAAATGCGACCCAAAGGATTACCACAAATATGCACCGCATCACAACCTACGATATATAGTTTAATCAATAATATACAATTAATAACATACTAAAAATGAATTGTATATACTTTCAAAATCATATACTTACCCATTCTATATTATCCCATGACGGGTAGGACGCCGCGTGGTACCAAACTGCGGCCCCATCGGATTATCAAACGTCAACACGGCACTAAACCTGTTTCGGTCTTCAAGAGTTAGTTGCCGCTTAGCAACCGTCCAACTAGCATCACGTGGCCTAATATGAATCAACAACTCCATCCAAGCATTCATGTGCTGTTTTATAAGATAAAATTAAATTTCGGACGAAATGAAATATAAACAATCTAAACACTTAAAAACATTAAATATTTAACTTACTTCGTCTGATAACCAACCAATTTTAGCGGTCTCCCTGATCGATCAACTCTTGTATGCATAAGGGATTAGTTCTTGCCAAAACTGTGGCATGACCCACAAACCCTTTACATGACAATCAATATATATTGGAAAGGGTCTTTGATAAACGTTAAAAGAAACATATTCCTCAAGCTTACGCTCAACCTCAGCCAAAATTAAAATACAATGTCAATAAAAATTTGTTAAATAATGTTAGTTAATATAAAAAAATAATAATAATAACAATATTACGATTACCTACAAGGTCGACGTTGTAATTA
The DNA here is from genome assembly GCA_910596185.1 of Chrysanthemum makinoi. Classification (NCBI taxonomy): domain Eukaryota; kingdom Viridiplantae; phylum Streptophyta; class Magnoliopsida; order Asterales; family Asteraceae; genus Chrysanthemum; species Chrysanthemum makinoi. Next base: position 325,647,326 of record OU343225.1, on the reverse strand, counting down.
TAAGTTGAATAAGTTCCAGTTTATTTTCACCCGAATGTTAAGATCATCGCCATGTTCATTCTCATCGCAACATCATTTCCAAGCTCAAAACGAGATATTTGGTGGGTAGCCAGATTTTTAGTCCTTGCACCGTGATTTTGTGTGGATGCATCGCTCATCTAAAGGTGTTGTGAATTGTGTCATCGGTAACGAACACCATCAAAGAATGAGGGGCCCGCGCACACATGAATGCTTGCCCGACCTAAACATATGATTATATTATTTGGTGAGTATTGAACAAAAAAAAAGATGAAACATTATGTCACGTGAAATATTCGCTTTGGAAATTGTTGAAGTCACTAAAACCATGATGTTGACCAGAAAGACCGGTTCTTTCTTGGCGGTAAAGTCCCTACTTGAATAGCCTGCATTAAATTTTTAAACAAAATTATATACAACTATTATTTTATTTTTATATATAACCTTATTTAATTTAACGTGACCAATTTACCTTATAAATATATTTGATCTTGGAATCTTGTTAGAGTTGTTTATTCTCTCATCATACTTGCCATTTCAGGTTGTCGATAAACGTTGTGAACATCATCACGGCTGTGTTGGTCTGGAGGCTAGCGGATAACTGATGGTATGTCAATATTACCATTAAAGAATGCGACACTTGAAAGCCACCATTGAGCTTGGCCCTCAACATCATCCTGTAAGTCTTTGAAAAAAGTTGATTTACCTTTAAAATAACAAGGACAATAAGTATGAAATTAAATACATAATCAAATATATACATAAATGTGTAAAATAACTACTGCATAATTTTTGATAACTTACCTTCAATAACTCCGAGATGTATTTCCTTACAAACCTTCTTTTATAACGCCAAGCAATTGATCTAGGGTAATATTTTTATGATCAAAATATTTAACCGCCATTTCTAAACGCCTCCAAAGTATCCATGTCTCAAAAAAATATTACTTGCTTAACTTCATTGACGCTATTACCGTAAACATAAAGATTACAAATTAATATATGACATACCTTAAAGGCCCACATGAAGCCCATCAATGAATAGCTTGACTTTACCATCGATTCCTTTCTTTAACAAAGTGCGCCTAACGCTTTTTTATTGCATCCGCTAAATCATTGTACAAGAAAGTCCATATGTACAACCCCATGGAAACATGTCCCAAGCAAGTAAATTGTCTACTAGCCTAAGGTGTCCCATACATTATACTTAAGCTCATGTCCTATAAGCACCGCTCCAAAACGCATAACAAACTAAATAACAAGCAGATCGAGGTCGCTCAATTTATCAAACTCATTGCTATAAAACGCTTCTAACAACATTTTAACTGTATCGCCTTACTATCACTAGATCTTCAAAGACTCGTCTCCTAAACGGATTAGGACCACTTTCATAATCTTCCTAAAATCGCCCAACCTAAACCTCGTTACTAAGCAAAATTCCTCCCTTCCAAATTGTACCTCAAAATCCTCCTTCATTATCATTTAACAGTAAGTAAAAGGAACAATCTCAGTCCCCCTCATCACGCAACACTTGGTGACAACTAAAATGGTGTATTAAGCAACAAGCCTCTTGCATATCATCTAAGTTTAACAACCAACCAAACATGTTCTTAAATAATTCTAACCTAGGGGTGCCTCTAAATTTTTCTCTAATTTCATGAAGTAAAGTTAACTACATGTAAGTTTTAAGATAATCCTAAAAAAATAATAATAATAAAAATTACTACACATATATATAACAAATAGATATGAAAATAATTATAGAGCAAAAAAATCATACCGCATCATTTGCTATATTCACAAGAAATAGAATAACTCAACAACTATAGTCAACAACGCTATTAATCAAATGTTAATCGACAACAAAATTATCATTCACAACAACACCGCCGCGACCATTTATATGTTTATATGATAAACTACTTTGTATGTTTGTATTTTAATTGTGATATATAAACTGATGGAATATCATCTTATATAATCAAATATGCATGATCTATCAATCAATAGATTTTTCGGTGGATTTTGCTTATTACCGATGCTATGATATGTCATTCAAGAAATTTGTTTTTTCCCTTTCAGACACCAAATGTTAAGCTATTGTTTTGTTTTTACCAATTATGTTCTACCTGGCCATCCCATAAAAAGGTTTGTCCACCCTGACAGTTATTGATTTTTGTCATACCTTCATCTCACTCTAAATATTTCGTGACCAACCTATTCATAATTTTTGTTTTGTAGCTCTTGGTCTCGAAAATTTTTTTGTCCACTAAAACTATTTCGCGACCAAACTTTTAGGGTTTTTTTTTATTTCATTTTATTTTTCGGAGCTACACGTGTTGATTATTTTGTACACGCAAATTTAATCGCGACCAACCGGTCCTTTGATGTAAATTGAAAAAACTCTGTCCTCTGCAAGAGGTATAGTGTGGTCAGTGGTCCTCTGAGGTAATTTTCACTTAAACTTCACTAGCTACATATACCTTGGGAGTGGTTAGGGAAAGTCCAAATGGTTACGAGGCATCATATTTAGACTACGTACATAGAAGTAAAAGACTCGTCCTCTACATAAAACAATAAAACATGAACGGTAGAAAACTCATTCGTTTTAAAATAAAGTTAATAACTATGAAATATTTATGACAACGTTTTAAATAAAGTTAGTAACTATATATGAAAGATTTATAACAATGTCTTCCCAGGCAAAAGTTCAAAATAAATCTCAAATTTACCATAGATCCAATAAATCAATCATAGCCATTCATTTTTCTAATAAAAATAAATAAAATAAACTTTCACATTTTTTAAAATTAATATCTCGCAAAACCGTTAATCATACTAAAATATATTGACGGAATTAAATTATCTTTCTATAGATATGCACTTCTATATATTTTTAATGATTTTATTTTCAAAATTTTACCGAAAAATCATATATAATTTGTGAAAATCATACGCGGATTTCGGTTACGTAAATCATATATGATTTTTTTAAATCATATGTGATTTGTAAAAATCATATATGATTTGTAAAAATCAATCACATATTATTTGAAAATCATATATGATTTTACAAATCATATATGATTTTTCCGAATTTTTCAAAAAAGTTTGTCGAAAAATATAGAAGGCACATCTGTAGAAGATAATTTAATTCTCGCTCGCTGATGGTGATTTTTGTAGTTTGAAGATTTGGATTTGCAAGATATGTTATTTTAAAAAAAGGTGAAAATGATCTTTTTGTGTTTGATAAAAATGAATGGGCTAGATTGAACTTATTGAATCCTTAATGTGAGATACATATTGACCTTGGCTACTATTGTTTCCCATATACCCAAACTAGATCCAAGGCCCGCCTCGATAGGGCGGCTAGCTTTAAAAATTTCATTATATGATAAAATAAAAAATTAAAAGTATGAACGTGTAGTCAGTTCGATGAGAGAAAACGAATAAAATAAATATGCACTTATCAATAAATTAATATCGTTAAAAAAAAACTAATGTTCAAAAGAATCAAATTATATAAAGTTTATAATCTATGTAGAACCTCTCTATAAACAACGTTGGTGTTGTGAAGTTGGTCATCATTGCACAATAACATTAAAACCTTTAGACCTCTCTTGCTTTTTACTCTTGAGACGGCCACATAAAGTTGTCAGCGTGAAAAAAAAAGGTCTTTCCAAAAAAAAGCCAACATTAGAGAACGCTTGGCCTTGACTTTTGTTTATAGTCATAGCAAAACAAACTGAAATAGGGAATCGTTTTCTGTTAAGCTGAAAAGGCATATTCTTGTCAGATGTGCTTATAATCATTCTAGGTATAGAACGAACATCAGCCACTTTACCACCTGATATAACTTTTGTAAACATTATTTATTCCCATTGTCAATACTTGCAACCTTGTTCCATTACACAATCCGCCTCGTTGATCAATGTTCCGAATACACATAACCGGAGTGTCAATCTTCAGAACTAATTTATGGTGTGGAAGTCCGGTTTTTTGTATTAAAAAATCGTAGTGTAAGTATCCTCTGTATGATTAAAATGCACATCCAAATCTGAGACTGTATCCGAACTATAAGACACTCTCTCTGTCCCACTAAGTTGGGAAATCATTCGGTCAATCAATTTGTCAACATGCTCATGTGTTGGTGCAAGAATTGCTCTATCTTGGAAATAAGATGGATCCCAAAGATTTTCCTCCCAATTGTACATTGTAAAACAAAGTAACCACTTATATGCTGAAAAGGGCCATTCTTTGTTTCATATTGGTAGGCCCATGATATGCAAAATAGCTCACAACCCGGTTGGAAATATAGCACTCCATATCTAACTAACTCGATTTATGATTACATGCAACTAAATATTTGGTTGAGTGTAACTTGCACAATACAATCATTACGACACAAATACCAAATTTACTACCTAATCAACTTCCCCATCTCAAGGTTAATCAATCTTTTTTTACACCTAACAACCCAACAATCTAAAACTCTGTAAGTGTAAATTTGATAGCAATTCATCATCCCAATATTATGTTGTTTTCAGAATGTTGTTTTGCATGTTTTATTTATATATTTTTTCTTCAAGTTCTTAAGAACAGTGATTGATTGTAATGAGCCCTAAAAATAGGTTTGTCTGATATAGGGTTGAAAATAACTTAACATCTACTGTTTTAGTTGATAATAGATTGTGATTAATTAAGAATTTATTATCTAGGGTATTTCATTCGGATTAATGTGAATTTCAGAATGTATATTTAGAGTTTTTTATAAATGCGTGATTGGACTCTTGATTAATCTTGATATATTACATACATAGGCCACAAAGTTTAGATAGGGTAGGATTTAGGAAATGGATGGTTATGATCTTGATTAATAAGCATGATACTAAAATAGTCGATGTTAGGTGCTTTCAAGTGAAGTGTTTACATCTATTTATAACGTAACTGATTTGGCCATTGTATGTTGATTTGGTAAATAAAACATGTTTCATTGTTTTGTTGTAGGATGCCATTTGATATTGATTAAGTACATAAACATCATACTAAAATAGTATATGTTAGGTGCTTCCAAATGAAGTGTTTGCATATCTTTATAACGAAACTGATTTGTAGTTATTGATTTGATCATTGTATGTTGATTTGGTCTAATAAAGGTTTCATGGTTTTGTAGTAAGGTAGCATTTAATATTCATTAAATGCGTACCATATCATACTAAAATAGTAAATGTTAGGTGCTTTAAAAAAACCTGTGTTTACATCTCTTTATAACGAAAATGATTGGTAGTTTCTGATTAACAATTAATGGAAGTTACATACATAGACCACCAAGTTTATGATAGTGTAGGATTTGAGAAACGGATGCTTATGATGATGATTAAGTACATAAGCATCATACTAAAATAGTCGATGTTACGTGCTTTCAAGTGAAGTGTTTACATGTATTTATAACGAAACCGATTTGTAGTTACTGATTTGGGCATTGTACGTTTATTTGGTCTAAAAACATCTTTGATAGTTTATGTAGTAGTATGCCATTTGATATGGATTACGTATAAAAACATCATACTAAAATACTAGATGTTAGGTGCATTCAAATGAAGTGTTTACATCTATTTATCTTAGCTGATTTGCCGATTGTTAATCTTATTTGGTCTAATAACATGTTTCATTGTTTTTATAGTAAGGTGGCATTTGATATTGATTAAGTACATAACCATCATACTAAAATAGTATGTGTTATGTTTTAAAAAAAAACCTGTGTTTACATCTATTTATAACGAAACTAATCTGCTGTTATGCGATTGCCCATTGTATGTTTATTTGGTCTAATGACATGTTTCATTCTTTTTGTAGTAAGGTGCCACTTGATATTGATTAAGTACATAACGATCATACTAAAATAGTAGATGTTAGGTGCTTTAAATAAATATGTGTTTACATCTCTTTATGAAGAAACTGAATTGTAGTTACTGATCTGCACATTGTATGCTGATTTGGTCTAAAAACATGTTTCATTGTTTTTGTAGTAGGATTCCATTTGAATTTGTTGTTTGGCTTAACCGTAGAACGTATCCGAAATCACAGGTTCTTCTAAACTATGACATATCTAATTTTACAAATATAATCTTGTTAGAATGGTATAAAATTAGCTTAATCTGTTTCAGGATCTACCTGATATCTTTTCGGAGGATGGTTTTAATGGGAACAAACATGTATACTTGATAAACACTAATAGGGTTCGTGCGAAAGTTAAAATAGTTAAACCACACCATCGTCCTTTTGCGTTGAAGGGATACAAATGGACTGAATTTGCAAAAGAGAATATTGGACAGCGTGTTTGGTTGTTGTATTTTATCCAAGAAGGAGATGATACATACTATGTGATAGGGTATGATGGTCATGGGGAGGAATTCGGAGGATACGAAGGAATAGAGGGACGTTATTCTCGATTCCAGAGTCGTGTTTGGGCATCATCATTTAGGGCTCAGGTATTACATTTTGCAGTTAAATTAAAATAGCATTACTTTATTATTATGCTACTGTATTAATTACCATTTTGATAACTAGATATATATAACTATTTTGAAATTTAACAAATGTGAGCTTTGTTTTCAGAAATTGTCGGGTTCTTTCTTAACTGGGCTAGGGTAAGCCGGGAATATTGCGATTAATGTTGAAAGTCACAGGTTTATAGTTCATGTTAGTCGTGTTCAAGTTAATGGGGTTAACGTTGGTAACGAATATGAACTGTTACAACAATCTTGGGATGAAATTCAAACAACTTCAAGGCTTGAAAGCTGGAATGCATTTGGTGTTCACAAAATATGTGAACTCAATTTTGATGATGGCTTTTAATACTGATGGGAGTTAACATACTGATGTGCATTTCTTTGGAGCAACACGACTTGAGCGAATACAACCTTCAATACCTTCTGAAGACAGAGGTGCGATATATATATTTAGTTATAATTATATTTGTAATTCTTTGCGTTTAAACTTGTGACGATATATTTAGTTATAATGTTACTTGTAATGGTATGACAAAAACTAATTTAACACTATGTGACGTAGTATAATCTGTACATTATTGAGCAACATTTATATGGAAAGGGTATTAGTGATTATTAACAAATTGCTTTTGTGTGATGTAACGTGTTTAACAATAACGTGATCTTACGGTTTTGTTATAATAATCATTGAATATTTTGTATTCACATAATTGTCGATAATAAATATGATAACCGCTTTTGTAGATGATGATAGAATGTATCACATGTGTTGTCCGCCACTCATGCGTATCATTTTGTGAATAATCGTGATGCATTATATAAGAGGTTTTGTTATATAGTCGTTATGCAACGATTGGTACATAATATTTTTATATATTTACTTTTACGATTTGCATGATTTAGATAAGTACTTAGTGTTATATGTTATTCTTAATAAATTGCGCATACACCGCAGAGTTCTTAGTGAACCATCCAATGCACACATACTCATGCTCGTTGATGAAACACCAAAATGTTGAATACACGATGAATGTCAAGATGGAGTTTCACAAAGAGGAACCAGAAAGGACAAATCATATTAACATATTCGGTGCGTGGAGTGAGTTTGCTGAAGAATGTCGATTTGAGTATGATAAGATGATACGCTTCAAGTACATGTATCTGCTAACATATTTGGATGGAGAAGAGAAGGAGCAGATTCCAGTGTTTCATGTGTGTTAAACTATCCTGTCTTATGAATGTTTGAAGTTTCTTTTTTTGGGTAAAGGGGAGTAATCCTGCACCCTGGTAAATAGATTAAACCAAAACGTTTGAGTACATATGGAATGTGGCTGAAGTACCACATTAACCTCAAGCTAAAACAGCTTGATAGACAACTAACCTAGAGCTTATGACATGCCAAAAGCTCTTAACAACTCTAGAATCAATGAACCTAGAACAAGAATCAAAACAAAACAAGCTAACCAAAGACTACCGTGAATGATGAACTTCCACCTTTAGAAGAGGTAGTAAATAAATTAGCCGATTCATCAAACACGCTTCAACACAATCATCATCACCATCTTCTTCAAGAGCCAAAGCAAGATAAGCATTTGGACGAAACTTCACCTTCCTTTAAGGAGGAACCTTTAGACTGCAACATAGAAGACGATGTAGGCACACTACTCCTAATAGTGGCTCCATTTTTTGGTTCACTAGTAGTCTTCTTTGGCTCATACCGAAAAGTCTGCTTGATAGAAGTACCCACCAATTTCTTTACCGCATTGGGCTTTACCTTTCTTCTTCTTATGACTCACCTTTTGGAAACCATTGTTATCATGCATAGTAGGAGGAGTAACGACATTTGAAGTAGTAGCAACACGAGGAGTAATCACTTTATTAGTACAATGCTCATAGATATGCCCAAAGATATTACATGATGTGCACCTAGGTAAGAGAGGGGACACCAATAGTAATAACCCATCCCCAGTAAGAGAGGGACACCAATAGTAAACCCATCCCCAGTAAGAGAGGGGACACCAATAGTAATAACTTCTACGAGCTCATACTCAACTCAGATAGATTCTTTAGTAAACCCATCCCCAGTAAGAGAGGGGACACCGATAGTAATAACTTCTACGAGCTCATCCTCTGAACCAACCTCGATTAAGCACCGAGAAAAACTACTTCTACCCCAAGAGTCCTTACACATAGAGCTTGTGTAATTAATCCAAAGATAATAGGTTTGCCAATAAATGAAGCAATCAAGTTGATACCATCATTTTCAAAAACTTGAATAGGCACATCATGTAATTTAACACATATCGGAATACGAGTCAGCTCTTCCTTACATAAACTAGTATCAATTGACCATTTCTTGAGAATGATCGATGATTTACGTATCATCCAAGGTCCTTCTTCCAACATCATGCTTCTAAACGGCAGTATCGAATTTAAAAAGAAAAAACCTTTTGCATTCATCATGATCTTTTTCAAACCATACTTAGCCCAATTATTTCTAACATAGTATTCAACCACTGGAAACGCCATTCTATTACCAATAAAGTAGCCATATAGAGTGTATTCAATACGTGCACTAACCTTTTCTACTACTCTACGTGGAATAGACACGTTAACTCCTTCACAAACAGGCTCAGCAACTAAAGAACAATAAGTAGAGTTTGGACAAGGTTGTGTATTCGCATCCATATTAACATTAGGTGTAGTATCTTTGCCACTCACATCAGAGTTAGTTGCATTAGCCTTCATGTCAAGCGTATAAGCCTCAAATAAACCACACATAGCCTCAGAAACCTGTGAACGAGTTTCACTATCCAAAGTAGGCCATATCGGATGTTTGCCCTGTTCAAGCTCCCTAATGAATAAATCAATATCCGATGCAGATTTAAACGAGACCCCAAACACCCCTTCAATAAAATCATGTTTACTTTTGATAGAATTAACACTTACTCCATCTCCCTCGGGCAAATTAGCATCAACCTGAACATGAGGAGATGTCTTCTTATGTTTCCTCATAGTCACCTTCGACAAATCAACAATAGCACTCAAATCATCAATATTCACATTAGCAATACCAACTTTCTCCATAACGATTAATAAAATAAACAATAGAGCGAAACCCTAAACAGCGATTAAAATAAAACCCTAAAAGATCCACGTCAATCTTTAGTTCGTTTGCCTCAACAAAGTCGAGGCATGATTATAGACCAAACAAATCCTAACCAACTTCTATGATTGATTCGCAACATAAAATAAAGAAAGATCGATTATCAAAAACCTGAATCACTAAATGATTATAACAAAAACCCTAAAAACCAAACCCTAACTCAATCAGGCCTGAATCCAAATAAAAATAATGTTATAGGACTGAATTAATCAAGTTAACCGTCCAAAACACAATTGTTATAAGGAGTAGGACAAGATTAGAAGATTAGAGATCGTTTATTGTAAGGGTTTTGAGAAAATCGCCCATAGTAAGCTAGAGAGAAAGTTTAATTGGTTTCTCAAAAATCATTATCTGAGAAGCTTTCCAACCAAGTAGTTGTAGGTTCAAGTTATTTTTTGAAGTTTCTTTTGGGCGTTCAGTATGGTATTTACTAACTCTGCATCTTAGTAGACTATGTTATGTGTGCATGTATAAATATTATGTAGATTGTAAATGATGGTAGTAGGATCGTATGAAACACTTTTTTTTGAACTTATGCCTATGAAGGGTTCTTAACTAAGTATATAAGAATATTAGTATGTAATATAATGCAGTGGATTCTATTATGGTTAACATATGTTTTATTAAGAATATATATGCTTTAGTTTGACATTTTTTTAATGTTGCTTATAGTTGGACTGCAACCAAAACAATAAGCATTAATTATATAAATACAATGTAAACATTTGTAAAGGACAAACGTTAAAACTTCATTCATATTGATTACCAAAAATGATAAGTATTGGAAACTGAGGATATAAAACAAAACCAATAATTGAAAATAACTGGTGAATGAAGTATCAATCACTTATCGACACAAACTTCAGCATCAACATCCTTGTGAATACACATCGATTTGTCCTGGTCATCATCATGATCAAGAATATGGTTGTGGTGTTCACATTTTTGGTTGATACACATCCAACTATCATTTTGATCATCTTCAACAACATCATCATCAACATACTTTTTTAATACCATTTTTTCTTCGTTGTGAACGTGGTATTTACAATATTTGTTGATACAAATCCATTCCTCCTCTTTATCATCATAATATACATTACTATTATCAGATTCGGTTGCTTTTGTAACTATTTGCCTTTTATTTGTTGGAAGACAATCCTGTAATGAAAAAAATATAAGTTAGACGATATAAGTTAGTTGGTAATATTTGGTTATAAGTAATGTAAGTCATACCAATTCATCATCTAAAATTATTATGATAGGTGGCTCTTGCATCATAAAATCATTTGCAGACTTAGAGTCAACTTCTTGCTGGTTATAATCAAACATACGAATGTTAAAACGATGTATTTCCATCTACATTTACGTTCATAATAAAAAGCATGGAAAATATATAAACTAAAGATACAAAAGTATATTCACCTTTGTTGCATTATGTTGATGATGATCCATGTGATATTGTTCTTGACAATAGTTTGACAAAATACTCATAAAATTTACTTTTTAGATAATAGTATATATAGCCATGTAAAAGAAACTAATTTTAGGCAACGATATGCATATAAAAAATATATTTAAAAAGTAAGACCAATAATATTCAAGTTTTTAAAAATTAAGAACAATAATAGTGTAAATTTGGAAGTTGTTAGTATGTATTTTCATTTTTTATTACATTTATTACCCATTATATTTGATTTCTTAAAACAACATATGTCAATGTCTATGAGTTTTTATATATTTGTGGTATTATGAATTAATGTTGTTTACTCCTCAAGCCAATTATATATTATGTAACAAAAATTAAACGACTCTTCTATTTATTGGAATGATTTGATATATATTGTCCAAAAGATTATTCATCTGCCATGAATTAATTGTATTTAGGTTTAGTATTCATAATTGTTAATGTTATTTGAAAAAAAGTAAAATTTTAGTGCAATAATTGTTGTTTTAGAGTGTTACTACAAAAATATGCATATTGAAATTGACATTTAAGTAACAATTAAAGGAAAACAATTTATACAACAATTTATAAGACGATGTAAAAGATGATGTAAAATAAAAACATCAAGATGGTTCGTATTGATTAAACATGATAATGAGTAAAATTAGACAAATTAAAGGAAAACCATAAACTTGCTTCATATTTAAAATTAGACAATTTAAAGTAATTGTAAGTCATATCCAAAGAAAACTTATTTGTATGGAAATCTAAATAAAGTTCAAATATGTTGAGTTTAACTAAGATGAATAGTATAAGTGTAAAATATAGTGTAGCGGTATATATAGTGTTTTACTATTCACATCACTAAATTAGTAGGAGTACTAAAGATAGTGCGAACGTTGGAGATGCTCTTTTGGCACTAAAGAAAGTTTTTTTTGTATCTTTTGGCACTTCATTCCTGCAAAAATCACATTTAGTGCCAACATTGGAGATGCTTTTATCTCACCATAAACTTCTATCCACTAACATAATCATATACAAAACATAAACACATGTCGTATAACTAATGTATCATCTCATTGTTTAGTTGATATATTAATGGAACATGTTTACTTTCTTCGTTTTATTTTTATCTCATTTTCATATTCGTTTAAACATAACTACTTCAATGATCAGCATAATGTGATGATACGAAACTTATAAAGTTGAGATTCGCAATATTTACGAATTTATTTGTAACATATGGTATTTTATTTTTAGATTACCATCATTTTGTAAGTTACAAAATACTACTACATTTTAAAAGTTGTATCAGTGTTATTAGTGTATGTTTTAAAACAATGGTACATAATAACAAAAAAAAAATATTTGTTCTATCAATGCATATCGTCATTGCTAAAAGAAGTTGATGTTCGTGTATAGAGAGATTATAGCTATGATTTAAGTTTGTTAGATATTAACTTTACACATACACATCAAACCATAACACAAGGTGGCGTTTAAGATGGAATTCTAGAGAGAGAAAGTTAGAGGTTTAGGGAACTTAGTGAGAGAAAGTGAAATTATTATTATGAGCTCCAACTCTCTACCTTGGGAGGTAGAGAGTATTTATAGTCTTACATAAAACGCCACACATCGGGTGGATCGTGCATACATGGGTAAAGACCCGTTCATCCTCCACGGTGTTACTTAACTAAATACTACTTAACTTAAAATAACTACGACTACGAGCTTTCTAACGATTACATATACTTGAGGTGACCGACTCTTTAATACCGGAATTTCTAATTCCTAACAATCTCCCCCTAAGGGAGGTCACCTCAATCATGCACTAAAATTACATTGAATACAATCAGATATGACATTAACAATTGTTCTTGCATTCTTAATGTAGTCCTTTGTTCCTAAGCTCGTAGTCATTGATTCTTCACATTGCATGTTTGGTTACTTCAAGTGGAGGTCTATTATCGATCCACGGATAATAATTTTGAGCCATCATTTGAGATTATCAGCCATCAAAAATCTCTGTGACATCCTTTGTGATGTTGGTATTATGTGATGTTGTGACTTTAGGACCGACATGCTCACATTCGGGATCATGATATCTTCTCATCAGAGTAGCGGAAGCATTTGTTGAATCATGATATTGGCGGCGAAGCAGCGTAAGCATGGAGTGAAATATCAGAGTCATTGATGCACTAATCATGATTTCTTTTGAGATGAATGTGTTAAGTGAGCATGCGGCTATGGATTGACCGCTTCATTCGAACAACGCAAAGCGCGGGCGTACTGCATACAACAGTTAACAATAAATCGCACGAAAGTGTCTTTGATCACTTTCGTTGAATTGAGGTACACGCCCACGGTTCCTCGCTGATCGATACAAGTACTTGCGCCGCGATCGTATAATTCAAGAATTTCCTTGACAGGTTTTCGAATGCTTCTAGTCGTTCTCAAACCGAACATCTCAAAGAAGACAACACGGAGTGAGTGAACCAATAATTTGAGTCCACGATTGATGAAAAGATATTTGAAAACAATCGGTATTGCTCAATAGAAATTGTTTTCCAATACAGCAAAGGTTTTAATGAAAATCAATTATCAATCATAAAACACCTTTTGATTTGAAAAATTAGTACACGGTCGACGTGCTAATGAAAATAGTTTTAAAGCACAAAGACCGGTTTTTCAAAGGTATCCGTCAATCCATAACCTGAACGTGATTGATTCAAAAGATTGAATCGCCCCATTGTTTCTGTTCAGTTGTCACATGGTTGATCTCAGATAATAGATCTCACATGCCACCTACCAGAGCTTGTTAGATGTTGGCTCCGTAAGGCTTTCCATCTTCACATTGTGAATATGTAAACACATCACTCAGATGTTCCGGCAATACCACAAGGATAATGCGTAGGACTCAAGATATAATCTCTTTCCACATTGTGTGAAACAGAGAGTCTTCATTGAAAGTGTCCTAATGAGATTTATTGATGATCTCGTGGCTCTAGACTCAATTTGTGCATATTTGGATCCCGTGTCGAGACTAGGGAGAGGGCCTCATTCTTCAATATCAACAATCTCTAAGAGAAAGTCGATAGATAATGTCGGTTCCCCGTGAGAATGAAACAAGTCCTTTTAAGAGGAACTTGAGTGGTTTGGGAAGTTGAAGTGCGGCCATCGGGTCCATGACGCCTTGTCTTCAATACCGATGTTACCATCAAGTTAGCATATGAATTGAACCGGTTTCGCCTCTAAGGTTGAATAAATGGAGGGCTATTTGTTTTCACCCTTTTCTCATTCAATTCTTTTAATTCTTCAACCCCTTCAGTGCTTACCGAGACTTCATAGCTAGAACCTTGTTGGGTTTATTCCAAGACTAGCCTCGATCCGCACTCTTCCCATATCGCATTTTTCTCCTTTTATTATCATACCTAAGAACTCTACACTAACTAGTGGATAGTTCCCGGTAGATCCTCCGTTCTCGGCGGATCTTGGGAACAAAAACCTAACCTTATCATCCTTATATCACCGTACATAAAGTAAAGTTGGTCGGTCTTTTTGGTATTGTTCATCCGCCATTGGAACCAATTGAAAACCATTTGAAAATCAATTCGGATACTTGTGATATATTATCAAAGCATTTTGTACCTGAATTGTTTTTGATATTTTTAGAACGAGAACTCCCCTCAACATGTGCATCAAGTATTTGGAAATGTTTTGCACACGGAGGCAAGAGAAAGAATTAACTTCTTTGATTACCATTTTCTAAAAGATATCAACATCACTTCCCAAATCGAATCAAGTAGATAAAGCATTTTGGGAAGGATGAGATTTTCATGATTTTGCTCCCCTCAATATGTGCTTCTAGGTTTGAAAGGAGTTTTACACATACTAGAGGGAACCTGCACATTGAGATAAATGATCACGTTTCAAATTATAGGTTTGAGATAGATGCTCCCCTCAATGTGTGCATGGAAAATTTGAAATCCTTTGTCACTTACGGGGAGGCAAACATGCTAATCACTTAAGAAACCATTTATCTAATTATCGCTTTAAATCCTATTTAAATCACAACTTCTCCCCGATCACAATAATTAAAACATTTAAGAATTTGTGATCTCCGTATATTTAAATTGATTTTGAAAGCTTTTAAGGAGAATTGTGACTTGATTATGAAAGCGCTTTTAACCGATAAGGATCTGATGTTGAGATTTTAAACTCCATTGGTTAAACATGCATGTACATCTTTTGAAAACAATTTAATGCCAAATAACTTTTAATTTAATTGAAATCATTCTCCCCTCAATCAATGACATAGGTTGTTGATTGAGCGATAGAGATTTTGACAGATAAGTCCCGATGATTATCAAAAATAGAGACCGAGTTATTTTTCAAAGCATTTAGTTTTCGGCAGATAAATGTTTATAGAATCAGAGCATGGAATTTGAAAACATGGTAAAACATGGCTCGGTTCTTTCTTTTAAAACCGGTTATTGCCCTGAAAATGACAATAAACCATTGTTTCTCTTTTCTCCCAACAATAAATTTTTTTAAATTCAACAACATCTAAAGTCCGTGTCATTCTTTGAAGTGACAAAGACAAAGACCGAGATATTTTCGAACCGAAAAACATGACAAAAGACAATATTTTTAAAGATTTTTCAATTTTTCGATTTTTATGGATTTTTGAAAGTTTTATATTTTTCTATTTGGTTTTATAGGTTTTATAATTTTGTATTTTGCTTTTTGGATAAATATATACAAAATATAGATGAAGAAAAGACCTTTACTCCTCGTCTTCCTCCCCGAAGACGTTTGAGTGTTTCGGTTGAAGACTTTTAAGCCAAGTCGAGGAATAATAAACTCAAAACGTTCTCTTGGAAGAGCTTTGGTGAAGATGTCCGCTAACCGATATTCAGACCTCACAAAATATAGTTCCACCACACCTTTTTCCACTTGTTCCCCGATGAAATGATGTCGAATGTCGATATGCTTTGCTCTTGAGTGTTGAACGTTGTTGCATGAGAGAGCAATAGCACTTTTATTATCACAAGACAGAGGGATTTTGTTAAATTCAAAGCCGTAGTCAGATAATTGAGATCTCATCCATAAGATTTGAGCACAACAAGATGACATGGCTATGTATTCACCTCTGTAGAGGAAATAGAAGTACTCATTTGCTTTTTGAAGACCAGCTCACAAGCTTATCACCCAAAAACTGAGCACCTCCGGATGTACTTCGACGTGTATCTTGACAACCCGCATGATCGGCATCCGCATAGGCCGTTAGTGACATACCGGTGTCCTTCGGGTACCATAGTCCCATATTGATGGTTCCTTGGAGATACCGAAAGACCCGCTTAACCGCTTCAAGGTGCTTTTTAGTAGGCTTAGCCTGGTATCTAGCACACATGCAAACAGCGAATAACAAGATGTCGGTCTACTAGCGTGAGGTACATCGTGGATCCAATCATACTACGATATTTTGTTTGGTCAATCATGATCCCCGAGTGGTCCTCATCTAGTTTGGTTCGATCAATCATGGGGTGTCAACAGGGTCACTTGAATCAAATCCAAATTTCTTTAAAATTGCATATTTAGATTGATTTATGAAAATGCCTCCGGGACTTTGTGAAATTTGTAATCCCAAGAAAACCGACATTTGTCCCATCATTGACATTTGAAACTTAGAACTCATTTCATTAGAAAAATGATCACATTCCATTGGTCGGTCGAAGGCAAAAATAATATCATCAACATAAATTTGAACATGAGTTAAATGTTTGCCCGACTTCCTGGTGAACAATGTAGGATCAACTGCTCCTTTATCAATCCGGATGATAGAAGAAACTTTGACAAATGTATCATACCATGCCCCTGAGCTTGCTTTAAACCGTAGAGAGCCTTCTTCAGGCGATAAACGTGAGTAGGATGCTCTTGATTCACAAATCCTTCAGGTTGGTCGACGTAGGCGACTTCTTTAAGATCTCCGCTTAAATGCCGTCTTTACATCCATCGATACACTACCATGTTCTTACTAGCAAGTTAGCCGAAAGATTCGATTGCCTCGATTCGAGCAAAAGATTCTTCAAAGTCTATACCCTCCTCTTGACGATATCCTTTAGCAACTAAACGAGCCTTGTTTTTCAACACATCACCATGCTCATCAAGTTTTACTTTGAAGATCCATTTGAGAGCTATAATCATAGCACATCTGGAGCGGTACTAACTCCCATAAATCTAGTCGATCAAACTCATGAATTTCTTCTTGCATGGCATTGAACCAATTGTCTTCATTCATGGCGGTTTTAACATCTTTTGGTTCGATCTTAGAAAGTGCGGAGTTGAAGAAACACCATAAGGC
Source organism: Chrysanthemum makinoi (assembly GCA_910596185.1). Lineage (NCBI taxonomy): Eukaryota > Viridiplantae > Streptophyta > Magnoliopsida > Asterales > Asteraceae > Chrysanthemum > Chrysanthemum makinoi. The sequence goes on along the minus strand of OU343225.1, from coordinate 325,629,819 downwards.
ATCGGTTGCAAGTTGTTTCCGTTGATACAGACGAGAGGATTTCCAATGATGTTGTCTAATGGATGATCGTGAGTCCATTTTCTAAGGTGTTCATGTGGCGGTTGTTGAGGAACCGAGGTAGCGAGTCGATGTCTCCGAAGAAGATGGTTCGATGATGATTCAGAGTAGCAAATATGTTTTCAAATGGAGCATCTTCAGGATTAGCAAAGGGATTAACTTCATCATTGATGCCATAAACATTTCCATGATGTACATTTGAAGAATGATGATTTGTTGATGAGATCAAGGATCGCGGGTGCTTCTTGACTTAAAGATATTGAGACTGAAGGATTGACTTCATTCACATGAATATGAGCATCCTCTGTTGCAGGAATCATTACCTCATTAGTGTTTGAATCATACAGTTCATCAAACATAGGATCAAACAATTTCTTTACATCATCTTCGGATGGGGGTACATATGGAGTTTCTTGAGTAGAGTTTGGAACAAGAGATGAACCAATGGGACTGTCTTGAAGTCGCGGTCCCGATGGATTGTCCAGAGCCATTTGACCGGTAAGCTCATCAAACGTAACGTGAATGGTTTCCATGATATTTCGGGTTCTTTTGTTATAGATTCGTATCCCTTTTGTTTGGTGCGTATCCTACAAATACTCCAATGTCGACTTTAGCCCTTAGTTTTCCTAAGTCTTGACCCTCATTAGTTGGATAGCACAATGCACCAAACACACGAAGGAGAGAGAGATTAGGTTTTCTGTTGTGGACAAGTTCATATGGAGTTTTTCCATGCACGGTGTGGATTAGGGAACGATTTTGTGTATAGCATGCAGTGGCGATTGCCTCTGACCGAGAAACATTGGAACCTTTGAGTAAATCAACATTGTTCTAGCGGCTTCAACAAGAGTCGATTCGTCTTTCAACTACACCGCTCGTTGAGGAGTTCGTGAAATACTTCTTTGATGACCGATTCCAACGCTTTCATAGAATTCATTAAGTTGTTTGTTGACAAACTCGGTTCCCATTGTCCTGTTCGACAATTCGACGGTTTTGTTAAGTCGAACCTGTACTGTTTGATGAGTTTGATGATGATATCAAGAGTTTCATCCTTTGTCCTTATGAACTTGACCCAGGTGAATCTAGAGTAATCATCAACCACAACTAACACATATTTCTTCCCAAAGATATTTTGTACCCTCATTGGTCCACATAAGTCCATATGAATCATTTGAAGGACTTCGTGACGAGAGTTAGTAGGTTTGGGTTTATGGGCATATTTCTTGCTTTTCCCAATTGACATGCTGAACAAAGATGATCCTTTTCATACTTTAGTCTAGGTAAACCTACAACTAGGTCCTTTCGGGAAAGATCGTTGATGGTGCCGAAGTTCAAGTGATTGAGACGACGATGCCATAACCATGACTTTGTTTTTGAAGCCTTTGATAACAAGCGGATTGGAGAAGCCCTCATCATGTCATCGATAGAGATGGTGTAAAGGTTTGAGCCACGAGTTCCTTTTAACAGTTCCTTACCATTAAGATCTCTAACAAAGGTGTATGTTTTTCGAATGCAACTTCTAGATCGAGTCACGAATTGACCAACGGAAAATAGATTATGACCCAACCCTTCAACATAGTAGACTCTCGAGATGACACTATCACCTACAACATAATCTCCATAACCCATAATAGCACCGAAATGATCATTACCAAATCTAACAGTCCGATGAACTTGCTCACGAAGTTCATGAGCATGACCGGTCTCCATATATGCTTGGAACACTGAGTCCGTGTACCACGTAACGATTTGAACGATCTGCATTGAACACGCACAAAAATGGATAATTGGATAATTAGGATCCCCATGCAAGAATGGGTTCCATTTGGTTAGTAACATTAGTTGGAACACCCACATCGTAATCAAACATCCATATCAGTAGAAGCAATGGAATCATTGGGAATAGATGCAATGTCGGTGCGTCCAGATTTACCCTATTCAAAGTATGTTTACTTTTAAGGGAATAGTTCTACCAAGAGGCATCCATTTTCTAGTGGGCATAATCTTAGCAGTGAGAACAAAGCCGATTATTCTTATGACCAAAAGGTATCCAATAATAACCTATCTTTATAAAAGTTCTTCCCGTGGGTTTCCACTTAACAATCTTTCGTTTTTGCCTTTTGCCTTAATTTGCACGATTATAAGCATTAGCAATTTTAACGGGCATTTGACAAAGATTAGACAAAGCATTCACACCACATTCATGATTAGCAAATGAATTCAAGCATGCAAGATTACAAGGTTTGCAGATAGTATCGAATGAATTAATTACGATGCGCCTAAGGCTAATACTAGAATCAACACGATTCGCTTTATTCAACTCAAGCCTAACGTTCCTAGATTGGTCTTCTACTCTCTTCCAATGCACATTCTTAGCTTGCAAGGTCCTATCATTCCTTGTATTGTCTTGAGACTTTGACCCGTTCGCTTTAAAGTCACCGATTCTCAGAGGAATGGGAACATTAGTTGGTTGATCTAATTTTGCATTCCCGAACTTGATGTGCAAGAATCAAGTACTAGAAGGCACATTAGTGTATACTTTAAGACGTGATTTGAGCTTTTGCGTGCACACTAAAGTTCACTTTCTTAGCACTAACATATCTCGAATCTGAACTACTTGAAGGCACATTAGTGTTTCCTTTTAAGACGGGCATAGAACGGATTTCCTGCTTGGCACTAGGCATAGAAAAGGGCATCACAGCTTTGCCTTTTTCACCTAAGGTTAAGGATTTTGGGCATGTGGCAATTACACATTCTAGCAACTCTTGAGATCGCTTTGGCCGGAGGCAAGCAAACCTACTTTCACTATCAAGAGGTTTATTAATGAAATCCTCTTCGACAATCTCACGGAGACATTCTAGACTATCCTTAAGGTGAGCACAAGATTCATGAAAAGCATGTTCATTATTCCTAAGATGAGGAGGAATATATTTAACGTTCACAGTGTATTTGCAATCTAAGGGTGATTTTGAGACAGCATTCTTATTGAAAACAAGTGGCGCTTCCCATTTCCCCGACTTCTCAGATTCTCAATTTCCTTTTGTAAAGACGTTATTTTTCGTTGTTTTGGTCACGGGTGACTTTCATTGAATCATATAACTCTTTAAAATGTCGCTTAACTTTTTCATTTTCTTCTAGAAAACTCTCGCTTTCCTTTTGTAAGGCATCAACTAAGTTTTGAAGATGAAAAGTTTGAGAATTCTGAGAATCTAAAGAAGGAGGGATTTGGGAGCCTGTCTTATTGTTCGATTGACCCTTTAATTGAGAGATTTGGGTTTTCAATTTTTCTCGATCGCAGACCGAGCTTGAATCTGTTCATCACGCTTGTTAATTTGAAAACGCATCAAACTCGAGCATCCGACGATGTCTTGACATGTGAAGTTTTAACATTTTCTTTAAGATGTTGATATTTTAGTTGTAAATTAAAATGCTCAACTTCCAGTTTAGAAAAATGTTTAACCAAATTGTTGTGATCATCTAGTTCAATTTTCTCGCTTAGTTCAGAATTAGTTTTTTCAAGCTCAATGACACGATCATGGGAGACTTTCAGGCCACAGATAGTTCATGAAATTTGGAAGCATTAATAGAGCAATTTGAAGCGGTGAAAAAGATATCTTGAGCAACACATTCAGTAATAAGAGTCTCATTTAAGGTATGCAAGTTCTTCCTCTCAATCTCATTATATTTTAGTGCACGCCCATAATCACTAACTTCAACTACCATTGCATCAAATTCCTTTTCCATTTCTTTAATATCGATTTTGTCCCTTTTTTAAGACTCTCAAAATGATCTTTTAGTTGTTTAAAGAAAGGCATGACCTCGGTTAAATAACATTCTTTCATTTGCTCAAAACCCCTTTCCCCTTCGGTTATCCCAGTGGGTGTGATCCTTTTCTTACAAGTTTTCTCAAAATCGGTAAATAGTTGAAGAATAACATATTGACTGATTAAGGTCTTGCTCTTAGTGGCAATAGTTCTAGGAACTAAGTGCATTGGTGTATTTGGAGGATACTCAGTCGCTTTAGGGAATTTCCTACAAGGGGAATTCTTTTCAACAAGATTTTCAGCTTTTTGCAAGTCCATATCCTTTTTCCGAATACTTGTTCGGGGTCGCAATGTTTGAGGCTTAAACATGTTCAAGGAAATCCACTTTTCCTTCTTGTAGTCATGGGGAGTGATAATAATCTTTTTCTCTTTGCATTTCGGGTCATCTAGTTTTTGTTCATCCTTTCCCTAGTGACTTCATCTGATTTCTTATCTTCCTCGGTGCACTCAACGCAACTAGGTTTCTGCCTAGGCTTAAGAATTTCATTACCATCATAAAGCACCTTATGAGCATTTCTAGCCTTTTAATTACCTCTGGATTAGGTTCCTCAACAAGGGGAATGCTATGCTTATCGCTAAGACTCGATGTTTAGTGACCATGTGAGCGGTCTGAATGGTGTTTCCTTGTATGTACAACTTGTTCTCAAGTTTGTTTTTCAAAGTTTTCGGATTAGAAAAATCTCTCAAGAGTTTTGATTCCTTTGCATTAAATTCTTGCTTAAGCATTTTCACATTTTCTTGAAGTTCTTGTTTTTGCTTAGATGTTTTAGAGAGTTTTTCTTGCAAGGAATTTAATTCTTGTTTCAATATTTCTTCTCTAAACTTACTTTTCTAATTACTGTACATACTTGGTTATCCATTTCCTCGCCACGAGTGGTCAACTCAAATTTAGCACGTTGTTCATAAATAGCAACACGCTCTTTATAGGCATTTAGTTCAAGATAATGGAATCATCGGGGCACATGCAGTGTATTCATCACAAACATAGTCATTGTTGATCGCGAAGATGCATCACTTGGTACAACTTCACTTTCACTTTGTTTCAAGTATTGATCATATGGGACAATATTGATATTACCCATATTTTCAATATTTGATTCAATAGTTTCAGCTGATTGTACTTTGTCATGCATCCGTGCACATCAAGATCATCGTATAGTTTTAATACCTCTGAGATGAGCTTGTCATGGGATGGCTCAGCTAGTGATGTAGAGGAGACTTTGGGAGAAACCATTGGAGAAATGCTAGCCATAAAATTGTATGTGCCGTGGTCCATCATCCACATCGAGTCGTATGCATCACGATCGTGACTTGAAAGGCATTCGATGATTGTGACCTATCTCCTGAATAGGCGCTCATCCACATCTCGATCAAGGTCTTGGCATTGCCCTCAGAAGAAATAGCAATTCCTCTTCATTCAGTAGCACCATTGTCCCGAGCTTGAGCGGCAAAGATCTTCTCTCTGGTAATCAAGATTCGTGGGCTTTGGAGATGTACGCCTTGCAATGTGTCCCTCTCCACCACACTTATAACATTTGATGAGCTTAGTTTGACCTTGGTTACCATTCCTTCCTCGATTATGGTTTCCAACATAACCTCTCCCAGCTCCACCTCCCGATCATACTTGTCTTTCTGATCGTTGCACCACGATCCTTCCATCTTTAATAGTGGCTTGATTGTGTGGGTTAGATGCGCCTCGAGGTTGTTGTTGGTTTGTGGGAGAGTATTCATGTTTTGACCGATGAGAAGAGCTAGTTGATTAATGAAGCTACCCACGTGAGTATCAAAGATCGCCTTGTTTGTACATAGGATCAGAAATGAGTTTGTGATTACCATTACCCAAGGGTATGACTTGTGATGCTTTGGTTGTGATTCCGATGTTTGAGTAGAAAGTTGTAGAGTCATTAGACGAGCTTGTCTCTCCTCGGTTGGTTTTGAACCCGATTGAGAATTAATTCTTCAAACATAGCATGTCTCTCATTCTGAAGGAGGAAGGCATAGAGTTGCTCATAGTTTGGATTCTTCAATCCTTTAGTGAGCTTCACAGCGGTAACAAACTTGTGCCATTCGGGATTCATGTTGTTCACAAATTTTGAGTTCAATTGAATGTTAGGCATAGTCATTCTGATGTTCCTCATGTCATTAACTAACTTATGAAATCTCACATAGTACTCATAGACACTCTCATCCGGTTTCATCTTGAAATGCTCAAATTCGTCATAGAGTTGGGATTCTCTGTCTTCCATAGTTAATTCGAACCCGAGAGAAGCATCTTAACATTGTCCCAAACCGCCTTAGCATCTGTGTTATGATTGATCAGCTTGTAGATGTCTTTAGGAAGACCTTGAAGAACAATGTTTGAAGCCCCGATATCGCATCAAATCTCTTTTATCTTTATCATCAAGCTCATCATACATCTTAGGTCAGTCAATTCCGTAAACAGGAGTACCATCTGCATTAGTATCAAGTATGTCTCTAGTCGCCTCAACTCGATATGGTCCTTCATCAATGGATTTGAGAATGTTGACACCATTTTCCTTTCCAAGGCAATACGTCTAATTCGCTTGAGCCCAAGAGTCGAGTCGGCTGTCAAGCATGGGTGGACGAGTATCCGAACCATGCTTGAACATCTTCAAAGAATAAAGGAGATAACGGTGGGAATGTTGGTAGACATGTTAACAGATTATACGGGATTTTATAGCTCTATGATTAAACCGGAAATGGATTCTTTCACGGATTTTTCAATCAAGAGAAACCGTAAACAATCACTCAAGACTCTAGATGATAAAATACTAAATCGCTAGAAGATAATGCACTAAGTCGCTAGAAATTAGTTCACTAAGTCGCTAGAAATTAATGCACTAAGTCGCTAACCCTTAATTCGCTACACCCCTAAGTCGCTAGAGTCCCAAGTCGCTAAGAAAAACAAGTCGCTAAGTAGTAACTCGCTATGACCAAGTCGCTAACCAAATTTTGGCAATTGCTACACAAGTCGCTAGAGACACAAGTCGCTAAAGAGCAACTCATCTTGACCAAGTCGCTACCTCAAGTCGCTACCCGTAGTGGAGAATCCACTACTTGTACTTTAACTCGCTAGGTCTAACTCGCTAGTTCCAACACCGTAAGTCGCTACACAAATGTGAAGCAAGTCGCTACCAAGAAACTATTCCGTGAGCTAAGTCGCTAGCTTGAAAAAAACCATATAAACCTCACTTTTCAATCCAAAAACAACCCAACCAAGATGATTCAAGCTTACCAAATGAAAACCTAAACACTTTTGATGATTCTAAACATAAAAGTACAACCAAAATCGAAACTTTAACACTAGAAATCAATCAAATGATGCTAAAACCACTAAACTTTTTCAAACTTAAAAACCACCTAAAAACCACTAGAAATCCAAAGATGTGTAAGATATGATCCAACCATGGCTCTTGATATCAATTGTTAGATATTAACTTTACACATACACATCAAACCATAACACAAGGTGGCGTTTAAGATGGAATTCTAGAGAGAGAAAGTTAGAGGTTTAGGGAACTTAGTGAGAGAAAGTGAAATTATTATTATGAGCTCCAACTCTCTACCTTGGGAGGTAGAGAGTATTTATAGTCTTACATAAAACGCCACACATCGGGCTGTGGATCAGGCATACAGTGGGTAAAGACCCGTCCGTCCTCCACGGTGTTACTTAACTAAATACTACTTAACTTAAAATAACTACGACTACGAGCTTTCTAACGATTACATATACTTGAGGTGACCGACTCTTTAATACCTAGAATTTCTAATTCCTAACAAAGTTTCCATTATAGACCCAAATACTTTTCATTTACTATCCATCACATCTGCTTCTCCTTCTTCTCGAAAAGCCTATCTCAAGAACAGGTTAGGTGTGTCTTATGTTAATTTTTTTTTTCTTTTTTTGTTGTTGTTGTTTGTAAGTCTGTTACCATGTTACAACTATTTGAACGATTATCTCATTGTTAGAATAAAGATAAAGGTGATCTTTAAACTGACCAAATAATGTGTCGATTCAGAAGAAACATGGTTTTTAGTAATATTAGGCACAATCAATTTATAAGTTAACATATTCGCTTAAATGTATATGTATGGCCAATTTAGTAATATGAGTAATGATATTTTGGTTGATCTTAGGATTTGTTTAGAACAACTTGTTTATTGGACTATATAATTTGAGTTATTGCCTATTAGATATTTTGAAGGATACTCAATTTGTGGTGATATTACATTTATTATTAGTATCATCTGTTAATGATACATGTTTCATGAATATCGGATTATGGTAATGGTCTTAGATGTTTCATATGCTAATTGTGAAGTAAAAATAATGTTTATTTAGTTAGGTTTTCTTTAAATGAAAATGATTAGCTCATTGGATGATATAAGTTAGAATAAGATTTCATATACTTATTGGTAAAGGTAAAAGGTCAGTCGTATTGCGTTAATACAATGAAAGGAAGATAGATAAAGTATAATATGATGTCGGAATATAGATTTCGTAAAGCACGTTGGAGTATGATAATGGTTTGAAACTTCTATTTCATGCGGAAAACTAAAAATAACATACTTGAAATATGGCCGAATAATACTTGGGTTAGTAGCCTGCTTTGTGAATGAATACGAAAATGGTTATTTAGATTAAAAGGGCAATATTTGGGAATAACATTGTAACTAAACATAAGTTATTGACAAACATGTAGGTATGCTAAGTTTTTGAAAATATGTAAGTTCCTTCTCATACACGTTTCTTTTTTTGATTAAATAGAATGACGACTCAATTTATCGTGGAGGCGAACACTCAAAACTTTCGAACAGTGCAGGTAATTTGCAACCAATGTTACTTATATTAGATAGCATACTAAATTTCCCAATATGGATATCACAAAACTGAAAATAAATTTATGTAATACGTTTTTTAATGCAGATCCTCCCAAATGTGTTTACGGATGAGCTGTACAGAGGCAGTAAATGGTTATATTTAATTCATAACAGACGTACAATGCACAAAGTATGGCTTAAGAAAGTAAGCGGTAACCGTTATGCACTGCACTCGGATGAATGGAAGCAATTTGTTGATAACAACAATTACCGGAACGTGGCAATACTACATTTTATTCGTCAAGGAGAAGACATGTACTACGTCACTGCCTATGACAATGTTGGTGCTGAAATTGGTGGATATTTGAATGCTGATATAGGATTCTCGTCACAGAAGATGCTTTGGTACTTTGGGAAACGTTGACCACTCTGATGTAAGTACTTCATCATTAATCTATCGATGGTCATAGTTTAATGAAAATTGTATATACTCAGATTAACACGTACTAACAAATAGCAACATTATATTTACTCGTTATGCAGATCCTTCCTCATCAATTTCTGCCACAAATTGAAAGAGTGAGAGTTATGGTGTGTGGCCGGCTGACTGCGACCGTGACACAGCGTCGCATTGCTCTTCCAGGTAACACGCACGACCATGTTTTGAGTGGAACGGGATGGAATTCTTGGTTTTTTTGAAAGTCCTAAAGGTTGGATCGCGTATGGTGTTCATGCGAAATTAAGGAAGGTACTATCTCGATGATCTCATTTTCAGATGCTGGCTTAGGATCATGTTTTGAGAACGTATCGCGTATAATTTTGAACGACGATACTCCGTTCAAAAGAAGCCCAATAGACAACAAGATGTTTATTATATTATAATTCAACATGTGTTTCATTGTTTTTTAAGATTTTAAATAATATAGTCGCATCTTATAATGTCATTGCAATATTGAAATTGTAGATCCTCGCATGAAACATAAATGCGACTGGTTTAATCACTCCGAGCATGATGATGAGAAAGATTGCTTTTATCAAGACGTTATGGATTACGTAACTGGAAGAGGATGGCTGGTAAGAATATCGTATTTTTCATGTAATAGTTTCGATAGTCATTTATAGTATGATATTTTTCTGGATAGTAGATGCATTTATTTATGTTGCCTATTCAACATTAATTTGTTAAATGTAGACCATACCACATCATTTTGCGGGACCGTATGAAATGTATAAGTACCAAAACGCAGTTATGATACACCATGAAGAATCTTTCTATGTGAACGTGGATTGGAAAAAAACATGCAGATAGGCCTGAGAGCAAAAATCATGTGACCATAAAAACTAATTGGAAATACATTGAGAAGAGGTGTGACTGGGAGAAAGACAAAACGGTAAGGTTCAAACTTATGAGGATGGTCAAAGATGATGCTCAAACGGTTGAAGCACGCAAACCGGTGATGATTCCATTTTTCCATATGTGTTAAACGAAGGTGCTTTGGGTATTTGATGTATTTTGGTACTGTCTCAGCCGAAACTGTTATGATAAAGGCTTGGAACATCTTGAATGACTTGTTTTATTTACTGCTTTAGGATTAATTTCAGGGTGCTTGTGAAATTGACTATAGTGTTTTGATTCACCGTTCTCGTAAGGTGGTTCGAACTTAATGTGTCGTATGTTTGGGACGTAATATTTTAGTATGGTTTCACAATTGCCACAGACATTCTATTATGTATCCGGATGATCCATAATATTATGTATCAACATTCTATTATGTATATGGATTGACCTTGTAAGAAGTTGTAGTTCGCGTTTACGTATAACGTGATATGTGATTTATATTATGCATAATGCACTTATCTAAATAAGGTTGATGAAAAGCTAATACACATATTATTTGCATAATTATATCAATCGTCATTATGAATGAATTATTGATGATAAAAATTTAAAGAGCTACTTTGTAAACATGAAAGTGGACATGGAAGTTTAAAGCGAATTCTTGGTTTTATATTTATCGAAATCGTCTCCGAGCAGCCCATCGATTTGCATCCACATGTCCACTTATCCATCCATTTCATTCACATCGTCTTTGCAGCCATCCTTGACGATTTTGGTCAATAAGAGTCGGATAACTACGATGACCCAAGTATATGTCCAATGCATGACCATCTTGAATTTGAGATAGCCATGAATCAATATACCATTCATGCTCTATCTTTCGAAGACTATATTCTTCTTCTATTTGGACAGTCGGAACACTCAAGTAGTATGATCCTACGTTAGTGTACTGGCTAAAATGTTGTGCAACTAATCATCTAATGGAGGTGTATGTTATATTGTCTGTTGACACATTGCATATCATAAGTTCATCGCCACCCCAATAATCGTAAAGAACATTTGAAGTTACAACTCTACCACCATGATGAATGCATATGTCAATGGTAGGAGGAGCTTCACCCCATTCACTGTTATAAGGAAACATGATAGAATTACAAAAGATGCAATATATGCTAAGCTTATGGATTCTAGTGGCAAAACAATAACTTACTTGTGAGGCATAATCCTACGATTACCACTGTTCAATCGTAGATGAATTCTTGTGTAAAATGTGGTGAAGATGTAGTTTATTCTCTCAATTTATATCATAGACAACCAATTATAAATTTAGAAAGGATTTAGGTTTAAAGATAATTTTGCGAAAATGATTTGGTTAAATCATGAAATGTTTTAAGGGATATCGAAATCACAACAAATGTAGTCATATAATTGATTTAGAGGATTTCGATATATTGATAGACGTAAATAAAGTATTGGATAATTGTTATATATTGTGAAACATTGGGATATCATAAAAAAAAGGATTTTCATTATGAGAATCAAAAATAAAATATAATGATTGACAAAAGTGTTCTTAGAAAGAAAAACATTGATAATATGATTGAGTTGAGCATGAATAAAAGTTAAGTAAATCTTAATAGTTTAAAAATTAAAAGTTTGGTACAATTATTTTAGCTGTTGGATTATAGTGTTTTCTAATAAATTGTTAAAAACATATTTGTATACTTGTTTTAAAAAAATAATGTATATTCCACAACTAATGTTGCAGCATAGTTTGGAAATCTTAGTTTATTAAACAATTTGTTTCCATTTTTGCTATATACAATTCCAACTATCTAACATTTGATCATAAACATTGACGACAAAACAAAAAATACTATAGTTATTGACTAAGTAAAAAACCTACTTAGTCAATGCATTTCAAGTAGGACAACAATTGTTGATCATAAATCAACTGAATTCATGAATAGCATGAAAATGTATTTTTGAAAAAATCACAAAACAAAAAACAAACTGTCTGCAAACAATAAAAAACAAAAAAACAAACTGGAACAATTGTCTTTAATCAAACATAAACAATTTGAAATCATGATTATTCAAAATATTTTGGGACGCTGAGATGTGAAGGAGAATGAGCATCAGTCATCCTTGTCATTGACCACTTCAACCACATCAATACTCTTAATTTTGTTTCTTTGATGCATCATCCTACACAGAATCATCCCGAACAATCGCATCACGCTTTGATTTTCCAGAGCTGCCACCTAACACTTCAACATTTTCCACTTCTTTATTCACTTCTGGAATGTGCTTTGATTTTCCAGAGCTGCCACTTACCACTTCCTGATTTTCAACTCCCTTCTTCACTTCTGGAGTGTGTTCCATGTTGAACGGAATGTTATCAGTATAATTGAACTTTCTTGTGGTAACAGAAACCGGAGTTTTCATTTCTCCATCATTTTCCTGGGATAAATCAGGTAAGAATGTATTATACAGTGTTAAGGTATACTAAATGAAATGAATAGAGTAGACTTGTAAGAGATTTTTTAAAAAACCTCATTGATGAATCCATGTTTAAATGTCTTTATCATATTTGCATCATCTAAAATCATCTTGACTTGGTAAACATGGTTGTTGTTGGTTATATTATATGAAGAATACAAAAAGCGAAACAACGGTTTTTTTTTTTAATAATGGGAACCAATTCATCAGGAAAGATATCATCAGCCTGATCTCCATACTTCGCCTTGAGCTTATAAAACGGGATGTCAATCATCTTAGTGATAGTATCTTCATACAACAAAAGAGATGCTAAGCCGGTGTCGTCAATAACACGCACGATTACTTTGTACCTAACATTCAACATATAATTATAGGACTATAAGTATTTTACTGAAAAACAACATGTATGTATATGCTGTTAAATTTAGCAAAATAATTACAAAAATTTACCTTGGTCCCACATTGTTGATCTCTCTGCACTTTTTGAAAAAATACGTCTTAGTCTTGGATTTCTTTTTTGATGATGAAGATTCACCATTTTCGTCGGGTTCTTTGGCCACAAAGCCACATTGCTTACAGGCAAGGAACCACCAACCATGTTCTCGATGCACCTTGTGTATCTTTGCGTATACGATACATTCAACTGTTTGTATAATATGATTTATAAATTAGTATAAAAAATTTACATTCACAGATATAATAATAATAACAGATAACTTACGTATTCGGATTCACGAATAGACCCAACCATTTTCCTAACAGCATTTTCAAAAACTCATCAAGTGATTTCTTTTGGATGGTGAAAACACATTCAGAATTATGTTCTTCTCCACATAACCATCCATTTCTTGATACCTATACAACAGAACATAGTGATTCATGATCCAAGCCAAATGAACAAAGTGTGTCGCAATTATAATTCTATTTGTAACAATTATGTTGAAACCATTAGTTTTATAAATGAAATACTTACATCTTTCTGTATACATTAATCTCTGGAATGTCATCATTTATATAAAGCTTAGTTGCAAATGCCCCATTGCTAACAGACGGCTTATCTGCAGTAGTAGAATATAATCATTAGTAAATTTTAAGTAAAAAAACTATTAAAAATAAACATCCGTAAAGTATATAAAACATTTTACCATTAAAGTATTTGACTTTTCCAATTTGAAGGATCATTATAACATTTCGCATTTTATCCAATTGTTGTGCCAAACTGTTGAACCGTTCAACCCATCCGTCAAAGAAACAACAATCCAGAGTGACTCCACTGTATTATATTGAAATATGTAAGTAACTTAAATTTATCGTTTTGTATAAACCAAGAGTAATAGTCTTACTCAACATCTTCCAAGGTGACAGTCCTTCTAAATTTTTGATTACCATAACTTTCATACGGTATTGGTTCAGATATGGATATTATAGTCCCAATGACATCTGCGTTTACATAGATGCTATGTAAGTTAAAGCGTATAACAAGTGTCAATTCATCTATTATTATGCAGACTTATTTTAATAAATTATCAGCATGAAAGACTGAAAAATATGAATAAAGATTAAACATATAATCAATAATTCTTAGCAACAATATCAGTATCTGAAAAGCGCTTCATCGTAAAGTTCTGGAATGGTTCAAATCTAAAACCACGTGTATTCTGGTCAAATGGAGAAACTCTTGTCACAGACGTATTCTTATAGAATCCGATTTTGTAACGGTGACTCAAAGAACGGAACTTTCCTCCGTTCTCACCAACCCCAAAGCTTCCCACTTTGTAGCAGGAACCTTCATCCACAATAGCTTAAAACTTGTTCATATCTGCTTTCTTAATAGAAGCACGAATACGGTTTCCACCGAAATATTATGTAAATATGGAGAGATCTGATTAACTATATATTTATTTATACAACCATATCATTGATTCAAATAAAAAAATAAAGTGGATAAATATAAACAAATTTTACAAAGAACATAAATTATTTTATATGGAAACAAAAAAAATAAATGACATAATAGGGGAATGTTAAAACCTGTTCATCTTGGAATAGTACTTCTAAACTCCAAACTTCATTTGGCTTAGTGATGGGATGAGCTTTCCATATACGTACAACCTTCACCAAAAATTTTGCATTATCAAGCATATGGTCAATGTCACTCAAAGCAGTAATCTGTTGATCCATTTGTTTTGCCTACAAATGAGAAAATATTAATATATATTTCAAAGATGTCATCATATATAATGAATATTCATATTTCAAACAATAGATGAAACAAAAATATAAATGATTGATTATGATTACGCATTTCAAATACCTTATGATTGTATAAAGATGAAGTTATAAAAGATGAATGAGGAGTTGTTAAAGATGCACTGAAATATATAGTGGTAGGAACTAGGTTAAATGAAGCAAATTGAGAGATTTCAGTAATTCCAAAAATCAAAATTTAAAACTTTTAGCTAAAAATCAGGATGTTAAGTAAGGCAATGATTCAAATTTTAAAAGGATTAGCAAAATTAACTTATGTTGGTTAGTTTTCAATAATTACTTTGAATAAAATTTAAAACCTTCCTCTATTATCTTATTACATTTTTCAAATTTGAAGCATATAAAATTATAATAACTATAAGTGAAAAGAATACAAACTTTAATTTCCACTTTATTTAACAGGATTAAAAGAACATATAGCATGAACATGTGACAATATTTTAAGGGATATCGAAATACTACTTTACACATACGCATTTGGGATGTTATAACAGCTTATTTGATTATGCTTTTTGTGTTGTTTACCGGTATACTACAATATTAAAAAAAGCCAATTCCATTTGCTTATTAGTTTGTAGAACACAGTTTACGGAGTCATAAAATCAATAAGCAAAAAGTAATAAGTTAATAATGTTTGAAAAATAAGCTGCAAATTGACGAATAAGCTTATTATTTTAAAAACTAATTTCAACAACACAAAAAGCATAACAATCAGTTTATGGGAGATTTAGATGCGGTAAGACTATACTAATAAGCTAATAAGCCGAACAAAATAAGTTTACTGATTTTCCAAATTTCAATAAGCCGATAAACTTAACAAATATGAATGGGTGGTAAAAATGCTATCGTTGTCTAAAAAGCTACCACAAGGAACATGACTTATCTTGTAATACTCCGCTAATCAGATGATGCAAATTACTCCACTGAAAACGAACCAAACATTCGACAACCTTGTATATCCTGAAAATCAAAAAAACAACACAGAATGACCGTAAGCGTAATGTTAACTAAAACATTATTCATCAATCACACTGAAAATGCATCTATTTTATGATGTTCTTTATCATTGAAGCATTTCATAAAATAAGCCGATAAACTCAAACAAATATGAATGTAACTAAAAAACTACCACAAAGAATATATCTTATCTTGTAATCCTTCGCTAATCATATGCTGCAAATTACTTGATATATCCATTCCAACAAAACAAAGCAACCATATTTCCTGAAAAACACCACAACAGAGAATGACCATAAACATGATGTTAACTACTACATCCGTCCCATATTTTTTGTCCTGTTTTGACTTTTTAAGTCTTTCTTTCTCAACTTTGACCTTAAATATTTTTGTTTGTGTTATATAATATTTAATATAAATTATACCAATGAAAAATATATTTAAAACTCAATCTATTCATATATTTTGCATCAAGTATTATGTAATACAATTAAAAATATTTAAAGTCAAAGTTGGAAATGAAAGACTTTGAAAAATCAAAGTGGACAGTTAATATGGGACGGAGAGAGTAAGACATAATTCATGGATCACATTGAAAATGCATCTAGTTTATAATGTTCTTTATAATTGAAGCATTTCATCAAACAATCCGTATACAATCAGTACTTTGTAGTTAGCATATGGTTAATTAGGCATTTCATCAAACACATGGTGTACATGAAATCTCATAAAAATATAATAAAGCGAAAAAAAACAAAATGAACTACATTAATCTACATGAAATCCGATCAAAATAGAATAAACAAAAAAAAAATAAAAATAAAATAAACATTATGAATCTATTCATTTATATAAAAAAAAATAAGATTAACAATCTAATCACACACAATCGTTTCATCTAAATGGACACAAGACCTGAATTAATTAGATTGACAAAAAGATAAAAAAATACACAAATATTGTAGATCCATGGATTGGCTTCAATACGTTGTCGACGCTATATACCAATCGATTTTATGGATCTGTTGCCGATTTTGGTTTGATGAAATCAATGCATCATCCTAATTATATCTAAAGCGGTTTTGTGGAGAGGGGATTGTGTGTGTGTATTTTCACATACAATCAATTGTTTTGGAATGAAGTTGGATTAGGTCTTTCGCCCAAATCAGCAAGGAAAATGAAGAAACGGTTAGGATCAAAATAATTTACATGTGGCAATTGATTAAATATTTTGGGAGAAGATTTTATAGGACAATCTTGTCTTATATAGGAGGAGATGGGGTACATTTCTTAAGGGATAACACAAGTGTATCATATTACACTCATTTCGGTTGTAGCACATACACATTTATTCATATTTATTTGAGTAAACTAATTTTTTTATTTATTTTTTATTTTTTTTATTTTTTTGTGGTTTGCTAATTTTCACAATTTACATTTCTGTCAAAAAAGTTAAGACATATACATCCATCCATCAATAAACGTTAGACAATATACATCCTTAGGAACGAACTATGATTTTTGCACAAACATCAACATATCCTCTGCGCCATTTTTCTTTTTCAAACACACACTCACAATTTCATATCTAATTATGTTTTGTGGTTGTTGGTGGTGGTGAATTTAGAAAAGGGATGTTCATTATCTTTATTCAAAACAAGTAAAAAAAAAACCAAAACCACGATGAACATCAACACTTTCATCAACACCACATGAACTTGAACATAAACGCCATCACTAAATTGAAGGATAAACACACATATACAAATTTAAAAAGAAAACGAAAAAAGAAAAAAAGTAGATAGAGAATCGGGCAATGGTGACACGGTGGTGGTGGTTTTTGGCAGGGTGGCGGTTGGACGGTGGTGATGGATGGGTATGGTGATTGTTTATGGAGGATTGTAAAAGTGGGTGTTGGAAGTATTTGTAGTTGGCATCAAGAAAAAGACAAAAACACCCCTCACGTGATAAGCATGTATAACAGATAATGGGAAAACATTTGCATCGTTATTTAGGGATTTATATTATCTAACGTTTATTGACGGAAGGATGTACATGTGTTGTCGCAAAAACACACTACACGAAAAAAGGTACTCTTTAACTTTAACTTTAACTCCGGAAAACACTTTTAGGACCTAATTCATTTTTAACTCTCTTTTTTCCACCTAAAACGAAAAATTTTGTGGTCAACTTTCTGCGACTACAAGTGTGCTACCCAAATAAACGTATGTAAACTTTTTATACAAAACAAACTTAAGTTTAAACAATAATATTCCTATGACTATAGATTGTGCTAGCCAAATAAACTAAAAAAACCATAAAGAGAAAAATGTGACAGAAAATGAACGGCGGAAAGGAGGATGATGATGATATGTTGGATGTTTGAGGTATGGATGTAATCATAAACTTGCCACCAAACGTGAGATGATCCCAATCATTATTTACTTTTATAACTAATCACATTTTTTAATCATCAATAATCTCCTTAATCCACTCTGTAAACTCATCATTAACTTTTACGCTTTTATTAATTTTTTAGGTATTTGGGTCCTACATTCATCTTACACTTTTTCTAATAAATATTATCCTTCATAAAATGACGAATCTAAGAGTGCACGGTGAAGGGGTTCAATGGCATGCCATTGAGGTTTTTTGTGTCTAGTGGTGCCGCCATTCTGCACCATCGATAGTGCCATTCGCTCGCCGGGCAATTCACGACGATTTTTTTTTTTTTTTTTTTTTAGTGAGTGGGGTATTTTTGTGTGTGTTATAGGATCCATTTTTGCGCCAATAACACTTATAGGCTTATAGCTAGAGATGATGTTTTAGTGATTGAGGTATTATTGAGTGTGTATTGAGGTGTCAATTCAATAATATTCTCCTTTCTATTGCCGACGAATGATAGATAAAAAATTATGACATGGCACTACATATCTACCATTCGATCAACACAGCAATAAATCTTGGCCACATAAATTAAAAATCAACATGGTTTAACAAACTTTCCAAACTTTTAGAGATTGAATTTCAACATTATGCACGTTTCTCAATTAACATATTATGATAAGAACAAACTTTGAACATTTATTTGCTACTTTTGACTTTTAAAAGTAACGCCATTGTATGGTGACTTTATTTAAAGCATGACAACCTAGACTCATTGCATTGTCACAATCTTATTTGTTACTTTCACTCTCAAATTCTCAATATATCTATACTTGATATCATTATAATGTCAAACAATAAAAGCTATTCCCCTCCAATTTAATCTTCCAAACAACTTCCTCAATGAAGCCACAATTGCACTCAAGAAAGGAAAACGTGAAGATAATAGTTGCAATGTCTTTAAGGTTTGAAACCACAATTGCACTCAAGAAGGTGGGATATTCTTGAAACTTAACAGAACTTAAGCAAACACTTTCACTACAGTGGAAGATAGATATGAAAAAGGAAAAGAGACTTCATAATGGTCAAAAGCCAAATCATGTGTTCAGCTACACCTGCTGCAGCTTACTGCTGAGTACTACCACCCAACCCCGAGTTTAGTAACTGGTTAGAAGACATTTAGATGTCACGGCTCTCCATTAAGCATCAAAACAATGACTTAATGATTATAAACTGTGTCACTTTAAAACAAAACTACTAGAGATGAAAATATAGAATCCAATAAACATACACAAAACCTAAAGAGGTAAGTCCGAATAAGCTTGTAGTTGTAGAGCGTTGTTACAGAAAAGAAGATACATTCGATGGAGGAAATCATGCATAGGTTAAATGAACATGCAACAAATGTAATAGCATATAAGGAAAAAACGGCTAAGATGGATATATGCATTTTCTTCACCTGCTCACCCTGTTCTCCTGAGTCTCTTATTTTGGGACAAGTCTCTTATTTTAGAGACCATTAAGTGCATTTTTTCATTTTTGTGGTATTATCTCATAAAAAGAAATCAATAGTTGCAATGAAATTTTATAGTATGCTTTTTATGTCTTTGAGGTTTGGAAAAATCCTAATATATACAGTAACAATATCAAATAGCACAAGCATCAATGATATTAATATTCATAAAAACTTGAAGAATTACGGACTACTTGGCATCCTTATATTCAACAAAAAGTAACATGGCTTTCTATGTCTTTAAGCCTTATTTACACCTGGTCTAAATCATAAGCGTCATTTTGTTTCCAGCTTTTATAAAAGTTACAAAGTAACATGTCTTATTTTGTTGATACATGTGTAGATAAAAGATTGTCAAGTCTAGGGATGATTATATTAGGGCAAATATGAAAATCGTAAATACAGTAACATGACTTATATTCAACCGTATGCAAATTTTCAAAAATCTTAGGTGCACCTCAACTGACGACGACCGTGTCAACACAATATAATTCCATTAACCTTCCGATTGTTGAGGCCGCTGCATATAACACCAAGTGATATTTAACGCGCATCTATTGTCATTTCTTATTTGAACCTTCCCATCGTATGAACTAATACGGTTTTCAGCAACAAGCAGTTCGCTCAATTATTTATTTTCATGTTAATTTTATCAACGTACGTAGGCTAGCTACATTGAACTTCAATCATCTTCTAAGATTATATCTTATGTTTCTATGATATTAACTCATATGTTTACTTTGTTTATTTATGTTGGTTTTTTATATTTGTGCTGATAGATAATATATGTTGTTTACATATTCATTCTTAGGTTGTCGTAAAGAAAACACTGAGTTGATTTTTTACGCGTGACCCGTGCAACGCACGGGTATTACACTAGTTTATTGGGTAGATGTTGCACCTAGCTTTCTAAGATTCTGTATGAATATATGATGTTGAAATGGTTTAGAAAAAATGCATAAAAGACTAATATTTTGTTTGCTAAAAAAGATCATCTTATTCTACTCCATTTTAGTTATTTTTTAAACACTTGTATTAGTTACATGATATGTTGACAAGAAAATATCAATTGTAAATGTAGCTTAGTGTTGATTGTTGAATGTTTGGGATTTTTTGATAGAGATTCATACTCTAAAGGCAGATTGCGTGACTTATTTTCCAATATAATTTATTATACTTGTGATTCTGATTAAATATTAAGAAATTTGAGTAATGGGCACACACAAACATTCTAAATGACAAAACACCTAACCAAAATTTGAGGTACAACACAATGCCAATAAAATAACATATCTTAAGAGTAGACAAATACCAAACTTTATATACTTTCAAAAAGACATTTTAAATACTAGGAATATGACCCATTGCCCTTTCTTCCTACTCCAAAGACAAATTCAATATGAAGAAACAAATTCTCTAAACTATACAAAAATATACAAGACTTGGTATAACATAACATAGATATTTTAATACACATTATACAAGTTTAACTTAAGATAATATATAACTTAATCCCCATAAAAAGGGTAACATTTCTTACCCTTTTTTTTTTCTTTCTAAAACCTCACTAATTTATACTTTATAAACACATGGATCATCATCACTATTTTTCTTTTTCACTTTAAAGCTAAAGATGAAAAGACTAAAAGACCCTCAAGAAAAAATTGGGTTGCTTTTGGAAACATATCAATCAACGGAAATTAACATCACCAACCATGATCCTCCTTAATCTTCTTCTATTCCATTATGCACCACTTTTTGCCCCTAAACATGGGAAAAAGGTGATATGTCATAAGTAAAAGCAAAAAAATGTGTATCATGCATGTTATGTATTGGCAAAAAATATGATTGTGGCATCAAAAACTTGATGTGTTAATATGTAAAAAGATTAGTCGTATTACCGCGTAGAGATTTGTAGAAGGGGTCGGGGGTCGGGTTTATAGGAGCGCGTTCTCGGTATAATTCTTAGCTCGAAGATTTACGTCGCGGAGATCTTTCAAATGATGTAAAATTTCTTGAAGAAGTTCCATTCCTTTGTCACCTTTTTTCATCGACTTGATGCAATGGTTTAAAAACTCTCTATCGGCTTCTAGAGCTTGTAACCGTGTGTAGAGTTGATCTACTTCCTCTTCCATGTCGATTCGTTTCTTCTCAAGTTCAAATCTTGTGACGGCAGTGTCTTCAAACTTAGCTGAGTAGAATCCATTCTCATATCCGTTTCTTACGGTCACACCATCTTCTTTCGTGTTACTAATTACATCCAAAAGAGGAAGTAGTCGTTTCCCCGTTGGTTGTTTTCCGTTGATCCCAAATCCATTTGTAGTACTTTCGGTTATTTGTCCATTGAAGCCAAAAGTGTTGATTTCTTCGTAATGATCTTCTATTATACTTATGTTAGCAAAATGCCGATCTTCTTCATCACTCAATGCAAAAAGCTTTTCTTCTAGGACCCTTAGTTGCTCGAGAATCGACACCCTTTCCTCCTCAAAAACCGCTAATGATGATTCTAAATCCAAAACGTTGCCAACGGAGGTGTCTTGACCTTGGATTTCTAGATTGCTGTTTGGCACTTGAACCGAGTCGATGGACAAACCATCTTCGTCCTCAGAATGACTCCAAGAAATTGAAGATGTCCCGGTCCTCGTACTCATCCGTGCAACCCTAGTTTTTTCTTTCTCCTCGTACTCCAACACTTTCTTCCTATACAATTCCAATTCTTTTTCCTTTTTCGTCATAAGGTCATTCAAGAGTTGTAAAGCTTCTTGATCATATTCCGACTGCTCTTCCATCATTCTTTGATACTGCAATGCCTCCATTTGCATCGCGGCCTTCTCTTCTTGAAGCCGATTTATCATTGCCATTGTCTCATTAGCCGCCACCATCGATGCATTTCTCTCTTCCTCCAATTCGGAGTATAAATCTTGTAACGCTTTCCTCTCGGCTTTCAAAGCTAATTTTAGCTTCTCACTTGTGTTCACCAAATCACCACCATCACTCTCACTGATCACACTTCCATCAAAAGAGTCTTCCACCCCTAATTCTCTCGTCTCGAACATCAACCACTTTTTGTGAAGTGGATTGCGACTATGATGTGAAGAGGGCGTCTCCGGAGCTTTCTCTTCCTCCATATCTTCTTCATTTTCGTCTTCTTGAGCTTCTTCAAAATCTAAACAAAGTACAAAAACTTAATTCTTATAAAAACCTTGAAATTAGCATTCAAAATCTAAACAAAGTACAAAAACATAATTCTTATAAAGATTACCAATTTCCAGATTCGGATGAAAAATGTCGTAATTTGTCGAAGGTTCTTCATATTTGATCTCATCAAATGAATCCAAAACAGGAATCTCTGTTCCTATGGATACACGGTCTTCTTCATGGACTATAGAAACATTAAACAATCTTAAAACTTACATAAATTTTAAACCAAAATTGAGGAAAAAAAAAAAAAAAAACTTAAGATCAAAAGTTCAAAACTTACTTGAATGAAGATCAGAATCACTATCTTGAAAATCTTCGGATTCGGTTGACGGAGTTTCAGCTTCTTGACTCGTAACGACTTCTTCGCTACCAAAATCAATCAAATTCTCAACGAATTTCGACAATTCCTCTGTTTTATGATGAGCAGAATCTACATTTTCTATTGATATTAAGTTAGCCTTTTGAAAATCACCAAATTCATGATCATCATCTTCCAAATTATGCCGATTTTCCTCTGTTTTCAAATCGATCAATTCACGAACTTCGTCAAGCTCCTCTGCTTTCGAGTCATGTAGCTCGAATGGAAACAATTGGTTGCCACTATAATGAATGAAAAACTTAAGATCTTGAGAATGCAAATCTTCCCCTTTTTCAATTTGAACCAAGTCTTTTTCGAACGAATTCAAATGTAAATCCTCTGTTTCAAATTCTTCATCTTTAGTACTATGTATTTCGCTTTCGATTTCTTGGTTTATTTCAACATAACCCGACTCAATTCGATCATCCAAAAACATATTTTCGACAAAATCATCGACATGATTCACTTTCTTCTCATTATCTACAACATCTCCTATAGGATGAACCACAAAACAAGAAGATTCATCAACTATTTTCTTATCAAAATTCACTTGGCAACAAGAACACTTTAGTTTCTTTTCTTCATCAATCTGCACCACATCTATTCTTTCCACCTTCGAAAAAACAAAATTCGTTGATTTTCGACGGAAGCCCGTAACACATGAGGAACAATTCTCACACAAATCATCAAATTCAGCCAGCTTTTTATGATTTGAACAGAACCCAAAACTTGAAATTTCTTTCGAGTGAAATTCACAAAGATGGTAAGAAAATCTATCTATTCGAGCACCACGAGAAACAAAGTGGTTTAAACCGAAAAACTCGGCAAATTTTATGATTAAATAAGAGAACACAGAGTTGAGCAGAAGAAAAAATATAAGCATCCACTCAAGAAATGTATAAATTAAAACAAGTGTGATCTTGTTTGTGTTGTTATGCACCATTGTTGCAAATTTGTTAGCTGCCATTGGTTATTTTTTCTTGATGCTCTGTTTTACTCTGTTTTGCTCTGTTTTTGCTCTGTTTTTGTATGATAGTTATTGAGCAAAAAGATTATAGATTTAGAATAAGGGATTAAAAGGGTGTTGGGATTTGTAAATGTTTTGGCTTGAAACTTGGTTTTTGATAAGAAAGATTTGTGAAGTTTTTGGAACAGAGAAAAGAAAAAAATGGGACAGATAGACAAAGTGATGTTGTTGAAGGTTTTGACAATTTGGAGTCTTGACTGAGTTTTAAGTAACATATCAAAGAACATGTCTACATGTATTTTATAATGAGTTTAAGTTTGATACTCTAAATATGTATATTTGTATGTTTCAATAGATTGTTTAGTTTCTTGAAAGGTTTATAAGTACCCTTACTTATAAAATAAAAGGCAACACAATTTATTTATTTTAAATATTTAATCATAATTTAAACCACTAAAATTTTCACTCTCAATTACTCAACACCCATATATATCTCAAAAAAAAGAAAAGTAAGTTTAGACACACAAACTAATGTTATTATATTTCATCGTTGTTATGCGCGGGTAACCGTCTACTTTTTCTTAAAGCCTTTATTAACCAATCAACTAAAAGTTTCGGGTCAAAAGTAATACCTCTATAGCAACGCCCTGCAAGATGATACTAGAATTTTTAGTTAATGTTATGATTAAACTATGTCTTAAAGTACCATTTTGATATAAAAGCTTATTTAAATTCAAATCAAATCATAAAATAAAGTCATTGGAGCAAGATGTTTTGTTTTGAAAGTACTTAGATTTTGTTTGTTATGCCTAATTGTTACTAGATAAAAATATATACAGTTTGAAATGAATCATTTTCAAAATGCAATGCCTGCTAAATTTACAAATTTTGGGTTCTTGCTACAAGAAGTTTTAGACTTTAGTGATTTGTCAACATTATGCATTTAGGTGTTAAACTATATGGTATATATTAGTATATGTATATGATTATAAACAAATACTGTACTATGTAGAGAATCAATTAAAAAAACATCAAATACCATGATAAAAAAAATAAAAAGCCAGTTAGAAGGATCAATGAACCACAAAATAAGTACGTGGGGCTACACACAAAGGCAAGGTGTGGGGAGCCACTAACAATGCTACATGTTGGACCTAATCATATATGTCTTTTAACTTTTAACATCTTTATATAAAAGAACTAAGGTAAATTTTCCCTATCACCCTTTTGTAGAAAATAGTAGGGTTAATGACATGTAATAGCAACGTACTTTTTTATTTGTGTCATTATCATATACGAACCTAAAAAAATACAACAATACCCATCCAACTTTCAAATTTTGTTTCATTATCAACGTTTAAGACTCATCTCTTTGCGTTTTGCGTATGATAATGAAAAAAAAAATGAAAGTTGGATGGATAAGATTTTTTAAAAGTTCAGATCGATATTTGAACAAATGAGAAAGTACGTATCTGATAATGAAACAAAATTTGAAAGTTGGATGGGTATTGTGGTATTTTTTTGAGTTCGTATATGATAATGACACAAATAAGAAAGTACGTTGCTATTACATGCCATTAACCCAAAATAGTATTAAAGATCTTGTTACTTGCTACTCCCTCCGTCCCAAAATTATAGTCCCCTTTCAACTTTTTCGGTCTTTCTTTTACCACTTTGACCTTAAGTATTTTTGTTTGTGTTATATAATACTTGATGCAAAATATATGAATGGATTGAGTTTTTAATGTATTTTCATTTGGTATAATTTTCATCAACTATTGTATAACATAAACAAAAATATTTAAGGTCAAAGTTGAAAAAGAAAGACCAAAAAAGTCAAACGGGGACTATAATTTTGGGACGGAGGTAGTATGTTTTAAAAACGGGGTTTTAATTGACTCGAACAAACTACCGTTTACGGTTCAATCGGTTTAATCGACGATTCAACAGTTTTTTTCCTCAAAACCGGCTTCCGATTCCCCAATCAGTTCAACCGACCAGGTGAATCCGGGTTTTAAAACACTGGTTACTTGTTAGTTAGAAACATAAACAAGTTAAATTGAATAAGGTCTTGCATCATGTTAAAAGTGTATTGTTTTTTCTTCATACATATTTGATGCCAAAACCATTTTCGGTTATTGATGCATCACTGTTGGTTTATTGAGTTGTATACTACTAGAAAATATTTAAACAAAATTGTTAAAAATAATATAAACAAGTCAAAATGACGTAAACTGGACATGACTCGTTATCACAAATTTCATGACTCGCATTTTTATATATTAGAACTAAATATACTATTGACTGGGTTATCTAAAAAAGTAAAATATGATAAAATGAATACAACTTAATATTTCTACAAATTCAGTTAATATTATTTTTCAACCATTTGTGCAGCAATTGTTCTTTGTAAATGGTCAAGAACATGATAAAGTTGCGTATAACAAAATTTTAGAAACTACTTTTAAACCACACTTAATGAATTCTTCCATAACTCTTCCTGTGTTTGTGTATCTCGAGCCTCCTTCCCTGCTAGACACGTCCCAGCTTGCAAACCATCCCCACTATCCATGCTCTTCCCGTCTCGCATCTCCTATTCTCCTTTCCCAAACACCAATCCTGGTGCTCTACAGAGTGACTGGTGTGAAAATTGAGATGATATGACTTGAGATAAAAAATAGTGTTTTACCATGCTATGATACCTTGTGCTTTAAAAGCAGAATCCAGTGTTGAACATGGGGGATGTAATGGGAGGTAATCGACCACCTAGTGGTGGCACCACCATGCGCTATCCCCATTACATACGTCTTCCAACCGTGCGCTAACCACCATTTCGTGTACCGTTGGTGGTGCAGACCACCGAACCGTTTGACATCTTTTTTTTGTGAGGTATATTGCGGGGTATATTTGTATAAAGTATGATTTTTTTTATTTGTTCGTTTGGTTGTCACTACTAAAACTGTTTGGTGATGTGTTGAATGATGTGACGCTAACATCTGGGTGATGAATTTAGTGACCATTACTAATGATAAACAAAATATTGAGAAATTAGTCGGATTAGCAGTATTCTTTAGCTCTTCATATACCAAAATGCCAAGCGCTTATCTTCAGTTATTTTTACTTTTTGAGGATGTTAAGATTACGATTTTGTGTCCATATAAGTATATAACCATGGTATATGCAAAAAAGGATCGACTCCATCTCTTCAAACCAAAATGTCATATGACCTGATGACCACTTAATTCATGTAATAATGTAGCCCTTAACCATGTGTTTGTCTTGTACATAGTTATTTAATTAATGGAACATAGCCCTTGATACAAATACCTGCACTTATGATATTTTTTATACCAAATTATGAACCATACATATATAAAATTGCAATTTTAAAAAATATTGTAGTTCTTAAACTTGCAGAAATCACGCCTGAATACCATATTGTAGTTCTTAAGGAGTTAACATAAAATTTCAACAAATCAAAAGAATATGAAGAAGATGACAATGTTAAACAAAACACAAATCTGAAGGTGAAACGAGACTCTCCACGTACTCGATGCCATCTCTTTTCCAGAATGAATTGTATACATCATAATTTTCAGCAAAATTTAGCTTTTTATGTGAAGCATTTGATGTGCAGTAGATAACGAGTTGGTGGTAGTGATTCAAATACAAGATTTTTCCACTATCCAAAATACAAATCGGGATTAACTTGGTAGAATAATTACCTTCTACACGTAATGTGAATGACAATCTTATCGTCCATGAGTTTTCAACACCTTGTTCCTTCATCACCCACACATCGAATCCCATATGATCACCACGCTCATTGATCATGTGAAGGCACCCATTTATCGTACCTAAAGGAGTATTATCCTCACTAAACTGATCGGGTAGATTTATCTTCGTAAGTACCATGTCTTTAACATTAAGAGCTACAATCGCCAATTTATCAATTTTTGAATATCCAATCCAATACAAAAATCCATTTAATAATTTACCCACTTGTCGAAAACGAAACTCAGTATCTTGAATGTTAGTGTGTTGAATATTCTCCCATGAATTCTTTTAAAAACTGAAGACATCACATTTATCATGAATGTAACAATGATATTCGCTTCTAAATCTAACAATCTTTAAGTCATCAGTGGTTGTGTCATAGCCAAATCCAAATGTGTATGCCGACCTATTGTCTATAACTGCAGGGAAAGGTGAATCGGGTAATATCTTAGACACACGAGTAACCGGATTGTATAGGATAAGTCGATGATGTACATAATACTTATCAATATAAGTATTATTAGCAAGCAATACTATACCATTGAATGTTCCCAATATGTCGACGGGTCCACAAAGATTACTAACCTGGACTATTGAATTTGTCGTGTCATCTATAGTAAATAGATGTCCTTTGTGAGAGAAAAGGATCATTCGACAGATATGTGATCTTAACTTCATAAGGTAAGGATCTTTAATCAGACGGTTCCAATATTTTGATACACATTGGAATCGTAGTATAGACTTTAAAGGAAGTCGAGCAAGTATATTGTAGAGAATATGATCAGATATATGGACATCCGCCATAGGTTGTTTGGAGAATTTGGAAGAGACGGGTTTATGAAGGATAAATAAGAAACCCTAAGTACAAAAATATTGAATTTAAATACTGAATATATTTTTGGGAGGTGGTAAATTCACGGCTCCACTTTATTGATCCACATTTATACCCTTCTAGTTTGTTTACTTAATTTTTTTATACTCTTCTTCCGTTATTTTTGTACCCACCAAGTGTCAGATAATCAATACCCCCGATCCCGTGCCTCACAGCCTCTTTGTCTCGAGTAACATTGTAGTCAAGCTAATAGGTATTTGAATGAACTACTTATTGAAGAAACTTGCACTACAAGAAAAAGTGCCTGTAATGACCAAAATTTAGTGCTAACATTTTTTTTGTCACTATTTAGGTAAAATAGTGACCATATAGTATATGGACATTAATATTTGGTCATCTGTAAACAATTAGTGTCTAAGCTCAAAAGTGGTCACTAATTTTATCACTAAACATATACGATTTTTTCGGTATAAAAAAGTGATGAACATTACTAGTTACTAAGTTTTTAAAAGGTTAATGGCGAAAAATGTTTATTTAAGCTTAGCTTGTTTGTGTTTCGGCTTATATTTCATAAGCCATAAATTTTCAGCTTATTTTGGGACTTGTGGGCTTATGTATATAAGTTTATTATAAAACAATAAACTTATATAAGCTCATAAGTCTTAAAATAAGTCAAAATTGAGGCTTATAAAATATAAGTCGAGTCAAATAAGCTCGTAAGCACATATATAAGCTTAAACAAAAGAGGCGATTCTTATTTTTGTTTGCAAACTCATTGTACAAGTAATCAAAGTAGGGTGTAATGCGGTAGTTAGAGTGTCCCAATCAAAAAGTGAATGTGTGCAAATCAATTCTCATGAAACGAATAATAGTTCTTATTTTTATATAAGCCAAACACAAATAATAATTTTTTTTTTCCAATTTATTCTACACTTATTTATAAATTATTCATATCATTTTTATAAAAAGTAATTCCTTTTTTAAACTAACGGTACCAAAATATGATAAACCCAAAACAACCTTTTTCTTCTTCACATCCATATCGATCTGTACCAAAATATGATAATCCAAAACAACCTTTTTCTTCTTCACATCCATATCGTCCTTCACATCGTTCACACTCAATTCACGATTCAATTTAATTCAGTTTAATTCCATTCAATTTAATTTAATTCCATTCAATTCACGATTTAACGTTTTGTGCCCTAATAATCTCAAAACACGTTTTGTGCCTAATAACCGATTGAGTTTAGTTAGATCGATTGAGGTGTTTTGTGAAATGTTTAGTTAGATTCGTAAAGCCGAGGTAGCTTATTCGTGAAGCTGAGGTAGCTTATTGGTGAGATCCTTGATCGATTTGTGAAGCTGAGGCGTTTAGTTAGATTCGTGAAGCTGAGGCGTTCAGTTGTTGTTGTTGCTGAGGTAGCTTATTCGTTCAACTGTTAAATCTAAATGTTCAGTAGTTTGTTAAAGTATAACAATAAGTTCGCGTTTAGGATTGCTTATGTTATGTGGCTTAGCATAAGTGACATGTATATGAGTGTGACGTGTATATCAGTTTCCTTTTCAATTACTCATTTATATTTGGTATAGTTATGTGGTATGTATATCAGTGTTTATTGAGCTTAAGTATTCATAGTATGCGATTAATTTGTTGAAGTAAGAGATTGTGTTTGTTTCTATGTACACTTTTAAAATCGATTTTTGTTTAGGACAACTTATTTAAACTAATTAGGAGTACATAGATAGTGTTTATGAACCGTTTTGGTATGGTTACATAACTAGTCATATTTGTATATAATATTAATGGCTTAGCATAACTAGAAATTTTGAAAATATGAACATTTATGTAATTTAGCACCATTTGTTTTTAGGTAATTAGTGTTCTGTTCTACTAATGGACAAGTCTTGGATGAACATAGTTCATAGGTTGAGCGACCCTAGATATGAATTGGGTGTAATGAAATTTTTTGATTTTGCATATCGTAACAAAGACATGCGTTTAGAAATTCCGTGTCCGTGCAAAATGTGCCACAATTTTCATCCTCACAAAAGGACACTGTATATTCGCATTTGATGCAAAAGGGAATTTCTCTTGATTATGTAAGGTGGAAAGAACATGGTGAGGTTTCTGATGGTGAAGATGATGGTGAAGATGATACATTAAAAGATGAGAGTGATGATGATATGAGCGATAATGACCTTGGTGATATGTTAGATGATATAGGGCAAAGTGCATGAGGCGATAATTAGAAAACTAGTGGTGAATCTGAACTTAGGCTTGACAAAGATTTAGAAGCTCTTCGTAGATTATTGGATGATTCACACCAAGCACTTTATTTAGGATGTCCAGCTTACTCGAAATTTTCTTTCATTGTTACTATTTTACATTTGAAAACAACGAGTGGATGGTCCAACAAATCCTTTGATCTATTGCTTGGTGTATTTACGAAAGCTTTGCCAACTCCATCTTTAGTTCCAAGGAACTTTTGTGAAGCAAAAAAGTACATACGTGATTGAGGGTTCGAGGGACAAAAGATTCATGCTTGTGTCAATGGTTGTGTCCTTTATCAAAAGAAGTATGCTTTGCTTACCCAATGTACAAATGAGGAGTGCAATGAGCCTAGATTTGAAAAGGATTCGAAGGTACCTAAAAAGGTACTCCGATACTTTTCTCTAAAGCCTAGGCTTCAAAGGTTGTTCATAAATGAGTCAACTGCTTTAGATATGAGGTGGCATAAAGAGAAGCGGGTTAATGATGAAAATATAGTTAGACATCCCACAGATAGTGAGGCTTGGAAACACCTTGATAGGAAATATCCTCTATTTGCCAGTGACCCACGAAGTGTACGTTTAGGGTTGGCGACCGATGGATTTACTCCGTTTGGTAACTTGAGTAGTCCTCGGAGCATATGGCCTGTATTTAACTCTAGTTGTTTTTAGTCCCCTAAGCCAAGTCATTAAGTTCCGCTACATGCAAGATTCATAACAATGAGTGCCCGGGCGCTAGCATCTTAAACACTCATCCCTAACTTCTTAAGTTCATCCAAACGGTAGATGATCAGTTGGTCAAATCGCACAAGCGAAGAAGGGTCATCAGTTGGTCAATTCTTACCCTTCTCACTCAGTCTACCTACTTAGGGTCAGTTGGTCATATCTCCTAAGCAACTAGACACTATCGCCATTCAAAACTACCGAAACAAGGGTAGCTACCAACAAACTATGCAAGCATACACTAGAAACAATTATACGGAAGCAATGTAAACATAAACAAAACAATTAAGGAATCATAACTAGACTAGCACCAGAGGTGCTTAGCCGCTCATATTAACTGAAATAATCGATTCAATGTTTAACATATTGGAATACATGAATTGAAAGTAAAAGAAATGATAAATTGCTAATGCTTATCGTTAGAGAGTGATTTCTCCCTTGGAGATGGCTCCGTATGCTCCTCGAGATCTGCCTTCAGCCTCCTACCCACGTTCTCTGCTTTTGTGTGTGGAGTGAATGATGAGAAATGCAGAATTTTGGGAGGTATTTATAGGCCAGATCTGGTTACGGCGTAACTTAAATTGAGAGTTACGCCGTAACATCCATTTCTACGTATTTTGATCTAGAAAAGCTGGTTACAGCGTAACATCAGGAATGAGTTACGCCGTATCTTCAATAAATCATGGTTACGCCGTATTTGTGGAAAGAGTTACGGCGTAGCTTGCAGCTGTGAACATCATTTGACCTAATTAGTTACTGGTAATCCAAATATGGAGTTACCCGCAGCTTCAGTTGAGTTGGTTTTCTGAGTCACGCTTCTGTTACGGCGTAATGTGACCGTAATTACTTCAAAATAGGCATACTATCATATATCTTCAATAAACTCTCCAAATCCGCGTCTCGTTAGCTCCAATGCTCGTAAATTACCTGAAAGTGAAATATAGAGGAAAACAAGCGTAAATCCATATAAATGATATAAAATGTTAGCCTCGCTTTTTATAAAGATAACGTCCCTTACGTGAATTGGACTAGACGCGTAGTATACTTTGCCCTTAGGGACTAGTATCGTTTAAGTGGCAAAGATAGGGCCTATATATACCCCTCATGACTCTTCATGAGGGGTGAGGTGAATCATTTGGCTAGTTGTATTGTTTTGTTCTTATCAATTATCCTTATCTTCTCTTCCCTCTCTCTACTTTATCTCTCAAGAAAGGATGATGTTCTTCATCTTCTTCCACCAACCAAGACCCCTAAAACCACATAAATCTTATATGTTAATCGGTCCTAAAAATTGGTATAACGAGCCAAGGTTGTTGTTTGTTGATTTATGTTGGTTTTTATACATGTTTGTTGACTGTTTTTATGCTTATTTTGTGGGTCGGAATTTTTTTCCGATTTGTGGGTAAACAGTCTTTTATTCATGTTTTTATTCCTGTTTAGTATCCTTGTTATTTTGGTCTAAAAACAAAAAGTCTTGAACTTTCATGTGTAAATCTGTCTTGGGTCACACCTGGTCCAAACAGTATTCATTTATGGGTTTTTTTGTACCAATATATCTGTGAAACATATGTGGTCAACCTTCATCTTTTTTTATGGTCAAAAGAGTCAAAGAAGCAGTTTTATATGCTGTTTCTGGGTATAGATGAATCTGGTCGGAATATCTTGGTCGGAAAAAGTCAAAGGGTCAAAACCCTTTTTCTACGCATAAGGAGCATCTACAGAGTTGTTACGCGTAGCTGTGAAGTTACGCGTAAGGAATGGGTTACGCATATGCGTTTACGCTTAAGCCTTGGCTTACGCCTATGGCCTACGCATATGTTTACGCGTATGCTTACGCATAAGCATGACGTTACGCGTAAGGCTACGCATAACCAAAACCTATCTTACGCATAAGGATTTGAAGAGATAAAAAGAAAAAGGTTACGCGTAAAATAGACCACGACCACTTCGACCACAAATACCATATACCAAACAAAATACAACTCGACCTCTGGTTTACTTCAAACCATCATCAGTCCATTTCAGCCATCAACAAACCCAAACTCTATCCTATCCCAACTCATCTCAATCTACCTTAACTCCACTAAGAAAATTCGAACACAACCAATCTCAGATTTAGTTCAATTTCTTTTAATCTTTTAAAAGATTTTTCAATTGAACCTTCCATCATCATCGATTCTTTTGGAAACCTTGTTTCCTTAATATCCGAATATAAAGCTTTAGATGAATAACAAATATGTTACCCTCCATCTTTTGTTCGTGTTTCACAACAATAACACCTACCTGAGATCTTAAAAGACCTTGAAGTTCTTCAGCCGTTCTTTATAACAGAAGTGAAAGGTGTTTGATGGAGATGAGATGTGATATTTGATTCGATTTGATACTAGAGATGGGTGTGAGTTGCGTCTGAATGAAGATTTGATAAATCAGTTTTGATGTGGAGATGAGATGGATTAAGATGTGATTAAAGTTTGGTGATGACAAAGGTTTGCTGCGTTGGGAGAGAAAAGAGGAGGGGGGCGGACTTTTTGTGAGAAATATTAGGTTTAGGTTAAATTATGTTGATGTGCTTCTTATACATCCGGATATACATATTACATAGGTTTATGTGATTGAATTTGGATCGGGTTATTCTTCTCATGGTATCATGGGCTTCAATCGTTGGATTGGGTCCTGGATTTTAATCCGACGTGGGCTGAAGTCAAGTGTTGAGTGAATTGAGTTTCAGGTTGAGTTGATATGGGCTTGTCCTATGGTTCGGTAATTGTGTTAACAAAATACTATCCGAAAGTTTTGTTATAAGAACAATTGGATACTAATTTTAAATGTATTGGGATAATGAGTTTGGTATTTTGATATGGTATATTATTTTCACGGAGGGATACATATATTCACGGCTTGAGGAAAAATTGAAAAAATGGCTACGGAGTTTTTGTACGGTATTATTGATGAGGAATTGAAGTGACATTTCACGGGGTGGACTTTTTTATCTTTGAGATGATGGTTGGTTGGATGCATGTCTCAAGATAACTTGTTGGAGCACATTATGAAATTTGAAAATCTGGTTATAACTGGTAAGGAGTTACGTTGTAGTGCTCACAGTGTGTAACCATCACTTTAAGGAGTTACGTTGTTGTGCTCAGTGTCACACGAAGTTGTGGATTGTTCAAAAATCTAGAACAAGCAGCAAGTCACAAGTTGGGATGTTTGCTTCCTTTTCAAGTCAGTCGTATCGGGTTATCTCCATATGTGGTCATTACATTTAGCCGGTGAATTCAAAGGAGGTTCGATTAAAGGTTGGTTAGAGAAAATTATTGAGAGTATTTTTGCGACATATTCTCACGGAATTTTGCTCAATCAAAGGATTTAATATTGCATCAAGAAGAAGGTAATACGGCATGTACGCAACATTATGATGATTCAGATTGCTCGCAACCATCAGGAGGGAGAAGTTGGTATTTCATCTTCCGTGATTGGATTACGAAGGGATTTGTGCTTAAGACTGAAGAAGGAGAAGTAGTGTGTGTACATCGGGGTTTTTTACCAACTTGGATGCAATACTAAATGAGTTATGTTGTTATGATGTTCCCAGAACGACAACCATTGTGCTTCAAGAATTTACTTTCTCCGCGTGTCACGAAGATTAAAGACGTGTTGGAAGAGTGTTGTCGGTTCGGAGAGGAGCGAAAAAGAAAAAGGCTCACTAGTTAGGAGGGAGTAATAACCTAACTAGACCGTTACGTTGAAGTTGAGCTACAAGAATTTGTGCCAAATATCAAATGCCGAGGTCATCGGAAGGGAAAACTTCAAGTTTGCCTCATAAACTAGACTATATAGAGACTCTGCTTCAAGAAAGTCAATATTTTTCATTACTATTGTAATTTACTTTGTTTTGTATTTATAGGTCTCATTGTAACCATTCACGTGTGACGCTATCTTGGAGGAGATTGTTAGCCTCGCTTTTTATAAAGATAACGTCACTTACGTGAATTGGACTAGACGCGTAGTATACTTTGCCCTTAGGGACTAGTATCGTTTAAGTGGCATAGATAGGGCCTATATATACCCCTCGTGACTCTCCATGAGGGGTGAGGTGAATCATTAGGTTATTTGTATTGTGTGTGTTTCTTAATAAAATATTGTGTTTTCTCCTCCCTCTCTCTACTTTCTCTCTAAAAAGGATGAAGATCTTCATCTTCTTCCACCAACCCCGACCTTCAAAACCACATAAATCATATGTTTTTCGATCCTAACATAAAATACGAGCATTATCGGGGGAAATTGACACTTAATATTCAGGACTATTTGATGTTATCAAATACGTATATTTTATTTATTGCTATATACCTTTCAAGTTGACCATGTTCTAAGTTAACCAGATTATGGTTTTCAAACACCCATTTTCCAATACTAAATTACATATGAATAAAGATACACCTTGACAACAAAACGAAACAGATCAAACGAAACAACTCGGCTAGCAAACGAAACAACTCAAACGATACACACAACATATACCATAACAAACATCGCCCATTCAATTTTTTTCCTGCTACTTACCGCTCTGCTAGAACCTGCACCATCTTTTCCCTTCATTTGCTTGACGAACTGTTTAAACAATGCCTAAAGATTTGTTACCCTATTTCCCGCATCATCAAATGTATAATCGAAGGCGCTTTATCCAGCTCCATCTTTTTCCTTCCAATGATTGATGAACTGTTCAAACATAGCTTCAGCTTCCAGCGTGTTTTCTCCTCCAACACCATTAGCTTCACAGTTCAAATACACCATGTAGAATGGGTCTATGTTCTTATAAGAACCATATTCATCATAAATTTCTGACCCATACGTATCAAGAACTTGAGTAAAGAGATATATTGACGATAAAACCAGTGACCACTCCTTTTCCGGCGTGTAATCAGCCATTATATTGTAACGTGTGTTTTGTGGGAATTGACGATTGGGTTATTTGTGTTTTTCCGGGATATATAAGGAAAACTTTGCGGGATAAAGTTGCAATTTAGCGAGAAAAATAATGGCGGGAAACTATTAGCGGTAATATTTTTGCCGGTAAAAATATTGGCGAGAAACTATTAGCAAACGAAGTATATATAATTTTTAAAATAAAATGTAGTAAATTTATTAAAAAAAAAATAAAAAATAACATTTTGGTACGACATTGTGGTCCCAAAGTGTTTTTATTATAAATAAAATGTAGTAAATTTATTAAAAAACAAAATTAAAAAAAAAGAGTTTGGCACGACATTGTCTTCCCAAAGTATTTTGGCGGGACTCAATATCTTGGCGGGATATTTTTATTTCCGCACAAATATAATAAATTTATTAAAAAAAATGGCACCATTTTGTCGTCCCAAATAGCATGGGGTTAAACCATTTTTTTTACTGCCATTTTGGTTGAAAATTTGTGGGCCATGGCTGCATTTTGGGACGACATTTTCGACCCAAAATTTTTGGCCGTCCCAAAATTCACATTTTGACGTAGTGTTAGGCATCATTTGGATTAGCGGGATTCTTGTAGATTTTCATATGCTAAATTGCTCACCACTATCTTCTTCTTTTCATTCCTTTCCATCAACATATTAATTTGTAGATTATAAAAATTTTCAGCTAAAAAACATAATGTTACTCCATAAGTTAAAGTGATGTTTTGTAGGAGACAATTTGATTACTGTATCTGCAAAACACAAGTAATCAGAAAATATTGTTTTCAAGATGTTTTACAATTGGATAATGTCGAAATGCAATTCCAAACAACTGTACATGCGAAAAAGATCGACTCCATCTCTTCAAACCAAAATGTCTCATATGACCACTTAATTCATGTAATAATGTAGCCCTTTATAACCATCTGTAGTAGTTATTTAATAAAAGGAACATAGCCCTTGATACAAACGGCTGCACTTCTGATATTCTTTATACCAAATAATTACCAACCATGCATATATAAAAGAATTTTGCTAGACCCACATAAAAACATTCACAAAAACAATCCACTTGCTGCGTGATCCCACAAAAACCAATTACCCGCTGACACATCAACGAGTGGATTATTTTTGTGAATATTTTTATGTGGATGTATCATTACTCAATATAAAATTGCAATTTTGAAAAAATATTTAATTTCTAAACTTGCAAAAATCACGCCTGAATACCACACTTTAGAGGTCTGTGTCCCATTCATTAGGCCGTATACATACAGAGTGAATGGCCCTATTTGAACGATACAAAGTGAAACAAGGGATTGTATGAAAATTCGGTTAAGGACATAGATGAATGGAACCAGTGGCCACATTGTTCGATTATCAATTATGCACATTTAAATAAAACATGACAAGGAACGAAAGAAACTCAAACCCATAATGATACATGCCACATAAAATGTCCATAAGACTTCGTGCTAACCAAAAGCCATTCAGATCCAAAACATTGAGATAATAATAATAATAATAACAACAACAACAACAACAACAACAACAACAACAACAATAATAATAATAATAAAAAAAAAATAAAAAAAATAAAGGAGTTAACATAAAATTTCAACAAATCAAAAGGATAGGAAAGAAGATGACCATGTTAAACAAAACACAAATCTGAAGGTGAAACCAGACTCTAGCTCCACATACTCGATGCCATCACATAAAGCATATAATCCTTCAAGTTCTTCATGTTGATTTAGCTTTTTAGGTGAAGCATTTGATGTGCAGTAGATAATAAGTTTCTGGTAGCGATCCCTAAACAAGATTTTTCCACTATCCAAAATACAAATTGGGAATAACTTGGTAGAATAACCTTCTACACGTAATGTGAATGACCATCTTATCGTCCATGAGTTTTCATCACCTTGTTCCTTCATCACCCACACATTGAATCCCATATGATCACCACACTCATTGATCATGTGAAGGCACCCATCTATCGTACCTAAAGGAGTATAATAGTTACTAAACTGATTGGGTGGATTTATCTTCATAAGTACCATGTCTTTAACATTAAGAGCCACAATCACCATTTTATCATCAATTTTTGAATATCCAATCCAATACAAAAATCCATTCAAAAATTTACCCACTTGTCGTGAGCAAAACTTAATATTTCGAATGTTAGTGTGTTGAATATTCTCCCATGAATTCCTTTTAAAACTGAAGACATCACATTTATCATGAATGTAACAATATGCACTTCTAAATCTAACAATCTTTAAGTCATCAGTGGTTGTGCCATACCCAAATCCAAATGTATATGCTGACCCATTGACTATAACTGCAGGGGAAGGTGAATCGGGTACTATCTTAGACACACGAGTAACCGGATTATATAGGATAATTCGATGCTGTACATAATAGTTATCGATATAAGTATTATTAACAAGCAATACGATACCATTGAATTTTCCCAATATGTCGACGGGTCCACAAAGACTAACCTCGACTATTGAATTTGTCGTGTCATCTATAGTAAATAGATGTATGTTGTGAGAGAAAAGGATCCTTCGACACATATGTGATCTTAACTTCATAAGGTAAGGATCTTTAATCAGATGGTTCCAATATTTTGATACACATTGGAATCGTAGTATAGACTTAAAAGGAAGTCGAGCAAGTATATTGTAGAGAATATGATCAGATATATGAACATCCTCCATTGTTTGTTTGGAGAAAAACACACACAAAAGACGATAAGAAACCCTAATTTCTTCCTTCCACTATAAAAGAATTGAAATATAATTTTGAGTTTATCTTTGTTGACTAATTATTTAAGGTTGGGATTTATATACACGAATAAAATATATACCTTTTTTGACCAACTTTTTTATCCACAACAAAAATTATCATGTGCAAGCTTAATAGAAAACATCATAACAAAGGTGTTTCGAAAAGATTAGTAGTTTGGGGATGAGTGTTAACATGGAACTGACCAAACTCTGAATCAAACAAAAGGGTTCGGTTGAGCCATCAAGAGATTCGGCTGTGGTTCAAATGGACTGAAAGGGTTACACTCGTGCGGAACTATGGTTCCTGTTTGAGGACAAGCAACAAACGGATCGCCTGCCTCAAATGGGTTGGGTGCAGGGTGACCTGTATACAGACTGCTGGGCTGCTCTGTATGCTCCTTCATCGTTCAACTGCCAACAACATGCACAATTCACATTTTGTATTTTGCCAAATTTTGTTATTCTCCGTATTAGTTATTTAGTTATGATTGCAAAATAGATCTAATTCAGACCTACTTTAGTCGAGACCTTGTTCTACTAACGCATAATTTCGAAACGCAATTCCAAACACCTGTTTAATATTTTCCAGAAACCAATGTATATGGAAAAAAGATTAACTCCATCTCTTCAAAACAAAATGTAATATAATGTAGCTCTTAACCATGTGTTTTTCTTGTACATACTTTTTTAATACATGGAACATAGCCCTTGACACAAATACCTGCACTTCTGATATTCTTTATACCAAATTACCAACCATACATATCTAACATCGTATGGTAAACTGATACAAAATTGCAATTTTCAAAAGTATTGTTTCCCAGGCATTAGGCCGTATACATACATATGGCATGTATCAGCAAGTATGCTCTATAGAAGCAGTGCACTGGCACGAACCAATTATTTAAGAAAGTTAGCTAGTGAATGGCACTATTTAACCAATACCGTATCAAACGAGGGCTTATATGAAAACTTGGGTAAGAACATAGATGATTGGTGCCACATTATTTATTATCATATTAATTATGCAGTTTCAAATTAAACATGCCAAGGAACTAAAGAAAACTCAAATCCATAATAATGCATGCCACATTGTTGGCCAAATCTCTAAAGGAGTTAACATATAATTTCAACAAATCAAAAAGATAGGAAAGAAGATGACCATGTTAAACAAAACACAAATCTGAAGGTGAAACCAGACTCTCCACGTACTCGATGCCATCTTGTTTACATAAAGCTTTTAGTCCTTTAAGTCCTTCAGGTAGATTTAGCTTTTTAAGTGTAGGATTTGATGTGCAGCAGATAAAGAGTTGGTGGTTGCGATCCTTAATCAAGACTTTTCCACTGTCAAAAATACAAATTGGGAATAACTTGGTAGAATAATTACCTTCTAAACGTAATGTGAATGACCATGTTTTGATCCATGAGTTTTCAACACCTTGTCGATCCCTTCATCATCCACACATCCAATCCCATATCACCACACTTGTCGATCACGCAAAGGCATCCATCTATCGTACCTAAAGGAGTTGATGTGTAACTAAATTGATAGGGTAGATTTATCATTGAAAGTACCATGTCCTTAAAACTGAGAGCCACAATCACCCGTTTATCATCACGTTTATAATTTCCAATCCAATACAAAACTCCATTTGAAAATTTACCCACATCTCCATAACAACGAAACTCAATTTCTTGAATGTAAGAGTGTTTAATTTTCTCCCATTAATTCTTTTTAAAACTAAAGACATCACATTCGAAAATCTGATGATAATAACTATATCCCAATCTAACAAATTTTAAGTCATCCATGGTTGCACCAGAGCCTAATCCAAATCTATAATCAGAACAATCGTTCCTGGGTAGGGAAGTTGGATGCGGTTTAGACACGCGAGTAAAGGGATTGTATAGGATCATTTGATCAGGACGTACATACTTATAAGAAATTAGCAAAAGTACTATACCATTGAATGTTCCCACTATGGTCACGTGTTTAAAAAGACTACTAACCTCGACTACTAAATTAGTTGTATCATCTATAGCAAATAGACTTTTGATTGAGAGAAGAATCATTGGACGACATGACCGTAACTTCATAAGGTAAGGATCTTTAATCAGACTGTTCCAGTGTTTTGATACGCATTGAAACCGGAATAACGACTCTGCAGGGAGTCGAGCAAGGATATTATAGAGAATATGATCGGATATATGGACATCCACCATCGTTTGTTTTGAGCAAAAACGAACACAAGAAGAACCCGAATGAACTACGAATAATAAGAAACCTTTTATATTCTCAATATAAAACCCTACGTTGAAAATCTAATTTAAAATTGGTATATATCTTTGTCGACCAATTATTTTAGGTTAGGAGTCAGGACATAATAAATCGCGTTAAATTGTACAAAAACGTCTATAAAGATAAGATTTAAGATTGAGGACAAAAACTTATCAATTTCTACCTCCATTTTTATTAGATTTAATTGACGAGATTAATCCCAACAATTAATAAAACTTATTTTCATCTATTTTTTTTTAAATATAAATATTTTTCAAACCGTTAATCGTCAAGCGAAAAAAAATATACCGTTATGACGAGCCTTTAATTA
The DNA here is from genome assembly GCA_910596185.1 of Chrysanthemum makinoi. Lineage (NCBI taxonomy): Eukaryota > Viridiplantae > Streptophyta > Magnoliopsida > Asterales > Asteraceae > Chrysanthemum > Chrysanthemum makinoi. Next base: position 325,587,662 of record OU343225.1, on the reverse strand, counting down.
TCTTTCTATAGATAGGCACTTTGATATACTTTCGACAAAAAAAATATTATGTTTTTCACGTTTTTTTTTAAGTTTTTCCGTTTTTTTACGTTACTGAAATTTGTATGAAAAAATCATATATGATTTAACACAAATTTGAATACCACATGTGATATTAGTGTTAAATCATATATGATATGTATATCATATGTGATTTATCATATATGATTTAACACTAGTATCACATATGATATTACATATTATATGTGATTTAACACTAATATCAGATGTGATCTTCAAATTAGTGTTAAATCATATATGATATTTCATGCAAATTCCAGTTTCGAAGAAAAAAAAATACGAAAAAACATGAATTTTTTTTTTTTCTTTTTTTGAAAGTATATCAAAGTGCCCGTCTATAGAAAGATAATTAAATGCTCGTCGCGATGGTGTAATTATTTTTGCTTAACGATTAACGGTTTAAGAGATATTTAAATTATAAAAGATAGGTGAAATAATAAAATACTTTTAATCTGAGCCATTTTTTTTTAAAAATGAATGGTGGAGATGAGTCCCTTGGTATGTAAGAAAAGTTTGGTATGTAAAATAACTCTCCTCTAAAGATAATGCTTGTAAAAATTACTCCTTTATCCAACCTTTTTATTGAATTTTTTTATAAACATCTTTTATATAATAAGAAACTCATTTTAAGCCAAATTGAGGGATTCGATTAACTAATGAGAGAACTTGATTTTGTAATTGAGCCTTCTCATTGGTTAATTTAGTTGTTATCTAAAAGGCTCCCCAAACATAGACGTGTCGAAAACGCGAATAAAAAAACCTTTGAGAAACCGGATGCGTTTTCTGAAACTTTGGTGTCGTGAAACTCTTGGGCATATCCTGAGCTTATATATACTCGCCCAATGTGGCTCCTCATCGTTCATTGGTCTTCTAACCCTTGTGCATTTGTTTTCTTATCATAGGCAACACCATGCAGATCACCGCACTTTCAGATATCGATGGCACGAATGGTAAGTGTAATATTAAGGTAAAATTCGTTTCTATTGGAATCAGTATTTCGGAGTTAGTAAGGAGTCTAAAGTTGTTGGTATTGATATGATTTGGATGGACGAACAAGTATAATTATTTGTTTATAACCAAGTTTTAGTTTGAAACCATATACATACTGTAAATATTTATCTTAATAATATGTTTTATTTATCAGGGTAACAAGATTCATGCAACCATTGGTAATTTAGTGGTTTCTAATTTCCAATTCCTCATTCGCCAAGATGATTGTCACTATATATCAAAATTCAATGTTAAAAGTAATACAGACATGCTTAAACTAACTTCTTCTATGCAAAATCCACTTTCTCAAAAAAAAAAAACAAATGTTCGGCAATGTTCTGATTTTAATAATATACAAGAGTCTTTGAACTTTGTGTCTTTTCAGAGTTTTCTAAGGCACAAGATTGATTCTAAGAGTTCCTTTGGTAAGTTTTTTTATTTTTTGTGATTGTGTTTTATTTTACGTATCAGAATTATGTGTTTCTCATATATTATTTTGCGTATCAGAATTATGTGTTTCTCATATATTAGTTTGCGTATTAGAATTATGTGTTTCTTATATAGTATTTAATATGATTTATCTTTTTCAGATGTCATTGGTCAGTTAGTCGAGAACAACAACATGAAGATTATTGATCCATTTGATAAACCTAAACATTTCTAGTTCAAGCTACAAGATCTTAGGTGATTTACAATGGTCATCGTTTTTGTAAATATTGATAATTTTATTAAATGCATACTTCGGAATGGCGAATGGCTTGTCAATAATGTTATATTTTTTTGTTCTGTGATTTAAGAGTTCCATGCACACTTTGGAATGACTTGGCTGTTAAACTTCATGACTTTATAAAGTTGAATGCCACATCAAAAGATCCTATAATCATGCTTATCGTTTTGGCAAAACAAAACATGTGGAATTATAAGTAATTTGGTTGCTAATGTTTGTTCACCGAGATATCGGCAAGCGAACTAACATTTTTTGTTCCATATGCGGGTGCATCACAAGTTTCTAATTGCTTTGCTGGTACAAAGTTGGCGATAAATGATTAATCAAACCCACATATTAAAGAATTAACAAAGATAGTTTTATCTACAGACTCAGTTGTAAGACAACCAGTAGAGTTCTATTCACAGTTTTCACTCAAAAGTATTGAGAAAGTTTATGATATTGAACAGGTAATTACAAGTTTTTTTTTTTTTAAATTGTGTATCATATAGGTTGTATAATATTTTTTTCATAGAACTTTTTTTTCCAGCCAAATGGATGTGTTATTTTTTTATGCAGGTTTTACAGACCAGGTTTTAATATTTATAATTACTCGTTATACCTATGGTCTACCCTAATGCACTAACGGGCAGTGTACCCGGTCGTGTGTAGTGTAGTATTCGGTAAAACCGAGGTCGTCCCAAGAGCTATGTGTGCGGATTTAAACTAAGTCTAGGTGTCACAGATTTTAATATGATTTTGATATGGAACTAACTAATTAACAACTAAAGCAGATAAAGGCGAGGGTTGTGATCAATAGATGAGAGGGGTGCTAACCTAGTTAATCATCTTAATTAGTAGTGTTTAGGTCTAATTACTTCCAATTACATCAGGTGGGGTCAAAGTCGCTAGGACAGCATTTGGTCAGTTCGTCCTAACCTATCAGCAAAGGGTCCCACTGGAGAAATCAGGTGCCCCGTCATAAGTCCAGTTGTTCCTGGTCCCCTAAGCCAAGTCATTAAGTACCGCTACATGCTAGATTCATAATAGTGAGTGCCCGTGCGCTATCAACTTAAACACTCACCCCCTACTTCTTAAGTTCATCCAAACGGTAGGTGATCAGTTGGTCAAATCGCACAAGTAGAAAAGGTCGTCAGTTGGTCATATCTTACCCTTCCCGTCTCATTCTACTAACTTAGGGTCAGTTGGTCATATATCCTAAGTAACTAGCCTCTACCGCCATTCAAAACTACCGAAACAATGGTAGCTACCAACAAACTATGCATGTATACACTTAGAAATAATTATACGGAAGCAATGTAAACGCAAACAAAATAGTCAAGGAATCATAACTAGGCCAGCACCTAGAGGTGCTTAGCCGCTCATATTAACTATAATAATCGATTCAATGTTTAACGTTACGAAATACTTGAATTGAAAGTAAAGAAAAGATAAAAAGCTAATGCTTATCGTAGGGGAGTGATTTCTCCCTTGGAGATAGCTCTGTATGCTCCTCTAGATCTGCCTTCGACTTCTTCTCACGTTCTCTGAATGTTGTGTGTGAAATGGGATGATTTGAAATGCTGGAAATCGTGGGGTATTTATAGGCCAGATCTGGTTACGGCGTAACTAATTATAAGAGTTACGCCGTAACATACAATTCTTCGTATTTTGCACTAATAATGCTGGTTACGGCGTAACTATGGAAGGAGTTATGACGTGTCTTCAATAATTCTTGGTTACGCCGTAATTGATGCAAGAGTTACGGCGTAGCTTGCAACGGCGCGGAACCTCATTTGACCTAATATGGTTACGTCGTAATCTTTAGGAGAGTTACGCCGTAATCTTCTGTTAAGTTGGTTTTCTGAGATACGCTTTACTTACGGCGTAATGTGAGAGAGGAGTTACGCCGTAACTTCTTCAAAGTGAGCATACTATGATAAATCTTTAATAAACTCTCCAAATCCGCGTCTCTTTAGCTCCAATGCTCGTAATTTACCTGAAAGTGAAATATAATGGAAAACAAGCGTAAATCCATATAAATGATATAAATTACAAGCATTATCGGGGAAATTGACACTTAATATTCATATAATTTGATGTTATCAAATATCCCCACTTGAACTCTACTTGCCCTCAAGTAGACCTTATTAGATAGATTCCTAAAAGATATCTCCCATTACCTGGAAAATATAAGTTTACAAATCCCTTATGCTAGAATAAAACAAAGCCGAACACCTCACGAAATGGGAACAAAACACTCAAATCTCTCCACTATTCTAAGTGTCAACTTTGGGGTGATCACTCAATCGCACAGTCATAACATGTATTCTACCATAAGCTTGGTGGTTACACAAATATCCACCACTAGAGTTAAGGGCTAAACAATTCTCGAAGGCAATATGGGTAGACACGACAAAGGTTAAGGGTGACTCGTCATTACTAACATGTCACGGCGAAGTGGACAAAACCAATGGTACATGACCAAATCCATAGCCAAGACACCAAAGATTGCTCGCTGCATCACCTAGACACGCTTCATGACTAAAGGGTAGGATAAAACATGGGATATAAATGGTGTAAAATAAAAAATCAAGCAAATAGTCTAAGTCTATAACCAAGTCATCACCATTTACCGTCCGCCCAAAGTTCAAGCTTCGAAGTTAAGAAACCGGATCATGATATACTAGGTAGATGTGTCATTAGAGGACGTCATGATGGGCACACTACCTTTTCTCCAACTGTTGGCGCAATTACCAAATCCAATTTTCAAATGTGACCGAGGACGAGGTGGCCTTCTCGATACTAAATCTATATCAAGCTCATAACATAGTGCTTATAACATCGTAATTTACAATCAACTGAATAACAAATACATAACTCTTTTTTTTTTTTTTTTTCTAATCACATCTTTTTTTTTCAACATAAACATAACATCCCCCCACTTGAGATGAACAATGGGAATTCGGGGGGTCTTTAATGATCTTTAAGAATGTGTTGTCGACGAAAGCGTGATTTCTGAACCTTTACACTTGAACCTTGAACTTAGGCAAATGATGACTTCCCAATTACAAACAAAGACTACAGGGTAGGCTAAGGTGTATGGGTGTAATGAAACAATGTATTGGGTTAACAAAATGAAAGGAATGGCTCAGATGGGTGTATCTAGGGGTATCTTGCACTAAAGGTGAGTGCAACAAAATGGTTTCACATGGGGGTCAAGAAGTTGAGGTGACTAATCGATAGACACACAATGCTAGGCTATTTGGGTGATAATCCTATAATACTGCCTTCTTAAACTGAAAAGTCCAAATACATCGAGCTAACTCAACATACCTCGTCTATGGTCACGAAATGATGTAAAAGCCAAGTTCTAAAGTTTACAAGCTACCGGCACACTCATAATTTGGTGGATTTGGGGTAAAAATTGGGAAACGGATAAGGCTAATCTCACCATAATATATCAAGGATTATATGTGCTCGGCTAAGGTCTAATCTAGTTAGGTTAAGATAAACATGTCAAAATTTTAAAAATGGCATAATTTTTTAAAATAAACTAGAAAAACGAGGGCAAAATAAAGTTCAAGAGACAATTCTACTCCCGTCCCCCACTTGAATTGTACAAAGTTCATTTTGTACTAAGCTTTAAATAAAGGTGGAGAGAAAAGTAGAATTAGAACGAGAACATCCCTGAAATTTGCTCCAAAAAGAAAGAAGGCCCACGAAAGAGAGTCGTGCCTTCGCATAAGCATCCACGAGCAAACTTCAATCCCTGAAATCACACTACCGACAAGCATAATTCTAAAAAAGAAATATGAAAAATGAAAAATAAACCTAACTCACTTTCGTAGGAATCACGGTTGCATTTAGCGTATGCAACAAGCCTTTTAAACCACTTGGTGTCCCAAGTGGACGAGTGAAGGGTCGTGAGGGCTTACAGGGAACATACCCACAAAGTTCATTTGAAAACTAATACAAGGTTATTGTGTTTAAAATGAAAGAAGTGTTACAGAGTGAGGTTACGTCGTAACTCCAGAAGGAGTTACGCCGTAATTAGGCAAAACCTGGCAGATGCTGCAAAAGTTTAGCTACGGCGTAACCACTGAATGAGATTACGCCGTAATTGGTAATGCTTCAGAAGTTCTGCTGCAAAAGAGCCTGTTACGGCGTAACCATGAGAATGAATTACGCCATAACTCTGGTCGGATCAGCATACTACAACAGCAACTTTTCTTCGTTTCCTGCAAAAATGGTTAAAAACACAAAACCCAACAGAAAGGAAATAAAACAAATGAAAGGGATAATTCGGGTTGTCTCCCGAAAGAGCACTTTTCTTTATTTATGAGTCTTTAATTTAGACTCAGAGCCTTGGGGCTTTATGGTGGCCTTTGGACTTGGCCAACTTCCTCCACTAGCTGGCGGCAATCATTCATCCATTCGATAAAAACTTTTTTTCTTGCTGTGTTCCCGATGCTACATGTTCCAAATTTTTGCGAGAACCACTCGTTAAACAATAAACATGACTTCCGGCAGTCGTCACTTTCTGTTATAGGACCAATTGTTGTACTTATGTTTGATCTTTCGTCATTAGTCATTGTATCAATAAGGTGATCGTAATTGCATTTTAGATGTTTTACCAATCTCGTATTGATTTTCGAGTCTCGAAATCTTACCTTGTACCAATCTTCAAAGGATAATTTTCCGAATTTTATATCGTGTCTCTCGGCACGTCCATTCATCTGCCCTTCCATCACAAAATTCACGAAAAGGGTTACACGAAGGCCATGCTTTCATTGATTCATTATCTTCTGTTAATATAGGGTTGCAGTAATGTTTGTTAGGATCCGGAGCTCCCTTAATACCCTCAATCTGGAAAATCTTTCCCTATTCCTATTTACAACTATCAACATTCTCTCCACGATTGTTAGTACTAAGATTATAACACATAGGTGGGTCGAGCGACGGAATATTGACAACATCAACTTTATTTGAAACTTCTAATTTTGGGTTTAATTTCTCTTTCATGCTGAAAGTTATTCGTTCTTTTAGGTTCCCAAAGAAATTTGTTTTTCAAAGACCTTAATATGTGCTCGACAAGTGGCCAGAAAAGGTCTTCCAACAATTAAGTTGTAAGTCTCCCGTTTTCCCATATCAATAACCACAAAATCAGTGGGAAAAAGGAACTTTCCTATTTTAAGGAGAACATTATTAACCACTCCCCTAGGTACAGCTTTAGAGGAATCAGCCATTTCAATCATCATTGTTGTTTCTTTTAAAATGGTAAGTTTTATTTTATCAAACAAAGTGGTAGAAATAAGGTTTACCCCAGCCCCCAAATCAGCTAATGCGAGAATTTTAAGATTACCGATAGTGCATGGAAGAAGAAAACTTTCCTGATAGTGTTGTTTCTCAGGAAGTTAGCTTGGCAAGTCCTCGTCGTCTTCCGATTTATCATCTTCTTTTAGGTAGTTAATCAGGATAGATCATTGGTGTGAAGAGAGACGCCTTTGTTCTTTCTTCGGTTTATCTTGTGCAAATATGGCTTTGCAGACAATGGCTTTGTCATTACTGGTCTCAAGGTTTTTAGCTAACAGCCCAATTTGGGTTTCGAGGTTTTTAATTGCGGCATCTTGGTTCTGCAAGTTCATGTTGGTGTCTTCTTTTACCTTGACCATCCATTCTTTGAGTCTATCGCTTTTCTTTGTAGATTCCTCGATATGTTTATGCATTATTTCTTCAAGGCTTGGTCTAGGAGGATTGTTGTTGATTCTTGTATAGAACCCTGGGGATTTTTCTCGGTATCTGGCCCCGTTACCATTGTATCCGTTGAAGGGACTTCCACCTCTATATTTTACTTCTTCAATCCTTTTAACTTCCTTGTTGGAGGAGCATTCCTTAGTAGGGAGAGCTCCATTGTGTTCATTTCGTTCAACTTGTATGGAATGCACATTTTCCTTGAGCTTTTTCATGTCTCTTCCGAGACTTTCTGATTTGTTGTTTATCGCTGCAAGGCCTTCCATATTTCCACTCTTACTTTGATTGCTTCCTGCATTGTGCCAATTATGAGAGTGGTCAGCCATCTTCTAAATAGTTTCAAGAGCCAATGTAGGAGTCATTCCAGGTATTGGTCCCTGAGAATCGATCATTTGCCTTGAGGAGATGTTCAGACCTTTGTAAAAGACGTTCACCTTTTGCTGGCTTGTATAATAATTCGTTGTACCTTTCCCATGCTTGGTACAACGTTTCATCACCCTCCTGCTTGAAGTTATGGATTTCTTCTAATTATTTAGCAGTCTTGGATGGAGGACAATATCTCTGAATGAAATATATTTTTAGGAGAGGCCAGGTGTTGATTGTTCCGGCAGGAAATCGATCAACCCATCTTTTAGCAGCTCCAGTGAGAGAAATAGGGAACACACGTAACATGACAACATCGTTTGAGACTCTAGGAATTTTGAATAGGCTGACAATGTATTTCACGTTGTCTATATGCTCATGAGCATCATCTTTAATGCTTCCTGAGAAAGGGTTTGCACGCAACTCCCCCATAAATTGAGGTTTGATTTCGAATTGAGCATCTTCTGCGATAGCCGGCCTAACAATCACTGGTCCTTGTTCTTGTCTTGTAAATGCCAAATATTCCTCGAGAGTGAGGTCATCAACGTTAACAACTTCCATGGTACCTGAAACTTGAAAAGAGATCGTGAGAATTTGAGAAAAAATTTAAAAAATGAGAGACTTAATAGAAATCCTAATATAACTCTCCGGCAGCGGCGCCAAAAACTTGATGCAGGTTTTACTGACCAGGTTTTAATATTTATAATTACTCGTTATACCTATGGTCTACCCTAATGCACTAACGGGCAGTGTACCCGGTCGTGTGTAGTGTAGTATTCGGTAAAACTGAGGTCGTCCCAAGAGCTATGTGTGCGGATTTAAACTAAGTCTAGGTGTCACAGATTTTAATATGATTTTGATACGGAATTAACTAATTAACAACTAAAGCAGATAAAGGCGAGGGTTGTGATCAATAGAGGAGAGGGGTGCTAACCTAGTTAATCATCCTAATTAGTAGTGTTTACGTCTAATTACTTCCAATTACTTCAGGTAGGGTCAAAGTCGCTAGGACAGCATTTAGTCAGTTCGTCTTAACCTTTCAGCAAAGGGTCCCACTTAATATTCAGGATAATTTGATGTTATCAAATATCCTCCCATTTGAACTCTACTTGCCCTCAAGTAGACCTTATTAGATAGATTCCTAAAAATATATCTCCCATTACCTGGAAAATATAAGTTTACAAATCCCTTATGCTAGAATAAAACAAATCCGAACACCTCACGAAATGGGAACGAAACACTCAAATCTCTCAACTATTCTAAGTGTCAATTTTGGGGTGATCACTCAATCACACAGTCATAGCATGTATTCTATCATAAGCTTGGCGGTTACACAAATCTCCACCACTAGAGTTAAGGGCTAAACAATTCTCGAAGGCAATATGGGTAGACACGACAAAGGTTAAGGGTGACTCGTCATTACTAACATGTCACGGCGAAGTGGACAAAACCAATGATACATGACCAAATCCATGGCCAAGACACCAAAGATTGCACGCTGCATCACCTAGACACGCTTCATGACTAAAGGGTAGGATAAGACATGGGATATAAATGGTGTAAAATAAAAAATCAAACAAGTAGTATAAGTCTATAACCAAGTCATCACCACTTACCGTCCGTCCAAAGTTCAAGCTTCGAAGTTAAGAAACTGGATCATGATATATTAGGTAGATGTGTCATTAAAGGACGTCATGATGGGCACACTACCTTTTCTCCAACTGTTGGCGCAATTATCAACTCTAATTTTCAAATGTGACCGAGGTGGCCTCCTTGATACTAAATCTATATCAAGCTCATAACATAGTGCTTATAATCTTTTTATGTTCTCTAGCGACTTTTTATTTGAAAAAACTATGAGAATTTAGTTGTTAACCTTGTATATTACACATGCGTATTGTGTAGGTGAACATAATCACCATGGATAATGAAGACATGGATATTGAAAGAAGAAATAAGAAAAGGAAACATAGTTGTGTACGTTTTTATGGCTTCATGGTCCTCATGTGATGTAGTTTCCGTGTACTATTACAAGTATATCCACAAGGAACCGTGCATGACATCATCTCAAACTGGAGAATCTTGGATAAACGAAGTATTAAATGGTAACCCTATACGGTGTTTTAATGCTTCTAGAATGCATCTAGCTCTATTTTTAAAACTATGCGGGGAACTGGAATCAAGTTACGGGTTAAAATCGAGTGATAAAATGACGGGCGTCGAGAAGTTGGGTGTATTCGTGTATACACTGCGTTAGGTGTGTCTGATGGGGATATGGGTGAGCGTTTTCAACGCTCGGGGGAGACCATCAGTAGATCATTTCATGAAGTTCTAAAGGCAATAACTACTAGATCTAAAGGTTTTCATGGTCTAGCCTTTGAGATGATTAAGTCGAATGATCAAAGTTTTGAATTAACACCACTTCAAATCGTGAAAGATAAAAGATACATGTCGTACTTCAAGGTATTCAATTAACTTTTGGTTATCTTATTTAATAATTATTATAACATATCCTGATCATTTTATTTTATTAAAAATATGTGTTTAGGATTGCATTGGTTGTATTGATGGTACACATACTAGGGCATGCATCCCAGAGGCCTAACAAGTGCCTTACATTGGTAGGAAATGGATACCTACTTTCATTGTGATGCCAGTATGTGACTTTGATTTATGTTTTACGTTTATATCGGTTGGATGAGAGGGTTCAGCACATGACACACGTGTTTTCCTCCATGCAATTAACAATCAATCTATGAACTTTATGAAACCGCCAGAAGGTAATTTTATATGCATATGTTGTTATACCATAAATATCATAATAAAGTACAAGATTTTTATTCTAAAGTAATTTACCAGGTAAATATTATTTAGTTGATAAAGGCATAGTTGTCAGGATCTCGATCCTGATCTTAGGATCTTACGATTTCACGATTCTACAAAGCAAAAACGATCCAGATCCTACGTAGGATCTTAAAATGCTTAAGATCTTACAGAATCCCGATCCTGGCCGTAGGATCTTAAGATCTAATCCGATCCGATCTTGTGTTTCTCGAACCACAAACTAAAAAACCACAAAGTTATGGGTTATCTTTTAATAGAATTAAGAAAACAATATGTAATTCTTCCTAAACATTCAATATTCATAATTTAGGACAATGTTTGCATAAAAAATTCATATAATTTATTATTTATGATATATAGTAATTTGTAGATTTGAATAATATTACAAAGACTATTAAAAAATGACGTTGTAGTAGGATCTTAGGATCTCGATCCGATCTTACGATCACGATCTTGCAAAGAAGAAAACGATCCTAAGTAGGATCCCGATCTTAACAACCTTGGATAAAGGATATCCAGATAAAAAGGGATATTTGGTTCCATATCCAAAGACAATATATCACAAATCATAATTTGAAAATGAGTCACCTAATAACATGCAAGAGGCTTTCAATAGTTCTCATTCGTCTCTACCAAGTGGAATTGAGAGATCTTTTGAGATTTTGAAAAAACGATAGAAAATACCAAGTAGAATGCCTAAATATAGTGTGGAGACCAAACATGGTGTCATTATTGCCACATTTGCCTTGCATAACTACATTTGTAATAATGACAAAGAAGATACGTTGTTTACTACATTTGAACAACATCCAAATTACTTGGGAGGTGATGATCTACGTGGTGTAGGTGGCTCAAGCACAAATAATGATGATACTCATGCTCGAACATCTAATGAGATGAAATATATTTGAAATGATATTGCCATATCAATATGGAATGCATGTTTTCAAAAATTTATAAATAACGGATCATGGTATTTATGTAAATTTAAGCATATTTGAATATGTATGCTCTTTTACCTCATTTTACACTTTATTATTACAGCTATAGTTACTTTACTAAACATTTTTATAAAATAAAGTGTTCGCTTGCTAACTTTGCCGAACACACCTTTCATGAGTATGGATCTAGTGAGAAGAATTTTTAAAATGAGAAGAGTGAGAAAAAATTGTAGTCACGAGGAGAGTTATTTTACATACCAAACTTTTCTCACATACCAAGGGACTCATCTCCACCATCCATCTAAAAAGAGATCAATGGCTGAGATTAAAAACATTTTATTATTTTACCCATTTTTTATAATTTAAATATCTCTTAAACTGTTTATGGTTAAGCGAAAATATTTACACCGTCGCGACGAGCATTTAATTATCTTTCTATTGACGGGCACTTTGATATACTTTCGAAAAAAGAAAAAAAATCGTTTTCTTCACGTTTTTTCTTTTTTTTTCGTTTATTTTACGTTACTGAAATTTGCAGGAAAAAAAATCATATATGATAAAACACTAAATTGAATATCACATGTGATATTAGTGTTAAATCGTATATGATATGTAATATCACATGTGATATCATATGTTATTTTACACTAATATCACATGTGATATTACATATCATATTTGATTTTACAATAATATCAGATTAGTGTTTTATCATATATGATTTTTCAATGCAAATTTCAGTAACGTAAAAAAAAACAAAAAAACTTAAAAAAAAAAACGTGAAAAATACGATTTTTTTTTTGTCGAAAGTATATCAAAGTACCTATCTATAGAAAGATAATTAAATACTCGTCGCAACGATATATTTTTTTTCGCTCAACGATTAACGGTTTGAAAGATATTAATATTTGAAAAAAAAAGATGAAAGTGGGTTTTTTAAATTGTTGGGATTAATCTCATCCATTAGATCAAATAAAAATAAAGGGTGGAGATTGATCCCTTGGTATGTAAATAATCTTTTGTCCTTAAATGATCTTATATCGTAATTTTATAGCTGAAAATTTTTATAATTTATAAATTAATATGATTGATGGAAAGGAATGAAAAGAAGAAGATAGTGGTGAGCAATCTAGCATATGAAAAACTACAAGAATCCCGCTAATCGCCTAATCCCAATGAGGCCTAAGTTTCTTTACCACCGTCTCATATTGTTTAATTAGATCTATTTTGCAATCACAGCTAAATAACTAATACGGTGAATAACAAAATTTGGGAAAATACAAAATGTGAATTGTGCATGTTGAACGATGAAGGAGCATACAGAGCAGCCCAGCAGTCCGTATACAGGTCAGCCAGCACCCAACCCATTTGAGGCAGGTGATCCGTTTGCTGCTTGTCCTCAAACAGGAGCCATAGTTCCGCACGAGTGTAACCCTTTCAGTCCATTTGAACCACAGCCGAATCTCTTGATGGCTCAACGGAACCCTTTTGTTTGATTCAGGGTTTGGTTAGTTCCATGTTAACACTCATCCCCAAACTACTAATCTTTTCGAAACACCTTTGTTATGATGTTTTCTATTAAGCTTGCACATGATAATTTTTGTTGTGGATAAAAAAGTTGGTCAAAAAAGTACTGTATATATTTTCATAACCTAAAATAATTAGTCAACAAAGATATACTCAAAAATATAATTCGATTCTTTTATAGTGGAAGGAACAAAGTAGGGTTTCTTATCGTCTTTTGTGTGTGTTTTTCTCCAAACAAATAATGGAGGATGTCCATATATCCGATCATAGTCTCTGCAATATATTTGCTCGACTTCCGACAAAGCCATTATTACGGTTCAAATGTGTATCAAAACATTGGAACCATCTAATTAAAGATCCTTACCTTATGAAGTTAAGATCAAATATGCGTCGGATGATCCTTATCTCACACGAAAGACGTCTACTTACTATAGATCACACGACTAATTCAGTAGTCGAGGTTAGTAGTCTTTCTGGACCCGTTGACATATTGGGAACATTCAATGGTATAGTACTATTGCTTGTTAATAATACTTATATTGATAAGTCTTATGTACATCATCGACTTATCCTATACAATCCGGTTACTCGTGTGTCTAAGATATTACCCGATTCACCTTTCCCTGCAGTTATAGACAATAGGTCGGCATACACATTTGGATTTGGCTATGACACAACCACTGATGACTTAAAGATTGTTAGATTTAGAAGCGGATATTGTTACATTCATGATAAATGTGATGTCTTCAGTTTTAAAAAGAATTCATGGGAGAATATTCAACACACTAACATTCAAGATACTGAGTTTCGTTTACGACAAGTGGGTAAATTTGTAAATGGATTTTTGTATTGGATTGGATTAGATAAACTTGGTAAAATGGTGATTGTGGCTTTTAATGTTAATGACATGGTACTTACGAAGATAAATCCACCCGATCAGTTTAGTAACTATTATACTCCTTTTGGTACGATAGATGGGTGCCTTCACATGATCGATGAGTGTGATGATCATATGGTATTCGATGTGTGGGTGATGAAGGAACAAGGTGATGAAAACTCATGGACGATAAGATGGTCATTCACATTACGTGTAGAAGGTAATTATCCTACCAAGTTATTCCCAGTATGTATTTTGGATAGCGGAAAAATCTTGTTTAGGGATCGCTGCCACAAACTCATTATCTACTGCACATCAAATGCTTCACTTAAAAAGCTAAACCACATTGAAGAACTTGAAGGATTATATGATTTATGTAAACAGGATGGCATCGAGTATGTGGAGATTCTGGTTTGACCTTCAGATTTGTGTTTTGTTTAACATTGTCATCTTCTTTCCTATCATTTTGATTTGTTGAAATTTTATGTAAACTCTTTTAGAGATTTGGCTAACATTTTTCTATTTTTTTATTTTTTATTATTATTATTTTTTAATTAATCTCAATGTTTTGGATCTGAATGGCTTTTGCCTTTTGGTTAGACATGAAGTTTTATGGACATTTATGTGGCATGTATAATTAGTTAATTACGGTAATTTTTCTTTAAATCCTTGGCATGTTTTATTTGAAACTGCATAACTAATATGATAATCAAACAATGTGGCGACTGGTGCCATTCATCTATGTGCTAAACCGAGTTTTCATATAAGCCCTCGTTTGACTTCGCATCAGCCAATTCACTACAACATTCACTGGCTACCCCAGCGACATATGGGGACTTTCCCCAGCGACATGTCGCTGGTGAATCCTAGCTGGGGAAGTCTCGTAAGGGATTGTATCCCCAGCGACAATCCCCGGCGACGACGTGGGTCCCACTCAAATTTCAGTCAAAGCGGTGCCACTGTGGCACATTATCCCAATGACATGTCATTTGGGGAATAGTCGAATTAAGCAAAATAATTAAGACTCTTAATTATCGAGATTAACAATCCCCGGCGACATGTCGCTGGGGAAACTATGGTTACTTGTTGACTTGTCAACGTTAGTGTGTGTTATCCCGGCGACATGCGGAAAGGTCACATTTTTTAATGCGACTGCGATCTGGCGATTTCCATTTTTTCCGAATTTTTCGGAAAAATCTACCAAATAAACCTGTACCAAAACCCGTATAGACTCGCCACAACTTGTACCAAAACACAAATACCATATAACGGATCAACGCAATACAAATAGATCACAACTTTTACATAAACACGACTCAAAAGTCAATATGTGCATTGATAGATAGGGAAACAAGTGTTTAAATGGCGCTAAGATGAACCTAATAATATATAACACAACTACCTAAAGTACCAATGTAGCATACTAATAATATATAACACAACTACCTAAAGCTAGTACCAATGTAACATACTAATAATATATAACACAACTACCTCTCGCCGTTGTTATCCTCATCACCGCCATTCTCCTCGTCATCACCACACCCACCACTCCCGCTAGCACCACCCGAGTCATACTCCCTAAACATATCCACGTATCTGTCGTCTTCGAGGAGACTCATGATAAAGCCTACATCTTTGGTGACCGACGCCGGCGGCGGGCATACTTGGCCTGGATGTGACCCGTGATGGCAATACGCGACCCACACCGGGAATATGCCCACGAAGCTTACCCCCTCTGGGGCCAGCGGGAGGAGTCCATGTGCGGCCTTAGGTCAAACAGGGTCTGCAATCATATACAACAAAACGAAAACAGAGTTAGAGATATAATTTATATATTTATTTAAATTTGTTTATTTATTTATATGATATAAATAAATAAGCGAATTTAGATAAATATACACAATTAAATAAATGAACACGATAATGAAATAAACATAAAAGGATAACTGACCCCAATATCTGAAATGATTCCCGCTTCTCCTTGGACCTTCTCCCAAGAAGGGTAGTAAAACGACACCTTCCTAACGACCTCCCCGATGTAGTTAGACCAATGAGCCGCATGGGGGCGGAGAGGGTTTAAGGTTTGTTTGTCACCCACCTCAAAAGTGATCGACCGCGGGACCTTTTTCGTCTGCGATTGCCTTCGCGAAAGGTTCCGGGTCTTGTCATGCGTATTCACGCCCGCGCAAATTGGGCTTTCGTTTACCTTTGCATGCAAAATCAAGTTAGTGATAAAAGTCATAAATATGTATCAAATTTATGCTTGTATTACAATAATCCGGAAATTCTTACCTTTGTTAATGAAGCTTGCCCGACAACCGGTGGAGTGCGCGGTCTGGAGGGGAGGATCCTCCCTGCCACCGTCACCGCCGTGGGACCGTGCAACATCTGTCGACATCTGTACAAGTACAATTAGCATAAGATATAGAAATTCATGAACAAAATAATATAAGCATGCACACATCCAAATACATACACATCCAAATAAATATACACATTTAAACAATCCACAACAATTTCATTCATTCATTCAAATATATAAGTGTATTTTGCAAGTTACAACTCAAGATCAATCTTCTTCTTCACTAGAATAAACTTTCTCAACACCATCATCATCAACATTGATGAGGGCTTCAACATCAGAATCTGCTAAATCATGAGGAAGGGCGTCTTCATCAGCAATAATATCATCGTCTTCGTCAGGAACATCAATGATATCGGCGGTCGTCAACCACCGTTGATTGACCATCTATATGCAAGGTCGCATTATCCAAGTCATTCAAACTAGTAGAAAGTGGGAGATCGGATGAGTTGTCGAAATGTATAATATCAGGATCGTCCTCTACCACGATGACACCCCGTCGGAAAACTTTTTATGATTAACATGTTCGACGACCTTCCGGTGGGGTTTGGTCTTATCTTCAAGGTAGAAGACTTGTTTGACTTGTGTTGCGAGAATGTATTGGTCATCTTTAAATGCCTCGGGCCTGCAGTCGACGATTTGTGTCATGTTGTTTCTAAAGACAAGTTTTTGACTTTACGTCCTTTGTTGCTAGTGTCGAACCACTTAACTTCGGAACAACGCATAGCTGTGAACAACAAATACTTAAACTCGAGGATTTCTTGAAGCTGACCATAATACATTTCTCCATCACGGCCAGGCGAACAAATGCCGCTTTTTGAGTTGTGCGGCGTTCATCACGGTTGTGCACGACATACCTCACACCGTTGACTACGCAAGAGTTTACTGAGATGGGAGTCCATGATGGTCCATTAGCCAAAGCGAATAACTCGCTGGTTGTGCTAACCTCTGAGTCTTGGTCATTGTCTATGTGACGTTGACGGATCTATGAAGAAGACAGGATTAGCTAGATAGAGAACACAAAATATGATATTGTTATTTTACATTAAGTAGACCAAATAAGTCTTAAGTTTACTGCGACCCAAACCGGTCGGAATTCTTCTTGCATGTCTTTGTTAGGAAATAATCTGAAAAACGTTCATGGTATTAGAATAAGTCGTCGAAATGATAAGTTAAGAAAAAGAAGTTTCAAAATAAAAAAACGCGTACCTCTTGAACTGGGTCCGGATGCGTGTCGATCTCAGGACGGTTGTGAAGTACATACCATTTCACTTTTTTAAACTCTTGGGCATCAAACCCAATAAATGACCGTAAACCAATCGTTTTACATACCGATCGAAACACCTGAAACTGACACGTTGGGGGAGGGGGTCCACATTACGGTCGGGACGATTAAATTTCGTGGTAACATCCCGAAAATAATGAGAACTGAATGTCAATGCTTCTTCAGCAACATAACCCTCCATGAATCGAACCTTCGGCTTAGCTTTATTGCGAACATAACCTTTTAGCTTCTTCCTGTATCTTTCAAATGGATACATCCACCGGGGGCGAATAGGCCCGCCTTTAAGAGCCTCTATAGGTAAATGGATAACCAAGTGAACCATAATGTCAAAGAAAGCAGGAGGATATATGAGCTCAAGCTCGCCTGAATATCGACCACCTTGATCTGAGCTTTCAACATGTCATCCTCCATCAAAGTTGCAGAGCATATTTGCTTAAAAAAGGAACACAACTCAATTAATGGTTTTGCAATCTTATCGGGCAAATAATTTTGAAGTCCGTAAGGAAGTAAACGTTGCATCATTATATGACAGTCATGAGACTTCAGGCCCGTTATATTGGTATCATTATCAGTCACTCTGTGCTTGAAGCATGATCCGAACCCATCTGGTAGTTTAGATCCTTTGATGTACTGACAAAAATTTTTTCGGTTCTCTGGTGTGAAAGAATACGCAGCCTGAGGCTTCAAGCACTTCCCGTTTTTGGTTTGGCCGAGCCACAAGCCACTTCGAATGCCCAACATTTGCAAGTCTTGTCTTGCCTTGACGGTGTCTTTAGATTTATCATTCATTAACAAAGTGTTCAAGATGGCCTCCAACACATTTTTTTCGATATGCATGATGTCTAAATTGTGTCTTAGTGAAAGAAAAGACCAATACTCAAGCTCGTAAATAATAGACCGTTTAGTCCAGTTAAGCTCGACAAGAAGATTGCGTTTTATCTTCACACCTCCATAACTCGGATGTTTACCCTTCACACGCGTTGGCAATCTATCAAGTTGAGCGGGATTACATCCCACCCAAATTCTTCAGGAGGATCTGCGTTATCGGTTTGGCCATTGAATTCAAGTGAGCGTCTCCATTTATGGGGCTTCGTTAAGAATCTTCTGTGGCCAAAATAAGCTGTTTTGCTTAACACACGAACATATGGAGTGTCTTTATTACATGTAGGGCATGCCTTGTAACCTTGCCCACTCCACCCAGACAAACTACTTCGAGCAGGAAAATCATTGATGGTCCATAAAACCATCGCTCTCATATTAAACTTCTGGCCTGAGGCAACGTCTATAGTCTCGATACCTTTCTTGTCCCATAAATGAGACAAAACATTCAAAAAGCAGTCCCAAACGGGGGACTTTCCGAAATTAATTTCTAATAAATTAATTTCGAACGGGTTTTTTGTAGGATGATTAATTTTAGACGGGGATTTTTCAAAATTAATCACTAAAATCCTAAAACAACTAATTATTATAAACTATAAACGGCTCATATCAACAAATAATAACTATAAACTAACAAAATAATATAAACGAGCACATGTCAACAAATAATAACTATAAACTATAAACTAACAAAATTATTATAAACGGCTCAAGAGTTGAAAAAAGTGAAATGGTATGTATGTTGCTAAGAGTTTTAACATACATATCATTTCACTTTTTTAACATACATACCATTATTTTAACATACATACCATTTCACTTTTTTCACCAAATAATAACTATAAACTAACAAAATTTAAACAACTAATTATTATAATTATAAACGAGCACATTTCAAGGCAATTGAACTAATAATAACTATAAACTAACAAAATTTAAACAATAAACATTCCCCAGCGACATGTCTCCCGGGATACCAAAAGGAGAAAAAAAAAATTATTACATACCTTGTCTAGCTAGCTTCTCGTCAGCCTCTGCCAAAAAACTTAACTTTTCTAATTAACAACTTACAACAATAATAATCTGCAAAAATTATAACATACCTCGCTCTTGCTCCTCAAATGCCAAAAAAAAAAAACTTTACTTTATCATCTAATTTACAACAACTTACAACAATAATAATCTCCAAAAATCATAATATAATTAACTAATTTAGTTGAATAATATTTAAAATTTGTAAAACAAACCGTGTAACGTGTGGTGGTGGTGATGGTGGATGCGGTGGTGGTGATGGTGGATGCGGTGGTGGTGATGGTGATGATTGTTGATGATGTTTACTTCGTTTTGTTGCGAAATCGCCACGTGAGAAGAAGATAATGTTTTATTTCGTATTGTGAAGTGATAATATTGACCAGGTCTGCTTTATCAACAAACTTTTCCTGGCGACAATCCCCGACATGTCGCTTGGGGAAAGATATAGTTTTTGTCGTTTAGCGTAAAATGGCGCGATACGAAAATTTTGGTGGGTATGTATGCATGTACATGTCGCCGGAAAACTAATTAATTTTTTCGTTATTATTAAATAATCCCCAAATACATGTCGACGGGGAAAACTATTTTTTTTTTGGTAAAATTTAATTACTTTATGTCGTTAACGACTTCAAAAGAATACGATTTTATCACTGCATTTCATCCCAATTTAAGAAAAATATTGGGAGAGTAATTTTGGCGTAGCTTACTATCTTTATTTTATTATCCCCACCTAAAAGCTCTCAAAAATACGATTTTTTCTTTTATTTTTATTATAATCCTAAATATTTCCCTTTCTTTTAATATAAACTCGGGAACAAAAAGTTACCATTCGGCATTTTTATATTCTTATATGAGAGTTAGATTTACAATCTAGTAACGGGCTAGAGGAACAAGAACATATTACATCAAAATGTTGCATGCAATATTTAATTGGATCAAGAAGCCAAACGATTCATAGTTGAATGTGTTTTATAAATCTATGATTCACCGAAGAATAATTATGGTTACACATTAGACGTTCAACGGATGAGTCGGTATGTTATGGTTACACATTAGACATTCAACGAATAAGTCGGTATGTTATGATTACACATTAGACGTTCAACGGATGAGTCGGTATGTTATGGTTACACATTAGACGTTCAACGGATGAGTCGGTATGTTATGGTTACACATTAGACGTTCAACGGATGAGTCCGTATGTTAGGGTTACACATTAGACGTTCAACATCCGAGTCGGTATGTTATGGTTACAGATTAGACGTTCAACGGATGAGTCGGTATGTTATGGTTACACATTAGACGTTCAACGGATGAGTCAGTATGTAAGGGTTACACATTAGACGTTCAACGGATGAGTCGGTATGTTATGGTTACACATTAGATGTTCAACGGATGAGTCGGTATGTTATGCTTACACATTAAACGTTCAATGAATGAGTCGGTATGTTATGGTTACACATTAGACGTTCAACGGATGAGTCGGTATGTTATGGTTACACATTAGACGTTCAACGGATGAGTCGGTATGTTATGGTTACACATTAGACGTTCAACGGATGAGTCGGTATGTTATGGTTACACATTAGACGTTCAACGGATGAGTCGGTATGTTATGGTTACACATTAGACGTTCAGCGGATGAGTCGGTATGTTATGGTTACACATTAGACGTTCAACGGATGAGTCGGTATGTTATGGTTACACATTGGACGTTCAACGGATGAGTAAGTATGTTAGGGTTACACATTAGACGTTCAACGGATGAGTCGGTATGTTATGCTTACACATTAGACGTTCAACGGATGAGTCGGTATGTTATGGTTACACATTGGACGTTCAACGGATGAGTCGGTATGTTATGCTTACACATTAGACGTTCAACGAATGAGTCGGTATGTTATGGTTACACATTAGACGTTCAACGGATGAGTCGGTATGTTATGGTTACACATTAGACGTTCAACGGATGAGTCGATATGTTATGGTTACATATTAGACGTTCAACGGATGAGTCGGTATGTTATGGTTACACATTAGACGTTCAACGGATGAGTCGGTATGTTATGGTTACACATTAGACGTTCAACGGATGAGTCGGTATGTTATGGTTACACATTAGACGTTCAACGGATGAGTCGGTATGTTATGGTTACACATTAGACGTTCAACGGATGAGTCGGTATGTTATGGTTACACATTAGACGTTCAACGGATGAGTCGGTATGTTATGCTTACATATTAGACGTTCAACGGATGAGTCGGTATGTTATGCTTACACATTAGACGTTCAAGGAATGAGTCGGTATGTTATGGTTACACATTAGACGTTCAACGGATGAGTCGGTATGTTATGGTTACACATTAGACGTTCAACGGATGAGTCGGTATGTTATGGTTACACATTAGACGTTCAACGGATGAGTCGGTATGTTATGCTTACACATTAGACGTTCAACGAATGAGTCGGTATGTTATGGTTACACATTAGACGTTCAACGGATGAGTCGGTATGTTATGGTTACACATTAGACGTTCAGCGGATGAGTCGGTATGTTATGGTTACACATTAGACGTTCAACGGATGAGTCGGTATGTTATGGTTACACATTAGACGTTCAACGGATGAGTCGGTATGTTAGGGTTACACATTAGACGTTCAACGGATGAGTCGGTATGTTATGGTTACACATTAGACGTTCAACGGATGAGTCGGTATGTTATGGTTACACATTAGACGTTCAACGGATGAGTCGGTATGTTATGGTTACACATTAGGCGTTCAACGAATGAGTCGGTATGTTATGGTTACACATTAGACGTTCAGCGGATGAGTCGGTATGTTATGGTTACACATTAGACGTTCAACGGATGAGTCGATATGTTATGGTTACATATTAGGCGTTCAACGGATGAGTCGGTATGTTATGGTTACACATTAGACGTTCAACGGATGAGTCGGTATGTTATGGTTACACATTAGACGTTCAACGGATGAGTCAGTATGTTAGGGTTACACATTAGACGTTCAACGGATGAGTCGGTATGTTATGGTTACACATTAGACGTTCAACGGATGAGTCGGTATGTTATGGTTACACATTAGACGTTCAACGGATGAGTCGGTATGTTATGGTTACACATTAAACGTTCAACGGATGAGTCGGTATGTTATGGTTACACATTAGACGTTCAACGGATGAGTCGGTATGTTATGGTTACACATTAGACGTTCAACGGATGAGTCGGTATGTTATGCTTACACATTAGACGTTCAACGGATGAGTCGGTATGTTATGGTTACACATTAGACGTTCAACGGATGAGTCGGCATGCAAAATTACGAATTTTTAAATAAACAAAATTACACATTAGACGTTCAACGGATGAGTGGGTATGTTATGGTTACACATTAGACGTTCAACGGATGAGTCGGTATGTTATGGTTACACATTAGACGTTCAACGGATGAGTCGGTATGTTATGGTTACACATTGGACGTTCAACGGATGAGTCGGTATGTTAGGGTTACACATTAGACGTTCAACGGATGAGTCGGTATGTTATGGTTACACATTAGACGTTCAACGGATGAGTCGGTATGTTATGGTTACACATTGGGCGTTCAACGGATGAGTCGGTATGTTATGCTTACACATTAGGCGTTCAACGAATGAGTCGGTATGTTATGGTTACACATTAGGCGTTCAACGGATGAGTCGGTATGTTATGGTTACACATTAGACGTTCAACGGATGAGTCGATATGTTATGGTTACATATTAGACGTTCAATGGATGAGTCGATATGTTATGGTTACACATTAGACGTTCAACGGATGAGTCGATATGTTATGGGTAGACATTAGACGTTCAGCGGATGAGTCGGTATGTTAGGGTTAGACATTAGACGTTCAACGGATGAGTCGGTATGTTATGGTTACACATTAGACGTTCAACGGATGAGTCGGTATGTTATGCTTACACATTAGGCGTTCAACGGATGAGTCGGTATGTTATGCATACACATTAGGCGTTCAGCGAATGAGTCGGTATGTTATGGTTACACATTAGGCGTTCAGCGGATGAGTCGGCATGCAAAATTACAATTTTTAAATAAACAAAATTACACATTAGGCGTTCAACGGATGAGTCGGTATGTTATGGTTACACATTAGGCGTTCAACGGATGAGTCGGTATGTTAGGGTTACACATTAGACGTTCAGCGGATGAGTCGGTATGTTATGGTTACACATTAGGCGTTCAACGGATGAGTCGATATGTTATGGTTACACATTAGGCGTTCAACGGATGAGTCGGTATGTTAGGGTTACACATTAGGCGTTCAGCGGATGAGTCGGTATGTTATGGTTACACATTAGACGTTCAACGGATGAGTCGGTATGTTATGCTTACACATTAGGCGTTCAACGAATGAGTCGGTATGTTATGGTTACACATTAGACGTTCAGCGGATGAGTCGGTATGTTATGGTTACACATTAGGCGTTCAGCGGATGAGTGGTATGTTATGGTTACACATTAGGCGTTCAGCGGATGAGCGGTATGTAGGGTTACACATTAGATGTTCAACGGATGAGTCGGTATGTTATGGTTACACATTAGGCGTTCAACGGATGAGTCGGTATGTTATGGTTACACATTGGGCGTTCAGCGAATGAGTCGATTTCTTATGGTTACACATTAGACGTTCAACGGATGAGTCGGTATGTTATGCTTACACATTAGGCGTTCAACGAATGAGTCGGTATGTTATGGTTACACATTAGACGTTCAGCGGATGAGTCGGTATGTTATGCTTACATTAGGCGTTCAGCGGATGAGTCGGTATGTTATGGTTACACATTAGGCGTTCAACGGATGAGTCGGTATGTTATGGTTACACATTAGGCGTTCAGCGGATGAGTGGTATGTTATGGTTACACATTGGACGTTCAACGAATGAGTCGGTATGTTATGGTTACACATTAGGCGTTCAACGGATGAGTCGATATGTTATGGTTACACATTAGGCGTTCAACGGATGAGTCGGCATGCAAAATTACGAATTTTTTAATAAACAAGAGAATCCCCGGCGACATGTCGCCGGGGAAACTGTTTTTACGTCACGTTAAGATAGATTAACACTAATTTCGTATTTTTTTAATAAACAAAAGAATCCCCGGCGAAATGGGGTCTACCTTCCAATGTTTGGCCTTGAAAGAAGCCTTGTTAGTATTGTAGGCTTTTTGCAGGTGCGAGTTTATGCCTTCGTAGATCTGGGGCCAACGGGAGGAGTCCATGTGCGGCCTTAGGTCAAGCAGTCCGCAATCATATACAACAAAACGAAAACAGAGTTAGAGATATAATTTATATATTTATTTAAATTTGTTTATTTATTTATATGATATAAATAAATAAGCGAATTTAGATAAATATACACAATTAAATAAATGAACACGATAATGAAATAAACATAAAAGGATAACTGACCCCAATATAAATGATTCCCGCTTCTTCTCGGGACCTTCTCCCAAGAAGGGTAGTAAGCGGCACCTTCCTAACGACCTCCCCGATGTAGTTAGACCAATGAGCCGCATGGGGCCGAGAGGGTTTAAGGTTTGTTTGTCACCCACCTCAAAAGTGATCGACACGGGACCTTTTTAGATGCGATTGCCTTCAAAGGTTCGGGTCTTGTCGGTATTCAGCCACGCATTGCCGCCGCCCAAATTGGGCTTTCGTTTACCTTTGCATGCAAAATCAAGTTAGTGATAAAAGTCATAAATATGTATCAAATTTATGCTTGTATTACAATAATCCGGAAATTCTTACCTTTGTTAATGAAGCTTGCCCGGCAACCGGTGGAGTCGCTTGATGCGGAGGGAGGATCCTCCCGCCACCGTCACCCGTGGGACCGTGCAACATCACATGCGACATACGTACAAGTACAATTAGTATAAGATATAGAAATTCATGAACAAAATAATATAAGCATGCACACATCCAAATACATACACATCCAAATAAATATACACATTTAAACAATCCACAACAATTTCATTCATTCATTCAAATATATAAGTGTATTTTGCAAGTTACAACTCAAGATCAATCTTCTTCTTCACTAGAATAAACTTTCTCAACACCATCATCATCAACATTGATGAGGGCTTCAACATCAGAATCTGCTAAATCATGAGGAAGGGCGTCTTCATCAGCAATAATATCATCGTCTTCGTCAGGAACATCAATGATATCTGGCGGTACGTCAACCACCGTTGATTGACCATCTATATGCAAGGTCGCATTATCCAAGTCATTCAAACTAGTAGAAAGTGGGAGATCGGATGAGTTGTCGAAATGTATAATATCAGGATCGTCCTCTACCACGATGACACCCCGTCGGAAAACTTTTTATGATTAACATGTTCGACCTTCGGTGGGGTTTGGTCTTATCTTCAAGGTAGAAGACTTGTTTGACTTGTGTTGCGAGAATGTATTGATCATCTTTAAATGCCTCGGGCTGCGTCGACGATTTGTGTCATGTTGTTTCTAAAGACAAGTTTTTGACTTTACGTCCTTTGTTGCTAGTGTCGAACCACTTAACTTCGAACAACGCTAGCTGTGAACAACAAATACTTAAACTCGAGGATTTCTTGAAGTGACCATAATACATTTCTCCGTCCGCGGCGAGGCGAACAAATGCCGCTGTTTTGAGTTGTGCGGCGTTCATCACGGTTGTGCACGACATACCTCACACCGTTGACTACGCAAGAGTTTATTGAGATTGGAGTCCATGATGGTCCATTAGCCAAATAACTTCATGGTTGTGCTAACCTCGAGTCTTGGTCATTGTCTATGTGACGTTGACGGATCTATGAAGAAGACAAGATTAGCTAGATAGAGAACACAAAATATGATATTGTTATTTTTACGGTTAAGTAGACCAAATAAGTCTTAAGTTTACACCGACCCAAACCGGTCGGGAATTCTTCTTGCATGTCTTTGTTAGGAAATAATCTGAAAAGCGTTCATGGTATTAGAATAAGTCGTCGAAATGATAAGTTAAGAAAAAGAAGTTTCAAAATAAAAAAACGCGTACCTCTTGAACGGGTCGGTACGTGTCGATCTCAGGCATGTTGTGAAGTACATATCATTTCACTTTTTTAAACTCTTGGGCATCAAACCCAATAAATGACCGTAAACCAATCGTTTTACATACCGACGAAACACACGAAGCGACCGACACGTTGGGGGAGGGGGTCCACATTACGGTCGGGACGATTAAATTTCGTGGTAACATCCCGAAAATAATGAGAATGAATGTCAATGCTTCTTCAGCAACATAACCCTCCAGAATCGAACCTTCGGCAGCTTTATTGCGAACATAACCTTTTAGCTTCTTCATATATCTTTCAAATGGATACATCCACCGGGGACGAATAGGCCCGCCTTCAAGAGCCTCTATAGGTAAATGGATAACCAAGTGAACCATAATGTCAAAGAAAGCAGGAGGATATATGAGCTCAAGCTCGCACAGAATATCGACCACCTTGATCTGAGCTTTCAACATGTCATCCTCCATCAAAGTTGCAGAGCATATTTGCTTAAAAAAGGAACACAACTCAATTAATGGTTTTGCAATCTTATCGGGCAAGTAATTTTGAAGTCCGTAAGGAAGTAAACGTTGCATCATTATATGACAGTCATGAGACTTCAGGCCCGTTATATTGGTATCATTATCGGTCACTCTGTGCTTGAAGCATGATCCAACCCATCCGGTAGTTTAGATCCTTTGATGTACTTGACAAAACTTTTTTCGGTTCTCGGTGTGAAAGAATCGCCCGAGGCTTCAAGCACTTCCGCTTTTTTTGGCGAGCCACAAGCCACTTCGAATGCCCAACATTTGCAAGTCTTGTCTTGCCTTGGCGGTGTCTTTAGATTTATCATTCATTAACAAAGTGTTCAAGATGGCCTCCAACACATTTTTTTCGATATGCATGATGTCTAAATTGTGTCTTAGTGAAAGAAAAGACCAATACTCAAGCTCGTAAAAAATAGACCGTTTAGTCCGGTTATGCTCGACAAGAAGATTGCGTTTTATCTTCACACCTCCATAACTCGGATGTTTACCCTTCACACGCGTTGGCAATCTATCAAGTTGAGCCAGGATTACATCCCACCAAATTCTTCAGGGGAGGATCTGCGTTATTGGTTTGGCCATTGAATTCAAGTGGCGTCTCCATTTATGGGGCTCGTTAAGAATCTTACGTGGCCAAAATAAGGTCATTTTGCTTAACACCGAAGATGGAGTGTCTTTATTACATGTAGGGCATGCCTTGTAACCTTGCCCACTCCACCCGGACAAACTACTTCGAAAGCAGGAAAATCATTGATGGTCCATAAAACCATCGCTCATATTAAACTTCGGCCGAGGCAACGTCTATAGTCTCGATACCTTTCTTGTCCCATAAATGAGACAAAACATTCAAAAAGCAGTCCCAAACGGGGGACTTTCCGAAATTAATTTCTAATAAATTAATTTCGAATGGGTTTTTTGTAGGATGATTAATTTTATACGGGGATTTTCCAAAATTAATCACTAAAATCCTAAAACAACTAATTATTATAAACTATAAACGGCTCATATCAACAAATAATAACTATAAACTAACAAAATAATATAAACGAGCACATGTCAACAAATAATAACTATAAACTATAAACTAACAAAATTATTATAAACGGCTCAAGAGTTGAAAAAAGTGAAATGGTATGTATGTTGCTAAGAGTTTTAACATACATATCATTTCACTTTTTTAACATACATATCATTTCACTTTTTTAACATACATACCATTATTTTAACATACATACCATTTCACTTTTTTCACCAAATAATAACTATAAACTAACAAAATTTAAACAACTAATTATTATAATTATAGCGACATGAATAAACATTCCCCAGCGACATGTCACCCGGGATACCAAAAGGAGAAAAAAAAATTATTACATACCTTGTCTAACTAGCTCCCGCCCGCCAAAAAAAAAAACTTTTCTAATTAACAACTTACAACAATAATAATCTGCAAAAATTATAACATACCTCGCTCTTGCTCCTCGTCGGTCCTCGCTCTTGCCAAAAAAAAACCTTACTTTATCATCTAATTTACAACAACTTACAACAATAATAATCTCCAAAAATCATAATATAATTAACTAATTTAGTTGAATAATATTTAAAATTTGTAAAACAAACCGTGTAACGTGTGGTGGTGGTGATGGTGATGATTGTTGATGATGTTTACCGTTTTTGTTGCGAAATCGCCACGGAGAAGAAGATAATGTTTTATTTCGTATTGTGAAGTGATAATATTGACCCGGTGCTTTATCAACAAACTTTTCCCTGGCTGAGTTTTTTTTTAAAATTTAATTACTTTATGTTGTTAACGACTTCAAAAGAATACGATTTTATCACTGCATTTCATCCCAATTTAAGAAAAATATTGGGATAGTAATTTTAAGCGTAGCTTACTATCTTTATTTTATTATCCCCACCTAAAAGCTCTCAAAAATACGATTTTTTCTTTTATTTTTATTATAATCCTAAATATTTCCCTTTCTTTTAATATAAACTCGGGAACAAAAAGTTACCATTCGGCATCTTTATATTCTTATATGAGAGTTAGATTTACAATCTAGTAACGGGCTAGAGGAACAAGAACATATTACATCAAAATGTTGCATGCAATATTTAATTGGATCAAGAAGCCAAACGATGCATAGTTGAATGTGTTTTATAAATCTATGATTCACCGAAGAATAATTATGGTTACACATTAGACGTTCAGCGGATGAGTCGGTATGTTATGGTTACACATTAGACGTTCAACGAATGAGTCGGTATGTTATGATTACACATTAGACGTTCAACGGATGAGTCGGTATGTTATGGTTACACATTAGGCGTTCAACGGATGAGTCCGTATGTTAGGGTTACACATTAGGCGTTCAACGGATGAGTCCGTATGTTAGGGTTACACATTAGACGTTCAACATCCGAGTCGGTATGTTATGGTTACACATTAGACGTTCAACGGATGAGTCGGTATGTTATGCTTACACATTAGGCGTTCAGCGGATGAGTAAGGTATGTAAGGGTTACATATTAGACGTTCAACGGATGAGTCGGTATGTTATGGTTACACATTAGATGTTCAGCGGATGAGTGGGTATGTTATGCTTACACATTAGACGTTCAGCGAATGAGTCGGTATGTTATGGTTACACATTAGACGTTCAGCGGATGAGTCGGTATGTTAGGGTTACACATTAGGCGTTCAGCGGATGAGTCGGTATGTTATGGTTACACATTAGACGTTCAACGGATGAGTCGGTATGTTATGCTTACACATTAGGCGTTCAACGAATGAGTCGGTATGTTATGGTTACACATTAGACGTTCAGCGGATGAGTCGGTATGTTATGGTTACACATTAGACGTTCAACGGATGAGTCGGTATGTTATGGTTACACATTAGACGTTCAACGGATGAGTCGGTATGTTATGGTTACACATTGGACGTTCAACGGATGAGTCGGTATGTTAGGGTTACACATTAGGCGTTCAACGGATGAGTCGGTATGTTATGGTTACACATTAGGCGTTCAGCGGATGAGTGGTATGTTATGGTTACACATTAGGCGTTCAGCGGATGAGTGGTATGTTATGCTTACACATTAGGCGTTCAACGGATGAGTCGGTATGTTATGGTTACACATTAGGCGTTCAACGGATGAGTCGGTATGTTATGGTTACACATTAGGCGTTCAACGGATGAGTCGATATGTTATGGTTACACATTAGGCGTTCAACGGATGAGTCGGTATGTTAGGGTTACACATTAGACGTTCAGCGGATGAGTCGGTATGTTATGGTTACACATTAGACGTTCAGCGGATGAGTCGGTATGTTATGCTTACACATTAGGCGTTCAACGGATGAGTCGGTATGTTATGCTTACACATTAGACGTTCAGCGAATGAGTCGGTATGTTATGGTTACACATTAGGACGTTCAGCGGATGAGTCGGCATGCAAAATTACGAATTTTTAATAAACAAAATTACACATTAGGCGTTCAACGGATGAGTCGGTATGTTATGGTTACACATTAGACGTTCAGCGGATGAGTCGGTATGTTAGGGTTACACATTAGACGTTCAACGGATGAGTCGGTATGTTATGGTTAC
This sequence comes from Chrysanthemum makinoi, assembly GCA_910596185.1. Classification (NCBI taxonomy): domain Eukaryota; kingdom Viridiplantae; phylum Streptophyta; class Magnoliopsida; order Asterales; family Asteraceae; genus Chrysanthemum; species Chrysanthemum makinoi. Next base: position 325,556,786 of record OU343225.1, on the reverse strand, counting down.
ACATTAGACGTTCAACGGATGAGTCGATATGTTATGGTTACACATTAGACGTTCAACGGATGAGTCGGTATGTTAGGGTTACACATTAGGCGTTCAACGGATGAGTCGGTATGTTATGCTTACACATTAGGCGTTCAACGAATGAGTCGGTATGTTATGGTTACACATTAGACGTTCAGCGGATGAGTCGGTATGTTATGCTTACACATTAGACGTTCAACGGATGAGTCGGTATGTTATGGTTACACATTAGACGTTCAACGGATGAGTCGGTATGTTATGGTTACACATTAGACGTTCAACGGATGAGTCGGTATGTTATGGTTACACATTAGACGTTCAACGGATGACTCGGTATGTTATGATTACACATTAGACGTTCAACGGATGAGTCGGTATGTTATGGTTACACATTAGACGTTCAACGGATGAGTCGGCATGTAAAATTACTTAATTTTTAATAAACAAGAGAATCCTGCGACATGCCGTAGGAAACTGCTTTTACGTCACGTTAAGATAGATTAACACAAATTACGTATTTTTTAATAAACAAAAGAATCCCGCGAAATGCCGGAAACCTAAGCGGAAAATTTCCCCCACGCTTTAACCATGAAATATTCGGTCAAAATATTATCGTTGAATCCCGTGACGTATGTCCGGGAAATGAAGATAATTTTGCTGACTTTTCTCGGAGACTTAGTGCCCGCGTAGGATATATTTTTGTCGTTTAGTGAGGATTCCCCAACATGTCGTCAGGAAAACAGCGATGGGGAAAGTGGTAAATGTGGTAGTGCAAATAATGCCGTTGACGAGCATACTTGCCGATACAAGCAATCTGCATGTATGCGGCCTAATGCATGGGACACAGATCTCTAAAGTGTGGTATTGAGGCGTGATTTCTGCAAGTTTAAGAACTACAATATTTTTTAAATTTGCAATTTTATATATGTATGGTTGATAATTTGGTATAAAGAATATCAGAACTGTAGGTATTTGCATCAAAGGCTATGTACAAGAAAAACACATGGTTAAGGGCTAATATATTACATGTTCCATTTATTAAATAATTATGTACAAGAAAAACACATGGTTAAGGGCTAATATATTACATAAAATGAGTGGTCATGACATTTTGGTTTGAAGAGATGGAGTCGATCTTTTTTTGCATATACCACGTTTATATGGACACAAAATCGTAATCTCAACATTCTAAAAAACTCGTAACATTATGTTTGCAAAGGGAATTTTTTATTATCTATAAATTAATCGTGACATATGATTGTTGGAAAGGAAAAGAACTGAAGATAAGTGGTTGGCAATTTAGTACGTAGTATATGAAAGGAAGAGGTAAGATCAAATGAGAAATATAATTAAAATAAGAAGAATGAAAAGAAACCACAACCACAAATATTATATGATTTAAGATATTTTGAGGACAAAAGATTATCTACATACCAAGGGATCAATCTCTACCATCTATTTTTATTTGATTTAATGGATGAGATTAATCCAAACAATTTAAAAAACCCACTTTCATCATTTTTTTTCAAATATTAATAACTTGCAAACCGTTAATCGTTAAGCGAAAAAAAAAATATCATTGCGACAAGCATTTAATTATCTTTCTATAGATAGACACTTTGATATACTTTCGACAATTTTTTTTTTTTTTTTTTAGTTTTTTCGTTTTTTTACGTTACTGAAATTTGCATTAAAAAATCATGTATGATTAAACACTAATTTGAATATCACATGTGATATTAGTGTTATATCATATATGATATCAGTGTTATATCATATATGATATGTATATCATATGTGATATTAGTGTAAAATCACATATGATATACATATCATATTACATGTGATATCAAATATCATATATGATATAACACTAATATCACGTGTGATATTCAAATTAGTGTTTAATCATATATGATTTTTAATGCAAATTTCAGTAACGTAAAAAACAAAAAAAACGTGAAAAAACGATTTTTTTTCTTTTTTGAAAGTATATCAAAGTGCCCGTCTATAGAAAGATAATTAAATGCTCTTCGCGACGGTGTAAATATTTTCACTTAACGATTAACAGTTTAAGAGATATTTAAATTATAAAAAAGAGGTGAAATAATAAAATGCTTTTAATCTCAGCTATTGATTTCTTTTTATATGGATGGTGTAGATGAGTCTCTTGGTATGTAAGAAAAGTTTTGTATGTAAAATAACTCTCCTCATAAAATTACTGCATAAGTTAAAGTGATGTTTTGTAGGAGACCAGTTGATTACTGTATCTGCAAAACACTAGTAATCAGAAAATAGTATTTTGCTTGTGAACAAGTTCAAGCAAATGCTCTCATAAAAAAGGAGGTTCAGACCTACTTTATTCGAGACCTTGTTCTACAAACGCATAATTTCGAAACGCAATTCCAAGCACCTGTTTAATATTTTCCAAAAACCAATGTATATGGAAAAAAGATCAACTCCATCTCTTCAAAACAAAATGTAATATAATGTAGCTCTTAACCATGTGTTTTTCTTGTACATACTTTTTTGGGTTTAAAATTTATTAAATAGCCTTTCTCCATGTCTATAATGCATACGCATTTAAATTTCAAGTTAATTAAATAGTCACGTACTTTTGATTTCGTGCTAATATGGTCAAAAGTGACTCTAGTAAAACCGAGTTACCAACTGTGAAATGTTATTTTTTTAGCAAAAATGGTCCCTTGTGGTCTGTTTTTTTTGCAAAATCGGTCCTTTTGCGTTTTTTTCAAAGGGATAATTACATATTTACCCAATCTAAACATGAAAATGTCATATATACCCAAAATGCAACTTTTGAATGCATGATGTACAATGCATTTAAAGCATGTTTTGGATAAATATGGCATTATCATGTTTAAGTTGGGTAAATATGGAATTGCCCCTTTTTCAAAATAAGTCCTTGTACATTTTTTTTGCACCGTTAGTCCTTCCGTTAATAATTTTTGCACCGTTAGTCCTATTTTTTCAAAAAATAGTTTTCGCTAGTTAGTCTCTCCATTAATAATAGTTTTCGCCATTTTTTACGTTTTTGTCCGTTTTCTTTCGTTTTTTATCCGTTTCCCCACATTTTTTTACGTTTTTCGTCTGTTTTTTATCCGTTTCCCCACGTTTTTTTACGTTTTTTCCGTTTTGTCTGTTTTTATCCATTTTCGACACTTTCTTATACATTTTTATCCGTTTTCATTCGTTTTTTATCCGTTTTGCCTAATTTTTACGTTTTTTGTACGTTTTCATTCCACGTTTTTATATGTTTCGCCCGTTTTTTATCTTATTTGTCTGTTTTTTATCCGTTTTCTCCGTTTTTACGTTTTTTTTTTAAATTTACGTTTTTTTAAAAAAAACTTTACGTTTTTTTTAAACTTTACATTTTTTTTTTAAATTATAAAAAAAACTTTCTTTAAAATTTAAGTGTTTTTTTTTTAAACTTTTTTAAAAATTAAAAAAAAAAACTTAACGTTAAAAAAAAAAAAACTTTCTTTAAAATTTACGTTTTTTTTTAAACTTTTTTAAAAATTTACGTTTTTTTTAAAAAAAAAAAAACTTTCGTTCGTTTTTAAAAAAAAATTTCTTTTTAAAAAAAAAAACTTTACGTTAAAAAAAAAAAAAAACTTTCTTTAAAATTTACGCTTTTTTTAAAAATTTACGTTTTTTTTTTTTTAAAACTTTCGTTCGTTTTTTAAAAAAATTTACGTTTTTTTATTAAAAAAAAAACTTTTAAAAAACTTTCGTTTGTTTTTTAAAGGAAAAACTTTCTTTAAAATTTAGGTTTTTTTTAAACTTTTTTTAAAAATTTACGTTTTTTTTAAAAAAAAAAAAAAAAAAAAAACTTTCTTTAAAATTTACGTTTTTTTTTTAACTTTTTAAAAAATTTACGTTTAAAAAAAAAAATCTTTCGTTCGTTTTTTTAAAAAAATTACGTTTTTAAAAAAAAAAACTTTTTAAAAACTTTTTTAAAAAACTTTCTTTAAAATCACAAGGGACCTTTTTTGCAAAAAAAACAAACCACGAAGGACCATTTTTGCTCAAAAATAACTTTTTGTCAAGTTTAAGCAGGCCAAAAAGTTCTTGTACTCAATATTAGCACGAAATCAAAAGTACATGACTATTTAATTAACGAAATTTAGTACACGTACCATATCGATACATTTGAGAAAGTACGTGGCTATTTAATAGCTTAAACCCTACTTTTTTAATACATGGAACATAGCCCTTGACACAAATACCTGCACTTCTGATATTCTTTATACCAAATTACCAACCATACATATCTAACATAGTATGGTAAACTGAAACAAAATTGCAATTTTCAAAAGTATTGTGTCCCATGCATTAGGCCGTATACATACATATGGCATGTATCGGCAAGTATGCTCTATAGAAGCAGTGCACTGGCATGAACCAATTATTTAAGAAAGTTAGCTAGTGAATGGCACTATTTAACCAATACCGTATCAAACGAGGGCTTATATGAAAACTTGGGTAAGAACATAGATGATTGGTGCCACATTATTTATTATCATATTAGTTATGCACTTTCAAATTAAACATGCCAAGGAACTAAAGGAAACTCAAATCCATAATAATACATGCCACATTGTTGGCCAAATCTCTAAAGGAGTTAACATATAATTTCAACAAATCAAAAAGATAGGAAAGAAGATGACCATGTTAAACAAAACACAAATCTGAAGGTGAAACCAGACTCTCCATGTACTCGATGCCATCTTGTTTACATAAAGCTTTTAGTCCTTTAAGTCCTTCAGGTAGATTTAGCTTTTTAAGTGTAGGATTTGATGTGGAGTAGATAAAGAGTTGGTGGTTGCGATCCTTAATCAAGACTTTTCCACTGTCAAAAATACAAATTGGGAATAACTTGGTAGAATAATTACCTTCTAAACGTAATGTGAATGACCATGTTTTCATCCATGAGTTTTCAACACCTTGTCCCTTCATCATCCACACATCCAATCCCATATCACCACACTTGTCGATCACGCAAAGGCGTCCATCTATCGTACCTAAAGGAGTTGATGTGTAACTAAATTGATCAGGTAGATTTATCGTTGAAAGTACCATGTCTTTAAAACTGAGAGCCACAATCACCGGTTTATCATCACGTTTATAATTTCCAATCCAATACAAAACTCCATTTAAAAATTTACCCACATATCCATAACAACGAAACTCAATTTCTTGAATGTAAGAGTGTTTAATTTTCTCCCATGAATTCTTTTTAAAACTAAAGACATCACTTTTGAAAATCTGATCATAATAGCTATATCCCAATCTAACAAATTTTAAGTCATCCATGGTTGCACCAGAGCCTAATCCAAATCTGTAATCAGAACAATCGTTCCTGGGTAGGGAAGTTGGATGCAGTTTAGACACGCGAGTAAAGGGATTGTATAGGATCATTTGAGGACGTATGTTCTTATAACAAGAAAGCAAAAGTACCATACCATTGAATGTTCCCACTATTGTCATGTATTTAAAAAGACTACTAACCTCGACTACTAAATTAGTCGTATCATCTATAGCAAGAAGACTTTTGATTGAGAGAAGAATCATTGGACGAAGTGATCGTAACTTCATAAGGTAAGGATCTTTAATCAGACTGTTCCAGTGTTTTGATACGCATCGAAACCGGAATAACGACTCTGCAGGGAGTCGAGCGAGGATATCATAGAGAATATGATCGGATATATGGACATCCGCCATCGTTGTTTTGAGAAAAACAAACACAAGAAGAACACGAATGAACTCTCGAAGAATAAGAAACCTTTTATATTCTCAATATTAAACCCTACGTCGAAGATCTATAATAAGAAATCGTGTTAAATTGTACAAAGCTTCTATAAAGATGAGACACTTTATATTACTTATCCGTAAACTTAAATCCATATTTTTTTTTCCTTTTCTTTTTGATTTTTGTTTTTATTCACATATTTTTTTTATATTTTTTTTAAATTCATTTTTTTTTTTTTTTATTTACATTTTTTTTTTCAAAAGCGTTTTCTTTAGTTCACGTTTTTTATTTTATTCATGTTTTTTTTTCTTTTTCAAATTCGCTTTTTTTTAATTCACGTTTTTTTTAATGCGCTTTTTTTCTTCGCTTTCATACGTTTTCGTCATTTTCATCTGTTTTCGTCCGTTTTTATACGTTTTCGCCCATTTCATACGTTTTCGTCCGTGTTCATACGTTTTCGTATGTTTTCATATGTTTTCATCCGTTTTCTTTCATTTTCATACGTTTTCGTTCGTTTTCAAAACGTGTTTTTACGCTTTCATCCGTTTTTATCCATTTTCATACGTTTCTGACTATCACAAGTGATATTTTGTGATATTCTAAATATCACTTGTGATTTTCTGAAGTGATATTCAGAATATCACTTTGTGATATTCAAAATATCACTTGTGATTTTCTGCATATCACAAAGTGATATTCTGAATATCACTTGTGATTTTCTGAGATATTTTGAATATCACTTTGTGATATTCTGAATATCACTTGTGATTTTTTGAATATCACTTTGTGATATTATGAATATCACTTGTGATTTTCATGTTACAAATTGAAAATCACTTGTGATATTCAAAAAATCACTTGTGATACTCTGAAAATTACTTGTGATATTCTGAATATTCAGATTGTCACTTGTGATATTCAGAAACGTATGAAAACGTCTAAAAACGGCCGAAAAAATTTAAAACGAACAAAAAAAAAGAAAACGGACGAATGTGTATGAAAACGGACGAAAACGTATGAAAGCGTAAAAACACGTATGAAAATGGACGAGAACGGGCGAAAACGAACGAAAACAAATGAAATGAAAACGGATGAAAACGTATGAAAACAGACATAAACGTATGAAAGCAAAGAAAAAAAACGTGAATTAAAAAAAAACGTCAATAACGTGAATTAAAAAACGTGAACTAATAAAAAATATGAATTAAAAAAAAACAAAAAAAAGTAAAATACACTGTTCGTCCCTAAACTTGTACCTGCGCATCACAATAGGACAAAACTTCCGTTTTCATCACTGGGAGTCCAAAACAAGGGGTTTATATGCCAAAATCGTCCCTTGACCATTAACGACGTGGTCAACGTCTAATTTATGTTAGTTAGTCGAGGGTATTATAGTCCATACACATTTATGCCACACCTTAATTAATTTTAACCCAAGACAATTTCACCAACACATAAAGGGGTGATTGTTTGACCGAATTATATCATTACACCTGACATGTTAAGTATGACTTTATAAAAGTCAACTGCTAAACAATGTATGATCTCAAAGAATTTAACCCATAGGACAAACAAACAAATTTATACATAACAAACTATTTAGCAAGTTGACTTATAACAGTCAACTATATGTTCAATGTTTGATGCAACTGGAAAATAACTGATACTACGGAGTCCTTGTCTGATACATGGTTCTACTGACATTTCACAAAATATAAAAGACGATGCAGTTTCCACTTCAAAACGTTCAACTGTTGAACCTTCAAATGATCTACACATCTCTTATCGATATCCATAAACCGATGAACCCACAAAACACGAACCTTAACGTGATGATGCTACTGCTACATTGTCTGCAAAAACAAGTATGCAAACAATAAACATATAAGTTAGGTACTGTACTATTACAACTTAAAAGAATTAAACACATGACATGGTATTCATCATTGAAACATCACCTAGGATGGCATTTGGGCGAAAAGTGCAAGGACGCAGTTTGTGATCCTTTCTCTGCTTCTAAAGGGTGTCTTAACACCGCTAGAAACATCAGCTGCAGCACCACCAACCCTTTTATCCTTCCCCTTCTCATAAAAAACAGGCAAGTTTTCAACATCAAAACCTGCAAACTCAACCATTTTAGCCTTCCCCTTCCCATCTAAACCTCACTTAAAATGTTGAACAACTTCTTTCCCCCTTTTTTTTTTGCAAAACATCATCTTCCTCAACCAGCTTTCCTTTTCATTTTCCTTTAATTTTCTCCCTTTTTTTTATCTACAACCCCTTCTTCCTCTTTGATTACAACACCACCTTTCACTGTTGGTGTCTTGGTTCCACTCCCCTGCATTTTTTTCATATCTATCCCCTGCCATTTACGTCTAGTCCAAAAAGGTGTTGGACTAAGCATTCGAAAGTTAGCATCTTGCCCTACCCAGCCCACAACTTCAAAACTTATGTTTTTTAAGTAAAATTGTGCTAACTTTTGGGGCTTGTGTGCAACAAAGATATCAACTGAATCATGTGTTTCACCCAGTGCAAACAAAGTACGAACATCATCATCAGTATGAATCAAATGCAAACCATTTTCTAGGGATTTTTAGGATCACGAGAAAACAACGCTAATTTTTGTTCATTAATCTCTGATAATACATTATCAAGGCTTGAACTAAATATATCCCTATCACTGGTAAAGGCACACAAATTAATTAATGAACATCCTTCATACCTGAGTGGGCTATAATCAAAGAACCCATTACAGTGGATTCTGAACAAGACCTCACCTTCTTCTTCTTCCTGAACATCCTTAAAATTTGAGACGAATATGCTCCTGTCTTTCATTTTTTTTTTTTTTTTTTACGAATAGGTTTGACTAGATGTGTGTTTCAGTACGTGAGTGTGGATGTATGTTAGGTTTGGTTTGGATTGGGTTTTGTTAATTGGGTCGGGTTATTATGATAGTGTTTATGGTTTCGGATCTTGTTAGTTGGGTTTATTTGGTGTTTGGCAACACATTAATTGTGTATAAGCATATCAAGTAAGGCAAAGGTCAAGTTGCAGGGTAATAAGTTTCATATGTCACACTTGGTCCCTTAATTTGGTCAGTTAGCCGTTTTTTTCACTTAAAATTTCCGCGTATTTTTAGTCACACAGACTTGACTATTTGTCTTACTTACTTCACAATTAGTCCCTGAATTTGGAAGGTCCCGTTGTTTTTGCTATTTATGGGTTAATAACCTATACCATTTGCATACCAACAATAAAAAAAACATATTCTCACAAAATCTCAACAACCTCCGAATGGCTGACTTCCCACTTCTTCAAGAACTCGCCAAAGCTTCGAAGTCTGACTACATGTTTGACTCAATTTCTCTCTTTTATCAGAGAGAAAACAATAAAGACATCCAAATTGCTAATGGCCTCCAACATACTTTGACTGACTTGATTCTTAGAATGAAGGAAAACCAAGAATACATCTCTGAGCTCGAAGGCTTTCGAACTACGGTGATGAACTACAAGTTTCTTGAGGATATTCGCAATAAGCAAAAGGCTAATGTCTTGAAGGCCTTGGAGATAAGGAGGATGATCTGTCAAACACACTCTCAGGTGTTTGACAGGAACAACTTCCTTGATGATCTTAGGAAGACAAAGTGATGTGAAGGGAAATGAAGTGGTTATGTTTTCCTTTTTTTTTTGGAAAAATATGTACTGAATATTTAATGTTTAATATGAAATTAATGAATCTATATGTTATGTTCTAGTGTTATAATTTGTTAATTTTGTTGTTAATTTTTGTATTCGTCTTTGATAGTTGTTATATACTTATATCTGTTTTGATTGTATTGGGTGTTGGTAGAACTATGGTCCTTGCTTAAATAGTTTAAGAGTATAGGGGACTAAGGTTTTAGTCCCCTATCATGTCCTCACATTTGCATTAAGTTATAGAAAACACTTTATTCTCACATTTTACCCCAAATTTGAATTCATAAACCTAAAGCCTCAATTAAGGGAAATTGCATCAAAATGGGTAAATCTAGAGCTCGTAAACAGATTAAATGCTCCAATTGTCAAAATATTGGACATAATAAGTCTATGTGTCACAAGGATCAAGTACCAAAACTAACAAAGGAAACAAAGGTTCGAGGTAGAAAACGGCATTGTGATCGCAGAATGCAACATGTATTCATTTAATTATCATTTGAATAACGATTGTTCTTGTGTGTTTACATTCTAGTTGATGTGCAAAACTATTACTTTTGCAGTGGATGGATGAAGACGATATAAGGCAGACTATGGAACAAGAGTTTCTTGAAGCTCTTTATGAGCAAGAAGAAGAAAACACAATGTTGGAGGAAGATGAAGAGCAGACAAGGATGGATGAAGAAGCATTCTAGCAGTTTTTTGAAGAGGAGAGAATGTACAAATGAATTGAAGAAGAAATGAAGAGGAAAAATTGGCTTGAAGAAGCAGAGTTTGAGGCAGCTTACTATGGAGTGGCTGTGGAGGAGTTATATCCAAGACATCCATATGTGCCGGATAAAAAATGTTGAACTGTTGTTAGAAGGTTGTAATTTGGACAATATCATGTTTGAAATTTATTTTTTTTTGTTGACTTGTAACATATTGGATTTCACAAACACATCATAACATAAAAAAATATGGGCGTATGAATATATGGTTTTAGAGAGAGAAAGTGGAGTGTTTTAGAGAGATAAAACAAATGGAAGGTTAGATTACTCAATGGACATCCAACCCTCTCCCTTGTGGGGAGAGGGCTATTTATACAAAGTATTACGCCCTCCTACGGGCTGTGGATCAGGAATACAATGGGTAAAGACCCGTCCTTCCTCCACGGTGTTGCACTAGACTATACTATGCTAATAACTAACTAACAAATAACGTAATAAACGATATGTCTACGAGCTAACTTAAGCCAGATTATATTTGGGGTGACCGATGCTTCACTATAGAATTTCCAATTCCTAACAATCTCCCCCTAAGGGAGGTCACCCCATGATTTACAATTTTGCATCCTAGCATTCTATTTAATCTTCAGTCTTGAGCTCGTAGATTTCAATTCAATTCATCATAATATTCAGACTTTGTGATTTTGTGGTGATTTCTTCATAGTCCAACTACTTTGTACATTAAGTGGAGGTTATAGAGCTGGTCCACATTTTGATGAGTTTTGAGCCAGCTTTGAGATCATCAGCTTCAGTTGATCTCAGCATCACCCTTTGTTGTGTTGCCCTCATATGATGTTGTGACAGATGGACCGACATGCTCACATTCTGGATCATGATGTCTTCTTATCAGAGTAGCGGAAGCTTTTAGATGATTCATGATATTTGCAGCAGCGTAGCAGAAGCATGGAGTGATAATATCAGAGTCGTTGATGCACTTATCATGATTTCTTTAGACATGGATGTTGTAACACCCCCAAAAATGACTCAGCGGAAGCATACACGTATTGGGGTGCTACTAAATTGGTATCACAACATAAGCATAGAACAATTGGTTTTTCATAAATAAACTTTTATTCATTCTTAAAAACAATGTTTACATTATTGATTAGTGCGGAAAATGGCCCATTATAAACGAGTGGTCCCAATACATAAATCAGAGTCATCTATGACCATGCCATGCCTTTGCCTTGCGCCTCCAAAGATAAGCTATTACTTCAAAACCTGAAGATACATGCTAAAAGGGGTCACTTATTTGGTGAGTTCATAGATTTATTTAAAAAGGGATTTCAGTACACTGCTTCAAAATTTGGTTCTTGATGATCATTACGTCTTGCATAATGTCATAGAGTTTATGATTTCAATTCATAAAAGGATTTCATAAAAGAGATTTCATTAGTGGACCATAAGTAGGGTATATGTACATTACAACGAATATAATGTCATATGTTGAATCTATTACGCTAGCACTAAGTTCATGCAACCGAAACTACGGCAGTTCTTGTATGCACAGAGAAGTCATACAAATACGGAGCCCATGGCGAGTGTTTATCCCAATACACTCGGTCCCGACATGTTATATGTTTCGCCTTGACCCAAGCGGGGTCAACCGAACAGAGGAGTCACCCTCAATAGATCTATTTATAACATTCGCTTCCAGCAGAAATTGACTGCTCATGAAGAGGGCAATTTGGGATTGAGGACTTAGGCTAAGCTGCGTAATATTCTAGGTCAAACATTTTGGTATGCTCTATAAAACATCTATGTATGATGAAGACTTTAAACATGTAAAAGCATAGCATGCATGGAATGCACAAGTAAAATGATTTAAGTAAAATGAGCATGTATCTTCCCCCAAAACAAGTATAAAGCAGTTAAAAGTAGGGGCTATGAAACTCACCTTGGCAATGTGCAATATGAAGTCTAAAGAGAATTAAATCAAGGAGTGATAGTGCACGGCTCCGACACGTAACCTAATTAATACGACAGTTTAGCCTTTCTGTTTAAGACTTGATAAAGTTTAACTCATTTTATAAGTTTTGAATGTTTTTGTTGTTGTTGTTGTTGTTGTTGTTGTTGTTGTTGTGGCATCATTTATGTTAAAATGATTTACTCAGGTTTTAGTGGGTTTCGGCTTAGGAAGGATGACATAGAAGAAATCTCAAGGAAGGAATTTCGACTTTGGTTTAATGATGACCAAATGATAATACTTGGAAGGGTACACACAGAAAAGATACGAAGGATGAATCAAGACTTCGGTTTGATGATAACCAAATAACGATGCACGAAAATAATTACATATGATTTTAGACATTAATGGATTATGTAATCATTATTTAAAAGGTATATACTTTACCTAGTGTACACACATGTACAAATATTTCCATGTATCATATTCATTTGTCAACTTAGGAATATTTAAGTAATAGCGTTACTTAACAATTTGATGGTGCAAGTTATGAATAAAACTTCTCATTGATGGTTATTATACAAAAATATAATAAGTTATATTTGTTATTAAAAATATAGCAACTTAATTATATTTTGACGAAAGTAGGCATGACTCATGTATACATTTTAGTCTTTCCTTTGATAAATAAATGTTACAATCTTTACTTTTAAAGATAAGCTATATCTATATTGTTTACCAAACTCATATAAGTTTTTATACTCAAAGTAAGTCCCATTAAGCTTGAATGAGCAAAAATATCAAAATGAGTTAACGCTTTACATTTTCTTTGTTTGCTTTAAAATATAAATTTAATGATAAAAAAAAATATTAAGTTTTGAGACATGTTGCATTTTCAGAATCCGCTTATAAGACGTGTTATGTAGCTTGAGTGCGTCGAGAGGTTAAGTCGAAATATGCCGAAGCAAACCGTAAGTCTAACGCAACCTTTGTCTAGGAACTTTATTGGGCTTCAACCAACAGAATTTGACACTCAACCCAAAAGAAATTTACCCAATTCATTCACAACCAATTTAGAAAAATTTAGTCATTTTAGCTACTAGTTGTTTTTAACTTGACCAACATGTTTTGAAATTGTAACTTGTGGGCAAAATGAATAAAACTATTTTCGTAGATCGGGTCTCAAGGACAAATAATTTAAACAATCCAAAGATAAACGAAATACTAATCTTCTTAACCCAAAACACATTAAATCTCCTAGTTACTTTAAGTTTGCCAATTGATTGTTTTACGGTGAAGTATACTACTGTTGAATTAATGGTACAAACAATATGACATAAATCAATCTATCCCATTAACATTTTATCCCTTGGTTTGAATATTGTGAGTTGAGGCAAAATGAGTATGGTAAAAGACTTATTGTTGTAATGGCTGCACGGCAAGAAACAAACACCCTGTTGGGGCTGTTATACACGAAACCAAACGCACATGTTTGGTGCAGAAAATCAGCAAACCGACGCACCATTTGGAGCCGAAATCAGCGCCAAACGCACCCATTTGGAGCTGAAAGTCAGGCGGGTAAACGCACCCTTTGGAGTGGAAATTCAGCGGGCAAACGTACCTTAAGGGGCTGAATTCAGCAACTCTTGGTGCGTAAAATAAATAAACAAAACGCAGCATATACCAAGACTTTTACAAGTCTTCTAAGACCACGACATGGTCTAGTGTTGATTCGGGTAGAAACACCCTCGAGGTGTTCTCCTTTGGCTCGAAGCAAGCAAGACACACGCATCCTATGGTGACTTTGATACAACTTCAGTTGCAAGACTCTTGTGAGTCTATACGTTCACTGGAACAAGGCAACAAAATACTAGGAGTCGGGTACTACCCGTGGCTTGCCATTTGACTTAACACTCTCATGGTAATGAGCTATACGAGTCAAACCACAAATGAAACTCCATACACTCCTCGAGTGAATATGTTTCACAGTCGGATTACAACACAAACGAGTCAAGAACTAAGCCGAACACTAAAATAAGCCGATGATGAGTATTTTGCATATACGTCGGATGTAAGTCACTAAACACGAGAATTAAGCCGGATTTTTCAGGAAATCAAGACTTTCAAAATATTTTATGTCTTTTCTTTTCTTGTTTCACGACAACAACAACAATGACAACAACTAGGAAGATATGTTTAATTCCACAATTCATCAATTCGAAATATATATATAAAAGTATAATTTTTTATTCAAAACAAATTACAGATTTACAAGATAATAAAGAAAATCGAAGGTGTTCTTACAATGATCCCAAGAGTGGGTCGAAGGACATGAACACCGAAACAAAGAAACCAAATTGGAGGAGAATCGAGGTGATTTGGAACAATTAACTTTTGGAGTAGCTTCCTTGTGCCATCAACTACAAAACCCCTCTATCAATTTTGAAAACCCCTTTGATTCTTGGAACCCTAGTTTTTGTGATTTGTATGGGATGTGAGTAAAAACTGAGAAAATTGAGTCTCTACTTATAGAGATAGAAGAGGAATGGAGCCTTTTGTCTTTCTTGGCCTCACATGGAGGGTCTTCTCTTCTTGGCTCTCGTCCCCTCCCATAGCTACACCATCATGTGATGTCTAAAGTGTAGGTTTCTGTTTTGTAGGAGTTTGACGAGGATTGATCATCTTTTGATGTTTAGGAGTAGATTAGCAGTAGGTTTGCTATTTTGGGAAGGAGGCGTGAAGGAAGAAATGCAGAGAAGAAGATGATGGGGCAAAAATGGGTGGGTTAGGATTAGTATTCTGTTTATTTTGTCTTATTATCGCATGCTGTATTTTATGTACCCCGTGTTTTGTCGAATCCTTAAGTAAACGTACCTTCCCACTTCGAGAAATATAGAATTTATATTTTTGGAAACGATTTTATAAACGTAATAATATGACATTCTTATTACGTTGTAATTTGATTATACTTGTTTGCCGTTATTAATTTGGTGTCGGTATCGCGTCGGTGCGTGACTTTCTAAATTCACGAGATAACTTCTCGTTTTCTTTCGTAAATTATTAGTGAATGGTAAAATGTATTTTTCTCTTATCTCGATTTATTTTAGTTTTGTTTGCTACTGCGCTGCAGTGTGCGGAATAACTAATGAATTAAGCTTATGTGTGCCTTAATTTTATCGATAATAATAAATTTCACATTTATTATACGGATACATAGTGGACAAGCGTAGTCTTATTTCTAAGGAAACGAGATGACCTCTCGGTTTTAAATTTTAGATATTGGCATTTTGTCAGAAAATAATTGATTTGAATTTTCTGACGCGATAAATATTATTAAAATAATCCGAAATTTTATGGGTTGTTATAGTCTACCCACTTACAGGAGATCCGCCTCGGATCTCAGTTTTACGTTATCCGATAGGGTGTCGGAAACGAGGTGATGGTATTTGGAACAAGTTTTGAATGTTCCCTAGGTTGTCCTAGGGTTTCCTCTTCGGGTATGGGTACCTAGGTGTTGTGCCAGGAGCACATCCTCTATCTGAGGAGTCATGATTTTCTGGGATAGGTTCATTCGGTGAAGGTTCAAAGTTTTGATGTTACGAGGTTTCACTATTTTGTTAGTGTGAGTTCCTTTAACTTCTCATGGTTTTATCAAAACGTACCCATTTCTGGTGTTTAATGGTTCTAAAGTATATGGGTTGATTCTTAAGGTTCGCTATGGGTTTGTGTGCTTTCTTCTTTAAGGAGTGAAGAAACATTTGTTTTCGAATTTTTCTTTCGAGCGAATGTTTGCACAAATTTTGACTAAGACCAGATTTCAAAAAAATGACACATTTTCACAAGATTGTAAAATTGGTTCTCAATTATGGGGTGTATAGGGAAGTTTTGCGAAACTTTTAGTGTTTCAGCATTTTGTCTCATTTTAATGAGGGATTTTTGGAAAGTATTATTATTGGATTCTAAAGAGGAATCCTCAGATTTGGAAAATATTATGTAGCAAGGATACGTAGCAGGATATAATTTACCCATAGCCATGGGTAGAGTTTAGTTGTCTAAGTTGGTAATGTTAGGGATTTAATTGTTGATGACCCTCATGGTTATCTATGGTTTTAGGCGGCGGTGTGGAATACGTCCCTAGGTTAGGCTTAGTTACCAAGGAGAATATTGGTCATTTCTGTTTATGAGGTATTAACTTTAAAACATTTTTCGAGAAAGTAAGTGATTAACAGAGTGATTCTTGAATATTTTTCAAGGTATTAAGGAAACACTTTATAGTAGTGAAATTGTAGTTTATTTTATGGTAAAATAGTAGAGTGTAAATTTGGTTTGTAGAATAATTCATGAAGTGATTCATGAAGTATTTTGATTATGATGGTTTGAGGGATAATCGAAGGTAGTTTGTATGAAAACTCTTTTATTTCGTTTGTAGAAGGGTAACAAGGTAGATACTGTTATCCTTGAGAGGTGGGTGAAGCTTTTAGGTATTTACTTCTCTAGGTAGGGCGTAAAGTTTTCAAGTTTCTGTGGGATTATAGGTCCCTTATTCATGTCTTTCTAGATTTTGCCAAAGGTCTATTGTATTTTCTCATAGGTGCTATTGAAAGGTTGCTCCTAGAATGGTTTGATTTGTCCATGGGGTGGAAGGTGTGGGGTAGGAGTGACTATAACATAACCCGATTGTGATATGGAATTATAAAGTTTATGATTAAGAAGTAGTATGACGCCAGTGAGTGGTTTATGACTAAGGAATGCCAGTGAGTGACTTGTGATTAAGGAATGTCAGTGAGTGACTTGTGATTAAGGAATGTCAGTGAGTGACTTGTGATTAAGGAATGTCAGTGAGTGACTTGTGATTAAGGAATGTCAGTGAGTGACTTGTAATTAAAGAATGCTGGTGAGTGGTTTGTAATTAGAGAATGCCAGTGAGTGGCTTGTGATTAGGGTATGCCGGTGAGTGGCTTGTGATTATGGTATAGTGTGACGCCAGTGTGTGGCTTCAGGGTAACCGTCAATGTGTGGTTTATTGAAATGTTACATGTTTATCAAAATATTATCATCTTCTCTCTGGACATAAAGCTATTATAACTATCCTAAGTACTGCAAAATTCACCTCTGAGTCGGACATAGGTGATCAGGCTATGTCCCATCTGTCCCCTGTTGAATATAGGTGATCAGTCTATATTCACCCGAGGTTCAATGAATTTTGAAATACTTAGCTTAGTTACGCTAGTAATATGTCACAATACTTTTAAAGGCTGTCTTGAAGGATTAGAACAATTATTCTCTTTATGTGAGGGAAAAGGTGTAGTGTTGTGATACGTAAGTATACGTATAGGGAAAAGTAATTATAACCTATAATGAAATTAGGTGAACAGTGATAAAACATGTATCTTATCAAGTATGATCTCAACAGGATCATAAGTGAGGCATCACTTCGCAGGTGCACGTGTCGGTCATAGGGTTAAGTTTTTGCAAAAGTGGTTATAGTCTAGGTTTTAAAAATACCCAATTCTCTATAACCTAGGCTCTGATGCCAATCTGTAACAACCCCAAAAATGACTCAGCGGAAGCATACACATATTGGGGTGCTACTAAATTGGTATCACAACATAAGCATAGAACAATTGTTTTTTCATAAATAAACTTTTATTCATTCTTAAAAACAATGTTTACATTATTGATTAGTGCGGAAAATGGCCCATTATAAACGAGTGGTCCCAATACATAAATCAGAGTCATCTATGACCATGCCATGCCTTTGCCTTGCGCCTCTAAAGATAAGCTATTACTTCAAAACCTGAAGATACATGCTAAAGGGGTCGATATACTGGTGAGTTCATAGATTTATTTAAAAAGGGATTTCAGTACACTGCTTCAAAATTTGGTTCTTGATGATCATTACGTCTTGCATAATGTCATAGAGTTTATGATTTCAATTCATAAAAGAGATTTCATTAGTGGACCATAAGTAGGGTATATGTACATTACAACGAATATAATGTCATATGTTGAATCTATTACGCTAGCACTAAGTTCATGCAACCGAAACTACTACGTTCTTGTATGCACAGACAAGTCATACAAATACGGAGCCCATGGCGAGTGTTTATCCCAATACACTCGGTCCCGACATGTTATATGTTTCGCCTTGACCCAAGCGGGGTCAACCGAACAGAGGAGTCACCCTCAATAGATCTATTTATAACATTCGCGCTTCCCAGCAGGAATTGTCGGTTCATGAAGAGGGCAATTTGGGATCTGAGGACTTAGGCTAAGCTGCGTAATATTCTAGGTCAAACATTTTGGTATGCTCTATAAAACATCTATGTATGATGAAGACTTTAAACATGTAAAAGCATAGCATGCATGGAATGCACAAGTAAAATGATTTAAGTAAAATGAGCATGTATCTTCCCCAAAACAAGTATAAAGCAGTTAAAAGTAGGGGCTATGAAACTCACCTTGGCAATGTGCAATATGAAGTCTAAAGAGAATTAAATCAAGGAGTGATAGTGCACGGCTCCGACACGTAACCTAATTAATACGACAGTTTAGCATTTCTGTTTAAGACTTGATAAAGTTTAACTCATTTTATAAGTTTTGAATGTTTTTGTTGTTGTTGTTGTTGTTGTTGTTGTTGTTGTTGTTGTTATTGTGGCATCATTTATGTTAAAATGATTTACTCAGGTTTGAGTGGGTTTCGGCTTAGGAAGGATGACATAGAAGAAATCTCAAGGAAGGAATTTCGACTTTGGTTTAATGATGACCAAATGATAATACTTGGAAGGGTACACACAGAAAAGATACGAAGGATGAATCAAGACTTCGGTTTGATGATAACCAAATAACGATGCACGGAAATAATTACATATGATTTTAGACATTAATGGATTATGTAATCATTATTTAAAAGGTATATACTTTACCTAGTGTACACACATGTACAAATATTTCCATGTATCATATTCATTTGTCAACTTAGGAATATTTAAGTAATAGCGTTACTTAACAATTTGATGGTGCAAGTTATGAATAAAACTTCTCATTGATGGTTATTATACAAAAATATAATAAGTTATATTTGTTATTAAAAATATAGCAACTTAATTATATTTTGACGAAAGTTGGGCATGACTCATGTATACATTTTAGTCTTTCCTTTGATAAATAAATGTTACAATCTTTACTTTTAAAGATAAGCTATATCTATATTGTTTACCAAACTCATATAAGTTTTTATACTCAAAGTAAGTCCCATTAAGCTTGAATGAGAAAAAATATCAAAATGAGTTAACGTTTACATTTTCTTTTGTTTGCTTTAAAATATAAATTTAATGATAAAAAAAATATTAAGTTTTGAGACATGTTGCATTTTCGTAAATCCGCTTATAAGATGTGTTATGTAGCTTTGAGTGCGTCGAGAGGTTAAGTCGAAATATGCCGAAGCAAACCGTAAGTCGAACGCAACCTCATCTGTCTAGGAACTTTATTGGGCTTCAGCAAATGGAATTTGACACTCAACCCAAAAGAAATTTACCCAATTCATTCACAACCAATTTAGAAAAATTTAGTCATTTTAGCTACTAGTTGTTTTTAACTTGACCAACATGTTTTGAAATTGTAACTTGTGGGCAAAATGAATAAAACTATTTTCGTAGATCGGTCTCGGGCACAAATAATTTAAACAATCCAAAGATAAACGAAATACTAATCTTCTTAACCCAAAACACATTAAATCTCCTAGTTACTTTAAGTTTGCCAATTGATTGTTTTACGGTGAAGTATACTACTGTTGAATTAATGGTACAAACAATATGACATAAATCAATCTATCCCATTAACATTTTATCCCTTGGTTTGAATATTGTGAGTTGAGGCAAAATGAGTATGGTAAAAGACTCACTTGTTGTGCTGCACGGCAGCAAACAAACACCCCTGTTGGGGCTGTTATACACGAAACCAAACGCACCTGTTTGGTGCAGAAAATCAGCAAACCGACGCACCATTTGGAGCTGGAAATCAGCGGCCAAACGCACCCATTTGGAGCTGAAAGTCAGCGGGTAAACGCACCCTTTTGGAGCTGGAAATTCAGCGGGCAAACGTACCCTTGCAAGGGCTGAATTCAGCAACTCTTGGTGCAGAAAATAAATAAACAAAACGCAGCATATACCAAGACTTTTACAAGTCTTCTAAGACCACGACATGGTCTAGTGTTGATTCGGGTAGAAACACCCTCGAGGTGTTCTCCTTTGGGTCGAAGCAAGCAAGACACACGCATCCTATGGTGACTTTGATACAACCGGTTGCAAGACTCTTGTGAGTCTATACGTTCACTGGAACAAGGCAACAAAATACTAGGAGTCGGGTACTACCCGTGGCTTGCCATTTGACTAAACACTCTCATGGTAATGAGCTATACGAGTCAAACCACAAATGAAACTCCATACACTCCTCGAGTGAATATGTTTCACAGTCGGATTACAACACAAACGAGTCAAGAACTAAGCCGAACACTAAAATAAGCCGATGATGAGTATTTTGCATATAGGTCGGATGTAAGTCACTAAACACGAGAATTAAGCCGGATTTTTCTGGAAATCAAGACTTTCAAAATATTTTATGTCATTTCTTTTCTTGTTTCACGACAACAACAACAATGACAACAACTAGGAAGATATGTTTAATTCCACAATTCATCAATTCGAAATATATATATAAAAGTATAATTTTTGATTCAAAACAAATTACAGATTTACAAGATAATAAAGAAAATCGAAGGTGTTCTTACAATGATCCCAAGAGTGGGTCGAAGGACATGAACACCGAAATAAAGAAACCAAATTGGAGGAGAATCGAGGTGATTTGGAACAATAAACTTTTGGAGTAGCTTCCTTGTGCCATCAACTACAAAACCCCTCTATCAATTTTGAAAACCCCTTTGATTCTTGGAACCCTAGTTTTTGTGATTTGTATGGGATGTGAGTAAAAACTGTGAAAATTGAGTCTCTACTTATAGAGATAGAAGAGGAATGGAGCCTTTTGTCTTTCTTGGCCTCACATGGAGGGTCTTCTTCTTCTCGGCTCTCGCCCCTCCCATAGCTACACCATCATGTGATGTCTAAAGTGTAGGTTTCTGTTTTGTAGGAGTTTGACGAGGATTGATCATCTTTTGATGTTTAGGAGTAGATTAGCAGTAGGTTTGCTATTTTGGGAAGGAGGCGTGAAGGAAGAAATGCAGAGAAGAAGATGATGGGGCAAAAATGGGTGGGTTAGGATTAGTATTCATTTATTTTGTTTTATTATCGTACAGTGTATTTTATGTACCCCGTGTTTTGTCGAATCCTTAAGTAAACGTACCTTCCCGGTACTCGAGAAATATAGAAATTATATTTTTGGAAACGATTTTATAAACGTAATAATATGACATTCTTATTACGTTGTAATTTGATTATACTTGTTTGCCGTTATTAATTTGGTGTCGGTATGCGTACGGTGCCGTGACTTTCTAAATTCACGAGATAACTTCTCGTTTTTCTTTCGTAAATTATTAGTGATTGATAAAATGTATTTTTCTCTTATCTCAGTATTTATTTTTAGTTTTGTTTGCTACTGCAATGTGCGGAATAACTAATGAATTAAGCTTATGTGTGCCTTAATTTTTATCGATAATAATAAATTTCACCATTATTATACGGATACATAGTGGACAAGCGGAGTCTTATTTCTAAGGAAACGAGATGACCTCTCGGTTTTAAATTTTAGATATTGGCATTTTGTCAGAAAATAATTGATTTGAATTTTCTGACGCGATAAATATTATTAAAATAATCCGAAATTTTACGGGTTGTTATAGATGTGTTGTGTGAGCATGCAGCTATGGATTGACCTCTCCATTCTGATCAGCTGCAAACGTCGGGTGTACCTGCATACAATAGTTAGCAATAAAGTGCACGAAAGTGTCTTTGATCACTTTCGTTGAATTGAGGTACACGGCCCACAGTTCCCCGTTGATCAGTACAAGTACTGCCTGTGATCAAGTATAATTTCGAAGAATCTCCTTGACAGGGTTTCGCAGCTGCTCTAGCTGTTCTCAAACCGGAACGTCTCAAAGAAGACAACACGGAGTGAGTGAACTAGCGAATTGAGATTCACTGATTGATGAAAAATGATTTGAAAAACAATCGTGTATTGCTTAATATATAAATGGTTTTGTAATACAACGAAGGTTTTATGGTAAATCAATTATCAATCATAAACACCTTTTAATTTTGAAAAATTAATACACAATCGATGTGCTATAGAAAAGAATTTTTTTGAGCACAACGACCGGTTTTTCAAAAGTATCCGTCAATCCATTTCCTGGACTAAGGTTGATTCAATATTTAATCGCCCTATTATTTCTATCCAGTTGTCACATGGTTGATCTATTGGATAGATCTCACATGCCACCTACCAAGAGCTTGTTTGATGTTGGCTCCAGAAGGCTTTCCATCTTCATTGTGAATATGTTAGTATATCACTCAGATGTTCTGGCACTACCACAAGGATAATGCGTAGGACTCTTAAAATATATTCTCTCTTTACACATTGTGTGAAACAGAGAGTCTTCATTGACAGTGTCCTAATGAGATTTATTGATGATCTTGTGGCTCTAGACTCAATTGTGCACATTTGGTTCTTATTCCGGAGACTAGGGAGATGGTCTCCTTCTTCAATATCAACAATCTCTATGAGAAAGTTGATAGATAATGTAGGTTCCCCGTGAGAATTAAACAAGTCCTTTTAAGAGAAACTTGAGTAGCTTGGGAAGTTGTAGTGCAGTGCGTCACTGGGTCCATGACGTCTTGTCTTCAATACCAGTGTTACCTTAGTAGACACTAGTAGCATATGCATTGAACCCGGTTTCTGCCCTAAGGTTGAATTATTGGAGGGCTATTTATTTTCACCCTTTTCATATTCATTTCCTTTTCATTCTTCAACCCCTTCAGTGCTTACCGAGACTTCATTACTAGAACCTTGTTGGGTTTATTCCAGTACTAGCTCAGTCTCAGTCCGTACTCTTCCCATTTCTCACTTTTCTCCTTTTTTTATCATACCTAAGGACTCTACACTATCTAGTGGATTGTCCCTGGGTAGATCCCTCCGGCTCTGGCGGGATCGTGGGAACGAATACCTAACCTAACCATCCTTATATCACCATACATAAAGTAAATTTGGTCGGTCTTTTGGTATTGTTCTTTCCTTCTAGAAACCAATTGAAAAATCATTTGGAAAATCAATCAAGGTACTTGTGATATAATATCAAAGCATTTTGTACCATTATTGTTTTGATCTTTTAGAAATGCTCCCCCTCAACCTGTGCATATGATTTTATAAATTGTTTAGCACATGGAGGCAAGAGATCTTTGAAATATAACCTTGATTACAATTTCTGTAGAAAAAGCCATTTGAATTTCTTTGGTAAATTCTCCCCCTCAATATGTGCGTAGGATATTTAAAATAATTTTATCACATAGAGGAAAGAGTTCTTTTTAATGTACTTTCACGATCACACAACCATTTAGAAACCATTTAAAAATCAATCAAGGTACTTTATGTTAAAACATAGAAATCTTTGTACTTTGAAAGTTTATTTTCTTTTTGAAATGCTCCCCCTCAATATATGCTTCGAGATTCGAAAAGAGTTTAGCACATATTAGAGAGCAGTATGCACTTTGAGACAAATTGGACACCTTTTATCAGATTGCATATTTATATCACATTTTCTCCCCTGATCAAAAATTTCAAATCCTTTGAGATTTTGGATCTTAAGTGATTTAAATATGTAAGAAACAAAACTTGTTGGAGAAAATGTGTCTAGTTTTATTTGATCTGAAGAGGACTACTCCTAAGTTCCCTTTTTGACTAAAAGGGAACAACAATTCATAACCTATCACTACAATATACATTATAGTTATAGTTGCTTATAGTACAATCACCACATTACACAAATCATAATATATAACAAAAGTACTACAGGAAGATGTCTTCATTCAGTTCTTTGAAGTAGCTTGTAATGACCTTCACGAAGTCTGCCACCCACAAAACTTTCAAGGCTGCAAAAGATCTTTCTCGTCTTAAGTCTTCGCCCGATCTCAGCAATGAAATCTTCACACCTCTTCAAATCCTGATCAGACCAGAATCTCGTTTTGTTCCACGGCTTCAAGTCAAGTTTGATTTCCTTCACCCTTGAATTCAATTCTTCTTCAACCATTTTGAGCGTACCATCACTGAACTTGTATAGCTCGCACAACCTCATTAGCATTCTTGACCCGTATCTGTTAGTGAAAAGGACTGCTCTAGGGGAGTCAATCACTATGTATTCGTGACGAAATTCATGCCCAGATGCTCCCCATTGGGGTCTTGTTAGATTGACCTGAGTCTGGTAGCTTTCCACACCAAGTTGAAAATCACCAACTCTTTGTCGAATGACTAATCCTCTGATCCAGAGATTGACGAGCGAGAGAGACCTTCTTCTCACGAACATGGAGATGGTCAAGGTGTCCTTGGAGGTTCAGAAGATAGAGATCTTCAAAGTCACTTGGCAGCAGATGTTTGAAGTCGTTTTCTTCTATAACATGATCTTTCAAGTCTGCTCTTCAAAGAACAATCTTCTTCAAATAATCATAGCCATAGATTGGGAAGATATCTACACTAACAACACTTAGAATTCGCATCTTGGATCGAACAGTTTTGCGACTCTTTTTAGCTCCATGTCTATCAATGTAGAATTTCTTCGTCTTGAACCACCAATGAGAAATGCCGTACGAAGCCGCGATGTCATTCTCTTGTTCTTTGTCTGTCCAGAATTGATCAGGTACCATCTGCTCAAGACCCTTATCTATGTAGGTTGCAGCTTTCATCTTAGAAATTGATAAAGCTGGTCTTTTTTCTGTAGTTCGAGCACATAGATAATCCAGGTCATGGTTGAAGAAGAACTCTGATTGAATAGTCACTTGTCCAGGTTTACCACCGAGAGGAAGAGGGTGGTTCACATCAAACCGATTGATCTGCTCACTGACTTGATCATTCAGCATTTTATGGCATTCTTCCATCTGATATTGGAGCTGATTAGCATCAGAGTGGAAGACTTTGACAATTTCAAACGCTGGGCCTTCAAGATCTTTAGGAGTGATTGATGAAATCCCCTTCTTCTCACAAAACCACTTCATAAAGCTTCTCATATCCCCTGTGAAGTGAAGAAGAGAGTCTTCTGCTGGAGCTTCATAGTTGGAGATAATGGTTGTAGCCCAGTTGTTGTCAGGGATTATCGAATCAGACTCGGGAATGGACCATGCAGGTTCAGGAGATTGAGGTTTATCTTTGGTGAGCCAACTTTGAGTCATGTCCTTTGAAGGTGCAACTCTAGAGGTGTTAACGCGTTCACCCGAAATATATGCATCAAACCAATCCTCATCTTCAGACGGCTTAGGGATATGTTTGGTGGATGCATCATCGTCATCGGATTCTGACTCTGGCATGACATAAGACTCTTCATGTAGAACTTGGTCTTCCGGGATAGTGGAGAAGGTGGGTGTAAATCTGGAATCAACCGTAGTCCATGCCGTAGACATCTTCTAACTACCTTGACCACCGGATGAATTGGTTTGATTTTAAGGTTTTGGTGGAGATGTTGGTGGATTTGTCATAGTGGTTGTGGTTGTCCCAGAGGATCCACCAGTACCAGAAGTTCCAGCTCCACCCGTTGGAGGAGGAGGAGGAGGAGGTGGAGATTTAGGACCTTTATGCAACGACTCCAACACTAAAGTCCTCCTTTTCTTCTTTGCCCCTCTTTCACGAATGTCCTCCAGAAACTGTAAATGATTATCGTGCTTAATCGATTCTTTGAGAGCCACGAATAACTTCTTATGGACCTCATCCAGATGCTCATTAGTGTCATACATTTTATCTGAAAGGACAGCTCTCATATCTGAAATGGGTAAGTCTTTAAACCGTTGAAGCAGATGAGCTTGCATTGCCCATTCTTCAGAATCTTTGACTTCGGCTTCAATGGCCTCTGCTACCCCTTCATCAAAGTTAAGGTTTCCAGCTTGGAGACACGACGCTCGAGGACGTTGATAGATTTAGGGAGGTGCCTCTCAAGAGCATCAATGCATTTCACAGCCTTGTCGAGCAATTGCTCAGATGTTAAGATCAGAGGTGGTGACGCCGGTGGAGTGTCCGTGTCATTAATTGTGACAACTGGTTCGGGTGGTGGAAGTGCAGTTGTTAGAGCAGGTTTGGGTGGTGGAAGTGCGGTTGTTTGAGCAGGTGCTGACATCGGAGGGACGGTTGATGTGTCTTGCTGGATGGTGACCGTGTACATAGACTCAGCTTCCTCTTTCTCATCATTTTGCTTATAAGTCTCGGTGTCTGAGGGTTTGTCATTCAAGAAATGATCACCAAATGAGAAGTCGGCATCTAGATTCTTAAGAGAGGATAGAGATCCCGTTGACATGTTCGTTTCTTCTAGGCGCCTGTGTTCTTCAGATCTTGGCTCAAGGATCTCCTGTGGGTCTTTCAGCAGTTCATTTTCATCATTCTTTTCTGATTGGGTGTCACTAGATGCAAGTGTGTCTTCCTGTGTATCGGACACCTCCTTCTCCATTCTAGTTGGTTCTTGAGCTGAAGATGATTCAATGCTTCTTTTCTTTAGCTCAAATTGAGTAGTAGTTATTGGAGGTGGAGAAGAGATGGTCAGAAGCATATGAGCGGCTTGTTCTACTTCTACGCCAGCAATCCCCTTACCTTTGTCTTGTGTGGCAGAAGTTGTTTGTCGTGGTGCTGGCTCTGGTTCTCTTATCACAACTCCTCCCACTGGTGGTCTCTGAGACAAGTTCAGGCTATCCAGGCTTTGTTTAATCCCTTGTTGCAATGCAGCCTTGTCTTCATCTATCAAACGCATGTCACTCTCTGGAACCTCGGTTCCATCATCTTTACCCTTTCCAGATTCTTTCCTTCTCCTTTTTTGCTTTTGAGGTGGAGACTCAGCAGATACTGAAGTATCAAGTCTCTTCTTTCTCTTGGGAAGACTTGAGTAAGTGGACTTAGATTTTTTGGATTTTGGTTGAGAGGAAGTGGATTTAGGTATTTCTTCGGTGGTTGTGCTGGAGGCCATCTTTATGTATCTTTTGAAGTAATCAACCTTCTTGATTCGTTCGGTGAGTAAAGCTTCAGGAATTGTCATCCCAAAGATCACTTTGTTTGTACCTTTGGCAACATATTTCAGGTTACCAAGCAAAAGTTCACTGCTGGCCTCATGTAAAACAACTTATTTTCTTGGGTCGAACTGGTGTTTCAGCTGCAGGTGATGTATGATTAACTTAGAGAACCGAATGCTAGGGATCACCTTCTTGTTGTCTGCTTTCCTTCCCTTGACTTGATTCATGAAGTTTTTTCTGTCGGTGATGAATGTGTCCATGGCCAATGCGAATTCTTCCCAAATGCGTTCAGCAAAGTCGACATTCTTTTGTTTGACGATTCCCCATATGATTTGTAAAATTGGAGCCCGTACTCTGTCAAACCCTGGCGTTTTCCCGGTTAAGCATAAGTTGAGGATGGTGGCAATGGCTCTCCAGGGTTGATGCATATCATTGGTGATTATGGAAGAGACACGTGTTAGCTTTGTGGAGTATCACAGTTCTTCCACAAAGTCCATTAGTTCGTCATTATTAGGTGGTGGAACAAAATGATTAGTAGGATCTCGAGGTGTGATTCCAAGTGTCTCCCTAAGAGTTTCAGTATCAATCTCATACCATTGATCATACAGTTTGCAGGAGTATTTAGCAGTGATCTTGTTACATGTAATAGTGTTCCAGAACTGTTGCAGATAAATGGTAGGGACAGTGCACCTCATGGTTAGGGTACCAAAGAAGTTGGTGTTCTTAAGGATGTCAATAGTGATTCGATAGACAGGGTTTGGTTGATGTCTGTTCTCATCCAAGTAGTAGTTGCTCTTAGCTATGTCAACCCATTTATTATGAGGAAGAAGTTCCTCATCAGTAAACACAACTGGTGGGGCATTGATAATTGGATTATCAGAGGAAGTAATGGCTGCCATTGTATTTCTGTAAAACATACACAAGACAACAATAGTGGCCAGAAACATGGTTAGGTGTTATATAGTTACAGAGTCAATCTTTATAACAATTCCATGCCTACAGGATATAAGTATGAAACAGACCAATCAAGACTAGCAAAGTGCATGTAAGATAATACAAATCGCATTTAAGCATAAGTCGCATGTAAGTCAGGACAAATTGCATGTCTTGACAACAAATCGCATGTAATACAGCATAACGGACAAATCCCAAGAATCAACAAAAGATAACAAGTCCCATACGTCAAAACGCATAAGGCAAATCGCTCAGAGCAAATCGCAAGCTACAGTAAACTAGAAAAATCGCTCAATGAGTGTAGGGAGACAAATCGCATTATCTATTGATACGACAAATCGCATCAATTTTTAAATAGACAAATCGCTTAACTTAGGGTGAGTTATTCAAATCGCATACATCAGTAATAAGAGACAAATCGCTAATATGAAACCTGAGACAAATCGCTACCAGACATCATGAACACGAAATTTCATCAACACATAGAAAAACACAACCATAGAGTCTTAACCACTACCAATTCATATTCAAATCCACAACACACATCAACCCACTAACCCACTAACAAGATTTATAACACACATCAAATCCATATACGAGCGAGTTGCGCAAACAAGGGCACGAAGAACAGGCATAATCAATTCTAGCACACCAAGCATGTGACCGAGCATAGACAAGTCATACAATCATCTAAACTATCAAAAAAATCAGTAGAAACAACACAAACAAAAATTAAATAATCAAACCTAAAATAAATGATAAGTTGAGGGAAGGGAGGGATGAATCTGCAATGGAGAGATGTTTGTTAGGTCTAATAATTAATGAATAAAGCGAGATACATGTGTCCAACCAGATTAAAACATACCACACAACAATTTATGCTCAAGTCGCTAGTATGAATGAGGTGGAGAGAGTATTCGTATAATAGTTTGACTGGATTTAGGAACCTTTTGACCTCATGACAAATCGCTCATCAATTTATACTATGACTTTAACTTTAGACAAATTGCACAAATGGTCCCTGAACTAAATAAAACGCTTATGGGTGACAAGTCGCATATGGTTAACACAACACAAATTGCATATTTAAGCAAGAGCATAAAGCACAAATCGCATCAAATAACAACACACAAATCGCAACACTTATCCTCAATACATTGACAGGTCTCATACTAATAATATCGAGGGTAAGCCACCAAGCACATAGCACATAAAGAAACATGATATAGCACGGAAGTCAACATTCCAAAAAAATAACATGCGGCAGCAATCCAGAGACCTCAATCAATGTCACGAAACAAGAGTAAGTGAACATTGATTGAAATACAACCCCTCGTTTTTAGGATAGAGTATATCTTCTATTCGAACTTCATCTAAGGACCCGTATCATTATTGAATGACATTTCTAGGACCGTAGATGTTATCGATAACAAGAGATACATCATTTATTAGATTTTAGGTAAAGAAAAATTTAATATTGAAGACAAAATTTTTTAATTTTTTTTTTAAACAAGTGTAGATTAATTTGTACATGGATTAATAAGAACGAGTCCTGATTCAAGTAGAACAGGAGTCAAAGTACGAGGTACATCAATTCTAACAAGCTACAATTCTTGAGTGAGTAGTCTTCATTTCTGTTGGAAACCAGGTCATGATGTTCATGATTGAATTGAGCATTGTACCTGAAAAAGACTGAGGACACTTTGCACTAATAGCACATGTAGTATTGCAAATAGATGGGTTAGTGACAGGTGTATCCTCATTTTTTGATGTTGTACAGTCAGGTCTAGGAGTATCATTAATAGGAGTCCCTTTAAGTCCAACATTCTTGATAATTTTACCTGTGGGCGTCCACTTAAGACAAGATCTAGGTGAGTAAGTTCGTTTGGATCCTATGAACTTAAATAATCTACCAGTGGGAATCCACTTAAAACAACTGCTAGCAGAGTTAGATGTAGCCATTTTCCTTTTCTGAACATTTGTCCTTTTGCAATTAGTTTGTTTCTTAGGGGATTGGTCAGCCATTTGATGCTTCTTATATGAACTAGATGATCTTCCTATATTCCTGATTATAGAGTGTTGAACATTTGAGTGAGGAGGCTTTAGTGAGGCAACTGACTTTGACAAAACGGTGTTCTCTTTGACTTGGGAAGGATTTCTAGATTTGAATGGTTTAATTCTTTCAGTCCTAAATGCATTTGGTTGCCTAACAACAGATCTATCATTATCCCTTTGTGAATTTGGTTTCTCCAAGGTAGACACTGTTGCAGACTTAGTATTCCCACCATTCCTAGTAATTTTCCTAAGCTCATTTTTTAAGGCAACTATAGTGAAGCTCTTGTTCTGAAGATTGGTTTTGAGGTCATCTATGTCAGCCAACAAGGAACTAGTCTGATCTAAAAATTTTGTCTTATTCTCTAATTGATTCTTCCTTAAGGACTCATTTTCCCTTAACAACTCTGCCACACATAATGCCAATTCATCATTCCTAGATTTAACCTCATTACTACCTTCATTGCTAAGACAGTTCACTCCCATTTTCATATTCATGTGTATATATGAGATTTGACCTTTTAGATTACATATGGTTGGGTCTTTGTCTTGAAGCTGAGTCTTTAACTGATTAATTTCAAAAAATTCTCGAAATTCTCAGAATTCCGGATTTAGGTGAGCTTTTGTAACAAGAAAACTTTCTTCCTTTTGTTGTATTGCAATTTCTAAGTAAATGCAATGTTTTTCAAGAATTGAGTATTTGTTTGAAAGTTCGTCAAAAACCCTTTTATCAACCATATCACTTGTATTGAAATTATTAGACTCAGTTTCAGCCAAGGAACATTCATCAAAGTCATGTTTACCCTTAAGGTCAGCATGTTTGGATAAATTATCAGATGCATTATATTGAACCGTTAAAGGTACCTCATCACATGACACCTGTTCATTTGTCAGTCTGATATCTGCATTCACATCACCCGACCTTTCAACTGAAACATTACCCGAATTATCACAACTTTCGCTTAATTTCACTTGACACTCATTCAAATTATCATCCTCTTGAGCAGCTTCTTTAATGTACTTTTCCACATTATCCATAAGTTGGATAAATGTATTGATGAACTCATGAATTTCCATTCCAGTATGTTTCTTGAAAGAAATTCCAGTCACGTGTTGATCAAAGTCTGCGGAATATTCCCCATTGATGAATGGCTGAAATTGGTTGTGGATTACCTGAAGTGCAGCATTGGAATCATCCTTTAGTACCTTCTTTTTGGTAATTTGAAGCTTCAGTTGTTCTAAGTTCAGCAAAAAGGTTCTTGTCAATGTAGGTAAGTCCTGGCGGAAGAGAGCACTACATGTTCGATCCCCAGTTGTGGATAAAATCTGTATAAGGTGCAGATGAAGTAGTTGATAGGGCTCAATGCTGCATTCCATTAGCTTTGCATCATGTATCATTAACAAGTGTGATTCTTTGTTATTTGATTCAGAATGTGAAGTGTTTTGATCATAATTTGATGGATCAATCATGGTTAAACTTTCTGAGTAGCAAACAATTTCTTTGTTCTGTGAGGTATCATAGAGTTCGAGCACTTTGGAGATTAAAGGGTCAGTGGTGTAAGACATTGTGTTGATAGCAAATGACAAGTTTTAATTAGTCACAAATCGCTTACAGTAACTCACTTTAGGACAAATCGCTTAGCCCAATTCGCAGAGATAACAAGTCGCTCAAATAAACAAGTCGCTAAATCAGACAAATCGCTTCATCAATCAAATCGCTTAAACCAACAAGTTACTTAAATAACACAAGTCGCTTAAATAACACAAGTCGCTTAAACAACACAAGTCACTTAAACTCACAACTCGCTTAAATAAGCAAGTC
Source organism: Chrysanthemum makinoi (assembly GCA_910596185.1). NCBI lineage: Eukaryota > Viridiplantae > Streptophyta > Magnoliopsida > Asterales > Asteraceae > Chrysanthemum > Chrysanthemum makinoi. Next base: position 325,524,601 of record OU343225.1, on the reverse strand, counting down.
GCTGAAAAATGACAAATCGCTTCCCCGCACAAATCGCACAAGTACAACCACTACCCGGACAAATAGCTTAAATAAGTGATTTGTATCAGACACAAATCGCTTCCAAACCTAGACAAATCGCTCGTCAGAAATCTTATACGAGACACAAATCACCAAATTTAAAACAACACCAACGCCACTTTTAAATCCAAAAACAATCCGACCACAGTGATTCAAGCCTTCCAAATCAAAACCTAAGCACTTATGATGATTCTAAACATAAAAGTACAATCAAAATCCAAACTTTAACACTAGAAATGGTCCAAATGATGCAAATACCACTAAACTTTTTCAAACCCAAAAACCATATAAAACCACTAGAAATCCAAGAATATGTAAGAGAGATGATCAAACCATGGCTCTGATACCATTTGTAACATATTGGATTTCACAAACACATCATAACATAACAAATATGGGCGTATGAATATATGGTTTTAGAGAGAAAGTGGAGTGTTCTAGAGAGATAAAACAAATGGAAGGTTAGATTACTCAATGAACATCCAACCCTCTCCCTTGTGGGGAGAGGGCTATTTATACAAAGTATTACGCCCTCCTACGGGCTGTGGATCAGGCATACAATGGGTAAAGACCCGTCCTTCCTCCACGGTGTTGCACTAGACTATACTATGCTAATAACTAACTAACAAATAACGTAATAAACGATATGTCTACGAGCTAACTTAAGCCAGATTATATTTGGGGTGACCGATGCTTCACTATAGAATTTCCAATTCCTAACATGACTTTATAAGTCAGAATTGGTTATTCCAAACACCCCTAAACTGCGTATGTTGACTAGATATTAAGCATTTATGCTGTCTTTACTTCCATCTACTTGTTCAACAACCACAACTCCCATCTACTTATATAATACATCTTAAGTCATCAATTATTTATCATACCAACATATTATCCCCATGGATGCAGAAAATGGTTGTCAAATGGTATGCATTGACTGTTGGGTTGAAAGTGAAAACAGGGCTGGATTGATCTTTTTGGCAAGGCGTCCACCTTATAGAGATTTCATGTGGTATGTTTGTTCAGTGTGCCTTGAGATAAGGGGAAACACATCTTATACCGGTAGAGATGGTGTTACAAAGGAAAACACAACTACATGAGATAGTGGTGGATATGTGATGGGTCTACATATTTCTGCATCTACTAGTGTTGGTGCTTCCTTGGGCAGTGATGAAGAAGAAAGTGAACCACCTGCAGCTGAAATAGCAAGTGGAGAACGCCCAAGCCAAACACCACGTGAAGCACCTGCAACTGAAAGACCAAATGGAGAACGCCCAAGACAAACACCACTTGAACCAACTACAACTGAAAGACCAAATGGATCACCTACTAGTCAATTAACGCAGTGAATTACCTACAAGAAATGCTATGTTGTCTTTCAGTCTAAATGTAACTTAACTGATATGTGTGTGCTTCTTTTGTTATAAGAATTGAATTTTGGTTACAATTTGAATCTGTTGACTTTATAAGTCAAACAAAAGATATTTGAAAGACTAAAACAATTCGGTGTGGTTCCTCTAATATTTTGGTTTATATTGACTTTATAAGTCAAAATGGGTTTTTCCAAACACCCACCCAAACTGCATAAGCAAATGCAAACTACAAAATGAAAACAACAAATCCAAAATATATGTACACCACCACCTAATTATACCATATAAAGCAAAATATACATGTTAACAAGTATCGTTTTCAGTAACCATCATCAGCCAAAAAATATACATCTTCATTATATCAACAACTAAAAATAACAGGTGAACTTCTTAATGGGAGACTTGATATTCATGGGGGGAGACTTGAGGTCCTTAGGGGGAGGCACATACCACTCATTCCTATTTATGCTGGAGCATCCCATAACCGCTACAAGACCAAGTACAACATTGGGAGCAGAAGCCTTGGAAGCTTGGGAAGTGGAACCTTTCAAAGTAGTACTCTTAGAAGAAATGATCCCAAACTCATCATCAGATGTGTTTGAAATAATAATGACATCAACTTCATTTCCTTACAATTTAGTATCTGCAAAGATAGCCAAAACAGAAAGAAATTAGAGTTCACCCATTACAACTATCTTAGCTTGCAAACATTAAGTCTAACATTTCTCAAACTCCTTATTCTCATATTTCCCCCACAAGTCTTCAAGTATCACATCAGCAATGTCATCTCCTATATCCCACTTATTCCCATAAGTAGCCATGGCATACTCAATCATATCGTCAGATACCTTTAGCTTGCTATAATCCCTTTTTTTGACAGATTCTGACACTACTCGAATTTCTGTCAAATAAAATAGAGTTATTTATGCTCATTCCTTAAAATGCCAATCACACAAATACAAAAAACCCAACTAACCTTTCATCACTTCAGCTTCTTTCGCAAATCTGCATAAATCTTCAAACATTTCAGCAAACATTTCATCTTCTTGTAACCAAGTATCCCCATATTTTGCCTTCACATATTTTACAATCTCATCAGTTACTGCTGTAAAAGTAAGGTCCTTGTCCGCCAATGTTAAAGTGTATGTGAGGGTTGTGTGACGAGGGAGGGAAACGATCAAGATGGTATACGGAAGCTTTTATCTGGTTTAGTTAAGGTGTGGTATAAATGTGTATGGACTATAATACCCTCGACTAACTAACATAAATTAGATGTTGACCACGGTGTTAATGGTCAAGGGACGAGTTTGGCATATAAACCGTTTGTTTTGGACTCCCAACGATGAAAAAGGGAAGTTTTGTCCTATCGTGATGCGCATGTAGAAGTTTAGGGACGAACCGTGTATTTTACTCAAAAAAAATGTGAATAAAAAAGAAAGAAAAAAAGACAAGAAAAAAAACATGGACTTAGGTTTATCGATTAAATCTTAAGTTAATCCACATCATTAGATCAAACTAGACGGATGCCGAAGATTTGTCCCTTGGTAAGCATCAAAATAATAATAAGCATTTGAACTTTTCTCCTATAAAGATAATGCTTGTAAAAATTACTCATTTATCCAACTTTTTTTTGTACATTATATATCCTAGGCAAAAGTTCAATATAGAACCAAAATTTACCATAGATCCAATCAACCAATAATAGCCATTCATTTTTTTATTATGATAAACTTTCCCCCTTTTTTAAAAAATTAAATATCTCGCAAACCGTTAATCGTTACGCGATAAAAATTATACCATCGTGACGAGAATTAAATTATCTTTCTATAGATATGCACTACTATATATTTTTAACAATTTTTTTTTCAAAATTTCGGTCAACAAAAATCATATATGATTTGTGAAAATCATATATGATTCGATTTTTACGAATCACATATGATTTTTGAGAATCATATATGATTGTAAAAATCATATATGATTCGTAAAAATCGAATCATACATGATTTTTTAAAATCATATATGATTCGTAAAAATCATATATGATTTTTTCGGACGGAATTTTTGAAAAAAAATGTTTGTCGAAAATATGTAAAAGTGCATATCTATAGAAAGATAATTTAATTCTCGTCACGATGGTGTATTTTTTATATTTTGAAGATTTACCGTTTGTAAGATATGTTGTTTTAAAAAAAATGTGGAAAATGATTTTGTATTAATTTAGATAAAAAATGGAGGGTTATGATTGGTTCATTTGTTCTATGACAAATATGAGTTCTATATTGATCTCAACTCATATATCCTAACCATGCATAATGAATAATGAAAATTATAATAAGTTTTAAAATTTTGAAATTAATACTATAATTAATAAGTTCTTGAAATTTTAATGAGCTAACGCATTGGTTTTTCCTCAAGTTTATGTTTTATAAAGCGGTTTGCCAAATTAGTAGAAGCTGGAGTTTATTAATGTAAAATCACATTAATTGAAATTACATCAAATTAATTCAGATATGGTTATAAATGTGTGTGATAATTCACTATATTTTATAGGGTATTTTAAGTAATTCGACTAACTATAAGCCCCCATAAGCTTGTTTCAAATAGCTTGAGCTTATGGAGGCTTATGGCTTATAAAATCTTTCATAATCCTATGTGACAGACAAAGCTTATATATAAGCTAGCTTTATAACCCCCGCACCAAAAACAACGACTTCCCTACCCTAAACGGCGACTACATTCAGTTCCCTAAATCGTGTTCTGATCCATAACCTTTTGTCCTTGATATCGTTTTGTTATTGGGATTGATTGTTCATCTTTCTCGTTCAAAGATTTCTGGTTCTTTTCTCCTTTTTAGTGTTTTATTGCCAGTTGCACATCTTTTGAACCCTAATTGTTCCATTATTCGTATCCTTTGATTCTTAAGTCTGCTATGTGATTGAAAGGGATTTACATTCGTGTATTTATCCCTTTTTAGTCTCAGTTTTAATCGTTGGTTTCATACTTTATGGATCTCGTCCTTTTTATGTTTTCTTACGTGGTAGGTTCTTGGCGGTTTGATTCGTTTGTACCTTAAGTGTTCATATTGCTGTTACGTAATTACCTAGTTGTGATTATTGGTTGTGTTTGATTAGTGATGTGTGATTATATGAGAGAGGAGAATACAAGTTCTTTGTTGAGTTCTTTAGCGTAAAACATTAAAAATGTATATGGTATGATGCTTCGTTCGAATAAGCAGCTTCGTTCGAATGGGCAACCTTCTAAGCCTCGTCGAAAGGTGCATTTTGTTGATCCGGAGACTAGTGCTTTGGTCGCTCAACCAGTTACTGTTGAGCCGGTTGTCCAATCACTGCAGGTAGTTGGTTCGAGTATTGGGAATTCTAAGCCGGTTTTGTATGTCAATGTGTTGAATTCTGATTCGGCTAAACCTACGTTACATGTTCGTTCACTAGTAGCTGAAATTAATTTTTTAGGTGTTGATGGCACTATCCCACGTGAAACGGTTGAGGAAGTTAGCAATAAATTTCGGAACACATTATATGGTATTTTATTGGTAAGAGCAATGCATTTTCGGTGGTTGAATACGTGCGTAATGTGTGGTCTAAATATGGTATAACTAAGGTTATGAGGAATGCAAAGTGTTTCTTCTTTTTTCAGTTTGAAACGAAGAAAGGTTTGGAAGATGTGTTGGAAAATGGACCGTGGATAATCCATAATGCGCCTATTATATTATTCTTAAAGAATGGAAGTTCAACATGAGTTTGCTTAAAGAAGACCTTACTAGAGTACGAGTATGGATTAAACTACATGACGTTCCCACGGCGGCCTTTTCGACTGATGGGTTAAGTCTTATTGCTACAAAACTTGGTATTCCTAAGATGCTTGACTCGTTTACTATTTTATGTGTGAAGAATCATGGGGTCGGAGTATTTTTGCTCGCGTGTTAATTGATATTAATTAATTCTATAAATGAATTGAAAGATAATCTTATTGTTTTTATTCCTTTGCTTGATGGATCGGGGTTCTCTAAAGAGACCATTCATATTGAGTATGAATGGAAAGCGCCAAGGTGTCATTCATGCAGGATTTTTAATCATGCTATTGATCAATACCCTAGAAACATTGTCCCAACAGATTCATCTGTGGAAGAACCGAATGACAGGTTTCAAACTGTTGGTAATAAACGTACAAGTGGCTTTAAGCATGGTAAAAGGTGATAATAATAATACTAATAAGAAGGCTAGAACTCCAATTGGTGGTAATAAAGATGGTCCTACGTCGTCTCTTGGTAAGAACACGGCTCAACCCATTGGTAAGAACGTTGCATCGACCTCAAAAGTTAGTTTCATTTCTAAAAATTCCTCCAACATCCTATCTTCATTTGAGGATGGAGGGGATGGAAATGGTGATGACGAGGAAGAGGTGGAAGATGTCTATGATGCAACATCGACTTTCTTAGAGGATCAAATGTTAGATATGTTGTTTCCTGAGTTATAAGTGTTTATGGCATGTCATAAACATGTGTTTTTAGTTGTCTATCAAGTTGTTGCTTGAGGTTGATGTGGTACTAAATTTCTGGTTTTAATATGTTTTTACTGAGGTAATCCTTCAACCACAACAGCAGCAGCTGCACCAACAAAAACAACAACTAACAAAATAAATAAATAAATGTTAGCAAATTATAGGATAATTTGTTACACAAAAGCTAATATATATGTTAATTCCACGATTTAAGAACCAAAACAAGATTATAGTTTCCAAAAATCATATAACAAAGACAAAAGTATCATACAACTACAAGAATGTAGCTCAAACATACGTGTGATTAACAACAAAAAATAGCCTTAACCTTCATATGCATTTGAACACTCCCAAGAGCTTCTAAATTTCATATTAACACTAGAAAAAATATTCAACCTTTTTCGGTTTTTCTAGCTTCATCATATATCTTTCATAAAATCTTCATAATAAAGGCGTTCCTAATGGATTAGTCGTGTGAGGATGACTGTTGTCGACCGGGAAAGAGCCAAAACCTGAATCAACAAAAGGGTTCGGTTGAGCCATCATGAGATTCGGATTTGGTTCAAATGGACCAAAAGGGTTAGACTCGTGTGGAACTATGGCTCCTGTTTGAGGACTAGCAACAAACGAATCGCCTGCTTCAAATGGATTGGGTGCTGGTGACCCGTATACGGGCTGCTGGGCTGCTTTGTATGCTCCTTCATCATACAAACTATTTAATGTGAGCGAGTTTAATCCACCGCCCTGCCAACAACAACAAATTTGACATTTTGTAATTTGTCAAATTATTATATAATGCCGGCTAGGCTACTACTAGAGGTGGCAGTTCCAACTACCAATGGGTCAATTCGGATTGTATTTTATAGATAACAATTAAAACATAGAAACTTAGCTACAAATGAAATGGGTTGAAAAGGTTACACGACCGAAAAGGAGGTCCCCAAATATTCAACTTTTTACATTAAGGCCACCAAACTACTGAAACTACTGTATAGGCAACTAAAATTTCTTCAGTTCTATAAGATTTCCCATTTTGGTTCAGACCCATTTTTGACCCATTACACAACCTACTCGTTACGTATTATTCTAATAACCACCTGTGATAAACCAACAAACATAATATATATTACTAACGTATAAACATGTGGAAGAGATTACCAGTTGCCTCTCCTGAAAGGAAGAAATATCGGTGCTAGGGGTGGAGCCGTGGAGACCAACGCAAGTTCCCATCCGGTTAGATCAGCATCCTTTGCTTGACTACCAGTAAATCCATTTGACGTCCCATCTACACACAAATAAAAAGTAAAAAATAAGCATTTCAGAATTTAAAAAAAAAAAAAAAAAAAAAAAAAAAAACATATTTTATTTAAACCAGATTAGTGCTGACCAAATATTTACCAGTTGGAAGTATGGCAAGAGCTAACACGTTGTTTTCCTCGATTGATGATGCATTTGGTGCATCGAAACTTAACCCCTAAAACAACCATACATTTCCAGAAGTTAAGTCACAAATATCTAATGCAATGACAGGTGAAATGTGCGTTTTGAAACTGTTTATATGATTTTATAATCAGATTCTATTGGATGTTAATTCATTAATCCATGTTTAGGGGCGTTGTGTAATTAGTTTATGTATTTAGAGTCGTGTATGTAAAGTGTATAAGTTAAGGGGTCTAGTATGTCAAGAATAAAGTTAATAACCGAATGGTAGATAATTTCGGTTATAGGTAGTTATTTATGGAAAGTTGTGACTCTTGGGAAAAGTCACGATGGTTCGTATGTCTGACAATAAATAGAAGTGTCTATGTATTGTAAAGTTTAACAGAATTCATTATATACAAGGTGTGAGTATTGTGTGTCGTGAGTTTTGTTCATAGACCGGAGGGGCCAACAGATTCAGATAATTCGCTTTGCTCCAGCTAGTAATAAACCAATAACCTAAAACTGCTTATTATATCAAAAAGCAAGAAACTGGTTATTGAAGCCACAATAATAATATAATCAATTTGATAATCACATCCAAACGCTCCCAACAAACGAGTTACGAGCTTAGACAAATTACCAGTAAATCATCAGGGTCTTGACTATTAAAAGTTGGTGGGGAAGGTGGTGGTACAGGGGCAAGGTCATCATTTGACACATCAAAATCTTCCGTCGGCTCGGATTTTGCTTCATCGACAGATGCATTTCCATCTTCAGCAGGCTCAATGTCTTCTTCTGGTTTATAAGTCAGCATAAGCCTTTCAGGATATTCCTGAACAAGCATAATATAATGAGATGTCATAAATATAATATAAAATAAAAATCTAATTTCAAGTATATAAGACTAAATATACACGCACCAGTGTCTCGGCCGGGATAGATACCATCTGTGGTGCTTCTCCTATATACTCTTCCATAGTTGCAAGATTGTGGAGGCTGCAGAAGTTTAAATTACCGATTAAACCCCTCTACCAAGTTGGATGAAATAGGAGCGGGTAATCTACCTCTCTGAGAACGGGAAACTGAAAGTTTCTAGCAAGCTCCAATCCCTTGCAAACTTCATAGAAGTCGGAAAGACTCCCGGCCTGAAAAAAAATTCAATATATAAGTGGCAATCTCATAACTTTTCAGAGTGGCATTTTGATTCATTTACTTATAAAAGGATTGATTCCGATTATATTTAATCACTAACAGGTCAAACTGGTAATAACCTAGCTTAAAATTAAAGGACACAGGCCGACAATAACTGGTAATCATTTTGATTCATTTACTTTTTCAGGCCCATATATTCAAAAACTTATATTTGTATCAAACTATAACTTTTACTCTGCAATTACAAAATTTGAAACAATGTTTTGACTGGCCCATGCATTTGATACATCTAATAGTTATAACAAAACTGAAGGCTTTTAGATCAAAATTGAATGATATGAAATTGTCACCTGCTGACCAGCTCGTTTATATATATCCAAGGCTTTAATGGCTTCATGTCTTGGCATTTCAAAAAACTGACATCAAGAAATGTTGATCAATAATAAAATGCTAGAAAAAGAAACGAAATGTAAATTCCGTGTTTGTTTAGAATGAATAATGAAAAATCACCTTATCAATAAGATTTATAATTCCATCGTTTATTCCACATTATATTTTAAAGCTCTCTTTGAGTACCATAGCTAAGGCGTATTGTATTACATAATTACCAACAGCTGCTCCTTCAGGCTGCACAAAAAGAAATTGTCAACTGTTATAATACGAAATTACTTAATGCCGGTTTTTACTACAGAGATGGTAACTGACCCGACATCCCATAAGACAGTACGATAGCTGCTGTAAAGAAGGTAAATGCTCCAATTGTTTTTCACTGTCCAAACCGCGTGTTCTGCTATAACCCTGCACTTATAAGAGAACAACAAAAAAATATTACCAAAGAATTGAAGTGTTTTGGGGTCAACCCAACCCAATAAAGAGAGGAAAGCCTGATCTGACCCTTTACTCAACTAGTGTACTTTTCCTGTCTTGCCACCTCTTGTTAAGAGTGTGCAAGTGTGATGTGGTTAAATACTTGCCTGTCCTGCCAATATAGAGATTTGTGTCCCGCGCACTATAGAAGCAGCATAGTGACATGAACCAGTTATTGGAGAAAGTTAGCTAGTGAATGGCACTATTTGACCAATCCCGAGTCACAAAGGGGCTTATATAAAACTTAGTAAAAAACATAGATGATTGGTGCCATATTATTTGATTATCATTATGCAGTTTCATGTTAAACATGCCAAGGAACTAAAGAGAAATTACTATAATTATACATGCCACAAAAATGCCCATAAAACTTCAAGTCTAATAAAAATATTCGGATCCAAAACAACGAGATCATCGAAAAAGATTTGGTAGCCAAATCTCTAAAGGAGTTAACATAAAATTTGAACAAAACAAAAGGATAGGAAAGTACGTAGTAGATGACAATGTTAAACAAAACATAAATTTGAAGGTGAAACCAGACTCTCCACGTACTCGATGCCATCTCTGTTCCATAAATCTGATATTTGAAGTTCTTCAGGAAGATTTAGCTTTTTAAATGAACCATTCGATGTGTAGTAGATAATGAGGTTGTATGAGTATAAAGCCATGATTAAGATTCTTCCACTATCCAAAATACAAACTGGGTATAACTTGCTAAAACAATAACCTTCTAACCGTATGCTTAATGGGAATGACCATGTTTTGGTCCATGAGCTCTCTACACCTTGTTCCTTCATCACCCACACATTGAATCCCATGTCATCACATTTGTCGATCATGCAAAGGCATCCATCTATCATACCTAAAGGACTATCTGAGTTACTAAATTGAACAGGAGGATTTATCTTCGAAAGTACCATGTTAGTAACATTGAGAGCCACAATCACAAATTTATTAAGTCTAGAATATCCAATCCAATACAAAAATCCATTTAAAAATTTACCCACATCTCCATGACGAAACATAATGCCTCGAATGTTAAAGTGTTTAATTTTCTCCCATGAACTGTTTTTAAAACTGAAGACATGACAATCATTATATATTCTAACAATTTTCATGTCATCCATGGTTGCACCATAGCCAAATCCAAATGTATACTCCCACAAGAAGTTGTAGTGGCTACGTAGATTAGTTAGCATCTTAGATGCACGAGTAAACGGATTGTATAGGATTAATTGATGACACATATCCTTATCAAGAAGCAGAAGTACTATACCATGGAATGTTCCCACTATGGTCACGCGTCCAAAAAGACTACTAGCCTCGACTGCTGAATTAGTCACATGCACATTATCATCTATAGCAAGAAGACTTTTGTATGAGAGAAGAATCATTCGACGTGATCGTAACTTCATAAGGTAAGGATCTTTAATCAGACTGTTCCAGTGTTTTGATACGCATTTAAACCGTAATAATGACTGATGAGTGTGTAAATACTCATCATTTTTGGTTAAATCTGAACTGCAAAACGTTTAAAAATGCTCAGAAATGCATCAAAATACTGAAAATATTCCAAAATTGTATTTTATATGTTTCAGATGCAAAATGTTTAAAATCAGATGAAAAATGAGCTAAGTTTGCATAATTGGCAGTTTCGGTCCCCCAAGTTTCAAATATTGTCAGAAATAGTCCCTGAGCACTTAATTTCAAAAGAAAAATCACCAAAGGTCCTTTTAAAATCATAAGTTGTCAAAATTAGTCCTTTGGTGAAAAATATCAAAAGTTTTGAGAAATTACAAAATTGGTCCTTCAAGTTTAAAAATTGGCAAAAATGGTCCTTGGAAATTTGAAAATGTCAAGTTTGGTCCTTGTACTATTGGAGTTTGTCACTTTTAGTCCCTTGGAGCAACTTTGCAGATTTGGCAGTTTTGGTCCCTTGAATTTCAGAAATTACACAAATAGTCCTTGATTGTTAAACCCTTAAATACCTTTGGACCTGCCACATCCCATTGACCCCCTGTCAAATACATTTTGGACCCCCCTTTAATATTAAAACCCAGTCAAACCCATTTGACTCACACCTTTTCCCTCCAAGTCACGGGTTACCATCTTCATCATCACCTCTGCAGCACCCTGCAATACTCCAACCCCCATCATCTCCCTACTCCTACCCTCCACCTCACCCCAAGCCAAGATGCATTCAATGCATCTTCAACCTAACACTCAACCCACAACTGGCAAATATCCAATTTGGCGCCAAAAACCAATCAAACGGCCAAGATGATATCTAGGAATCCAATGGCCTCAAATTAAAGTGGGATATGCTCAGAGTAGTGAGAGAAACAAGTTTGGGTATAAAAGAAGCAAGAAGATAGATAGAAAGGAGTAGCACTTAGTTTAATTTTCAAATGTATTTCGTTTTTAAAATTCTTAAGTCTTAAATGAATTCTTAGTTGTATTTTCAAGTTTCATTGTATCAAGCTACCTTGTTTCAGTGTATTACAACTCTATTTAAGTATCAATTCAAGTTTATGTTAAGAATTCATGTTTCATGGTCACTGTAGCAAAAGTCAGTTTTGAATTCTTATATCCAAGTTTCTAGTTGCCTACTTTTAAACTCAAACAAGCTTGTATAAGCTTCTTACAGCTTTTTGTGAGCTTATATATCAAATTCACGCAGTTTTGGATTTTGGTCAAAGAAAGTCAACTGAGTCATCAATTTGAAATGGAAATGGAAAATGGTGTTGCAGTGCTGGATTTGGGTTGATTCTGAGTTCAATGGGTTGATATATATAGGATAGTGATTCTTGGGTTAACTGATCTCAAGCCATTGTGGCTAGGACCTTATGTAAGCTCAAATCCAATTTATTGCATAATCTTTGTTTGTAGTCATAAATAGTTTAAATCTGTTAATTAAGTTGTATTTAGGTTAGCTTAACTCAGTTTGATAAATAGCATTAGCTAGTTCAGTGGTTAGCTCATCAAAAGTTCAAATCAGTCATAAAAATAGTGTTTGGATTGTTAGCAAAGCAAATCTGTGTTTAAGGCTTGCTCAGTGGTTGAGACTTGTTGTTCTAGGTTTGTTTAGCTCATTTATACTCATTGCTGTCATCATTTTGTGTCTGCACACTCTCTAAGTCAAAATTCATCTTTAATCTGTCTTAAATACTTAACTGATAGAATTTGTAAAATCAAAGACTTGATTTGTGTTTAGAATTGATAGATATAGCTTGCAGTAGTATTATTTCATCATCTAACATCATTTTCAGTTGGGAAATTAAGATCAAAGTTCAAATAAGTCAAACTTTCAAAACTACTCAAAAGTCAAAACATGAAAAATCCAGTTTGAGCCCAACTGGGATGATTTTTCATTAACTCATTTCTGGGCCAAATTAAGTGAAATTGTGGGTTTAAAAAGTTCAGTTGGTCTATTTTCTTATTATCATTTTTGTAGATTTTTGTCAGTTTTTTATAAGCTCCAAATGAGCTTGTCCATTTGGTTGAAAATGCCCTGTGACAGGGTATAAGCCACCAGTGCAGTTTCTCATTTCTTGCAGAGCTTGGCACAAGCTCATAAGAGCTTGTCCAGGGCTCAACTTTGGTTCATAAGCACCTAACCAGGTCTTCTTTAAGTTCCAATACCTGGTTTTCATTCTCAGCTTATTTGGTAGCTTATTCTTAGGCTACAAGTGAACACCTTAAAACTGATTTTTAGCACTTAATTCAAATAATCAAATCTGTGCATTTTGTATTTCCGAGGTGTAGGATAGTTGTAACTTGTTTCATTTGGGTAATTTTAGCATATTATGGCTTCTGTTTCAGTTGGGTAGCTTATTGTGTTCATTTGCTTATTCCAAGTGCTTATTTATAAGCACTTGTCATAGCAGTTGCATTTTCCTACACATAACCCACTGATTTTATATTTTTCCTAGATTCATAATATATTTTTAGACTTATCTTGAATTTTTCAGATTTTTCTAGGTCAGTTTGGTATTTTTCTTCATTTTAATCAATTTTTAGTACTTTTTAATTAGCATTTAATACAATTAATTAAGAAAAGTTTCAAAAAAATAAGTTTTCATTTTTCTTAGGTTAAGATAAATATAAAAAGTCAAAAAAATATTTTTCTAGATTTTTCTTAGTTAAATTTGTATTTTTAAGCAATTTAAGTAGTTTTAAATAGTTTTTAATTAATAGAAAATACAAAAATAATCAGAAAAATATAAAATTAGTTTTGAAAATTCTCTTTAGTTATTTTAGATTTTTCTAAGTCATAATTTCATTTTTCTAGCTTTATTTCATATTTTCTTGTATTTTAGGGTTTAATTAAATAGTTAAAAATAGTTTTTAATTGATAATAATTAGATAAATAGTTGTAAAAATAATTTTCTTTTTCTAAAAATTTTCTTTTATCATTAGGTTTGTAAAAATATCATTTTCATATTTTTAGGATTTATATTGTTTAAGTTTTACATTTTCATTTGTACGTCACGTAGTTTTTAATTTAAGTTTTATAAAAGAAAAATCATAAACATCATTTTGAAAATAGTGATAGCGTTTATTTAATATTTTTTATCTTTTTAATTTTCTTTAATTTGCATTTAAGCCCCTGTAGTTTATAAACTTTTTCTTTAGTTATAATCAATCATATACTCTTTTCCGTTCAAATCGTCTCGATCACTATTCGTTTGGTGATTCATCGCATAGCTCGCTGGGACATAACGACCCGGGGAAACACTATACTCTCCTGATCTTCATTGCATTCGTGTCTGAGCTGTTTTAAGTTTCTTACGGTTGGCCATTCACAAGTGGCCAGCTTGTGTGAGAAAACTTGACGGTTTAGCACGAATCAAATTTTTGGCGCCGCTGCCGGGGAGCTGTGCTGATTATCTTCCGTTTAGCAGATTAGTAATTTGAATATTCACTCTTTGTTCATACCATCTATCTATATATATATCCATATTTTCTTATAAAAAATCCAAAAACCCAAAAACATCTAAAAACGTATAAAACACAAAAATATTTTCCTTTTGTTTCTATATATATATCAAAGATAAAAATACAAAAAGATTTGTCGTTTTCTTTGTTTAATAATAACAACATAAAAGATTACCACCGCAAACCAAGGCAGTGTACTACCTAACTGGGGGTACGACCATAATAAGTTCCCGAACCAAAGATTAAAACTTGCCTTTGTGTCCTTGTGATTGGTGTACCTTTTTCAAAGAAGCCATTCATCTTGTGATTATTGGTTTAAGTTCACTGTTGTTTTGCCTCGATTTTGTTTTAATTGGATTTGTTGTTATATCTACTTGTCAAAACCTGAAAACCCAAAAAGATTCTTCTTACCCCATTTTCATAATTCATTTTCATAATTCCTTTCCTTAATTCTCTTGTTTCCTCGAGTTACGTCTAGTGCATGCGCACTCGTTCTTCTAGATCATTGAGTCCTTTGCGTGATCTAGCAGAAATTCCTAAAAGACGTTCTCGTAGACGTGCTGCCCAAATAGTCGAACCCGAGATTCGTACTATTTCAAGCAACAATATGGCAGACGAACGAACTATGGCGGAAATGCTCCAAGCACCCATCGAGGGTTATGGAGATGCCATCATTTTACCAAGTAATCAATTGATCACTTTGAATTGAAGACACATTTGATCCAACTTGTGTCTACGAATCAATTCCGCAGGTTCGATCGAGAAGACCCGTATGCACACATCCGTTGGTTTAACAAGTTGACTTCAACTATCAATTTCAAGGATGTGCCACAAAAAGTGATCAAGTTGATGCTATTTCCATTCTCACTTGAGGGGCAGCCCGAATTTGGCTGGAAAAAGAACCCCCTCGATCCATCGAAACTTGGGAGGATCTTGTTCAAAAGTTTGTCAATTATTTCTTTCCTCCATCAAAGACGACTAATCTTAAAAATGAAATTTCTGGATTTCGTCAAAATTTCGATGAAAACTTTGGAGAGGCATGGGAGAGATTCAAAGATCTCCTCAGGAAATGCCCCCATCATGAATTCACGGAGCTTCAACAAGTTAATATCTTTTATAATGGGTTGAATGGTAACGATCAAGATTCTTTGAATGCAGCCGCCGGTGGCAATATCTTGAATCGTAAGCCTAAAGATGTGATTGAGATTTGCGAGCAAAAATCAAAAGTTCCTATTTCTCGCAACAAAGTCAATATTCCGAACACTCCTACTTCTTCATCCAATAACTCTTCTGAGTTAGCCGCTCTAACGGACGTCATCCGTTGTATGATGAAAGAGGTAAAGGAAATCAAAAGCGAAATTCATAAGCCGGAACCAATCAAAGCCGTAAACAAGGTGTGTGAAACTTGTAGTGGTCCACACGCGTATTATGATTGTCAAGCAACCGATGCTTCTTTTTACCAAGCTCCCATAGCTTCGGTAAACCACAATCAATACCGACCACAAGCTGATCCTCACTACCGTGCACCTAACGGTATGACACCACCTGGTTTTCCTCCTGTGCAAAACCATGGCAATCAAAATCGCTTTGTTCCGAATCAAGGACACAACTTCAATAACTCTCAAAATTTCAATCAGAACCGGAACAATTTCAACCAACCATATCAAGCTCCAAATCAGAAGAGTTATCAACAACCTTCTCAAGCTCCCCTACCAAATGACTTCATGAAAATTACTGAGTCAAGCATACGTTCAATGCAAACTCAGATCAATAACATGAGAGTTGAGCTAAGAAAGGAAATTGATACCACATTGTCTCGGCAGACAAATGAGTTGAAGAATATGATGAGCAGTTTCATGAACATGAATGTGAACAAAGCTTCGTCATCTTCTGGAGGACTCCCAAGCAATACAATTCCTAATCCCAATGCCGAGTTGAAAGCCGTCACCACTCGTAGTGGTAAGACGCACAATGGACCTTCGACTCCAATGCCTCCTCCACCGGGAGCAATGAGTCAATTTACCGAGGATACAACGGACAAGGTGCATTTTTCAAGCCCACGAAGTACCGCACACGTCCCACCTTCGGTAGTCCAAGCTTTAAGTCCGGAACCCGAAGTTCCGAAGACGAATTCTGAGCCAGAAATAACTTCCATCCCGGCTCAAAAGTCTAGTCAGCTTCCTTACCCATCAAGAATGAATGATGAGAAGCTCAAAGACAAAAACAAAGAGCAAATGGAAAAAATTTTCCAAATCTTCAATGAGCTACACTTTGATATAAGCTTCGTTGATGCTCTCGTTCTAATGCCCAAATTTGCATCCACGCTTAAAGGCTTACTGACCAACAAAGATAAGTTATCTGAGATGGCTAAAACTCCTCTCAATGAGCAAGGCTCAGCGGTCCTTCTCAAGAAGCTTCCCAAAAAGCTTGAAGACCCTGGCAGATTTTTAATCCCATGTGATTTCTTGGGGATGGTTCAATGCTCCGCCTTGGCCGATCTTGGCGCTAGCATTAACCTTATGCCACTCTCAGTTTGGAAGAAACTGTCTCTTCCTAAACTTACATCCACTTGTATGACACTCGAGCTAGCGGACCGTACCATAACTCGTCCACTTGGGATAGCCGAGGATGTCGTGATGAAAGTAGGAAAGTTTCACTTTCCTACTGACTTTGTTGTAGTAGACTTTGATGCAGATCCTAGAGTTCCACTCATCTTAGGGAGAGCTTTCTTGAGAACGAGCCGTGCTCTAATTGATGTATTTGCTGAAGAGTTGACCATACGGGTTGACAATGAAGAACTCACGTTTAATATCAACCAAAACTCCAAACCTCTATCCAAACAGAGTGTTGCCACAATTGATCAAAAATCTGAAAGATTCAATGCAACACTCTCAAATTTCACGGTTAAGAGGAGTCATCAAAAACGTGCTGAGTTAAAAGCTTTGAAAATCAACCCTGGTTCAAACAAATGGTTTGAAAGTTGTACCAGGGAAGTCAAGAGTGTTCTTGATGATGATGATCTAGAATCGGAGATTTCATCGGAAGTGGTGGAAATTGCTAGCTCTAAGAGCACACCACTTGTCCCACCTCCGGAATCAATTTATCGTATCGAGCTTGTTAACTCTGTGGATGAAACCAAACTCTCTTCAGTTTCATCTGGATTGGATGATGATGTTGATAATCCAATGGGAGACATTCTTCCCATTGAAGAATTGCTCAAAAATGATCCATCATCTCCTAGTCTTATTATTTCCGACTTTTCCATTCCTTCTCTCACTCCGAGTGAGGAAGATGACAACTTTTGGAATGAAGTCGATGCCATTCTTAGTGATGAGTCGATTCCAACAGGAATTGATAATACTTACTTTGATCCGGAAGGGGACATTATTTTTCTGGAAAATCTGTTGATTGAAGAACCGTTTCCAACCCTCCCTACCGGAAATTCTGTTGACAATCACCATACAAGCTTCAAGTTTAAGCTTAAAAATGTCAAAAATGGTGATTTGCTTCTTACTAATGAGGAATGGACATGCATTCTCATGCACATCTTTATTCCATTCTTCACAGATGGTGTGGTTGCTCTTTCCCTTTTCTCTTTCGGGAATGAGGACACCATCTTTGACCCCGGTATCATCCTTTATAGTTTCTACTATTAACAATACCGCGGTTGTATCTCGTCGGTGTGGAACTTTCTGATGTTCATATGTTTATTAACACTGTGAACGAAAGTCCGATCGAGATTGGTTTTCCACTTACTTCCCCATGAACAAATTAATGCGGGGATCGAGTCAAGCTAGCGACTCGGTAATCAAAAACAGTAGCATGCCATATGGGTTTTCACCCATATTTCTGACTTCTTTCTATTTTCTACCACCCTAGTGTGGGGAGTTGCCCACATGTTGTGTATATATGCAAGTTTCAAAAAAAAAAAAAAATCTTTCAAATAATGGCCGTAGTATTTCCCTTTTACGTTCTCAGTTTCGGCATAACAGCCGGTACTTTGAATATTGAGGGCAATATTCATTTCTAAGTGTGGGGGGGGAATTCTCACGAATTTTATCATGTAATTATACCACCCAATTCCCCTGTTTTTGGCCAAAATTTTTTTTTTTTTGAGTAAGTGTTTTGCACTTACTCAATTGGTTATCAGTCCGCCATGTCTAATAAACAAAAGGATTGGCTAATCCAGGAGCAAACGGCTCTTGGTAAAGATATCTCAAATCCGTTGACGGCTTGCAATTTGCCCAAAATTGTATGGTATTCACCTCACCATATCCTTAATTAGTGAAGAGTTGGCTAGCCCGCAAGTTTATGGCTTGTGGTAAAGGCGGTGGAAAAACCATAATTGGTAATCGACTCACCAAAGATAATATTGATAATTTATCTAAGAGTTGGCTAGTCCAGAAGCAAACGGCTTTCTGGTAAAGACAAATCAAACCCCGTTGGAAGCTGGTGGTTTGCTCAAAATCACATGGTTATCGGTGTACCATGGTTCTTACTTGAACTAAAACATTTGGCTACTCCGGAAGTAATGGCTTTTGGTAAAGAGATTCAAATCCATTAAGTTTTTCTCAAACGATTGCTAGGGACTAGCAATAGTTTAGTGTGGGGGATTGATGAGTGTGTAAATACTCATCATTTTTTGTTAAATCTGAACTGCAAAACGTTTAAAAATGCTCAGAAATGCATCAAAATACTGAAAATATTCCAAAATTGTATTTTATATGTTTCAGATGCAAAATGTTTAAAATCAGATGAAAAATGAGCTAAGTTTGCATAATTGGCAGTTTCAGTCCCCCAAGTTTCAAATATTGTCAGAAATAGTCCCTGAGCACTTAATTTCAAAAGAAAAATCACCAAAGGTCCTTTTAAAATCATAAGTTGTCAAAATTAGTCCTTTGGTGAAAAATATCAAAAGTTTTGAGAAATTACAAAATTGGTCCTTCAAGTTTAAAAATTGGCAAAAATGGTCCTTGGAAATTTGAAAATGTCAAGTTTGGTCCTTGTACTATTGGAGTTTGTCACTTTTAGTCCCTTGGAGCAACTTTGCAGATTTGGCAGTTTTGGTCCCTTGAATTTCAGAAATTACACAAATAGTCCTTGATTGTTAAACCCTTAAATACCTTTGGACCTGCCACATCCCATTGACCCCCTGTCAAATACATTTTGGACCCCCTTTAATATTAAAACCCAGTCAAACCCATTTGACTCACACCTTTTCCCTCCAAGTCACGGGTTACCATCTTCATCATCACCTCCGCAGACCCTGCAATACTCCAACCCCCATCATCTCCCTACTCCTACCCTCCACCTCACCCCAAGCCAAGATGCATTCAATGCATCTTCAACCTAACACTCAACCCACAACCTGGCAATATCCAATTTGGCGCCAAAAACCAATCAAACGGCCAAGATGATATCTAGGCATCCAATGGCCTCAAATTAAAGTGGGATATGCTCAGAGTAGTGAGAGAAACAAGTTTGGGTATAAAAGAAGCAAGAAGATAGATAGAAAGTAGTAGCACTTAGTTTAATTTTCAAATGTATTTCGTTTTTAAAATTCTTAAGTCTTAAATGAATTCTTAGTTGTATTTTCAAGTTTCATTGTATCAAGCTACCTTGTTTCAGTGTATTACAACTCTATTTAAGTATCAATTCAAGTTTATGTTAAGAATTCATGTTTCATGGTCACTGTAGCAAAAGTCAGTTTTGAATTCTTATATCCAAGTTTCTAGTTGCCTACTTTTAAACTCAAACAAGCTTGTATAAGCTTCTATAGCTTTTGTGAGCTTATATATCAAATTCAAGCAGTTTTGGATTTTGGTCAAAGAAAGTCAACTGAGTCATCAATTTGAAATGGAAATGGAAAATGGTGTTGCAGTGCTGGATTTGGGTTGATTCTGAGTTCAATGGGTTGATATATATAGGATAGTGATTCTTGGGTTAACTGATCTCAAGCCATTGTGGCTAGGACCTTATGTAAGCTCAAATCCAATTTATTGCATAATCTTTGTTTGTAGTCATAAATAGTTTAAATCTGTTAATTAAGTTGTATTTAGGTTAGCTTAACTCAGTTTGATAAATAGCATTAGCTAGTTCAGTGGTTAGCTCATCAAAAGTTCAAATCAGTCATAAAAATAGTGTTTGGATTGTGCAGCAAATCTGTGTTTAAGGCTTGCTCAGTGGTTGAGACTTGTTGTTCTAGGCTTGTTTAGCTCATTTATACTCATTGCTGTCATCATTTTGTGTCTGCACACTCTCTAAGTCAAAATTCATCTTTAATCTGTCTTAAATACTTAACTGATAGAATTTGTAAAATCAAAGACTTGATTTGTGTTTAGAATTGATAGATATAGCTTGCAGTAGTATTATTTCATCATTTAACATCATTTTCAGTTGGGAAATTAAGATCAAAGTTCAAATAAGTCAAACTTTCAAAACTACTCAAAAGTCAAAACATGAAAAATCCAGTTTGAGCCCAACTGGGATGATTTTTCATTAACTCATTTCTGGGCCAAATTAAGTGAAATTGTGGGTTTAAAAAGTTCAGTTGGTCTATTTTCTTATTATCATTTTTGTAGATTTTTGTCAATTTTTTATAAGCTCCAAATGAGCTTGTCCATTTGGTTGAAAATGCCCTGTGACAGGGTATAAGCCACCAGTGCAGTTTCTCATTTCTTGCAGAGCTTGGCACAAGCTCATAAGAGCTTGTCCAGGGCTCAACTTTGGTTCATAAGCACCTAACCAGGTCTTCTTTAAGTTCCAATACCTGGTTTTCATTCTCAGCTTATTTGGTAGCTTATTCTTAGGCTACAAGTGAACACCTTAAAACTGATTTTTAGCACTTAATTCAAATAATCAAATCTGTGCATTTTGTATTTCCGAGGTGTAGTATAGTTGTAACTTGTTTCATTTGGGTAATTTTAGCATATTATGGCTTCTGTTTCAGTTGGGTAGCTTATTGTGTTCATTTGCTTATTCCAAGTGCTTATTTATAAGCACTTGTCATAGCAGTTGCATTTTCCTACACATAACCCACTGATTTTATATTTTTCCTAGATTCATAATATAATTTTAGACTTATCTTGAATTTTTCAGATTTTTCTAGGTCATTTTGGTATTTTTCTTCATTTTAATCAATTTTTAGTACTTTTTAATTAGCATTTAATACAATTAATTAAGAAAAGTTTCAAAAAAATAAGTTTTCATTTTTCTTAGGTTAAGATAAATATAAAAAGTCAAAAAAATATTTTTCTAGATTTTTCTTAGTTAAATTTGTATTTTTAAGCAATTTAAGTAGTTTTAAATAGTTTTTAATTAATAGAAAATACAAAAATAATCAGAAAAATATAAAATTAGTTTTGAAAATTCTCTTTAGTTATTTTAGATTTTTCTAAGTCATAATTTCATTTTTCTAGCTTTATTTCATATTTTCTTGTATTTTAGGGTTTAATTAAATAGTTAAAAATAGTTTTTAATTGATAATAATTAGATAAATAGTTGTAAAAATAATTTTCTTTTTCTAAAAATTTTCTTTTATCATTAGGTTTGTAAAAATGTCATTTTCATATTTTTAGGATTTATATTGTTTAAGTTTTACATTTTCATTTGTACGTCACGTAGTTTTTAATTTAAGTTTTATAAAAGAAAAATCATAAACATCATTTTGCAAATAGTGATAGCGTTTATTTAATATTTTTTATCTTTTTAATTTTCTTTAATTTGCATTTAAGCCCCTGTAGTTTATAAACTTTTTCTTTAGTTATAATCAATCATATACTCTTTTCCGTTCAAATCGTCTCGATCACTATTCGTTTGGTGATTCATCGCATAGCTTCTGGGACATAACGACCGGGGAAACACTATACTCTCTGATCTTCATTGCATTCGTGTGAAGCTTGTTTTAAGTTTCTTACGA
Source organism: Chrysanthemum makinoi (assembly GCA_910596185.1). Classification (NCBI taxonomy): domain Eukaryota; kingdom Viridiplantae; phylum Streptophyta; class Magnoliopsida; order Asterales; family Asteraceae; genus Chrysanthemum; species Chrysanthemum makinoi. The sequence goes on along the minus strand of OU343225.1, from coordinate 325,502,350 downwards.
TTGGCCATTCACAAGTGGCCAGCTTGTGTGAGAAAACTTGACGGTTTAGCACGAATCAATGACTCTGCAGGGAGTCGAGCGAGGATATTGTAGACAATATGATCGGATATATGGACATCGGCCATCGTTTGTTTTGAGTAAAAACAAACACAAGAAGAAGACGAATTGCACTCGTGATGTTCAAAGATATGAGTTTATAAAAGAATAAGAAACCCTACTCTTTATCAAACCTTTTATTCTCAATATATGAAACCCTACGATGAAAATCTAGTTTAAAATTGGTATATATCTCAATAAAGATAATGCATGTCCAACCTTTTCTATTGAAAACATTATATGTCCTAACCAAGCATGATGAATAATGAAAATGAAAACAAGTTTTAAGGTTTTAAAATTAATACTATATTTGATACGTTCTCAACATTTTAATGAGTTAAACGCATTGGTTTTTCACACTAGCTATGTCAAAGGACCCAAGAGGGTGACCCAGTTGTTGGGGACTTGAGTTAAATGTAAAAATATTAGGGTATATTTGACAAAATAGATTAAAGCTGAGGCCAGCCAGAGCTAGAGTTTATATTAAAAACTGAAAGCTCAAGCTTATGTTTTTATAAAGTTGTTTGGCGAATTGTTAGAGCTAAAACTTATTAATGTACAATTGCATAAAAATACATCAAATTAAATTCAGATATATTTTTAGCTTTGTGTGATACTAATTCACTATATTTGAAATGATATTTTAAAAAATATTTAAGTAATTTGACTAACTATAAGCCTTCATAAGCCTGTTTAAAATGGCTTGAGCTTATGAAGGCTTATGGCTTATAAAATCTTTCATAAGCCTCATGTGACAAACAAAAGCTTATTTTAAAATCTACCTTTATAAGCCCCACGCTAAAAACAACGATTTCTTAACTTACTGTTTAAATGTGTTTGTTTGTGCACAGAACTTTTGTAAGCAATTATAGGATAATTTGTTACACAAAAGCTAATATATATGATAAATTACACCATTGGTCCACAAGGGTAGAGTGGGTTGCGCATTTGCTCCTCAGATCTAGGGTTCTGCACAGGGCCGGATCTGAGGGAGTGCAAGGTGCTTGACCGCACAGGGCCTCCTTTTCTTAGGGGCCCCATGATTATAGACGCCAGATGCTGTTCTGATTTGATTTTTTGCATAACATTGGTAACGGTGTACCGTGTGTTCAGAAATTTAAAGTAATTTGATGTTACAAAAAGAGATTGAATATGCAATGTAAACTTATAAACTGGTAATGGGTTTGTTTAAAAAACATTTGGGTGTCTGCAAATTGTAATAAAACTATGGAAGGTAAAGAAGATGATGACTTTGTGTCATCTACATCTTGCCCCATAAAGTTTTATTGATTTTACACATTTGGTCTTATACTTTTAGTTTTATTCATAAGTGTAAAATGTTTAGAAAATTAATGGTTTGGAGTTTTTTGACCCTTGAGAACATTGTGACAAATGGTCAAAACTAATTTTCAAATACGCCTATCCAATAAATTAATATCAAAAGATTGATAGGCAAATGTTGGTTTTATGCCACTAAAGACTTTTGTTTTATTTATTATTTGCAGTGTTAATTATTTTTAAAGATAATAATTTTCGAGTTAAAAATATAGATAGCGTAGATATGGCACACCGCCTTTAAAATTCACGAGATGCTCTCGTTAGTCAATAGTTATATATATATATATTTATATATATATATATATATATATATATATATATATATATATATATATATATATATATATATAGTAGGGTTAAAATGAAAAGTTTCTTATAATGAAAAGAATGAGAAGGTATGTGGGTGACATGTGTACCACTTGCATCACCATGACATGTGTCACCCCCACCCCCCCTCCCTCCAAAAAAAAAATTTTTTCCCGCCAAAAATTTTTTTTTGGGCAAAAAAAAATCTGCCAAAATTTATACTTATGAGTCACAATTATAATTGTGATGCAGTAATTTATAACCATGATCAAAGAACTCATAACCTTAATGCACTAATAAGTTTTGGTGCATCTTTATTATAAGTTAATAGTTCAGTGCATCAACTATGATGCACTAAAATCAAGGTTATAACCTTAAATGCACTAACATCATGATTGTGATGCAATAACTTTATAACTGTGATGCAGTCATTTATAACCTTAATGCACTAAAATCATAATTGTGACGCAGTAACTTATAACCTTAATGCACTAATAAGTCTTGGTGCATCTTTATTATAAGTTACTGCATCATAGTTAATATTAAGTGCATCAACTATGATGCACTAAAATCAATGTTATAACATTAATGCACTAAAATCATAATTGTGACGCAGTAACTTATAACCTTAATGCACTAATAAGTCTTGGTGCATCTTTATTATAAGTTACTGCATCATAGTTAATATTAAGTGCATCAACTATGATGCACTAAAATCAATGTTATAACATTAATGCACTAAAATCATGATTATGATGCAGTAACTTTATAACTGTGATGCAAGATAACTTTATAAACTGTGATGCAGTAATTTTAACCTTAATGCACTAAAATTATGATTTGTGATGCAGTAACTTTATAACCTACATGCAAAAAAATGGCGGAAATTTTTGGCGGGGAAAAAAATTTTGGCCCAAAAAGAAAATTTTTTTGGCGGGAAAATTTTTTTTTTGGGGGTGTGTGGGGGGGTGGTGGGGGTATGGTGATGTGGCATGATGATGTGGCAAAGGTGACACATACCTCACATGCCTTCTCATTCTTTTCATTCTAAGAAACTTTTCATAATAACTCAAACCTATATATATATATATATATATATATGAGTAAGGATCCAGTGAGAAGTAAATTAAAATAAGAAGTGGTGAGAAGTGACCAAAACCACGCATTTAAGATGCAACGACTTGCATTAGATGCATTTCTAATCATATAGATGCAACATCTTGAGTTTCGAAAGTTAATTTGGTGTATAGATGGTGCAAATTGATTTTCATGATTTCGGCACGTGCAGAGGAACAAAAAACAAAAGAAATCATGAAATGCATCTAATATACGTATATGCATCTGATTAAAAGCTAAAAAACATATTATTGTGCGTTATAATGCATCTAAGATTATAGGGATGCATCTAATTTAGCTTGGTGCATATTGGATTTGCGGTTATAGTTCTTCTTATTACTTCTTATTTTAAGTAATCTTCTTATTTGATCCTAACTCTCTCTCTCTATATATATATATATATATATATATATATATATATATATATATATATATATATATATATATATATATATATATATATATATATATATTATCAAGGACCTATTCAAAGTTTTGGCACAGGGCCTCCGAAAATCGCGGGACGGCCCTGGTTCTGCATGTTTAGTCCCCAACGCTGCCCTTTTCACTCTCTCGTAGTCCAAAACCCTAACTGGCATTAGGTTTCCTTGTTAAGTCACCCATGTGACTTACACACGATGGGGTTTATTTGGTAATTACACATACTAAGGAAGATGAGGCTAATGAATCTGTTGCCCCTAAGTCTACACCCCAAGGTCTGTGCGAAATCACATTTACACAATTGAGTGGTGTAGAAGCTGGTGAGAAACAAGTTCATGACCTTCCACATATAGAGACAGTTTGAAAGTATAAACCTTACTTTTACCTCAATGGAACCTAAAGGTTAATAATGTGATAGATGATGTGATTAGGTGTATAGACTTTGATGATATGGACTTGGATGAGGATGTAGAGTTTGGTTATGTTGATGTTATGAATGTAGACAGTGTTGGTGATGATGTTTTAAGTCATGATGAAAATATTGGACTTGATGACTTAAAGACTTAAATGTTGACCTTAATGTTAGCCTTAATATTGGAATGCAAGTAGAGGGTGTTGTGTCTAAGGTTCCAAATGACCATGTGGTCAATGAAACAGAGCACGTGTAGATGTAGAAGCACCGGTTTTAAAAGTTGCTGGTGAGAACCAGCAGAAAATGCTAGTGTTGAACAAGTTGAAGGTAATGGTGAGGAACAATTACAAAATGCTAGTGTTGAACAAGTTGAAGGTGATGGTCAGGAACAAGTTGAAGGTGATTGTCAGGAACAATTAGAAAGTGCTAGTGGTGAAGAAGTAGAGTATGAAGGGATAGATAGTGTTATGATAGTCAATATGAAAAGAACAAAAATTTACTTGTGTTAATATAGATGTGGAGGTCGAGGATCAATTGAGAATCGGGACAATTTAATCGTGTTGTCGATATTGGTTACTCAAAGAGTGCAAAATAGTGACAATCGCGTATACCAAAAACCCCATCGTGTGTAAGTCACATGAGTGACTTAACGAAAAAAACTAACGCCAATTAGAATTTTGGAGCGTGAGGGAGTGAAAATGGAAGTTGGGGACTAAACGCGCGGAACCCTAGATCTGAGGACCAAATGTGCAATCCGCCCTGACCTTGGGGACCAACAGTGTAATTTACTCTAATATATAAGTTAATTCCACTATTTAATACCAAAACAAGATTTAATTTTCCAAAAATCATATAACAAAGACAAAAGTATCAATTATACAAGATTGTAGCTCAAACATACGTGTGATTAACAACAAAAAATAGCCTTAACCTTCATATGCATGAACAATCGCAAGAGCTTTTAAATCTCATATTAACACTAGAAAAAATATTCAACCTTTTTCGGTTTTTCTAATTTCATCATATATCTTTCATAAAATCTTCATAATAAAGGCGTTCCAAATGGATTAGTCGTGTGAGGATGACTGTTGTCGACCGGGAAAGAACCAAAACCTGAATCAACAAAAGGGTTCGGTTGAGCCATCATGAGATTTGGCTGTGGTTCAAATGGACCAAAAGGGTTAGACTCGTGTGGAACTATAGCTCCTGTTTGAGGACCAGCAACAAACGGATCGCCAGCTTCAAATGGGTTGGGTGCTGGTGACCCGTATACGGGCTGCTGGGCTGCTCTGTATGCTCCTTCATCATACAAACTATTGAGTGTGAGCGAGTCCAATCCACCGCCCTGCCAACAACAACCACAAATTTGACATTTTTTAATTTGTCACATTATAATATTATGCCTGCTAGGCTACTACTAGAGGTGGCAATTCCAACTACCAATGGGTCAATTCGGGTTGTATTTTATTGATAACAATCAAAACATAGAAACTTAGCTACAAATGAAATGGGTTGAATAGGTTACACGACTCAAAAGTCACCTAACTAGAATTCTAATGCGTACTTTATAGGCAACGCAAATTTCTTCACTTCTATGAGATTTCCCATTTTGGTTCAGACCCATTTTTTACCCATTCCACAACCCACTGGTTACGTATGTATTATTCTACTAACCACCAATGATAAACCAACAAACATAATATATATTACTAACGTATAAACATGTGGAAGAGATTACCAGTTGCCTCTCCTGAAAGGAAGAAATATCGGTGCTGGGAGTGGAGACCAACGCAAGTTCCCATCCGGTTAGATCAGCATCCTTTGCTTGACCACTAGCAAATCCATTTGACGTCCCATCTATACACAAATAAAAAGTTAAAAATAAGCCTTTCAGGATTTAAAAAACAGAACCTTTTAATCATCAGATTAGTGCTGAACAGATATTTACCAGTTGGAAGTATGGCAAGAGCTAGCGCGTTGTTTTCCTCGATTGATGATGCATTTGGTGCATCGAAACTTAACCCCTAAAACAGCCATACATTTCCAAAAGTTAAGTCACAAAAATCTTATAAGATAATCAGCCTTGTTCCAGCTAGTAACAAACCAATAACCCAAAACTGCTTATAATATCCAAAAGCTAGAAACTGGTTATCGAAGCCGCAATAATAATAATATAATCAATTTGATAACCACATCCAAACACTCCCAACAAACGAGCTTAGATAAATTACCAGTAAATCATCCGGGTCTTGACTATTAAAAGTTGGTGGGGGAGGCGGTGGTACAGGGGTAAGGTCATCATTTGACACATCAAAATGGTCCGTCGGCTCGGGTTTTGCTTCATCGACAGATGCATGTCCATCTTCAGCAGGCTCGATGTCTTCTTCTGGTTTATAAGTCAGCATAAGCCTTTCCGGATATTCCTGAACATGCAAAATATAATGAGATGTCATAAATATATTATAAAATAAAAATATAATTTCAAGTATATAAGACTAAATATAGACGCACCAGTGTCTCGGCCGGGATGGATACCATCCGTGGTGCTTCTCCTATATACTCTTCCATAGTTGCAAGAAACGATTGTGGAGGCTGCAGAAGTTTAAATTACCGATTAAACCCATTTACCAAGTTGGATGAAATAGAAGTGCGTAATCTACCTCTCTGAGAACGGGAAACTGAAAGTTTCTAGCAAGCTCCAATCCCTTGCAAACTTCATAGAAGTCAGAAAGACTCCCGGCCTGAAAAAAAATTCAATATATAAGTGGCAATCTCATAACTTTTCAGAGTGGCATTTTGATTCATTTACTTATGAAAGGATTGATTCCAATTATATTTAATCACTAACGGGTCAAACTGGTAATAACCTAGCTTTAAAGGACACAGGCCGAAAATCGCCCATATATTCAAAAACGTATATTTGTATCAAACTATAACTTTTACTCTGCAATTACAAAATTTGAAACAACGTTTTGACTGGCCCATGCATTTGCCACATCTAATGGTTATAACAAAACTGAAGGCTTTTAGATCGAAATTGAATGATATGCAACTATCACCTGCTGACCAGCTCGTTTATATATATCCAAGGCTTTGATGGCTTCGTGCCTTGGCATCTCAAAAAACTGACATCAAGAAATGTTGATCAATCAATGGATACTAATAAAATGATAGAATAACAAACGAAATGTGAAGTCCATATTTGTTTAGAATGAATAATGAAAATCACCTTATCAATAAGATTTATAATTCCATCGTTTACTGCAAAATATATTTTAAAGCTCTCTTTGAGTACCATAGCTAAGGCGTATTGTATGACATAATTACCAACAGCTGCTCCTTCAGGCTGCACAAAAAGAAAACATTAAACTTATATTTTACGAAAAATGCTGGTTGTTACAATAGAGAAGGTAACTGACCCGACATCCCATAAGACGATACAATAGCTGCTGTAAAGAAGGCAAATGCTCCAATAGTTTTTCACTGTCCAAATCGCGTGTTCTGCTATAACCCTGCACTTATAAGAAAACAACAAAGGAAGATTACCAAATAAGTGTTTTTTGGTTCAACCCAACCCATAAAGAAAAGCCCGATCTGACCCGTTACCAGCCTACTTTGCCTGTCTTGCCACCTCTTGTTAAGAGTGTGCAAGTGTGACTTGGTTATATATGTTGAAACTTGTGTGCATACCTTATCTTCACCTGGTGTAGGTTTAGGAATACGCTCTGATTCAATGTCATACTTTAAAGCTTTAAAGCATTCGAGTCGTTCTTCTAAGAAAAGTCCATACGTACGAACCCAAGCAGAACAATCCCAAGCTGGAAATACATATTCAAAGTGATATGAAATAATCACAACCAAATTCTGATTGATCAAGGATTTACAAGTAAAATGAACCCTAAACTGAAAACATAATAATTAGATAACCACTTCAAAATGCAATGCCAAACACCTCTAAGAAATGAACATAAGCAAATATATGGAGTCAATACTAACCAATTGGGCTTGAGTCATCTTTAAAATTAGCTAACTGCAAAACATGCCCTCGTTGTTGAAAATTCAAAAGTTCTTCCCTAAAAGTAGGATCACCATCCCTCAATGCCCGATGAATAACTATCAATGTCTTCAATGCTACCTGATAAGTAACAAAATTTACACATTACTATCAGACCTATACTCGCAGTTCTTCATTAGGAAAAGCACCAAAATGTAACAAACATTAACCAGATTGTCGATGTACGTAATGGACTATATTTTTTTTAACTTTGATGGAACAAAGTTTTATTCGGTTACAGTGAATGTAAGTGACCTCCTATTACCAATATAATGGTGACATGTCACCATTTTACGTACTATAGAATGTCACTTACATAAATTGGTACCAGAATAAAAAGTTTTGTACATCAAAAGGTACAAAAAATAGTTCATTACATTCAACAACAATTTGATGAAAGTTGCTTACATTTTGGTGTAATTAGCCCAAATCTATACCCGAATATCAACTTCAATAACAAAAAATTGCAGAAACCCCCAATTCATATCAACACGAACACTTTATCTTAAACTCAAATTTAACAATACCGTCCAATTGCGTGTTTTCGCCAATCGTCGTGCTAGAGCATGTAAAGAATATTGCACATCTGCTCGTGGCCGAATCGAAGAAGTAGCACCCAATATCTCTACAACAAACAAACACATTCACCTTTCAACATTTTAAACATAAAAATACATCATCAATAAATCCCAAAAACAAATAAACTTACTTCTAATGTGCCTTTCTTTGGGTGGGCATTCAACATGATTTGTAGCCTTAACAATAGCAACATCAACTTCCTAAAAAAGCAAAAATATATATAAAATAATTATTACGGAGTACTTTTTTGGGTAACCATTATTTTCGCCATTTGGCGGACTAATTCACGGAGTTGAAACCAGCGCAAAACGGATTTATATAACATAAAATTACATAAAACCATAAAACAACACTAAATATATATAAAATAATAAGTATTTTTTTTTTTTTTGGGTAACCATTATTTTCGCCATTGGGCTGACTAATTCACGGGGTTTGAAACCAGCGCAACACAAACTTATGTAACATAAAATTACATAAAACAACACTAAATATATATAAAATAATAAGTATTTTTTTTTGGGTAACCATTATTTTCGCCATTTGGCGGACTAATTCATGGGGTTTGAAACCAGCGCAACACAAACTTATACAACATAAAATTACATAAAACCATAAAACAACACTAAATATATATAAAATAATAAGTTTTTTTTTTTTTTTTTTGGGTAACCATTATCTGTCTACATCTTACCTCCCCCATACCCTGCCTAGGCGGGATTGGGTTTGTTGTTGTTGTTGTTGTATTATTTTCGCCATTTGGCTGACTAATTCACGGGGTTTGAAACCAGCGCAACACAAACTTATATAAAATAACTTACATAAAACCATAAAACAACACTAAATATATATAAAATAATTTTTTTTTTTTTTTTTGGTAACCATTATTTTTGCCATTTGGCTTATTAATTCACGGGTTTGAAACCAGCGCCGAAGTATATAACATAAACTTACATAAAACAAAACAAAACAAAAAAAACTAAATATAGATATGAAAAAATAAATATATATAAGAAATAACAACAACCTTGTAATCACTATTAACATGGGCTAGACCAACTTTAGTTTGATCTTTAAGAGCACCATATGCTTTCCTCCATGTTTGCATAGTACCCATTTCCTTAAATCTTTTAGATCCACTAGAATATTGGTTCTTGTGTTTTTAGTCTGTGTGTTTTGGAACACAAGTGGTTGGGTTGGGATCTGGTGTTTACTTCAGTTATGTTCTAAAGAATCTAGGAAGATATAAACGGCATCGGTTGTTACAAGTTTTTTTTTATGTGTTTTCTAAAGATAAATTGCAAAAAATGTCCTTCTTGTTTGGCTATATTGATGTCATTGGTGATTTTGAAAGTGCCCTTATATGCGGTCTTTTCAAGATCGGAATTCTATTCATAGTTGTTTTCGTCTTTGCAAAATCGAGATCGTAAAATCATATCGGGATTTTAAAATCTTACTATAATGTCATTTTTTTAATAGCCTTTATAATATTCTACAATTCTGCAAATTAGTATATATCATAAATATAGGAATGTCTCTTGAAAATCTTGTCCTAATTTATGATTATGACATGTTTAATAAAAATAACATGTTGTTTATAACTTTGTAGTTTTTAGTTTATTGTTCGAGAAACGTAATATTGGATCGGATTAGATCTTAAGATCATATAATCGGGATCTTATAAGAACTTACGTAAGATTCGGACCGCTTTTGCTATATACTCCCTCCGTCCCATTTTTATTGTCCCCTTTGACTTTGACCAGTCTTTCTTGTTCAACTTTGACAATTAATATATTTATTTGTGTTATATAATATTTGATGAAAGTTATACCAAATGAAAAAACATTTAAAATCCAATATATTTATATATTTTTCATCAAGTATTATATTAAATAACCAAAAATAATTATAGTCAAAGTTAAAGAAGAAAGACTAAAATAGTCAATAAGGGACAATAAAAATGAGACGGAGGGAGTAGTATCATAAAATCATAATATACTAAGATCATGATTGAGATCTTAATAACCATGGTGACGACCGTTGGATATCAAAATTCTCCGCAAAGACTAGGCATACACTTTTGAAATGGTAAGAATTTGACCAAACTACGGGGACATTTTTGCAATTTACTTTTTCTTATTAAAGGTTTTAAAGAAAAAAGAAACATATTTTAATGTTGGTTGGTTTCGTTGGTGGACAGTCAATCATGCAATGGGGTCTTTCCATTTGTTACTTTATTTAAGAGTCAAGATTTATAACATTTTATAGTATTAGTATACGTTTCTATTGACTTGGTTTATTTGTTTACTGTAGTTTGTAAGAGACGTATGAAGAATGTACATTGTGTTTTACATAAACTTTTTGGATTAAAATTCAACGAATAATAGTCATTCTCAAATTTTTTACATTGATTAATAACCGCTCCTAATAGTTACGTGTTTTTTCTGTGTCAGGTTATGTCATTTTAGCGTTACATCAACACTTTTTAAACTAACACGCAACTAACACTCCTCTGACAACGCTGGTGTGTCTCTTTATGTGGCACTTATAAATATACTCCACAAAACACTCTCACACACACAATACGCTCAACGGTCAAATAGGCCCCACTATTGTCCCTTTCCTCATCACCAAACAGACGCACCACCGACGAGGTGGTGCTATCGGTGTCAACAACCGGTGCTCATCGGTTTGTAGATTTGTTTACATTGATTATTAGGACATCTTTTGATACATTTTCAATATTTTAATATATCTTTTAGATTTCTTCATATTGAGACGTGTTAAAATAGAGCAACTGACATATCTAGTTTGGTTGCGACCAAGATTACTTTTTCTAAAATGCAGCAAAATTGCATATGCTGATTCTTTTAGTATATGAAAGATAGTAATAGATTATATATGAATGGTTTTGTTTTACCAATTATCACATTTTCAAAAAAAAATGTGGCAAGTGACTCCAGTATGGTTGGATATTTGGATTGACCAACTTCTGATTGATAAAACACATTCGATTTTCCTTGAACTAGCTCATGAACATCCGCAAGTACCAAAGGTAAAAACCACAAAGTACCTGCTCACATTGCATACTTTTCCTTGAAAGGTAATACTTATGGCGTGTTTAGCGCAGTAGATTATGAAAGATTATAAGAGCTTAAAATTATTTTACTAAAAATATGTCAGATTAGAAAAATATGTGAAAAGAAGATTCTGTTAAATAAACCTCTAAATAAATTACTCATGACAAACTTTAATGGGGGAGGTTGAACATCCACACCAAATAGTCGTAGGTCAAAACAAAGCTAGCTTATCTACTCTCAACCTTCTTAGAGCACTGGGTACAGTGGTGCCAAACTCTCGTGCCGTTCTCGTGCCAAACTGCCACATCAGCAGTTTTTGAGTTTGGCACCAGAAAATGTTTGGCACCACATTTCTGGGGTATCCGTTGGCACCAAATTTCGGTGCCAAACTCTTTTTTGTTTTTTTTTTTTTATAAAATGTAAAAAGAATATATTCTAAAATTACTTTATTCATTAAAAAAACATTACAATAAAAAAAACATAAAAACTTAAAAAGATAAAAATTACAAACTAGTTATAATTTCTCCAAACATGTTCCACAAGGTCATCTCGAAGATCGTTGTGTATTTTGCTATCTCTGAGTTCTTTGTGTTTTCGAACATGTAAATCACATCTTTCGGTCCATTCCCGTGCAATGTCTGGCGTTGGATCAACGAACACATCTCTTAAATTCACTACGTAATTTTCGTCTTCCAATATCATGTTATGCAACATTACACAACAATTCATGATCCTTGTCAAAGCGTTGATTTCGAAAGCACGTGCGGGTTGTCGTATAATTCCCCAACGACCTTGTAGGACTCTGAAAGCTCTTTCGATATCCTTTCTAGAACTTTCCTGAATTATTTTAAACCTCAACGTTTTTTCAGACCTTGCAACAAAAAACGTTTTCACAAACACGGACCATGTTGGATAAATGTCATCGGCTAGATAGTAACCTTTGTTGTACACATGCCCATTTACTTCAAACGGGCATTCCGGAGCTGTCCGAGCAAGTTCATCATCAAATAACGGAGAACCATATAAAACATTTAGATCATTATTTGCACCAGGAACCCCAAAATAAGCATGCCATATCCATAACCGTTGATCCGCAACCGCTTCTAACATAATAGTTGGGTATTTATGGCCACGCCTTTTGAATTGAGGGGCTAAGGCTTTTGGGCAATTTTTCCAATCCCAATGCATACAATCAATACTCCCGAGCATTCCCGGAAGTCCATGTTTTTGTTTATGCAATTCATATAACATTTCAATATCAGCTAAAGTGGGCTTCCTTAAATACTTCTCAACGTATAAAACATGTATGCATTTTGTAAAGTCGATTAAACATTGTCGTTGAGTTCGTTCGGCAATTTGCAAGTACTCATCAAACGCATAAGGCGCAGTCCGACGCTAATTGCCGTATAGCAGATGTGAACTTCAAAATAGGATCAATACTTTTACGACCGGTAGCATCATAACCATCTCTAAAAAATTGAAAGTATTTGGGAAGGGGCTGGGCATCATAACTTAGAATAGCATTAACTATTTTTTTAAAAAGTGTAGAACTCATACGATACCTTCGTCGAAAATTCTCTTCTGGATATTTAGGACCAATCTCTGCGTCGCCGAAATAGTCGTCGATTAGACGTTCCGCCGCCGTTTCTCGTTGACGTGGTATATATGCCCTCCTTTTAGGACTCGATCTTGATCCACCGGCTTCTTGATTACACAAATTCATATATTGTTCATACTCTTGATACGAACGAATATATCTCTCTCGGTCGTCTTTAAAAAAATCTTCATAATTGTCTAAAGTGCTTCCGCCGAGGGGATGGTTTGGATCCATAATGAAAGAAAAATGAGTGTTTTTTGAAGTGTGAATTAGGTTTGAAGAGTGTGTGAAAATATGGAAGAATAAGGTGGTTTTTATAAAAAAATTTGGGTACAAATTCAAAAAAAACGGCTATATTTGCCACCACCAACGGCTAGTTTTTCAAAAAAAAAAAAAAAAAAGTCTGGCTGTTAAGTTTGGCGCGAGGGAGTTTGGCGCGACAGGGGTAACGGTGCGCCAAGCTTGGCGTCGCGCCAAAGGGTTTGGCACGAGCCAACAGCTCACCGTACCCAGTGCTCAGCATGGGGTATCATGAGTTTACCACTTCTCCTCATTTGGGCCCCACGTATGCCACATCACCTCCACATCACTCAAACACACTAACTAAAAAATACCCTCCAATCACAACTTACTCACTTCTCTTCATTTGGGCCCCACCCACCCTCATTTTATTTCTTTTTCATATTTTCCAAACACAATTAAATTCATTCCATTCATTTAAAATAAAAATACAACATAAAAAAAATACACTGCGAAAAAAAAACATACGAAATTTAAAATACATTGCGAAATAAAAAAACATAAGAAATTTAAACTAATGTTGTTGTTGCTGATGTAGTTGCCAAACATGCTCAATGATATTTCGTTGAAGTCTTGCGTGCGTTGCTTTATCACGCAGTTCTTTGGCATTCTTTCGTTGTAGATCGCATCGCTCAATCCATGTCCGTTGTATATTTGCTCGCGGACAAACATAAATATCGTTCAATTCGGATATCGCAAACTGTTGATCTTTCAAAATCATGTTATGCAATATGATGCACGTGTACATGATTCTTCTTAGCTTGTTGATAGTCCAAGCACGCGCCGGTTGGCTTATAATATGCCAACGTCCTTGAAGGACCCCGAAAGCTCTTTCAACGTCTTTGCGAGCACTTTCTTGTTTTTGTTTAAACAAGGCATTTTTCTCCGAATATGCAGTGGAGAAAGATTTGACAAAAGATGACCAAGTTGGGTAAATCCCGTCAGCTAGGTAATACCCGTTTTCAAATGTTGCACCGTTTACTTGAAACGGAACCTTGGGGGCGATGTCATCAAGAAGGTCGTCGAATAACGGTGAATTATTCAAAACAGTTAAATCATTATTCGCACCCGCTACCCCAAAAAATGCATGCCAAATCCATAAATCGTATGATGCAACGGCTTCAAGCAATAGTTGGATATTTTTTATCACCTCTATGAAATTGCCCTTGCCACTCAACGGGACAGTTTTTCCATTCCCAGTGCATACAATCAATGCTCCCAAGCATTCCCGGAAACCAATGGACAGTGTTATGTGCGTTATATAAATTGTGAATGTCACCCAAATTAGGCTTTCTTAAAAACTCGGGCATAAACAATTCAATTACACACATAGTAAAAAAATCTAGACAATCGCGTGCAGTGTGTGACCCCATTTGCAAATATTCATCAAATGCATCAGGTGCGGTGCCGTAGGCCAATTGGCGTACGGCAGATGTGCATTTTCATAATTACACTCATACTCATTACACCACACGCATCGGGTCGGACTCTAAAGAAATCAAAATGCGGTGGAAGAGGATCAACAGTTTGAATATAATTTTCAATACCTTGTACTATTTGTAAGAATAGTTGACGGCTCATACGAAATCGACGCCTAAAATAGTACTCCGGATATTTTGGAGGATCAGAAAAATAGTCTGATATAAGACGTTTTTCAGCAATTTCACGGTCACGCCAGATGTAATTACGGCTGCGTGAACTTTCAGCTTCATCTTCTCCCAACGATTGCCCATAACCTGCAGCGTTCAGAATCATCTTGATATCTTCTATATCATCAAGATCGGAATCCGAACCACTCATGTTTTTTTTGCTTTGTAAAGAGTTGAAAGAGTAGTGTGTGAATGATTTGAAAGAAAAAAGTGTGGATGATTTTATGAAAATGAGGTATTATTTATAAGAGGGTGGGTAAAGTTTTTATTTTAAAAATAAAAAGTTTTTTTTTTTGAAATTAAACCGTTTGAAAAAGAAACGGATATATTCGATTTTTAGTTGTCGTTTTGTGTTTCGTTGTAACGGCGAGATTGCTTGTGGCGAAGGGGCATGGTATCGTGGCGAGCCACGAAATGAAGTGGCGAGGCTCCATGTCAGCTTCGGCGAGAAACGAAATCAACCATACCCCATGCTCTACTACTGTATTTATTAGGGTCTAATATTTAATCTCAATGGGACCATCAATCACGATATCTTAAAATGATTAGAGGTGTCAAAATAATAGGATTACTAATGTAATTATCAAGATTTGCTTTATTTGGCATCAATGTAAAAGATTTGAGGTATTCCTTTTGAAGATTCAATTTCCAAATGATTATGCCAAAAAAATGTTTTGAACAACCGAATAATGACAATGTCTAAGGCAAACAACATATAAGCATGTCCAAGTAATCGAAAATAACATTTTAAATCTTACCGGTTCAAAACACAAATATAAAATTATCACTCGATGAGAATCCAAAAAATTGAGTATATAAAGGTTGACAGGTTTCTAACGGTTTATGGTTTCCGGGTTTCAACTGGTTTGCAACGGTTTAACTATAGTCAGTTCACCCGATGTTTTGAAAACTGGTTGGACCTTTGTTTCTACCGGTTGAACCAACCGGTTCAGTGTTAAAAAACAATGTGATGCTTGTTTGTATACTTCGTGATTATTTCTATTGTTATACGGATGGGTGAGGAAGCTTAATCCAAACTGTAAAACCAGCAAACTGCACAAAAACCAAACCAGATCTCTTCATATAAAATTTGGTTCTTGGTTGTGTATGCAACAGTGTGGTCCAAAACCAAAGGTTTTCTTCTTTTATACTAATAAAAACTATCGTTTATGCAATGAGGCTTGAATCGCTATGTTTAGAGTTTGTAAGCGTCACATACTCTGGTGCGATTTTGATCCAATTCTAAACCAGTATCAGATCGCCACCACACTGGTACTATATGATTTGGTTCCGGTTTCAATTGTTCCAATATATTGACAAAAAGCAGAAGTAAATTATTAACTAACAGCCTGATCCATTTTACCTTCTCTATCCTTAGACATTTGCTTTTGAACCATTCCCTTGCACACTGTTAAGAGCTACAACATTTGACTATGTAGATACCATCATCTGTTGATCAGACGGGTAAAAAAACCCGAAAGATGATTTTGTATGTATATCAGACAGATAACAGCGACTTTAAACTGCTATTATCTTTCTCAAAACTAAGATATTATCCAGCAGGTAAGCACATGATGAACACATACAAGTGAAGCTTCATACTTGACAGTAAATAGCCAAACAATACAAGTGAACAGCGAAGCAGCTTCTATGGTGAACACCAGCTAAGTTTGAACTCACTAAGTTTGAACACATCACTGAAGTCATGAGGAAGCAAACTTAAGGAAGAACTTGTGAGCGCTTCCCATCTTCCATCGAGAGGATTTCTTATTTCACAATACACGACCTTTCCTTTCTCATTTTCCTTTACCATTAGCTGGTTCAACAAGTACTTAGCGACTTTGAGGCTTAATTCACTATTCGCCTTGACGTACATGGGGTGGCAAATAGAAAAAACTGCATCAAAGAACAGTGAGTTCTCCCACAAGACCCTGTTGTATTCTGTGGCAAAAACCACTTGTTCAACACTTTTAGCTGGAAACGGGATGATTGTTCTCACATCATCAATGTTGAAAGGCACTAGAACCCCATCTTCGGAACCCCATATTTCAATGATAAACTTGCTTGATACTTCGAGTGCTTCCCTCATCTTAAGAAAGAACAACTCATCGATGGGATTGTTCAATCGGAGACATAGCTCAATTTGCTGAGGAGGAACGGTTGGAAAAAAGAGACTAGGCATTGTCGTGCTTTTGTGCTTGTAAACAAGTAGATTGGGAGCATAAAGTTGTACCTTGATTTGCTCGTCTGGGTCAAAACGTAATTTCAATCTCAGAAGCGTAAGACATCTGATATCCAAGATTTCGACACTACACCACTTGATTATAAGGGTCAAACTCTCTAGAAATGGGAAGTTGGAGTTGAGCATACTTGAAAACGCATCATCCATGGACACGTTGTCTAAATATAACTCTCTCAAGCTCCCGATTGTGCCCATTTGGTATAATACGGGCTAAAACCACAATATCGAAGAAAAAAATGTCTCATATGCAAGCGAGCGGAGAGATGGGACATTAGTAACTTCCAAAATATCATCAGACTCGCTGGGATTATTTATTCTCAACTCATATAGATAACAGAGGTTGTTTACCTTGATAGTCCTCAATTCCAAGGGTAACTTGATGTCGATCTTTTCAAGTAACTTGCATGTAGATAACAATTTATGAAGCACCTCTTGACTTATGTAGACATCATCCAACTTTAGAACACGTAGGTTGGTGCAGTGGATTGGAGGATTGCTACTAATGTGAAGGGAATAACGGAAATTTTTCCAGACACTGAGGTTTATAACTTTCAAACTTAATGTGTGGAGATTATCACTTGAGAATATCTCATCAGGCAAAGTAAACGATGTGGGAGGCAAGATTGCAAGGTGAAGCTCGTTACTTTTAGAAGCTGCTGCTTCCATGATCAATTTGTAAGCGGAACGAAAAGCAGTGTGAATGCCAAACTGAAGATCAAGACTCGTGATTGGTAAGTTGTCCCGGCGATACGGTAGTAAGGTCCTGTGAATCCAGGTCATGTGCTTTCTCTGATGTTGTTTTTTTCTTAAAGTGTCAACCGACGGAGAAAACCGGATGGCAGGGATGGTTGACCAAGCGTGTAGCCATGACTTGGACAAGATGCAGGTGCGGGCAGCATCTTTTGATGGCAACAATAGTTGTATACGCTGAATCAACTCGGGAAACTTTTCTAACTCTCATCTGCCCATCAGTCTGTGTCTCTTCTTTACTTGCGCCATCTAAATCAAAATATTTACTAGAACTTAGCAGAACAAACAACAAAACCGAAACCCTCAATTTAGAACAACAGTCGACAAACATAATCAAATATTGTATTGATGAATGAAAAGAATGAGGTACACCCTCCTTCTATAGAGAACAAGGCCACGACGTAGGGAACTCCTACTCTGACAAAAGTTTTGCGATCTAATAAAAAGTATCAACAACTGGAATCTACACTGACTACAATGCACATAATTAAAGACCTATCTCAAAAGCCCCAATAAAAAATAACTTCAATTCCCTAAATCATGACGTCTAATTTTAAGTGATTATAACCACTTAAAACAATAATGCTTAGAACTAGATTATCGCACACATGATACCTAATCATACTTGCAACCGATCTTAAAACTAGTTCAAAAAAGCTTCTTTTCATAAACAATAACTCTACGCTAAACACCAGTTATATCAAATTTCAACACTAACGACAAGTCAGATACTAACATTTTCACTTACTTCAATCAACACCTATAAAAACCAGAACTTAGCACAACGCACACTTAAAAAACAACGGACCTGTTGTCGCGCAATGTAATAGGCTTCAATTAATGTCTAAGATTACTCATTTACATTAAGTCGATCCAAATAAGCACTAAACTGATTCAACAAAAGTGTAGTTGGATTGCTAATTCTAAATAACTTCAATTAACAAGGCGCTAAAAAAACAACCTGTTGACACGCAATGTAATCGGCTTTAATACCTAATCATACTTCAACCGAGCTCAAAACTAGTTCGCTAAGGCTTGTTACGTAATCAATAAAACTATCATAAAACACCAGAATTATATCAAACTTCAATACTAATTATGAATTCTATACAAGCTTCTAAACATACTTCAATTAACAGCTATAAATTGCAGAAATAACAACCTGTTGACACACAATGTAATCGCCTTTAATAGCTAGCCATACTTTGAGACTAGTTCACTAAAGCTTGTTTACATAATCAATAACTCTACGATAAACACCAGAACTATATCAAATTTCAATACTAGTGACGAATTCAATACAAACTTCTAAACTTACTACAATTAACAGCTATAAAAAGTAGAAATAACAACCTTGGCGCGCAATGTAATAGACTTTAAATAAAAGGCAGAAATAACAACCTGCTGACATGCAATTTAATAGGCTTTAATTAATGTCTAAGATTACTCATTTACAATAAGCCGATTCAAATAAGCACCAAACTGATGCAACAAAAGCTATGATTAATCTGCTAAAGCTTAAGTTCGATTACTCAACCCGCTAAAAACAACCTGTTGACGCGCAATGTAATCGGCTTTAATACCTAATCATACTTCAACCGAGCTCAGAACTAGTTCGCTAAGGCTTGTTACATAATCAATAAAACTAGCCTAAAACACCAGAATTATATCAAACTTCAATACTAATTATGAATTCTATACAAGCTTCTAAACATACTTCAATTAACAGCTACAAATTGCAGAAATAACAACCTGTTGACACGCAATGTACCTAATCATACTTCCAACCGAGCTTAAGACTAGTTCACTAAAGCTTGTTTACATAATCAATAACTCTAGGCTAAAACGCCACAATTGTATCAAATTTCAATACTAACAACGAATTCGATAAACAATAACCTGTTGCCACGCAATGTAATATAATGTCTAAGATCACTCATTTACATTAATCCGATCCAAATAAGCACTAAACTAATTCAACAAAAGCTTAAATTCAAAATAACTATCAATAAATAACGCGCTAAATAACAACCTGTTGACGCGCAACCTCGCGAACAGCAGACTCCTTCGCTTCGATTCCTAAATCTTCAACCATCATTTTTAACCTAAACACAAATTCACAACAAATTATATATAAAAATAAATTAGCTTTTCATCAATTAGATCTAACTACAGGTTTTGATTCTTACTGCTTTTGGTGGTGATTCCGGCGACGGCGCTGGTGGAGGATTCCGGCGTCTACGGTGGTCAGTTCATTTCTTCTAGTATTTTATTATTTATGGTAAGTCTTTTTTTTCTAATACCGGATGTGATATATAAAGTTTGTTATATAAAAAATAGTACTCCGTAAATAACAAAAAGTTTCAAAGTAATTTTCGCAATTTGTTATTATATATATCAAACTTTAACATTTTTTATAAAATTGTACGTATATCGAAAGTATAACAATAGCACCCGTGCGTTGCGACGACGCTAACAAAATTTTATTTTCATCTGAGTTATACCTGGCTTTTTGGTAGTCCGGTTTTGAATGTCGTGGCCGAGCTTTTAACCTATTTTTTGATCATTTTGAAAGTTTAAGATGGTTGCGTAGATTATTACAAAAATTTACGATAGTTTTAAAAGTTATTTGGTATGTTAAAGGTTCATTTTGAAACTTTTTTAAAATATAAATACACGTATAATCTCTTGCAAGTTATGTCTGTCAAATAAATATTATTTTTTAAGTAACTTGCTTTTTAGAAAAATAATCATAATTTTTTCATAATCTCATGTGTCAAGCATGTCCTAAATTATCTTTACTTACTACGTAGTATTTTATTACAATTCAAACATCAGTGATTGAAATCATATTAAGGTTGAAAATGACTTGATCAAATACTTTACTCAAAAGTTCTGAATTTTTAAGACTCATATATGTTCTAATGGAATCTCAACACAATGGACTATTAAATTTATTAATTAAAAGAATGGATTTTTTCTTAAATAAAATAGATGATCTATATCTTTTGTTACTTCGATTCGATTTTTTTGGACCAACTTTGTTAAACCAAAAACTGACTAGAGGTTCTCTTTGGTGTTTCATGTTCTCTTTATAGTTTTCTAAAACCAATTATATAATAAAAGAATTAGATTACATGTGCATTTTAGTATCTTGGTTACTTGAGGGATTGGGACTATATCCCTTGCAAACTGTTAAAAGCTACAACATTTGACTATGTAGATACTATCATCTGTTGATCAGACGGGTAAAAAAAACCGAAAGATAATCTTGTATATATCAGACAGATAACAGTGACTTTAACCTGATTGTATCTTCTCAAAACTAAGATATTATCCCGCAGGTAAGCACATGATGAAATTCTTGTGATTTTCATGGGATACGATATGAACAAACACTTACCATAGACCCATAAGGCAGTAAATAACCAGGAAAATACTCGTCCGCCTTTGGTTTGCATAATTCATTCACCTTAGAACCATTGAGGCACATGCAAAGCCACAATTTTTGTTGCGACTGTGTATGCGTGCAGCGCAGCTCACAAGACTCAGATAAAGCACACTACAATGTACATAACATTGACGACTAATCTTTTATATAATAAAAGAATTACATCATTTCGGAGTGTTTTTGCAAAACCTTTTTCATTGGAAAAAAATTGGACCAATAGGAGAGCTTGATTTTGCCACGTAAGCGAAATCGTGTGATGTGATTGGTTAATAAAAGTCAAAATTAAATTGATTTTGGTCAACATTTAATTAATTTGGTGAAGAAATTTGGTTGAGAAGAAAAACATATAAAAACATAGATGTCAAATTTATGAAAATAAAAACTTAAAAAAAAAAGGGTAATTAATAAAACTTTAGTGGTTAAATTTTTTTAAATTGTATAAAGTTAAGTGTAATATTATAAGTTTCTATGTTTTTTAATAACTTTGAAAATTAAACAAATACTCCCTTATACTTTATGCCCCCTATACTTTATAACTTAAAAATACAATATATATGTTGTTTTAAAACTCCAACATATAAATATACATAAGATTATAAATATCATTTTTTTACTATATATGTTTACTAAAGACTCATTTATTTCATATTAAAAGTATGACAAGTGTGGACACGAATTTGAATATTAAATACGACTAAATTATTGAAAACGGGAATATAATTATCAAATTGTAAGAACGAGCTACTGTAATATGAAGAAAAAAAACGTGATTGTACTTATAACAACTACTCATGTAATTTTTATTTATTCATATAAGGATATGTAAAAAAACATTTTTTTTTTTTTTTAGAAAGGCAACAATATGTAGAAAAACATTTTTAAAAAACTATAAGGAGTATATTTTAACTTCATCAACGTTTATTATGTGCAACAAAACTCGCATCTTGTGTACATCATAATATAAATAGTGAAATTTAAATAGGAACATCAACATGTATATCAGCTAAATATAGTTGAATCTTGAGTTATCTAACAAATTTTTTTACAAAATTTGATTATACAAAATTCTAATGGATATTAATTGATAATGAAAAACTCGTGCATAAGTATATAATTATATGTAATTATTTTTAAAGACACAATGTTCAGTATTGATACAAAATAATTTTTTTCTGCCAAAACCCTGTGCGTGCACAGGTATTATAACTAGTAAAATATAATATGATTAACTTATAACTCAGGTAATAAAAGGTCACAAAGACCTGTGAAACGCCACTTTGCAATTTGATTAAACTACATTTGGTTTATAGGCCTTAAAATTCGATTCTTAAAAAAAGTATAAAAAAAGGTAACCTCATTCTCTCTTTTATTTAGGTCATTTTTGCCCTTTTCTGCTTAATCCGATGTTGTGTATGTGATTCATCTAAACAAACTGCTGTGTGTTCACCGTTGCGTATAACTTGTCCCAGTTCAACAACTCCCAGTCCAAAGTGGATACAGGCAGGAATGCGAGCCCCACACCAAGAGCCAATATGAGCAACCCTGTAGCCTTCATGCATCCCCACCCGCGTGATACTCTTCCCAATAACACCTTACAGTATTTGTCTGCTTCCTTGTACAGTGCTGATTTTTCTCCATCTATTACCGCCTTGTCGTTCTACGGATATAAATAAAAAGGGAACACATAAGTTTTGTTTGGAATAATCTTTAGATTTGCATGCATACAAGTTATGAGTTTATTATAGGTTTTTTTTATACATAAATTAACAATCTACTTTTTCATGTCTTGTTTTAGTCATTGTACATCCGAGTCGTCAAAAGATGGCTCCAATTTGCGTCTTATTGTAACCTCATAAAACGAATTTTAAAAAGGAGATTTTATATTTTAATATGTTAGATCTATATAAAATGTTTAATCTTATTTGAAACGGCTAAGTTTCTAGGTTACAAAATGACCAAAATGAGACACAAGATCATCTTTAATGACCTGCGCACAAGAAAAAGTACAATGACTAAAACGAGAAAAAGAAAAAGTATGTTCATATTTACCGGCAAAAAAACTTATTTATATTAGTGAAATGCAAAGCTTAAAAGTAGAGGTGGAAATATCAACCCATTTACTGATTTACTTTTTAATGAGTCAGATTTGATTTGTGTTCAGATTGAAGCTTGTCAATGTCATCTGTTGGTACGTTTTTCAAGAAATGAATGCTAATAACGACATGTAGAAATATTGTGAACCAACCCTATTTGACTTTTCTTTGTTAATTGAGTTACTTATTTGACTTTTCCGTGTCAAGTGAGATACTTATTTGACCTCATATTATAATGAATTTGTTAGAGATCAATACATAGATTTTTACTAACACGTTATACATGTGTAAAAAGCGAGCAATGTGCGAGGTTATAATACCTTTTTCTTTAAACTCCTAAGAGTTTCAGTGAGAGCCTCAAGAGAAGACTGATTTAGAGACAGGACCTTCCACTGCTCAGCGAGCCTTCTCAACACCAAAACGCTTGCTTCTAAATTATCCGAATAAAGCTTCTCCTGCACATATTATATTTGGAATGATGATATATATTTTGACATGAAAATCAATACCAAAGACAGATTAACTTATACTATTGGTCACCTTTGCGTATCAAAATAGTAAATGTCTAAAAAGTACATGTCTAAACCATGAAAGTACAGTTATATTACTAATTTTACTCATAGATAACCAAAGGGCCTTCGGCGTAGTGTATCCGGGTGTTCCACTTATGCCTAACAAAAATATTGCTGGTTTAAGTCTCACTTGAAATAATGGGTGTATTATTAGCCTATTAGGTGTTTAACGGGTGTGTTGTGAGTCTGGCCTTTCAAAAAGAAATTTACTCGGATATAAATACTAGATGTTAGATGAAAAAATGAGACTCACCCATTGTTTGCAGCAATCGGGATTTTGAGTCAAACACCAGATAAAAATACTAGATGCTTCATTCGCTAGCTCAGGGACGCCTGGCAAAGAACAATATCAAGAAATTAACATCTGAATCTTCTTTCAACTTTACAAGTTATGCATTTTAATTTAATTCTACCTTCTCCAGCAGCTTTTAGAGAAATAGTCAAAATCTGTTGAGAGACTTGTTTCATGGCCTTGCTTCCAGTGGACCCCGCAAGTGCAACCTTCTTGAGTGTAGGATACACAGCTTCAAATCTTTCGGTTGCCTGTATCAAAAGTATGTAAAACATCAACCAGAAGCGTAAGAATATTCAGAGTAATGGCAAACTAGAGGTGGCGCCTTTGATTCTTTTACTTGCGAAAGGGTTTATTTTGGTGAAGTTTTTATCTCTAATGAGTCAAAATAAAAATAGGTTGGGGAAAAACGGGTCAAATGGGCCAAAAAGGTTTAAAGTCACGGTTACCCAGAGTGTGTTTCATTTGAGACAACTAAAAAAACTTAGCTAACAAATGCGGTTAGGCTTTGAATCACTTCCGATTAGATTGGTATAAATTTCATTCACATGTGTGATTTTTCAAAATTTTCAAATCACATGTGATTAGAATGAATCTGAAACATATTGGTTTCATTGGTCTCAGATGAACTCACCCTAGTTTAATATTCAAATAATATTAATTTTGTGATCATAATTGTCAATAACACAGATAAAAGAAAGTCAAACGCGTCTAAAATCACCTAGGGTGTATTTTTAACCCATAAAACTTTCTTAATCCGTTTTTCAAAAAATTAGATTGTTGTTGTACTAACATAATTTTGTAATAATATTTAATACACTGTGTATAGACGCGTTAATCTTTTTAGAGTAAAAGTGTTTAGGGCTGAGCAAATCTATCCGAAAACCGACCCGAACCGACAAACCAACCGAAACCGAACCGAACTGACCTTTTTCAGTTCGGTTTTGTATATTTATTTCAGTCTTTGTCGGTTTCGGTTGGATTCGGTTTTTCGGTTCGAAACCGGAAACCGACCCGAACCGAGTTGTTCGGTTCGGTTTCGGTTTTGATATCTATTTCTTGGTTTGGTTCTCGGTTTGAGGTTTTTCCTTTTTCGGTTTTCGGGTCGGTCGTTTTTGTCGGGTCGGGTTTGACCCGATGCTCACCCCTATTTAGGGTCAACCAGCCCTGACATGTATTCACCAAAACCAAGAATTACGCATGTTTAACTAAATCCGTCCCACCCATTTTTCGACCTTTATTGTAAACATGTCCCCCATAGAAGTCGTACCTTAACACGAGCTGAAGATGAAGGAAATGTGGCTCTCAATAGCAAATCAAGAGCCGATGGAGGCAACAAACGCTCTCCCTTCCTCACAGCACCATTCACTAATATAGTCTGAGCCTTTGGGGCTGACAAAATCCTATAAAAACATAAAATAAAATAAAACAAAAGATGTCACAAATTTGTAAGTCTCATATGGAGATAGTGGACGGTAGAAAATATAAAAGTTGATTTAAACCTTTCGACTGATTGCAATATCAGATCCCTTGTTTGTGGGTTGGACCCTGCTTTGGTCCCGATTATAGGCAATATCAAATGAGACCATAAATGTAACCCGACAGCAAGCTCACCTTGTGATGCCTGTATATATGAACTTTATATTAGTACATGAACATCGTTTATGAAACAAGAAATAGAAGAAGTGTTTTTTTGTAAACAGTTGTTGACTCACTTGTGCTACCATCCACGCGACAAGTGGAAGCTTGTCTTGTCCTTGAAACTTTTGGGTTTCATTTAGAGTTGGTAATGCGGAAATTAGCACATCGGGTTTCCTTCGTAACACCATTGCTAATACTACAAACAGACCCACCTGTTAAGGATTCATAAGAATAAAAATCAGCTCATGACTATAGTTAGTCGCCTACGTGAGATAATGCAATGCGACTATTGAAGCAGGATGCATCATCAAGGAAATGATAAATAAGAATACGAACTTCAATTTATAGCATACCTGAGATTTTGAGGATGTAGTTTGGGCACCTTTCTTGGATCCTTTAGTCACACCTTGTTGGTTTGCCAAGTCAGCAAGAATGCTATCCAAGGACCAGAGGAAAAAAGCACGAAGGGCTTCCGTAGATCGTTTGTTGATCCAATCCACTGACGTCTTGTAAACAGCCTCAGGAATATGTGACACGGGATTCTGCATTTTTAACAGCTCAAAATATATAAGATGAATAAGAAGAAAGTTCATGTTGATCCTAAGAGCTCAAATTTGTATTTAGTTCTAACGTTATATATTTGATGACATGTAAAACCGAGTAATGTTCACACTAATGCATACACGATAAATGAATAGTAAACAGCAGTTCAATTGTTTGGTTTTCATACACTCCGCTGTTCATACCATGAGATCAAATAAAGTAGTTGACATTACATTCACAAGCACTATATACACTGACATCCCAAGTTTAAATCCTTTTATTCCATTACTTAGTATAAACATAGTGCACAGTTTCAAGAAGGGAACTTACATCTGCAACCTTGGCAATGGGAGACTCTCTAAATAACTTCACCCATGGAAACTGTGAAGCAGGCACACCAGAAAATGCTCGTCCAAAATAGTCAGCAAACCTCATCAACTGTATATCATCTTGTCCCTCGTATGAAGCCTACAATAAACACATGTACCGACTACTTAATCTACAGCAATACTAACGCTAATCATTATCCTAGCATTATACAAAACTCAGTAGCTAGAAAATAAACAAAATTGAATTAAAAAAAAAAAAAAAAAAAAACCTACAAATAATTCTCGAATCAATCTAGTGTTTTTTAAAGCTAAATATGCGTCACTTCAATTATCATGTTTTTACAAAAAATAATTAGCTTCTTCTTATTCGAACCAAGTTTGTAGTCCATACTAATACTAACTGAAACTCGAGCTTAACTTCACCTAAATCAAACTGATCTCGAGCAGATCGCAAATCTACTTTTACTTCTAAATCACTTCACTTGTCATGTTTTTACGCGAAATAATTAGCTTCTTATTCAAACCTAATTTGTATTTGACACTAATTCTAATTGAAACTTGAGCTTGACTTTGCCTAAATCAAACCGGTCACTAGTAGGGTACTAGCATGAGAATCGGCTCAAACTAATCACTTCACTTATCATGAACTTTTAAGAAATATCTAGCTTCTTCTTAGTTGTACCTTATTTTTATCCAGTACTAACTCTAACTGAAACACGAGCTTGACTTTGTCGAGCAGCTTGAGCTTGACTCCACCTAAAACAAACCGATCTCATACTTTCAAACTCGCCAAAAATAATATAAAACTAACTACAGACAAGCTCAATATTTCAAGCTCGGCTCTACCTAACTAGATACTATCTTAATCATGTAACCATACAAATACACATAACAGTATAATTGTAAATTACAAGGAGTCTCGAGCCAATCTCTAGGCTCACAACCTAATCAGTTCACTTATTCTAATCAAACCTAATTCACATTCAATTCTAATTCTAAACCGATCTCAAGCAGTTACGCGAATCGGATCAACCTAATCACATCACTTATCATAATAATCACAATTCTAACCAACTAAATCAAAAAAATTATAACATTTGTATAAAATTATACCGTAACATCAACCGAAAAGCTCTCAAGCTCATCATCATCAATCTTCGCCCCAACTTCACTAACCGCAACTTTCACCTTCTTAACCTTCTTCTTTTCCATTTCATCATCATCATAATCATAGTCGCAAATCTACATTCTACTTCCTAATCACTTCACTTATCATATTTTTCACTTAATATCTAGCTTCTTCTTCTTATCCGTACCTAACTTGTATCCGAAACTACTTACTAACTGAAGCTCGATTTCGACTTCACCTAATTTATAATTCTAATCAATTAAACATCTAGCTTCTTCTTAATCAATTCAATACTAATTCTAATCAAAACTAAACCGATCTCGAACATTTCGTGAATCGGATCAACCTAATCACATCACTAATCATATTTTTCATGTAATATCTAGCTTCCTCTTATCCACACCTAACTTGTATCCGATACTAATTACTAATTGAAGCTCGATCTCGACTTCACCTAATTTCTATTTCTAATCAATTAAACATCTAGTTTCTTCTTATTCTAATCAAAACTCGACCTCAACGACACCTAAATCAAACCAATATCAAATACTTCGCGCATCGGATCAAATATTTATCATAAATAATCACAATTCTAACAAAATTATTACTCGACTTCACCTAATTTCTATTTCTACTTGATCATACATCTAGCTTCTTCTTTTATTCTAATCAAACCTAATTCTTATTCAATTCTACTTGTAATAGAAACTCGAGCTCGACTCCAACTAAATCAAAACGATCTCAAATAGTTCGCTAATCCGATCAAATATTTATCATAAATAATCACAATTCTAACAAAATAAATCACAAAATTAAACCGTAACATCGACCAAAAAGCTCTCAAGCTCATTACTAGTAATCAAACTCGTTCTCGACTTCACCTAATTAGCATTTCTACTCAATCAAACATCTAGCTTCTTCTTATTCTGATCAAAACTAAACCGATCTCAAGCAGTTACGCGAATCGGATCAACCTAATCACTTCACTTATCATGTTTTTGAGTTTTTCATGTATTATCTAGCTTCTTCTTATCCGTACCTAACTTGTATCCGATACAACTTACTAATTGAAGCTCGATCTCGGCTTCACCTAATTGAAGCCCGATCTCAAGTAATTCGCAATTGGAACAAATATTTTTCATAAATAAAGTTACTAACTCAATCTCGACTTCACCTAATTTCTATTTCTACTCGATTATACATCTAGCTTCTTCTTATACTCTAATCAAACCTAAATCTTATCCAATTCCACTTCTAACCGAAACTCAAGCTCGGATCATATCGTTCACGCATCGGATCAAACACTTATCACAATTCAACAAAATAAATCACAAAATTATACCGAAACATCGACGAGAAAGCTCTCGAGCTCATCCGCATCAATCTTCGCAGCAGCTTCACTCACCGTCACTTTCACCTTCTTCACTTTCTTCACCTTCTTAACCTTCTTCTTAACCTCTTCCACATCATCTTTCACTTTCACCTCATCCTCATCCTCATCATCATCACTATAATCATTCCAGTTCCTACTCTTAGTCACCTTACTCTTATTCACCTTCTTTTCCACGTCATCATCATCATAATCATAGATCGCTGATCTATTACTTTCTTCCAGAACCTTCCTTCGCTCCTCCGATCTCTTCTCTATACCTGTAAACACGTTCTTTCCGTTACCGTTACCGTTAGTGTTGCCGTTAGATGTAACGGATGTGTTGGTGTTAGGTGAAGGTTTTTTGTTGTTTTTTTTCTTGTAAGTGACTTTTTGCCAGCCGTGATCGGAGTTTGAGGTGTTTGAGAGGAGATCGGATGATTCGAGATCCATTTTGGGAGTGGGTGGGGGAGGGGGGTGTTTGGATATGGGGTTTAGAGAGGATGATGCGGAGAATTGGAAGTGGTTGGGGCGTTGGGGTTTGGGGAAAGGGAAGGGGGAGGGGGAGGTGGGTGTGTTTGACTTTTATAAAGGTGGGGTTGACTGTGAGTTAGTTGTGCTAGTGGTAATTGGTTTTGGGTGAACAAGGATTATTGGGATTAGAGATTTTTGGTTAATAAAGTAAGATAAGGTTTTGGGTATCACTTAACCAGAGAAAATGAAAGAAAATGAAATCGAAAAAAAATGTTTGTGTTTTCAAGCTATCATTTAAGAGTATTGGGTGCAGTCTAGAGGTGGCAAAATGAGCGGGCCGGGCGGGCACAGGCACGGGCTAAAACGGGCGAGGGCTAGAATGGGTACGGGCTTAAACGGGCACGGGCTAAACGGGGCACGGCCAAACGGGCACATGTTTTACAAATCGCTTAATAAAAGACCTAAAACGACGAAATAAATTTCTTAAACGTAATATCTTATTCATGTTAAAAAAATTAAAGATATTATATTAAAAAAAATCTTTAAAACGATGGTAATGTTCTACAATTGAGAAAAAAAATGTGCCCGTTAGTGCCCATTTAAGTTTTCAACGGGCTATATGTGCCCATTTCAAAAAAATAATGGGGCTAAATGTGCCCAAATCTTTTAAAATTTTGCCCATTTAGCCTATTTTTTTGCTTCTAGTCACATTTTGCCACCTCTAGACTGCAGTCATTTGATGTCGCATTAGTTTTTCCTTTTTTTCCTTATATTTAGAGGTGGCAAAATGTGATCAAAAGCAAAAAGATTTGCTAAATGGGTAAATTTTTAAAAGACTTTGGCACATTTAGCCCATTTTTTTTTTCAAATGGGAACTTATAGCCCATTGAAAACTTAAATGGGCACTAACGGGCAAATTTTTTTTCTCAATTGTAAAACATTATAATCATTTTAAAGAATTTTTTTTATATAATATATTTAAGTTTTTTAATATAAATAAGATATTACATTTAAGGAATTTATTTCGTCGTTTTAGGTCTTTTATTAAGAGATTTGTATAAAATGTACCCGTTTGGCCTGTGCCCGTTTAGCCCATGCCCGTTTAAGCCCGTGCCCATTCTAGCCCGTGCTCGTTTTAGCCCGTTCCCGTGCCCGTCCGGCCCGCCCGTTTTGCCACCTCTAATTATATTTCACTCACACATCCAAAACACTTTTTTCAGTAACTTAAGCCAAAAATCACTTTTGGGATCCTTCATACTTGATTAAGACACAAAAACCTAATGAGCAAACAACAAACTCTCATACATACTGGCGAAATGGTTGGCGAAGACACCAAGGGGTGCAGTGGCGATCGAAATGGTGAAGTACACATTGGATTGGCGAGGGTGCCTTGCTATTCTACCAAATTCTCTAAGAATAGAAACAAAATGAAAATAACTATAAAAAAGTGATTTGATTGATTTTGAAATAAAATGTTTCTCCCAAAATTAAGCTTGAAAATATTTACGTCATATTTCTTTATTTTCCGTTACTCGAAAAATTGAGAACTGAGCATAAATGTGAGTACTAGAATTTTGTATTTTTAGAAGGAAATGGCTAATTTGATTAATTGGGTTTAGTTATGGTCAAATGAGAAACAAAATAAAAATTATAAAGGATTTCATATCTAATTATAAAAAAATGTATCTCTTTTTTAAAAAAAAAATCTTTATTAAAATGTTGTGTGGTAAGAAATTATTGTCATTCTTCTCATTGTATCTTTTCCTAACTCTAACAACTTACTTTGGAGTTGATGTAAACAAGGATCTAATTAATATTTTGAGGAATTTGTTATTTGTATAAATTCAAGTGTTAAAGTAAACGTTGTAGTAGTAAAACTTAAAGTTATATTAGTACCACTTAAAGTATGAGGTATTGTATGTCGTACAAGTTCAAACATAAAATAAATGTTAACAAAATTGAAGGATTAAAATTGAAAATACAAAATGATACAGTAATATTTTTTTGTGATTTGATATAAGGGCATGTTTGGTAGAAAGAAATGAAACCAAAGAAATGAAATTGAGTTAAATTCTCTTGTTTGGTATGCAAAAAAATTGAGGAGGCGGAGAATTATAAATTCTCGAGATAACATCCCTTTGTAATTTGATTTCCATCCCATTACGGGTGGAATTTGAACTCTCCATGTTTTTTTCATAGTCACGTGCACATCATATTTGTTCCCCTTTCTCCTCCTTTTGAAAAAAAAAAAAAAAAAAACTATAGATTTGCAACCTATAAATTGTTTTGTCGGTGGATTCGAGATCCATTTTTTGGGGGGGGTGTTTGGATATGGGGCTTAGGGCGGATAATGCGGAGAATTGGAAGTGGTTGGGGTGTGGGGGTTTGGAGAAGGGGAAGGGGGAGGTGGGAGTGTTTTACTTTTATAGCGGTGGGGTTGAATGTGAGTTGGTTGGGCTAGTGGTAATTGGTTTTAGGTGAATGATGCAGGTTTTACTGACCATGTCTTAATATTTATAATGTCTCGTTATACTTATGGTCTACCCTAGTGCACTAACGGGCAGTGTACCCGGTCGTGTGTAGTGTAGTAATCGGTAAAGCCGAGGTCGTCCCGAGAGCTATGTGTGTTGGATTATTACTAAGTATAGGTGTCACAGATTAATAATGGTTTCGATAGGGATTTAATTAATTAAACTACTAAAGCAGAATAAAGCAAATAAATGATAAAGGGAAATCAATAGAGGAAAGTGATGCTAACCTAGTTAATCCTCCTAGCTAGTTATGTCTACGTCTACTTACTTCCAATTACTTCAGGTGGGGTCAAAGTCGAGAGGACAGCATTTGGTCAATTCGCCCTAACCTATCAGCAAAGATGCCACCACAGGAGAAGTCAGGTGTCCCCTCATAAGTCCTGTTGTTCCTGGTCCCCTAAGCCAAGTCATTAAGTACCGCTACATGCTAGATTTATAATAGTGAATGCCCGGCCGTTAGGAACTTAGACACGCACCCCCTAATTCTTAAGTTCATCCAAACGATAGGTGATCAGTTGGTCAAATCGCACAAGTAGAAAGGGTCGTCAGTTGGTCATATCTTACCCTTCCCGTCTCAGTCCGCTCACCTAGGGTCAGTTGTCATATATCCTAGGCAATTGGCCTCTACCGCCATTCAAAACTACCGAACCAAGGGTGGCTACAAATAAACTAAGCATGCATACACTTAGAAATAATTGTACGGAAGTAAAGTAAACGCAAACAAAACAATTAAGGAATCATAACTAGGCCAACACCAAGAGGTGCTTAGCCGCTCATATTAATCATGCAAACAAATTCAATATTCAAAGGTACGAAATACATGAATTGAAAGTAAAAGAAATATAAAACACTAATGCTTATCGTAGGGGAGTGATTTCTCCCTTGGAGACAGCTCCGTAAGCTCCTCTAGACCTGCCTTGAGCTTTTTCCCACGTTCTCTGAGTGTTGTGTGTGGAATGGGATGATTAGAAATGCTGAAATTCGTGTGGTATTTATAGGCCAGATCTGGGTTACGGCGTAACCATAACAAGAGTTACGCCGTAACCTTCTATTTCATCGTATTTTGCACTAGATCTGCTGGTTACGGCGTAACCTAATGAGTGGTTACGCCGTAGACTTCAATAAACTCGGTTACGTCGTAGTTGATGTAGTAGTTATGGCGTAAGTATCAGCGGCGTGGAACCTCATTTGACCTAATATAGTTACGTCGTAACCTTTGGGAAGAGTTACGCCGTAACCTTCTGATAAGTTGGTTTTCTGAGTTACGCAATAGTTACGGCGTAATGTGAGACACAAGTTACGCCGTAACTTCTTCAAAGTAGCATACTGTGATAAAATCTTTAGATATTTTTCCAGTTCCGCGTCTCTTTAGCTCCAATGCTCGTAATTTACCTGAAAGTGGAAAACAATGGAAAACAAGCGTAAATCCATATAAATGATATAAATTACAAGCATTATCAGGGGAAATTGACACTTAATAATCAGGACTATTTGATGTTATCAGTGAATAAGGATTATTGGGATTAGAGATATCTTTTTTTTTAAGTAAAGATTTGAGATATATTTTTGACGTTATGTTTTCGATTATCACTTAAGTAAGTAAAGGAAAAATGAAAATAAACATAAAAAGTTGTGTTCTGAAAGCAAAAATTATCAAATTAGACTTCTCGCCTTACGACTTATTATTTTTCAGACCTAAAATTTTCAAAAATCCAAAATACATTAGGCAACTGGGAACTTGTACAACCCCAACAATAAGTCGACAAGTGTCCAAGTAGTCAAAATTGATATGACTAAATTATCCCTATGTATCAAACCTTATAACAAACATACCACTCTTATATCCTTATCTTCAGTTACCAAACACAAACATAGAAACATAACACAAACACAAATCTTATAACAAACACAAACACATAAACCTAACACAAACACAAATCTTATAACAAACACAAACACACAAACCGAACACAAACACAAATCGTCAATATATCCTTATGGCACAAACCCACGAAGAACTCAAGTATATTCGGATACAAGATATTGAAATACAACTCTCGGGTAAGGTGTTTTTCGTTTTGTCTTTTTATTTGAACGAATCAAAGATAGAACATAACAAAATTTTATGGTTCTTTCTCTATTTTCGGATATAAAGAGAGTCTATGCTTCAAAATGATTTATGATGGGTCATGTTCAAACACACAAGATTTTTAACGATCTATACATTTGTTGAACGAATCTGAGATCTCATTTCCTTTTTCGTTTGATTTCGTCGTTGTTGTGATGTAGGATAAAACTTGTTATTCGAGGCAGTGGTGGAATGATGTTGTGAAGATGGGATTAGAATAGTATATGGGTTTTGTTGGTTTTTAAAGAGAATGAAAATAGGTTGGTGATGGATTTGTTTGTTGGTTATGGCTCGATATGTTCATCTGTTTTTTTGTTCTTTCTTTTTTTTTTGTTTCTTGAAATTGGATTTGTTAGTGATGATGTTTAATGTGAAATTGGATAACACATACATTTAATGTATGTACACAGGGGGTTTGTAATCATGGATTTTTTTGCAGTGGTTTGAATATAACTGAAATTCTGGGTAATGTATGTACATAGGGGTTTGTAATCATGGATATGTTTGTGGTGGTTTGAATATAACCAGAATCTGGGTTTGTTTACTGGAATCTGGGTTTGTAAATGGTGTCATCGAAATCTGGTTTTGTCATCGAAATCTTGATTTTTTAATAAGATTTGGTGTGATGGGTATTTTAGTCAATATACAAGAGTTGCCCAAAACAAGAGTCATCCCTGATTTATTTTGGATTTTTGAAAATTTTAAGTATGGAAAGTGATAAGTCGTACGGCTAGGAATCTAGTTTGGTAATTCCCCCTTTCTGAAATTACTTAAAAAACATGAAAAAAAGTGAGTACTAGAATTTTAGATTTGGATATTTTTAGAATGAAATTTAATAGTATTTTTAAGTGGTTGATTTCTTAGTGACATTCTTCAACAGTAGTATTGGTAAGAAGTAAGCTATCTGAAAATACAAAATAACAGTTTTTTTACTAATGGTGTAATGGATGAGCAAGAAGTGAAAGTTAAAGTAATCTTATGTTCTATCTTTACGTAAGATATTGATGAGTGTCCAAATACTCATCATTTTTGTACCATTTAAACTGCAAAAACATCTGAAAATACTCAGAAATGCATCAAAATGATAAAAATATCACAAATAAGTGTTTTATGTGTTTTAAATGCAAAAATATCAAAATCTGGTGAAAAACGTATCAAATTTGCATAATTGGCAGTTTTAGTCCCCCAAGTTTCAAAAAGTGTCAAAAACAGTCCCTGGTAAATCTAAATAAAGAAAAATGTTATTCAAGGTCCCTGAAATATTCTAAATTGTCAAAAATGGTCCTTGAATAAATCTTTTGTTAAATGGCAGAAAAGGTCCCTGAACTTTCATGAAATGTCAAGTTTGGTCCCTGGAAAATTTGAAAATGTCAAAACTAGTCCTTGTACTATTAGAACTTGTCAGTTTTGGTCCTTGTCACAACTTTGGAATAATGGCAGAATTGGTCCTTCAAGATTTCAGCAATTACATGTTTAGTCCTTGTCAATTAAGCTTAAAACCCATGCCTTGTCAAAACTGCCATTGACCCCTGCCATTTCACCACTTGACCCTTTCATTTTGAACTGCCAGGTCAAAACCAGTCAAACCTATACCCTTTTCCCTCCACCTCCTGCTTCCCTCTCCAAGTTGCCCTGCACCTCTGCTTACCTTCTCCCAACACCATCCCATCACCTTATCCCTTCCAACCCCTCTCCTCATCATCATACCTAGCCACCCCCCCTAGTTGCTAGCTCAGAAGCCACACAGGTCAAATACACTTTTCCCGCCAAAATTGACAAAGTGGCCAAAATCCACAAAAGTTATCCAAAGGCACTGGAACCAAGTGGGAAGTGGTCAGAGGAGAGAGAGAGACATTTTGGAGCTATAAAAGAGGAAGAAGAAGGAGAGAATGAGTAGTAGTTAGTTTTTAAAATTTCCTTTTATGTCGTTTTTTTTGTTATCTTAATTAAGTGTTCAAAAATGTAATTCTAAGCTTTAATGTATTAAACTTTAATCACTTTATCATTGTAATTCACTTTTGAGTATCAATTCAAGGTTTCAGTTATATTTCAAAATTTCAAGTTACTGTTGCAAAACTCAGTTTCCCTTTCCTATGTTCAAGCTTTCAATAGCTTAATTTCTCATCCAAATAAGCTTATTCAAGCTTATTATAATCTCTGATAAGCTCACAATTCAGTTTTAAGCAATATTGATGTATGGTCAATGAAAGTCAACTGAGAAGAAGATTGGGTTAAAACAGGCATTGAAATGGAATGGGTTGATGCAGGACTTGGTATTGGGTTGGATTTGGTTAGATTAGAATAGTTTGGGTTTGGTTTAAGCTTCACAAATAAGCTGGGAACTTGTAAGTTTGTATCTCCTTTTCATGTTGTATGCAATTTGCAGTTTATGTTTGTGTTTGTATCTGTGATAATTATATGGCTTGAGCTTGGTTATTTAGTAGTGATTAGGGTCACCAGAGTTAGTTTAAGTTGTAAAATGAGAATAAATCAGTAAGGAGCTCAGTTTTTAGTTCAAATCAGTTATTAACATAGTGTTTGGATTTCTTGGCAAAAATGAGTTAGAAAGCTATGCAGTAGTTAATGTCATTTGCTTTATAGTTCTTTAGCCATTTGAAACTCATTTGAGTCAGTTAAGTGTGCCTTATAACATTCAAAAGTCAAATCACACAATATCTGTCTCAAACTCTTAACTGTTGTAATTTTGTGAATCCAAAATCTTATACTATGTTTGGATATCAGTAGCAAAGCTTGTACTAGTTCATTTCATCCATTAAAATCTATTTCAGTCATTAAAATCAGTACCAAATTTCATAAAAGTCAATTTTCCATTTCTTTATCAAAAGTCAAAACTGAAAAACTCAGTTTTTACCAAACTGAGTTGATTTATCTTGAGTTCATTTCTGGACCAATTTCAATAAAACTTGTGGTTTTGAAAAGCTCTACTGGTCTAGTTTATTATTGTGAATTTTGTGTATTTTTGTGAATTTTCTTTAAGCTCCAAATGAGCTTGTCAAAGGGGCTTAATATGCCCTGTGCACTGACTCAGTTGATACTGAGTCTGCACAGGGACTTGCAAGGCTTGTCAAGGGCTCAGCTTAGCTCACCCAAGTCTAGTTTTTGGTTTAAAGGGTCTTGGCCAGGTCTATTTTAAGTTTCAATAGTTGGTTTTGATTCTTAGCTTATTGGGAAGCTTATTTGTAAGCTTCAAATAAGCCCTCAAAACTGTTCTTAACACTTGGTTCTCAAAACCTCAAATCTTGGTAGCTTGCAATTCAGATGTTTAGAATAGTTGTAATTGGTTCTTTTTGAGTTCTTATAGCTTGTTAGAGCTTCTGCATCAGTTTTGTGCTCAGTTGTGGCTTGTGGCTTATTTGAAGTGCTTATTATATAAGCACTTGCTCTGCAGCCTCTTATTCCTTCACACAACCCCTTGTTTTTCTATTTTTCCTTTATTCCTCATATTATTTTAAGCTTTTCTTGAATTTTTCATATTTTTCCTGTCCTGTTTGCTAATTTTCTTAATTTAAATTAGTTTTTAAGCATTTTTAATTAGGATTTAATACAAATAATTAAGAAAAGTTTCAAAAAAATAATTTTTCATTTTTCTTAAGTTAAGATAAATATAAAAAGCCAAAAAAATATTTTTCCAGATTTTTATTAGTTAAATTTGTATTTTTAAGTAATTTAAGTAGTTTTAAATATTTTTTAATTCCTAGAAAATCCAAAAATAATCAGAAAAATATAAAAATAGTTTTGAAAATTCTCTTTTATTATTTTAGACTTTTCTAAGTCATAATTTTATTTTTCACTCTTTATTTCATATTTTCTTGTATTTTAGGCTAATATTAAATAGTTAAAATTAGTTTTTAATTAATAATAATTAATTAAATAGTTATAAAAATAATTTTCTTTTTCTATAAATTTTATTTTATCATTAGGATTGTAAAAATGTTATTTTCATATTTTTAGGATTTATATTGTGTAAGTTTTATATTTTCTTTTGTACGTCGCGTAGTTTTTAATTTTAAGTTTTATAAAAGATATAAACAAAAACACCATTTTAAATATAGTGATAGCGTTTATTTAATATTTTTTATCTTTTTAATTCCCTTTAATTTGCATTTAAGCCCCTGTAGTTTATGGGCTTTCTCTTTAGGTATAGATCAATCACTATCCTTTCCCGTTCAAATCCTCTCGATCACTTTACGTTTGACTATTCTCGCACAGCTCGTTGGGACTTAACGACCTGGGGAAACACTATACTCTCCTGATCTTCATTGAGTTTGTGCTTGAACTGTTTTAAGTTTGTTACGGTCAGCCATTCACAAGTGGCAGGCTTGAGTGATAAAACTTGACGGTTTTGCGCAAATTAAATTTTGGCGCCGCTGCCGGGTAGCAGTGCTAATAGTATTACGCTTAGCAGATTAGTGATTTGGATATTCACTCCTTGTTCATACCATCTATATATGTTTATATTTTCTTTTAAAAATCAAAAACCCAAAAAGATTTTCTTTCTTATTTTTACAAAATATTTATCCAAAAATCCAAAAATATCCATCTTTACCCTCTCACATCTTTGATTCTTCATCCCTACCCCTCTGAAACCCTTTGATTCTTTCTATGTCTTATCCTCACCCTCTTGGTTGTCAATGGTGTGGTGGTCCTTATAATGGTGGCAATTGCCCTAGTTGTAGCATGGTGGAGTCAGGAAACGGGTCTGTCTATAACCAGGATCCCTATTCCTACCATAACACAACTGATTTATTCCATCAGCTACCACACTATGAGACTCAGCAGTTTTACTGTTGTGAGTACTGTGGTGGTTCACACTCCAGTTCTGATTGTCAATCAGGAAACACGCTTGTCTATGAGCAGGTTCCTGATAACAATTATGACTACCACACATATAACTCACAGCCACATCAGTTTTACTGTTGTGAGTATTGTGGAGGTCCACACTGTAGCTCTGATTGTCAAACAAGGAATCCATTTCCTTGTAACAATTACGACTCTTCGTATCATAACCAACCTCCACAATACCAAGTGAATCAGGCACCACCTCAGCCTGAGCCACTTCCTCAAAATCTTCTCCTTGATCTTTTGGATTTAGTGAAAGATTTGAAGGAATGTAAACATCCCCAAGATAATCCAAATGAAAAATCCATGGAAGTTTTGTTAGCTGAAGAGCGGACTTCTAAATTAGATTCCCAGATTGCCTTTGAAAAATCTATTAGGGAATCAATTGCAAAAGAAAAAGCAGCCAAATCTAGCTCTCGATTCCGTTTCATTCCTGATGACGATGATGATGAAGTTACCCTTGATATTAGTCAATTATGTACAGGTTCATCAAGTTCATCAGTTGAAATTCCTTCCATGAAAAATCAGGGAGAAAAGACTATGATGGAATTACTAGCAGAAGAACAAATGGAAAGTATAAAACATATGTATGCTAGTCCTTCTAAACTCCCTCAGTCTGTTGTTATCACACCCGATATTCCCACTCACTCTTTGAACATGGGGGATGAGCATCTTGACACTGTTCCTGAAAAGGAATCGGACGAATTCATAAAGTCTAGTGTTGAGAACCTTGTCCCAATCCCGAGAGAGTCACAGGGAACTTCTTATCATATGTGTGATTCTATTTCCTCTCTTGAGTGTTCAAAAGATCATTTTGAAACTTTCTCCGATGTTAGCGACGATTGTACTTCTCATGGAAACATCGAGTATGTTGAGGCATCACTCCCACAGTCTGATGCTGATCATCATCTTGAGGAGTTCACTGATGAACTCACTCACATCAATCCACTTTCATCGGAAAGTAATGATAGTCTTTCTGATTTCAAATCCGATCTGGGAGAGACTGAAAGTCTCATTGATAATGATCGTTCACTCACTTCTTATCCCAACAGTCCAATAGAGAATATTAATCACTTTGTTCCTGAAACATTCAAAACAACTCTCACCAATCCTCTATTTGAATTCGACTCTGAATTCACTTTAATTTCTGAGAATCCACTCTTTGATACTCAGATTGAGGATAGTGATGAGTCTACAGTGGAACAAGAATTCACAGATTTACATCTTGTGATTG
The DNA here is from genome assembly GCA_910596185.1 of Chrysanthemum makinoi. NCBI lineage: Eukaryota > Viridiplantae > Streptophyta > Magnoliopsida > Asterales > Asteraceae > Chrysanthemum > Chrysanthemum makinoi. Next base: position 325,461,744 of record OU343225.1, on the reverse strand, counting down.
ATTCTCTTCACGAGGAGTTCACCGGTAAACTCACTCATATCATATCTCCGCCGGAGTATGAAAATTTCTACTTTGATCTAGACACACCCATAATATGTCTTGATCAAATGAACTTAACTGAGGAGATTCATGAAACTATGAATTCTCCTATTGAGGATGAAGAGCTAGTCATGATTGTTATCATGATTTTCTTTCTTTTCTTCATATATTCTGTCACTTCCCCTGTTCTTCACTCCTTCGGAAATGAAGACATTATCTTTGACCCAGGCATTTCCTTGTACCACTTGTGAGCCGGGTCTGTCTCTGTATCTCATCGGTGTGGAACTTTCACGTACTTCAATGTTTATCCAAACATCTTGAATGAAAGTCCGATGGAGATTGTCTCTTCCACTTACTTCCCCATGAACAAATTAATTCGGGGTCGAGTCAAGCTAGCGACTCGGTAATCAAAAACAGTAGCTAAACATGGGTTTTCACCCGTGTGTACCACCCTAGTGTGGGGGAGATGCCCCACATGTTGTATATAGATCTAAAAAATGAATGAAAATTATAAATATTAAAGAGAATAATTGTTGTGTTTCTACACTTAGCTAGTAATGTTATCTTTTTACGTTCTAAGTTTCGGCATAACAGTCGGTACTTTGAATATTGAGGACAATATTCATTTCTAAGTGTGGGGGGGAAATTCTGGTGAATTTTGATCATAAATGTACCCTTTTAGTCCCTTTTCCCCCAAAATGGCCAAATTTAAAAAAAAAAATTAGTGGAAGTACTATGTACTAAACACAACAAATGGTAATCAGTCCACCATGTCTAACCCACATAAGGATTGGCTAATCCAGGAGCAAACGGCTCTTGGTAAAGATATCTCAAATCCGTTGACGGCTTGCAATTTGCCCAAAATTGCATGGTATTCAGCTCACCATATCCTTAAAAGTGAAGAGTTGGCTAGCCCGCAAGTTTATGGCTTGTGGTAAAGGCAGTGGAAAAACCATAATTGGTAATCAGCTCACCAAAGATAATATTGATAATTTATCTAAGAGTTGGCTAGTCCAGAAGCAAACGGCTTCTGGTAAAGACAAATCAAAACCGTTGAAAGCTGGTGGTTTGCTCAAAATCACATGGTTATCAGTGTACCATGGTTCTTACTTGAACTGAAACATTTGGCTACTCCAGAAGTAATGGCTTTTGGTAAAGAGATGAAATCCATTAATTTTTCTCAAAAACATTGCTAGGGACTAGCAATATCTTAGTGTGGGGGATTGATGAGTGTCCAAATACTCATCATTTTTGTACCATTTAAACTGCAAAAACATCGGAAAACACTCAGAAATGCATCAAAATGATAAAAATATCACAAATAAGTGTTTTATGTGTTTTAAATGCAAAAATATCAAAATCTGGTGAAAAACGTATCAAATTTGCATAATTGGCAGTTTTAGTCCCCCAAGTTTCAAAAAGTGTCAAAAACAGTCCCTGGTAAATCTAAATAAAGAAAAATGTTATTCAAGGTCCCTGAAATATTCTAAATTGTCAAAAATGGTCCTTGAATAAATCTTTTGTTAAATGGCAGAAAAGGTCCCTGAACTTTCATGAAATGTCAAGTTTGGTCCCTGGAAAATTTGAAAATGTCAAAACTAGTCCTTGTACTATTAGAACTTGTCAGTTTTGGTCCTTGTCACAACTTTGGAATAATGGCAGAATTGGTCCTTCAAGATTTCAGCAATTACATGTTTAGTCCTTGTCAATTAAGCTTAAAACCCATGCCTTGTCAAAACTGCCATTGACCCCTGCCATTTCACCACTTGACCCTTTCATTTTGAACTGCCAGGTCAAAACCAGTCAAACCTATACCCTTTTCCCTCCACCTCCTGCTTCCCTCTCCAAGTTGCCCTGCACCTCTGCTTACCTTCTCCCAACACCATCCCATCACCTTATCCCTTCCAACCCCTCTCCTCATCATCATACCTAGCCACCCCCCCTAGTTGCTAGCTCAGAAGCCACACAGGTCAAATACACTTTTCCCGCCAAAATTGACAAAGTGGCCAAAATCCACAAAAGTTATCCAAAGGCACTGGAACCAAGTGGGAAGTGGTCAGAGGAGAGAGAGAGAGACATTTTGGAGCTATAAAAGAGGAAGAAGAAGGAGAGAATGAGTAGTAGTTAGTTTTTAAATTTTTCTTTTATGTCGTTTTTTTTGTTATCTTAATTAAGTGTTCAAAAATGTAATTCTAAGCTTTAATGTATTAAACTTTAATCACTTTATCATTGTAATTCACTTTTGAGTATCAATTCAAGGTTTCAGTTATATTTCAAAATTTCAAGTTACTGTTGCAAAACTCAGTTTCCCTTTCCTATGTTCAAGCTTTCAATAGCTTAATTTCTCATCCAAATAAGCTTATTCAAGCTTATTATAAGCTCTGATAAGCTCACAATTCAGTTTTAAGCAATATTGATGTACGGTCAATGAAAGTCAACTGAGAAAAAGATTGGGTTAAAACAGGCATTGAAATGGAATGGGTTGATGCAGGACTTGGTATTGGGTTGGATTTGGTTAGATTAGAATAGTTTGGGTTTGGTTTAAGCTTCACAAATAAGCTGGGAACTTGTAAGTTTGTATCTCCTTTTCATGTTGTATGCAATTTGCAGTTTATGTTTGTGTTTGTATCTGTGATAATTATATGACTTGAGCTTGGTTATTTAGTAGTGATTAGGGTCACCAGAGTTAGTTTAAGTTGTAAAATGAGAATAAATCAGTAAGGAGCTCAGTTTTTAGTTCAAATCAGTTATTAACATAGTGTTTGGATTTCTTGGCAAAAATGAGTTAGAAAGCTATGCAGTAGTTAATGTCATTTGCTTTATAGTTCTTTAGCCATTTGAAACTCATTTGAGTCAGTTAAGTGTGCCTTATAACATTCAAAAGTCAAATCACACAATATCTGTCTCAAACTCTTAACTGTTGTAATTTTGTAAATCCAAAATCTTATACTATGTTTGGATATCAGTAGCAAAGCTTGTACTAGTTCATTTCATCCATTAACATCTATTTCAGTCATTAAAATCAGTACCAAAGTTCATAAAAGTCAATTTTCCATTTCTTTATCAAAAGTCAAAACTGAAAAACTCAGTTTTTACCAAACTGAGTTGATTTATCTTGAGTTCATTTCTGGACCAATTTCAATAAAACTTGTGGTTTTGAAAAGCTCTACTGGTCTAGTTTATTATTGTGAATTTTGTGTATTTTTGTGAATTTTCTTTAAGCTCCAAATGAGCTTGTCAAAGGGGCTTAATATGCCCTGTGCACTGACTCAGTTGATACTGAGTCTGCACAGGACTTGCAAGGCTTGTCTAGGGCTCAGCTTAGATCACCCAAGTCTAGTTTTTGGTTTAAAGGGTCTTGGCCAGGTCTATTTTAAGTTTCAATAGTTGGTTTTGATTCTTAGCTTATTGGGAAGCTTATTTGTAAGCTTCAAAGAAGCCCTCAAAACTGTTCTTAACACTTGGTTCTCAAAACCTCAAAACTTGGTAGCTTGCAATTCAGATGTTTAGAATAGTTGTAATTGGTTCTTTTTGAGTTCTTATAGCTTGTTAGAGCTTCTGCATCAGTTTTGTGCTCAGTTGTGGCTTGTGGCTTATTTGAAGTGCTTATTATATAAGCACTTGCTCTGCAGCCTCTTATTCCTTCACACAACCCCTTGTTTTTCTATTTTTCCTTTATTCCTCATATTATTTTAAGCTTTTCTTGAATTTTTCATATTTTTCCTGTCCTGTTTGCTATTTTTCTTAATTTAAATTAGTTTTTAAGCATTTTTAATTAGGATTTAATACAAATAATTAAGAAAAGTTTCAAAAAAATAATTTTTCATTTTTCTTAAGTTAAGATAAATATAAAAAGCCAAAAAAATATTTTTCCAGATTTTTTTTAGTTAAATTTGTATTTTTAAGTAATTTAAGTAGTTTTAAATAGTTTTTAATTCCTAGAAAATCCAAAAATAATCAGAAAAATATAAAAATAGTTTTGAAAATTCTCTTTTATTATTTTAGACTTTTCTAAGTCATAATTTTATTTTTCACTCTTTATTTCATATTTTCTTGTATTTTAGGCTAATATTTAATAGTTAAAATTAGTTTTTAATTAATAATAATTAATTAAATAGTTATAAAAATAATTTTCTTTTTCTATAAATTTTCTTTTATCATTAGGATTGTAAAAATGTTATTTTCATATTTTTAGGATTTATATTGTGTAAGTTTTACATTTTCTTTTGTACGTCGCGTAGTTTTTAATTTTAAGTTTTATAAAAGATATAAACAAAAACACCATTTTAAATATAGTGATAGCGTTTATTTAATATTTTTTATCTTTTTAATTCCCTTTAATTTGCATTTAAGCCCACAGTTTATGGGCTTTCTTTTTAGGTATAGATCAATCACTATCCTTTCCCGTTCAAATCCTCTCGATCACTTTACGTTTGACTATTCTCGCACAACTCGTTGGGACTTAACGACCTGGGGAAACACTATACTCTCCTGATCTTCATTGAGTTTGTGCTTGAACTGTTTTAAGTTTGTTACGGTCAGCCATTCACAAGTGGCAGGCTTGAGTGATAAAACTTGACGGTTTTGCGCAGATTAGATATGTAAAATGTGGTTGAGATAGGGTTGAGATGGTAGTGTTGTTTGGTTTCCCGTGTTGAACGGTAAACCCAAAGAATATGATTAAGAATCAAGAGTTTAAGTAACACTCAAACAAATCATGTAAGTATGTGTTTTATCAGCATGTGAAACAGTGTAATAGTATAGAAGGAATAAACCCCATTTTGGCGTCTGAGGCCATCTATTTAATATTTATATTTATAGAGAGACATTTAGGGTTTAAGGTTAAACACCATGTAGATGATCAATGGTTATAGACAAACTAGGTGTTGATCATCCAACGAGTAGACAAGAATAACAAGTGATCTCCTTTTTGGTTCGTATCAGGTTGTGCTCGTCTCCAATATTACCTGCTCGTATGTCTCCCATTGTCATATGTCAGATAGTATATTTTAACCATTAATGACAATTAGGAAAGAGTTGTCTCATGTGTGTCTGTTACATGGCTTGACGCGAATGTAAATGGGGTTATCCAATGTTGATAATGGGCCTTGTTAAATATTGATAACAGGTTTGACTTTGGCATGTAATTAATGGGCTTTGCCCATTTATAGTGATATGCTATCATGTTAGGTCACTAGATTTACAACACAAGCTTAATAGAAAGAGATAGAGGCGATTGAACAAGAAATCAAACACAAACACACGGTATAAAGACATGGTTATGCGTAGAGTGTAGTGAAAGAAATAACTTGAACAACCAACCTTCAAATGAAGGTTTACAAGGGGTATTTATAGGAGGGAAGCTAGGGCAACACTCCTAGTTCCCATCCTTTCCTTAATGGACATGGGCCTAAGCTCATGGGCCTTCTACATAAGCTTAAGGCTAATAACAAACATAAAGGCCATAATTAAGCTACCTATTACATATTAATTACTAACACTTGATTATGGTTTAGGAGTGATTCCAACAATCTCCCCCTCAAGTGTTGGTGATGAAAAACGGTGAAGGCGTTGATGTAATAGTAGCTTTGACGTCTTCTGACATTCTTCTTTCTTGTGAGAATAATTGCCTTGATTCGAACCATCTCCCCAGTGTAGCGAGATAGTTTTCTTTGAACAGTTATGCTTTGACGTCATCTTTAATTTTGTTCTTTGATCTTTGTTCTTTGTGATGAAAGTGATAGTATGTTGTTATCTGCATCAAGTCTGCTCAGTGCTTCCGCTCTCCAGGTGTCTCCACGTCATTCTTCATCATGCTCACACGCTCTTTTGACGTTGGAAATCAGTACTGATGAAGTTCTTTAAGTCTTTAACTTTGTAGATTCTTTGATTTGACGAAGAATCATTCTGACTATTGTGTTGCTTTTGGATAGAACTTCTATTAGTGATGATGTTGGCGTGAGCTTGAGAAGAGTCTGCACGATCATTCCGCTCCAGAGCTTCCATAAGAAGAAAACATAAAAACGGTTAGTAATAAGCGGATTCTGGCACTTACAAGTTTGAACTTCGAGAGTGTTAACGGCATAGTGTGAAAACACAACTCTAATTCTTACAAAGGCCGTTTCTGAATCGGAGTCCCACAAGTGAGATAACACGATGTACCGAAGTAAACCTACGATTCAGATGAGTCAGCTGAGGTACACGAAGTATCACCTCACAACTGTAGACCGTTTGAGACCACTAAGCGCAATCCACGGGGAGTTGCCAAAGCGACTGTTGTCAGGGTTTGATGTTGACCCTAACAGGAGTTTCCATTCAATCACTGAGGATCACAATTGTGAACCTCTCATAAATGTTCTCGACAGATTGCTAAGATCTGTGAAGGACTCGATAATGAACCACTGAAATTCTTATTGTTGAATGTCAAGTGTACCTAAGAGATCTTTTGATGAATCTCGTGGCTCTAGACTCAATAGTGCATTTTGGTTTTCCTGAGTGAAGACTAAGGAGAGGGTCTCCTTCTTCAATACCAGCAATCTCTAAGAGAAAGCCGATAGTTTACGTAGGGTTCCCTGTGAGAATGAAACAAGCTTCTGTTGAGAGAAACTTGAGTGGTTAAGAAGGTTTAGGGCATGCGTCACTGGGTCCATGATGACTTTTAATCTTCAATACCGGTGTCATCTAGTGACATCCAGTAGCATATGAATTGAACCCGGTGTCTGCCCTAAGTTGAATAATTTGGAGGGCTATTTCTTTTCACCCTTTTCTTTGCATTTCTTTTTAATTCTTCAACTCCTTCTTTCTCCGATTCTCATTTTCTCATTTTTATAATCATACCTAAGGACTTCTAAATACTAACTATTTGTGGTGTCCTTGGGTAGATCCCTCCGGCTCTGGCGGATCATAGGACGGTTATTCCTAACCTTAGTCACCTTATAACTCCATGACTAACCTATGTTGCCATAAAACCATTTTGAAGAAAATCTCTCAAAGGGTTTGAACCACTATGAGAGTTTTATCTTTTAGCAGAAATACTCCCCCTCTACATGTGCTTTAGAGTTTTGAAGGAAATCTGCACAGTGAGGAAAGAGCGCACACTTTTGAATTGATCAACTCAAGATAGACATTCCCCCGCGAGACACGGTTACGTGGCATAGTTAAAGAGTTGCATTGTCAGCTTTTAGGTGACAACTAGCTCTAATAACTACCTTGAAGGTGTAGACAATCCTCGAAAGGTTGTCAAACCCGTCAGAGTTCATGTCTACCAAGAGTTTCTCGAATGGTACATTCTACTCAGACAAGTCCTTTGCGAGACACGTTTACATCACTAGCGAACTAGCTTGAAATTATTACCCGTCCCGGACAAGTCTTTTCGAGTTACTAGCAATTAAGAGCTCGTCAATTCATGGGTTAAAGTCTTTTTACACGAGAGTTTATATAGCAAAACACAACATATTTCTTATCACGTATTTTTCTCCCCCTCAAAAATGGCATATAAAATGTTATTTTTGAAAAGTTGAGAATAAATATGACCATTTCGAGTGTTGCGGGAAGAATGACCACTGTGAACAATTTGTGAACAAAGTTTTAAGTTAAGTACTCCCCCTCAACAAGTGATATAAACGGTTGAGGTTTTGAAAATTGTGAAGATCGTTGTAAGCTCTTAGACAAGGTCTAATAATATATCTAGGAACACATAATAATAAAGGCGGAATATTCAAACATAGAATCAATATTATTATGAACAAGGTTTTTCATTCACCATCTCTAACTAAACAATATTAAAGATCAAAGACTTGATCTAATACTAACTAACTAAAACACTAAACCCTAGACGTTCTTCCCTAACGTCTAGGCTAAACACACACCTCTAGTCGACTACATCTTGGAAGACTTTAATTAAAAACCTACACCTATGTCCTCTTTATATACTAGAGGATAAGGACTAAATAATAAAACTTCCATTGCAAGCAAGTCCTTCCATCTTTTAGTAGGTTTCCTTCTTGTCATATTAAGTCCCTCTTGTTTCATTCTTTTTGTCTTTATCAACTCAAACTTGTAATTCCCAACAATCTTCCCCTAGTTGATAATGACAAAACCATTCTTGAACGAACTTCCCTAGACGAAGTAGCAGAAGTTGAGATCAGGGATCTCACCATGAATGAAACAAGTATGTCTTCCTTTGTCTTCCCCTTAATCCATGCCATGTCACTCAAACATCTCTTCCCCTTTTTGTTATTATCCAAATAGGGAACGTATGTAAATAATGATCTTGACCACCACAAACCAATATCATACTTCCAATCTAAGCCATCCAATGCTTCAAATCGCCCACCATTACGCATCATAAGAAAAATGGATTCAAAACAGTAGAAAACTTCAACTAGCAGTAGTAATAATGATCAACAATAGTAAAAATCAACAACTTCCCCTTGAGTGATGCATGTAGATGGTTAAACTTTTAACAATAAGCTTCCCATAAAAACCATATGTTAACCATCTTCTTAATTCTTCAAAATTTGTAAGCTCCTTGTAATGATCACTTTGTGAAGAACACCAAATATAACAAACTTGATGAAGAAGTAAAATTTCCCAAACTTGTGTCTTAAATCTTTGAATATCCACGGAACTCCATACTTATACGGACAAAATATAAGTAGACCGCAATCCCTTGAAAAGAATCCTCAACTAGTATGAGACACTGAGCACTACAATGTAACTCCTTCAAGTGATAGACAATGTGTGCATAGAGCATCATAAGAAAAATCACACATTGCTAGATTCATCAAGCTAGATGATAAAAACACAAACCAAGTAATTCCACTTCACCTTCAAATAAGTGATAAATAATCCTCTTCGTAATCAATTCTTCAAAAAATATCCATAACGAGCCTTTTTAAATCCTTTTAAGAACAAAAACTTCTTCCTGTGTGTGTGAACCAAATAACCATTCTGTGTGTGTCTCCAAAAATCATGCTCGACTTCCCCTTAAATCGAAATCGCCTCATAATAAATCATTATACTGTCAATTCAAATAAGTTTCACCATGTAAAAACCTTGACCAGTACTTTGAGAAGGAGCAGTACTTTCATATAAATTGCAGTTCCTTGAAGCAGTACGTTCATTAAATATACGCAAGCAGTACTTTTAAACATAAGTAGCAGTACCTTCGATATAAACTGCAGTACTTTCGTGTAAACTGCAGTACCTTGAAAATTAATACGAGCAACAGTACCTTGCATCCAAGCAGTACTTTAAAATATTTGCAGTACTTTCGTCTTAACCATATGCAGTACTTTAAATTCAATATCAGTACCTTAAAACATCTGCAGTACGTTAAAAAAAAATTCTCGAGCAGTACTTTAAAACAATGGCAGCAGTACATTCAAAAACTCGAGCAGCAGCAGTACTTTGATTTCGTAAAATTAACATCAAAAGCCAATCAATGTGAGACCCACCGTATCCTACAGTAAAATCATCCAATTATACTCATCAATGCCCACGTGACACCTTAATATATATTTGCACGAAAATCTTTTTGGCATTAAACAATATCCCACGTGATCATGTAATAAATGCTTCCTCATATAACCCATAAATTAATTAAATCATCCACGTTGAAATCTCTGCTCACGCAAGACCATCGACCAACAGTACATATATTAAATAAAAAACCATTGATACCACAAGACCCACTTGAAGCCTTACATGTATTCGTACGAAGTTCAATTTGCAGCCAATTAAAAAACTTCAATCCCACGTGATTATCAATTAGACGAGTAAATTTAAGAAGTGGCCCCACATGAATTAACCTAACCAGACTTAACGTGAATGCTCCACATACAAGTCTGACAACCAATATGATGCGTGTAGTAGGCAGCCAATATGATGCTTCTTCCAATCAAAACCTTTACTTGCGTACTCAAAACCCCTTTTTTTTTTTTAAATCTGCTTCTGTCGACAACTTTTAATGCTCCAATTTAACGACATCAAAAACCTTGAATAAATCCTATATCAAGAGCTCCCCGCTCTGATACCAATTGTGAAGATCGTTGTAAGCTCTTAGACAAGGTCTAATAATATATCTAGGAACACATAATAATAAAAGCGGAATATTCAAACATAGAATCAATATTATTATGAACAAGGTTTTTCATTCACCATCTCTAACTAAACAATATTAAAGATCAAAGACTTGATCTAATACTAACTAACTAAAACACTAAACCCTAGACGTTCTTCCCTAACGTCTAGGCTAAACACACACCTCTAGTCGACTACATCTTGGAAGACTTTAATTAAAAACCTACACCTATGTCCTCTTTATATACTAGAGGATAAGGACTAAATAATAAAACTTCCATTGCAAGCAAGTCCTTCCATCTTTTAGTAGGTTTCCTTCTTGTCATATTAAGTCCCTCTTGTTTCATTCTTTTTGTCTTTATCAACTCAAACTTGTAATTCCCAACAAAAATCATAAGGGAAAGTACTTGTTCTTTTGAGCAAAACCTTGAAAAGTGAAAGTTTTGATAGGTTTTACTCAAAAGTGAGAAGCTTTCGCTCCTTTTATAAGGATTGTGTCACTGAAGCGTACCACAAGGTCCTTTATTTACAAGTACGGGTTGTACACTGTAATATGTGCACAAGCCATGGACAGATAATCAAACAAGCAAAATCACAATCAAGAGAATACCCAATGATTACAGACGATCAGCTACTTTCTGAGGACGTTGGAAAGTCAGAATCGGAAAGTTTGGTCATCCTCCCACATAGCTCTCCAACCGTTGCATCTGATCCCGATGAATCAAACATTCATCAATCCTAGTGATTAATCAACGAACATCCTTGCGATCCTTTGAATTCCATCTCTTCGTCTGAATTATACCCAACTCAATGTCCTTCAATCGATATGAGAATCCATATCGAACCATCTCCAGGGTGGCGTCTTAGAACTTAGTGAATTTCATCGAAAGCCATGAAGCAAGTATGATGATTTTCACTTTGGTAGACTAACCCAAACTTGTGTTTATGAACGATTTTGTACTAAGGTTCTTGATTGATTCCGATGAAGTGTAGAATTTAGGTAAGATTCGAACCCGAGGTGAAGAACTTCAATACGCTCTTTGATTTGAAGCGTATGAAAACAAGGAGTGCAGTAATGTACTTGATTTAAATTTCGGTTGAGGTTCTGGTTAGGGCTCCGGTATGTCGTGATCCTCACCACCAGTGTATGTAAAGTGATCAACGGTTTTTCTCCATTGGTGGTGTGGTTTCAATCCTTGGTTGATCGATGGTGGTGGTGTAGCTTGTTGTGTCGTGGTGATAACCTGCTTAACCATTTATCGAATCATTGGATGGAGTTGCCTTCTTAACAAATTTTGTTGTTGACATAGGTGTTTCTTATGTTGATGGAGGTGATGATTAAGATGATGATTTGGGTTTGGTGGAAGTGTCAAGAGGTGTTACAGAAGACTGTTGAGGTTTGTGTATAGGATTGTCAACTATGTAGTTGTCGATTCCTTCTTAAACTTTTCCTCCTCAGCTCTAGCAGCTTCTTTTGCCTCTTTTCGAATCATTTCCTCTTCACCCACCAAATTATCATCAGTGAATCTTTCATCCTTATCATGATCGTAATCTCCTTCGTCATATATTTCCACATCTTCACCATGCTTTTCTTCTTGCGGTTGTATAAGTTGTTGTTGTGGTTGCTTCATTTCAACAGTTGTAGAGACAAGGACACCCCCCGATCCTTACCGGGTTGATTATCCGGATCGGATGGGGTAAGAAATGTTTACAATGGATCTTCCATAAGTGGAGGACTACTGCTTGACCCTCCCCGCCCCACCGGTTGTTTAACCGGAAAGGTTGAAGCATGGAATTCCATCCATTTCTGCTTTAATGTCTTACAAAATTGTATTACCTCATCTATTGAATCATACTCATCATCAGGATGACTTTGTGAACATGAATTTGAATGGATGTAGCGGAAGGATGTCCACAGCAAATCTGCAAGATGATTATGAGCATATGAAGTAGTTGAAGATGACACGGAGATAGTTCTTGCCAATTGTTTTATCGTATCCAGCTTGGAATGTGTTTGCCATCGAGAGCTCAGCTGGGGCATTGATGTTTGCTTGATTTGCATGCCATTTCATGATCTAAAAGGCATTAGACAAAGAGACAGACATATGGAAACACAATGTGTTTGTATTAGTCTGATTTATTATCTAATTACTTGTATGATGGTAACATGTTTATGTTAGTTACAAGTCCTAAGTCACATTAGTCCAAATGTATGAAGTTGATGTGATAAGTTACGTGAACATGTTAATTTTGAAATTTCAAAGAGCAATAATTCACTTAACACACAACATATTAACTTTTGTAAGCTTATATGAAACATCAGATATTTGTGACCTATGCGAACATTTAACAAGTAAGATATGCGTAACGGGCCAAAAAGTAGTGAACAATGGGTTATGAGTAACAAGGATCCTTATGCGTAAGAAAGGAGCTTATGCGTAAGAGTAAGCTAAATCGTAAGACCAAGCTTAGGCGTAAGAGTTTCTTACGCGTAAGACAAGTTCAAAGGCTTTAAGCTTACGCGTAGGGAAAAGCTAGATGTTACGCGTACAGTTTACTCGTAAGAGCAAAGCTTATGCGTAACAAGCCTTGTTTACGAATATCTTTCCAAGATACACGTAATCCATCAGACCCCTTATGCGTAAGAGCGTAAGATTACTCTTAGGCGTGACCTTTACGCATAAAGTATTCCTTAAGCGTAACGGTTTGAACACCTAAAGATTCTGACATTACGAATAATTAACCTGTTAAATATAAACATGAAAACTTGATTGCAGTTAACTCCAAACATCTTTTAGATCACAAAACAAGCATAAGAACATATCGATACACACAAAAGACTTAGGCGTAAAATTACTTAAACCCTAAACCCTTAATCTACGTGTAAGGGATATAGCTACACAAATCAAACAAGAATGTTTCTGAGTGTCCTATATGTCATGTGAGTGCAATGGAACAAGATTTAACACATTTCCACCACAGAATCAAAAGATTTATGGGAGATGAACCCTAAAAACCTAAAACTTAAGTTCATATAGTTTAGATGTTTCTAGGCTAATTTAAAGGTTCAAAAACATGCATATAAACTTATTCTAACACTTTCTTGACTACCTAATAACATATCACAGAAAAGAAAAACCCTAGATGAGCGCAAGAACCCTAGAATTCAAATTTATGAAATTTAAGATTCAGGATGGTTTTGGACGATTGAAACAAGTTTAATAGACACTAAGAAACGTTTTAACACAACTCATTTCAATCCAAACACTTTTATGTATAAACACCCAATTCGTTCGAGTGAACAATTTTCCAAAATCAGTTTAAAGAATTTTAACCGTTGGATTTGAAAGAATTTTAGAAATCCTTGTTTATCATCTTGATTAAAAACAGTTTAGAACTTATAGATTATGAAAAACTTGAACGGATTTAGAAGATTTGATTTGGGCCGTTTGATCTTGGTGGTTTAGGAGTAAATGAATTAATTTGCCAAGTTGACACATTCAGTCCCTCAACCTTAAAGAGGTTCCAACCAAGATCCTTTAACTTCCGTTTAGGTAAGACAAAACATTTGTAAGGCAAGCAACTTCACGATACTCCCCCTCGACTGTTGAAATAATGAAATGGTTAAAACATTTGAGTCCGAGGAGAGTATATGACAAGAAACTTATCCACCATTTTAGAAGAAACAACATAATTTTGAAAACATGGAAGTACAATGTTTTATGAAACCGAAAAATATTTACTTTCTCCCCCTCAACACTTGTTCGGGAAAAATAGTGAAAGATTTGATAGAACAAAGTGTTGATGAAGAAATTGTACTTGCGATGTTAGAAAGAATTTAGATAGAAGAATGTTTTTGAGATTTTCTGATTTTATATTTTTGTATTTTGTTTTTGAAAAATATTTACAAAAGAGGTTTTGGTGTTTGACAGGTTTTTAAGACTGTTTTAGGTGGTCATCCAATTCTTCTTGAGTCAAACACCTCATACCAATCCGGTGGACCAACTCATTAAACCTAGCGGGAGGCAAGGCTTTGGTGTGAAGATATGCCAATTGGTATTCTATACCCACGAAATATAATTCAACAGTACCCTGTTCCACGTGGTCCTTGATGAAGTGATATCGAAGATCGATGTGCTTTGATTTCGAGTGTTGAACTGAGTTGCACGAGATCGCAATAGCACTCGGATTGTCGCAGTACATCGGGATTCTGTCAAATACGTAACCATAGTCTTTGAGTTGTGTTCTCATCCAAATGACTTGAGCACAACACGCCGACATGGCTACATATTCTCGCCGTTGAGGACAGGCGATGTACAATCCTGCTTATTCGATTGCCATGACACCAGTTTATCACCAAGAAATTGTAGAGCTCCTGAAGTACTTTTCGTGAATCTAAGCATCCTGCGTGGTCAGCGTCTGAAAAAGCTATTAGTTCAAAGCCAAAATCCTTCGGATACGGATACCCAAATTAATGGTTCACTTGATGTATCGGATGATTCTTTTAGCCTCTGAGAGGTGGGTTTCAGTTGGTCGCGACTGATAACGGAGCAAAGACAAACGGCAAAGACAATATCAGTTGCTGGCGTTAGATACATGAGAGACCCAATAATACTACGGTATTTGGTAGGGTCAACCAATTTCCCATGCTAATCAGCGTCCAGCTTCTTGGTATGTGCCATTGGTGTGGCATAAGTATCACAAGTATTCATTCCAAATTTGTTCAGAATTTCAAGGGCATATTTGGACTGACTCAAGAAAATACCACGGGGTGATTGATGAACTTGCAGTCCTAGAAAGAACGTAAGTTCACCCATCATGGACATTTCAAAATGTTTCTTCATTAGTTTTGCAAAAGCGATTGAGTACTTTTTATGAGTTGACCCAAAAATGATGTCATCCACATAAATTTGAACAATTAAAATATGTTCCCCGTGATATTGTATGAAAAGAGTTGGGTCGACTGAGCCATTGGTAAAATTATTGGCAATGAGGAAAGATGATAGCTTATCGTACCACGCCCGAGGAGCTTGTTTGAGACCATACGAGCTTTGTTCGCTTTGTAGACATGGTTCGGGTAGGCGGGATCAACGAATCCTTCCGGTTGGTCGACATAAACCGTTTCTTTAAGTTGCCCATTCAGAAAGCAGTTTTGACGTCCATCTGAAAGACCGTTATATTCATATGAGCCGCGAACGTGAGAAATATCCGAACAGCCTCAAGACGAGCAACCGAAGCAAAAGATTCTTCAAAGTCAATACCCTCTTCCTGACGATAACCCTTAGCCACCGACGTGACTTATTTCGATAACATTTCCTTCAAAGATCCAATTTGTTTTTCCAAATCCATTTGAGACCACTGACGTAGACCCCTGTTGGTCTTTCAACCAGTTCCCATACTTCAAGACGTTTGAATTGGTTGAGTTCTTCTTGCATGGATTCAATCCAGTTATCTTTTGTCATTGCATCCTTAATGTTTTGGGTTCAGTTTGGCAGACAGTGAGAGCATAAATGCAATGTTCACCGTCTGTGAAGGCGTTGTCTCGTAACGACCGGTTGATTCGGGTTGCCAATAATATTTTCCAGAGGATGGTCTTTTGTCCATCTATGTGTGGAGGGTTGATGTTGGTATACAGTGTGAAGATTTTGAGGGTTCAAATGGTTTGTTGAAGATTCCGCGACATCTGGTGCAGCAGTCTCATTAGCAAACGGGTTAAAAACGCATTTGGATCAAAATCTGCAGGTGGGGTACTTCATTCAGAACATCATCAGCCGGTTCATCATTGTTGGAAGCGGTTTGTTCAACTGTTGTGTTGGAGTCAACTGGTGGTGCTTCTTCAACCGTAGTTGTTGTAGCAGGTGTATCGAGTATAAGAGTATTATCAGGTTGAGCATCGGAAACAGCGGATACACCTAGAGCACGTTCATCAATATCGTCACTCGAACAAATGGAGCAAATAACCTTTCCATTTGTTCAGCTGATGATGGGGTTTGGGGGAAGTTTAAGCGGTTGTGTCCGGTTTCCAAGCTGTTATACTCAGAAGCCATTTCCGTAAGTTCATCGAAATGAGCATGAATCGTTTCCATAACCTCCTTTGTTCAACGATTCCAGATTCGGAAACCTTTAGAAGTATCACAATATCCTATAAAGACTCCAAAGTCAGCTTTGGCTTTGAGCTTTCGAAAGTCATCACGATCATTATTCGGATAGCAAAGAGATCCAAATACATGAAAGTGTTTGAGATTCGGTTTTCTGTGGTGGACAAGCTCAAAAGGTGTTTTGTTGTGGCGTTTTGTAATCATAGAACGGTTTTGAGTATAGCATGCAATAGATACGCTTCGCCCATAAGTAATCTGGATGTTTAGCATTGATTAACATTGTTCTTGCAGCTTCCACTAACGTTCGTTTCGTCTTTCAACAACTCCGTTTTGTTCTGGTGTACGTGCAATAGATGTCCGATGTGAATTCCCCTTTCTCATAAAATTCACGAAGAGTTTGGTTAACAAATTCTGCCTCTCTGTTTTGATTTGTCGAATGGTGTTTCATAGCTGAACTTGTATTTTCGTGAGAAAGGTGATGATCATATGTGGAGCTTGATCTTTGCTTCGAAGAAAGTAGACCCAAGTCCAACGTGTATAGTCATCAACAATTACTAAGATGTAGCGTTTGCCATTGATCGTTTGCACGCCAAGATCGGGCCACACAAATCTATGTGAAGAAGATGAAGCACATGTTGAGAGCTGTGTTCCACCTTTGAAGGAAAATGAGCACAAGTGCTTTTGCCTTGTTCACAAGCTGAGCAAAGGTGATCTTTAGAATACCGAAATCGTGGGAGTCCTTCAACTAGTTTGTGTCGAGCAAGGTTGGTGATGGTTTGAAAGTTTAGATGTGAGAGACGACGGTGCCATAGCCAGGATTTTGTTGATGTTGCCTTTGAAAGTAAGTAGATGGGAGAAGAAGCAACCATGTCTTGAATAGAGATAGTGTAAAGACTGGAATTACGCGAGCCAGACATAAGGTCGTTTCCTTGTAGGTCACGAATGAAACATGTTTTCTCCCTGAAAGCAACCTCCAAGTCTCCATCACAGAACTAACCTACTGAAAACAGATTGTGACCGAGGCCTTCCACATAATAAACCCTGCTGATTTCGATGTTCCCATTGATATAGTCTCCGTAGCCCATGATAGCTGCGAAGTGATCATTCCCAAACCGGACAGTGCCAATGAACTTTGCAATAAAGTTTGATAACAGTTTAAGGTTGCCTGTCATGTGTCGGGAACATCCGCTATCAACAATCCAGAGAATGATCTATCAGACACCGCATTACACAAGACGACACAGATGGACTAGAAGTAGATGTGGAACCCGAAATGTTAGAGGGTTCCGGAGCAGTTATAGTAGATATACACACATCAATAGCTTTAGGTATCTATTTAAATCCTAGTGTGTTATATATCCATTTCTGCCATCTCCAACTAATATTTGCTTTAGTCTTAGTGAATGCACTAGGTGGTACTACATTCCTAGGAGGTGAAACCGAGCTAGGGACAAGAATGCGTTTCTTAGAATCTAAAAGGGGCGGTCTACCAAGCACAGACTTAGAAAGATTAGTGGGCCTAGAGGTATTCCGGTTCTTAGGATTCCTTCAACGATTGATGATAGCTTTAGCAACACATTTATCATGACAATCAGAATTCATACTTTTACGACAAATAACACAAGGTGCATCGACCAATATCAAAAGTACTTTAACGGTTTAGCATTCGTTACATCACTATTTCTATTACATTTGCGAGACGCAATATCTATAGTGGAAGCAACGTGAGTCTTATTCATAGTCCTAGGGTGTTCTTCTACTTTAGCATTCTTTATTGATCTTTTCTTAGGTCGCAATTTCCTATTCTTCGATGTAGTGCTCTTAGGTTGTGAAGTGCGGACGTTTGGAAAAGACGCAACTATTCATGTTTCAGTAGAAGGAAGCACGTTAGCAACTTGTGATTTGGCAGTAGTGATTCTAGGTTCATGATTACTAAGTGTTACTAGGGTTATTCTCTTAATCACGGTAGGCGGAAGATGTTCATACTTTCCTAACATTTCTCTTAACTTGAAGATAGTGTGAATCGATCTTGATTTTCGGGGCACCGAATATTTCCAACAAGATGCATAACTTCTTTAGTGTGTGCAAGATAATGATCAAGTTCATTTGATGCTTCATCACGAGTCTTTTTGAGTAAATCAAATATGACACCATATTCCTTTTAACTTTTACAAGTTCTTGTTCATATTTTGAGATTTGACACTTAAAAGACACGTTTGATCATCCAGTTGCTCAATTTTTGGATCAGAAGTTTTGTCACGCAATCCGGGCGATTTTGTGTTGACAAACATGTTGTTGATCGTGAATATCTTTTTGACACCAATTAAGACGACGAATTGCATTTGAAAGTTCGTTTGACAATCGTTTGTTTTCAACTTTTAAGGACTCGACCAAGCACATTATCGGTGTTCTCAACATTTACCACGAATCAACAAGATCGCAGAGATATAATCAAATGCATATGACAAAGAATTCAATAGCACAACATTATGGACATCGGCACAGATGACATCTTCCAAGAGTCGATCAACATCTTTTCTCAACATTTTTACGTTTAGTGTTAGAAATAGATGTTTCTGTTTTCTCGAAAACGACCTTCATCAATCCAAGTTCCTTATGAAAGTCCTTTTCCCAAGACAATGCACAACTTTTCAAATTTTTAACATTTGGTAAAAGATTTTTTCCAAAAATATCTCTTTGTTCTCGCGCTAGAGGCAATTGAAAATGTTGAACTTTGATTTTAGAATGATATTCTATCTCATGTTGTAAAGTTTTGAGGTCAACCATGAAAAGGTCAAAATATCGAAGAATTTTGCGATTTTCAGGTTTTGAGTTTACTTCAGTGATGGAAGGTAAAGGACCATAAGTTTGTGCATAATCTGGTTTGGGATTAACATTAGAGACTCGACGTTTTATGATAATCCTTGGTGTGTTAGAAGAATCCGTTGGTGTGACGAAAGTGACCGCTTTTTATAATTAAAAGGTTTGTTGTAAACAACATTTTTTAATTTTGATCGACTCTCGTCTGCTGCATCTAATTCCTCTTGACGATGATATTCAACAACATTCATAACAGAATTATCAATTTTATATTCGTGACCGAAACTTCAGGATTTGGTTTGAATGCTTTTGTTGAAAGCTTAGGTTTGTAATCAGCAAGATTCGTTCCATATCCATTTGGATTGGGTTTTAAAGTAAACTTTTCAATAGCCGTGACCGACTCACCATGTTTGTAAACACAGTTTTAAACTCTTTAAGTTTGTTTTGCAAGCCGATGATTTCTTCAAGATGATCATCTATTCGTTTCGCTGAATGCTTTTTGTATCAGAGAACTGCTTTTGACAAGTTAACAAGTCAGCCTTAGCTTTTTGATTTTCCAAGGTGAGAGCATTAATTTGCTTTTTATGTTCATGTTTAGTTGTTCTATTTCGCATAACAAAGCATTCTTCGCGCTAGATCACGATCTGTCTCTCTAAATATTTTTCGCTTTGATGAGATTTGGCAAAGGTGCTTCAAAGCCGTTTTCACGCTTTTCTTTTGAGTTTTGAAAAAAGTTGAGTTGCTTTTGTAAACATTCAAAATCCTTGGTTAACAGTGCATTTTTGCTTTTCAAGTCCCGATTAATGGCATGACATTTTTCCACTATGGTCTGATGGTCCTGTATTAAACGAGCAAAATCTGGATGAGGCAAAAATTCGGCGTGTTCAACGTGAGTCACAACATGATCATTACTGAGATCCTCAAGTATAATCACGGAGTCAATTTGATTATCAAGGGAAACCGTTTGGTCATCTTGATCGTCAAATATAACTACGGGTCTAGTTGAAAATCGTCGGAATGAGATGTGGACGACTCATTTAGAACATTCAGCCTTGCTTCGATTCGTGATGTTGGCGGAGATATGAGATCGAGATAAATATGGTTTGTTCGGTACCTGAGACAAGCCATCGGTCATACACTGGCCTGTGTCACTCATGTGTAACTCATGCATATTAGCCATCAACATAACAGCGATTTGGCTTGCAAATCCTCCATATCATCATCTCGAGTCAAGATTTGCCATAAAGCTCTGTTCTTTGTCTGTGAAAGTTCCACCAGCTTCATCCTTAAGAGCCAAAATAAGAGCCTCTTTGTGATAAGCACGCCTCCTAGTCCTAGGCTTGGGCATGCATTAGCCGATGTCCCTTCTCATTGCGCTTGTAGCATCAAGACCATTCAACCCATTATGAGCATTCCCTTGTTCCACCACTTGAGCTCTATTGTTATTCCTACCCATAGCATTAAACCCTTGACCACCGCCCATTTGACAACCATAACCACGATTCTGAACTTCAACTCGCCCATTGTTCACAACAGCTTGATTCCTTGTGTTAGATGAGGAACGATAGAATACGGTTGGATTTGTTGGTTTAACGGCTAAAGGCATTAGCAATCATAGCAAATCCTTGTTGCAATGCTTCTAACGGATCGCATTCCTCATTAGCTTCACTACAAGTGCTTGAGCATTGTTGTTGTTGTATGGAACCAATTGAGTTTGTTGAGATTGAGGCTGTGAAGGATCATATGGTGTGATTGTGAAGTTGGTTGAGTTGTCTTGGTTGGAGAATAACCGCTTTTGAGCATATAAGGCAAGTTGTTGATTTTCCTGATGTGTCGGTGGAGCAATTTGAGCACGGAGAATCCTTTCCTATCAACTTCCTTTTCATGAGGCTTCAAGTAATCGTACAACAATCCATATGTAGAATGATGCAATTCTTCGCTTGACGGAGAAAAATGACATACTTCTCCCATTCAGGACCAAGACTACTCAGAACTTAGTATTCACTGCGATTCTTGGCATGATGATGTTGTGTTTATCCAAATCATTGATGATGTCTGAAAAATGATGATGATAAGACTCTAGTGTCTCTCCGTGTTCAATCATGAAGTGTTCATAAGCCAAGTAAATTTTGGATTCCAAATCCTCGACAGTTGAGTACGATCCTTCCATAAGAAGATGAATATGATCCCACATTTCCTTTGCAATATTTTGAGCATCAACACTTCGAAGAATTGGGTTAGGTAATCCTAAGAGGATATATTCCATTGCAAGTTCATCAGCTTCATAGTGTAGAAGTTCTTGAGGATTCAAGTCTCAAGAACAAGAGCAATGTTGGTTTGTTCATCTCTTGGTGGAATGGCATTGGATCTCCTGTACGATAACGAGGCATCTCAAATGGAACTTCCAAGATAACCTTCTTTAAGAACTTTCCATGTGGCTTCTTTAGATCACAAAACCTAAAGAACCTTATCACCCATTGATCGTAGTTTCCTGAGTGAGCATTGGAGGTCTATCAAGTGATCCAAACCTCATGAATTGATTGTTGTCCGCTTAAAGCTTCACACATCTTTGCAAACCAAGTGGGTTCCTTCATAGTGTTCCTTGATGGATGTTGATTGAATTCATTTGTGTAGGGTTGAACTTGAAGACTTGGTGGTGGGTGAACCATTTGAGGTTGTGGAATTGCAGCAAGTTGTGGAGTATGTTGTTGATTAAATTGTTGTTGATAAATTGCTTGTTGTTGATTCCATTGTTGATGTTGTGGACTTAGTTGTTGTTGACGTTGAGGATAAGTGTAAGGGAAATAGTTAGAGTATGGTGGTTGTGACATGTTGAAAACTTGTGTTGGTAAAATGGATCTTTGTAGTCGAATGAACCTTTGTTGATGAAGTGTCCTTAGCGAGAAATCACAAGAACCAAGTAGCACTTATGCAAAACACCAAAGTTACGCCAACAATCAAGAGTTACGCCAGAGATTTAGCTTACGCAAGTAGTAGGTAAAAGCACTAAAGTTGCGCGAGACACAAAGTTAAGCGAGAAAGTTAGGCGCGAGGATTAATGGCGCTGCAGACAAGGCTTAGGCGTAAGATGAATCTTATAGGATTTCTATGCTTAAGTTTAGGTTTTATCTCAAATGATCTTTTACACTATCACAAAGGCAAAAGATATCCAAAGTCGACGTGATTTTCGTGCTTATCCAAGCAAGAAAACACGAATAAACCAACGAAATGAAGATCAAACCAAGGAATAACTTACGGCATATTAGGTTTTGATACGCGTAAGATTACTCTCAAAAATGATTTTGCCCAAATTTGTTTCTAAACCAGATTTTGTTATGGAATAGCTTCAATATCACCAAAATAACACAAAAGTGTGAAACTTGATGAACCAAAACGCTAAACGGGTTACGCAGTAATCCACACCTACCTAACAAAACAAGCTTAAAAACTTAGATCCACGCAAAGTTTGAAACTTTTTGCCAACAACAAGTATTTTAACACCTCAAAACATTGAAAGTACAAGAATCTTGGATTAAAAAGTGTAAAAACGAGTTTTAACCAGTATCAAACCAAGATCGCTATGTTTACGCCAGTAAGACCCAAAACCCACTTCAAAAAAACAAACGTTCACCCAACTATTAGGCTATTGATACCATGTTAGGTCACTAGTTTTACAAACAAGTTTAATAGAAGAGATAGGCATTGAACAAGAAATCAAACACACACACACGGTATAAAGACGCTATGAGTGTAGTGAAAGAAATAACTTGAACAACCAACCTTCAAATGAAGGTTTATTAATGGTATTTATAGGAGGAGCTAGGCAACACTCCTAGTTCCCATCCTTCCTTAATGACATGGGCCTTCTACAAAAGCTTAAGGCTAATAACAAACATAAAGGCCATAATTAAGCTACCTATTACATATGAATTACTAACACTTGATTATGGTTTAGAGTGATTCCAAACATATCATTTTATAACTTTTGTTACATATAAAGCAAAAATATTTTGCTAAAACTAAAATAAAAAATGAGTAACGTTTAATCACTCAAACACTTTTAAAAAACTTAAATTACATTATTAAAATTCAATCAATGTTGTCTTAATGAAATAATTATCTTAACAATGTTCTAACACAAATTTTTACAAAAATTGTATCATAATCCACAAAAATGTTCTAACCCAATTTTTTTTATAAAATGTATGACAACCTTGACAAAAACTTAATGAGTTTCTAAAAAAAGAAGACCTTTTTTGTATTTAGTTCCAACATTAATAATTTTAAAAAATTATCTACAAACTCTTTTATATAATATTCATAAAAAGACCTCGTAAAATTTCACGGTATTTTTGGCGAAACGCCAAAAAAGTACTAAATGACATTGTGTATTATGAAGTTATAAGTTATAAAGAGCCACATCCGATGCTGACGTGAAGTATACTCATAGTAATAATCAAACATACATTATATGAAACAAAATAGTTAAAAAAATCCATAAAAGAAAATAAACATCTTCAATCCTTTATTTCTACCAATGCGTAGAAAATGGTACATGTAGGTATAATTGGCAATTGTGTAGCACTTCTTTGTAGACCACGTTGGTGGTGGTATTAGTGAGATTTTCCGTCTTCGTCACTAACAACCATCTTCAACTTTTCGCTCCTAACGCTGAGATCGGCCATATAGTCAGCTGGCGGAAAAACGTAGATCAACGTTGTGGATAAAACCAACTTGCTCGAGCGAAATATCCACGACTTTTGATGATTGTCTTAGAACATGGTAATGTTATGGAATAGTTTCATGAGTTACATTACCAATCCATATAGGGTTATTTACAACATGTTAATAAAGCTGTAAATTTGTCCAAAGTCACTAAAGTTTCAAAGTTGTCATTCAAGTTACTAAACTTATGAAAGTTGTCATCAAGGTTACTAAACTTATGAAAGTTGTCATCCATATTAATGAACTTGTAAATAAATGACATTTAAGTTACTTAACATATCAAAAAATATATGTAAAAATCAATGAAATTCATGTATCGCTTTATTTTTATAGTTTAGTAACACGGATGACAACTTTGAAACTTTTAATGACCTTGGGCAATTTAATTTTAAAGAAACTTTAGTGACTTCTTTGTATAATAACCATTCTTCACATTGATGACCAACGACGATACACATTTTCCACCGATGAAGCTACACAAAAGGAATAGCTTGACAAAAATGTAACATTTTTCGAGACATGGAAAAGATGGTTCTAAAAAAAAAAAAACGACATGTGCTCAACCTGCGAAGACCAAAGGCCATAGGGCGGCACAGCGCCACAAATGACTTTGTTGTTACCATGGAGAATAAAAGCAGCTGGGCTCCTAATATCAAAGCACATTATAAATTAAAAAGGATATGGAACTAAAAGGGTATGGGTTAATTACATCAAAAAGTAAAGAACTTTGTATTTTGTGCAATCATCTAAATGAAATAAGCAAGCCTTGAAACATCTTTTTCGGACATGACATTAGTATAAACATCTTTTCGGCATGACATTAGCATATTCAAAATAATAAAAAATAAATTATACTTGTTATGTTCCAGGTCCAAAATAATAAAAAGAAATTATACTTGTATATTTGGTCTATTTTGTTTGTTAAATTCATAAATGTTGTATTTGTAGTTGTCTTTCGATTGTAGTTCAATCTAAAGCAAATTCATTTCATTGTTTTGCGTTTTAGCAAGAATGTCGGTTGTGTTAAACTCAATATGCAAGTTTTAGTAATAAAAAAAAGTTTGGTTGACTTTAACTATCAAAATAGGCAATAACCACACCAAGATTATCAAAATGGTAAAAACTTGACCTTTGATTTCAAATGGGTAAGAATCTGATCCAATAATCATAATGGGTAAAAAAAAATTAACTCATCCTATCAAAATGGGTAATAATCTAATCGACTAATTAAATGGGTTAAACTTAACCCATAACACGTGATGTTTTAAGGATTCACATATTAAAAAGATAAATATATAGAACAGTTGGTTCATTTACTTGGAACATTTTCAACTTCCTTTGCTTTATAAGTATGTCGTCCTGAACGATGTTTCCAAGTTTGTGACCAAACAGATTTAGGTTGGGCAACTATTATACAATAACATCAAGAAAAATAGCGATCTCAAATAATTAAGGGTTTCCTATAATGCTTGATGTTCTAGATTTGAATTGTGCATGTTTCATGAGTAGGATCTCTCCGCAGCCTTTTCACAAGATTCAACAAAGGCTAGTTTCCAAGCTTCACCTTTCCCACTCAATAGTCACCTATGAGAGGACTATGTAACTCATTGAAATTGGTTCAGTCAATCGCATTTATAAGGCAAGGCGTGCCGCTTAGTTGACACACAAACACTTTTCATTCATTTTTTGAAAAGTTATAAGATTTGTCGTTAATCAAAAAGCAATAATAAGTTATACACTAATAGCTAAATATTTAATGAGAACAACAATATTTTATACAATGAAAATACTTTGGGTGACTTTCAACCCATTTGACACAGCCCTATTTAGCTTAAAAAATTTAAGATGTTGTATAAAAGAAGCCCAAATTCACACCTCTAACATGATAAGTGTAAACTTCCATGGGTTATGTGATGTGATTCAAACAAAACCTAAAGTCACCATAGAACTATGTGCTTCAAGTCAATAGTCACTGACCATGATACAATATGAGAATAACTCAAATATTACCCCTTCCCATGTCCTTGTACTTATTATGGCTAGTAGATCATAACAACCTCTACCATAATCAACACTAACATTTCATATTTATGTTAATTAGCTTAAAGATTGTGTTATTGTGTACATACCGCCAACTGTAAATAATTTCTCGATTGAAGCTCATCGTCTATATGCCCATCGCTCTAAATCTTTAACAAACGACATGTGATACAAAACAGTAACTTGTATTCAATTTTAATTAGAATATATCCTTTAGTAAATAAATATGGCATTGTTGATTAAGTACGTAATGACTCGACACATGCATCAGAATCTCATGTAATGAGTTCATAGGTTCAGAGAATAAGCATTACCCATGCCACATACTTACAACATGAGAATCAGGCGACCGGAGACCACACCCTACCAAACTCAAATACTTACTATAGTAGAATCAACTACTTCTCAAGGACTGGCGCTAGTCTTAGGTGCGTTCTAAGTATCCTCTTTATTACATGTCCGTTCCATCAGTCGTGCTACATTGATTAGTTAATAATTTATGGTATATATAAATATAAATGGCAAAAAAAGTAACTACAACTATGACAATGAATTGTTCATCTATATCTGCTAGTTTTTCATTAGCTTTGACGTCACACATTGGATTTTATTATCTATTTATTATTAGAAGTACAAAGTTTGAATCTTTTATCCGTTAGGTGCTGGCAACATTGAGCAAGAATTGAGTAATTGGTGACATAACTTAAATCACTAATATTACGTTCATCTTTAGTGATCCAATATTCTTAACCATTCAACAAAGCAAAGACAATTCCTTTTCATTTAGCATTAACTATACAAAATATTGGAATGCTTAATGAGATTCTTATGATCTAATATGTTAAACTATTATATAAAGTGATAAATAGTAACCAACAAACTCATTATAGTAAATGTCTTTTATAAATCCTAATATGCATTGCTCAACTCGTCATGTAATAATGTTTTTTTTTTAAATCATCATTTCATAAAATTTCATTGTTTGTTATACATCAGGAAATGAATGAAAAATTAGCAATAAATAGTGCAGAAAGAAAGATAGAGATGATTAGGAGAATAGGATTTGGGTATATCTCAATATCTCACCTTCATGCAACAAAAGCCTTTGCATATTTTCTATGTCATTATTTAAAATAGATTTCATTTTTCGGTAGCAGAAAACCGCCGATCTTGCATTAATATCTTTTGAAGATATAAAAGTAACATTGGCTCAAGACTTGTCGAAAGAAAAACATATCATGATGTAGTTAGTCGATAAGAGATGTGAAAGCAAGCTACTTTGAAGAAGATGGCTTATCAATCGAACACGCAGATTTGATTTTCAAGGTTTTCGGCATTGTATGTTTTAAGATGATATAAAATCACCAGAAAGGGTTCATCAAATCACAATTAACACGATTGCTATGTTGTTCCATTATAACATTATGTTCATAAAAATTGATTAACATAATATGACTCGTAATAAAATCATATTAGAGGCTATGACATTATATAAATGTATATTACCCCTTGACAGAATAAATTATCTTCTAACTCACGCTCTTTTTTCATATAAGTTGAATGCAAATTTAGTTTTTGTATAGTTACAATAAGTAATTTTATTAAGTATAGCATCTAAATACACACCCAACCCTTACAAAATCGGTCACAGCCTTATACTAACCCAAAGGCCAAAATTATAGACTTCTGATTGCATAAACACTTTGCTTCTTTAAATGATCAACAACACTACATCTGCAAACCTTCGTAAAACTTTATCAATGTATGATACCTAAGGTTTGACAAAGAAGTTTGCATTGCAAGTTCCAAATAAGCCCATCTTAAGAAATTCTATATAAGTATAAGGCTTTTAGCTACTGCTTTTAGCTCATCTCGAAATAATTTTCAAAAGTAAAATTTTACTCTAGTAATGATTTTCAAATAGCCATACTAAACTCTTTTAACCCATAAAAAATATACCTTATTGTTAATAAATGCTCAACTTTGAATCAAACATCATGGATCTCCAATTAAGTGCAAAATATATCTTATTGTCAACAAACACTTGTTGCCTTTTTACTACACGTACATTTTATCAAACATGTTTGCAAAATAAAGTTGCAATAAAAAATAATAGCTAAAGGATAATCTAAAGATTAAATAATCATGAATTAAAATTAGTAAAAGACATACCGGAATAGAATACTATGAGTGATCTACGCTGGTACCAGACTTTTTAAGAACCATATATGCTATCATCCGTCCCACCTTGAAGAACAAACAAAACGAACAAATCGAGAATCACTACTTTTATACAACCAACAAATTCATAAGCAGCAGTTGATAAGTCACCAATAATCAAAAGAATGAAACCACAAAATCTCACTTACCGGATTACAACATATCAAAATGATGCCAATAAAGATTATGACAAAAATAAACGAATCGAATGTGAAGGATCGTATAGAGGAAGAATGCACATAACTACTATAGTTAATGATCGCAGCAGTAGGAAGATTGCTATGTTTATTTTCTTTTAGTTTGACTTTATGCAAAATGTGATTAGGTCTTTAAAAGTTTCAGTTTTTAGTATAAGATTGCTATGTTTATTTTCTTTTAGTTTGACTTTATACAAATTATGAAAACATATACAACCAAATTAAACACAATCCAGATAAAGAAGGTTTATCCATTTCTAGTTTACTCAGATTTCTTAGTTATCGCTTTTTGCAATTTCGATTGAGTGGGTCGGCTCGATTTGTAGGTTTTATAGATTTTTTAACATCGTACTAATAAAACTTAGCTTTATATAATTAAATAAATATTTCTAATGACGAAAACGTTTTTACTAAAATATTATTATCAAACTGTATATGAAAAACATTGTCATTAGTTAAAGAGTTGAAATTATTATGGGTAAATTTTGATATCCAAATTTATTGTAAAAACAACATAATAAATTAAAATACATGTTTCAATCGAAAATTTTATGGAAAGTACCTACAACCCAGTTACTGATATCATGCTAGTTATAATAAAGAAAGATAAAAAAAAAAAAAGCTTAAAAAGAGCAAACTTATAATAAAATACATATTTTAAATCTAAATCCATTGTCAAAATAAAAAGGCATTAAGTTACCCTTAATTAGTCCATGCATATTCTAGCCTAAATGAACTTAATTAACCTTTTGATTAAGAAGAAAAAAGGAAGACTAACCTTGATTTTAATTGAAATTAGATATTCTGATGAAACCCACATTCACAAAGAAGATCTAAAGAAAGAATTCTAAAGTTTGTTAGGAATTAGAAATTCCAGGTATTAAAGAGTCGGTCACCTCAAGTATATGTAATCGTTAGAAAGCTCGTAGTCATAGTACTTTTATGTTAAGTAGTATTTAGTTGTAACACCGTGGAGGACTGGATCGGTCTTTACCCATCAGATGCCCATCCACGTACCGCTGTGTATTTTATTGTAAGACTATAAATACTCTCTACCTTCCACGGTAGAGAGTTGGAGCTCATAATAATATTTTCTTTTCTCTCACTTGTTCCCTAAACCTCTAACTTCTCTCTAGAACTCACCTTATACTACTTCTTTGTGTTATGGTTTGATGTATGAAATCCAATATCTACAATTGGTATCAAGAGCCATGGTTAGATCATCTCTTACACATCCTTGGATTTCTAGTGGTTTTTAGGTGGTTTTTGAGTTTGAAAAAGTTTAGTGGTTTTTGCATCATTTGGTTGATTTCTGTGTTAAAGTTTGGATTTTGATTGTACTTTTGTGTTTAGGATCATCACAAGTGTTTAGGTTTCTTTTGATTTGAAGGTTGAATCATCTGGTTGGGTTGTTTTGGATTGAAAAGTGATGTTTATGTATTTTTTCATGCTAGCTTAATTTGACGGAAAAGTTTTTCGGTAGCTTAACTTGCTTTACAATTTGGTAGCGAGTTGTAGTGAAAGTCTTAGCGAAGTTGGGTTAGCTGACTTGTTCTAGGAGACAGTTTATAAAAGTACAAGTGGATTCTCCACTCAACGAGTTTAATTGGTGTTAGCGACTTGTACTTTATATTGTTAGCTTACTTGGTGTTAGCGTCTTGGAACCTAGCGAAGTTGCTATTTAGCTTAATTTGATTATTTAGCTTAATTGGTGCTTATTAATTGTCGCCAAAATTTTGCTAGCTAATTTGGATTGTAGCGAAGTTGTTATATAACGACTGAGACTAAGCGAGTCAAGCTATTTAGCGACTTTGATTAATTTAGCGAATTGTGTTTAGCGACTTGTTCATTTAGACCTTTTTCTTCTTCGGGTTACATCTACTTACTGTTCTTTTGATTTAGTAAAACTCGTGAAAGAATCAATTTGCTTAATCATAGAGTTATAAAATCCCGTATAAGCTTGAAACATGTCTACCAACGTTCCTACTATCATCTCCATCAGCTGTCGAGGATGTTCAAGCACCTGGTTCGTGATACTGCCCACCCATGCTTGACAGAACTGACTACGATTCTTGGGCTCAACGAATCAGATTGTACCGCCTTGGAAAGGAAAATGGTGTCAACATTCTCAAATCCATTGATGAAGGACCGTATCGAGTTGAGACGACTAGAGATGTACTTGATATCACTGAAGATGGAACTCGATTACGGAATGGACAGACCGAAGATGTATGATGAGCTTGATGATAAGGAGAAAAAGAGATTCGATGTCGATATCGTGGCTTCTAACATTGTTCTTCAAGGTGTTCCTAAAGACATCTACAAGCTGATCAATCACAACACCAAGCAAAGGCGATGGGATAATGTCAAGATGCTTCTCTCGTGTTCGAATTAACTATGGAAGACTGAGAATCACAACTCTATGACGAATTTGAACACTTCAAGATGAAACCAGATGAGAGTGTCTATGAGTACTATGTGAGATTTCATAAGTTGGTGAATGACATGAGGAACATCGGAATGACTATGCCTAACATTCAAATAACTCAAAATTTGTGAACAACATGAATCCCTAATGGCACAAGTTTGTCACCGCTGTGAAGCTCACTAAAGGATTGAAGAATACAAACTATGAGCAACTCTATGCCTTCCTCCTTCGGAATGAGAGACATGCTATGTTTGAAAAATTGGTTCTAATCGCTCAAAACCAACCAGAGAGAAGCTCGCCTAATGACTCAACTGCCTTCTACTCAAACATCGGAATCACAACCAAAGCCTCACAAGTCATACCCATGGGAAATGGTAATCACAAACTAATTCCCGATCCTAT
The DNA here is from genome assembly GCA_910596185.1 of Chrysanthemum makinoi. NCBI lineage: Eukaryota > Viridiplantae > Streptophyta > Magnoliopsida > Asterales > Asteraceae > Chrysanthemum > Chrysanthemum makinoi. The sequence continues at coordinate 325,430,692 of OU343225.1, read as the reverse complement.
GTTCAAACAAGCCGATGCCGATGCACACTGGTAATTTCATTAATCAACTAGCTCTTCAGATTAGTCAAAACATGAATTCTCTCCCACAAACCAATAACAACCTCGCATCAAAGATCTAACCCACACAATCAAGCTTACCGTAAAGATGGAGGATCGTGGTGCAACCAGTCAGAAAGACAAGATGATCGTGGAAGAGGTGGAGCTAGTAGAGGTTATGTTGGTAATCAGAATCGAGGAAGGAATGGTAATCAAGGTCAAGCTTGCCGATCAAATGTTATAAATGTGGTGGTGAGGGACACATTGCAAGAAACTGCACATCTCCAAAGCGCCCACGTAATGCCGACATTTCAGAGATAAGATGCCGCTTGTAAGCTCGTGATAATGGGTGCCGCTGGATGAAGAGGAATTGTTGTTTTAGCCAGGGCAATGCCAAGACCTATGATGCAGTGGATGAGCGTTCTATTCAGAGATAGGTCACAATCATCGAATGCCTTTCAAGTCAGCTGACAGATGCATACGACTGATGTGGATGATGGACCCACACACACAACTTTATGGCTAGCATTTCTCCAATGGTTTCTCCCAAGGTCTCTCTCTTCACCACAAGTCGCCCATCCAAAGACAAACTCATCTCGAGGTACTAAAACTATAATGATGATGCCGACAAAAGATGCATGACAAAGTACTATCAATCAAACTATTGTATCAAATATTGAAAATATGGGTAATATCAATGTTGTCCCATATGATCAATATGTGAAACAAAGTGAAAGTGAAGTTGTACCAAGTGATGCATCTCCGCAAATAACAATGACTATATTTTTGATGAATACACCGCATGCCCCTGATGATTCTGTAATATTCAATTAAATGCCTATAAAGAACGGGTTGCTATTTATGAACAACGTGCTAAATTTGAGTTGACCACTCGTGAGCAGAAATGGATGACCAAAATGCATAACTATTAGAAAAGTAGGTTTAGAGAAGAAGTATTAAAACAAGAGTTAAATTCCTTGAAGAAAAGTCTAAAACCGCTAAGCAAAAACAAGAACTTCAAGAAAATGTTAAAATGCTTAAGCAAGAATTTAATGCAAAGGAATCAAAACTCTTGAAAGATTTTTCTAATCTAAAACTTTGAAAACAAGCTTGAAAACAAGTTGTACATACAAAAACACCATTCAGACGCCACATGATCACTAAGCATAGAGTCCTAAGTTTATAAGCATAGCATTCCCTTATTGGGAACCAAACTGAGGTCATTAAAAGGCTAGAAATGCTCATAAGGTTCTTTATGATGGCAATGAAATCTTAAACCTAGACAAACCTAGTTGCTACTGAGCATGTGAGGAAGATAAGAAATCGATGAAATCACTAGGGAAAGTTGAACAAGAAACTAGCTGATCCAAAATGTAAAGAAAAGAAAGTAATCATCACACCCCATGATTACAAAAAGGAGAATTGATTTCCTTGAACATGTTTAAGCCTCGACATTGTTGACTCCTAACAAGTGTTCTGAAAATGGATTTAGATAAGCAAAGTCGAAAATATTGTTGAAACAAACCCCTTTGGAAAATGCCTAGAGCTTAATTGTATCCTCCTAATATACCAATGCATCTTGTTCCTAGAACAATTGCCACTAAAAGCAAGACCTTAATTAGCCAATATGTTATACTTCAACTATTTGTTGATTTTGAGAAAACTTGCAAGAAAAGGATCACACCCATCGGTATAACAAGGAGAAAGGGTTTTGAGCAAATGAAAGAATGTTATTTAACCGAGGTCATGCCTTTCTTTAAACTTCTAAAAGATCACTTTGAGAGTCTTAAAAGGGGATAGAAACTGATATTAAGGAATGGAAAAGGAATTTGATGCAATGATAGTTGAAGTTAGTGACTATGAGCGCGCACTAAAATATAATGAGATTGAGAGGAAGAACTTGCATACACTAAATGAGAACCTGATTTCTAATGTGTTGCTCAAGATGTGTTTTCATGCTACAAATTGTTCCATTAATGCTTCCAAATTTCATGAATTATCTTGCCACCGAAGTCTCCCATGATCGTGTCATTGAGCTTGAAAAAACTAATTCTAAACTAAACGAGAAAATTGAACTCGATGATCACGACAATTTGGTTAAACATTTTTCTAAACTGGAAGTTGAGCATTTTAATTTACAACTAAAATATCAACATCTTAAAGAAAATGTCAAAACTTCAAATATCAAGACATCCTCGATGCTCCGAGTTTGATGCGCTTTTCAAATTAACAAACGATGAACAGATTCAAGCTCAAGGCAACACGATCGTAAAGTTGAAAGCCCAAATCTCTCAATTAAAGGGTCAAACTAATATGACAAAGCTCCCAAATGCCTCATTCTTTAGATTCTCAGAATTCTCAAACTTTTCATCTTCAAAACTTAGTTGATGCCTTACAAAAGGAAAACGAGAGTTTTCTAGAAGAAAATGAAAAGTTAAACGACATTTTAAAGAGTTATATGATTCAATAAAAGTCACCCGTGACCAAAACAACAAAAATAACGCTTTACAAAAGGAAATTGAGAATCGGAAGTCGGAAATGGGAAACTGCCACTTGTTTTCAATAAGAATGTTGTCTCAAAGTCACCCTTAGACCAAATACACCTGTGGATGCTTAAATATATTCCTCCTCATCTTAGGAATAATGAACATGCTTTTCATGAATACCGTGCTCACCTTAAGGATAGTCTAGAATGTCTCCGTGAGATTGTCGAAGAGGATTTCATTAACAAACCTCTTGATAGTGAAATTAGGTTTGCTTGCCTCCGGGCCAAACGATCTCAAGAGTTGCTAGAATGTGTAATTGCAACATGTCCCAAATCCTTAACCTTAGGTGCAAAGGGCAAAGCTGTGATGCCTTGTTCTATGCCTAGTGCCGAGCCTTCAAACCATTCTAGCCCGCTTTTAAGAAAGTATACATCAATGTGTCGCCTAGTAATACGTATCCTGCACGCCTAGTTCTCAGAATGCAAAAATTAGATCAACCAACTAATGTTCCCATAATTCTACAGAGTAATCAATGACATTAAAGCGAAGGTGTCAAAGTCTCAAGACAATACAAGGAATGATAGGACCTGCAAGCTAAGAATGTGCATTGGAAGAGAGTAGAAGACCAATCTAGGAACTTTAAGCTTGAGTTGAAAACGTAATCGTGTTGATTCTAGTATTAGCCTTAGGCGCATCAATTAATTCAATTTCGATACTATTTGCAAACCTTGTAATGATGTTTGCTTGAATTCTGTTGCTAATCATGAATGTGGTGTGAATGTTTTGTCTAATGTCACAAATGCCCGCTAAAATTGTTAATGCTAATAATCGTGCAAATAAGGCAAAAGGCAAAACGAAGATTGTTAGAAAACAGTGGAAACCCACAGGTAGAACTTTTATAAAGATAGGTTATTATTGGATACCTTTTGGCCATAAGAATAATCGCTTTGTTCTCAAACTGATAAGGTTATGCCCACTAGAAAATGGATGCCTACTGGTAGAACTATTCCCTTAAGTGAACATACTTTGAATAGGTCAAATACGACACCAAAGATTGCATCTATTCCCAATGATTCCATTGCTTCTACTTCGATATGGATGTTTCTATTTCGATGTGGGTGTTCCACATCGTTACTAACCAATGGAACCCATTCTTGCATGGGGATCCCAATTATCCGCTTATCCATTCTTGTCTCAGGTTCAACCGCAGATCGTTCAAATCGCTCTCAGGTACCCGGACTCAGCCGCTCCAAGCATATGACTCGAGACCGGTCATGCTCATGAACTCTGTGAGCAAATTCATCTGACAGTAGATTCGTAATGATCATTTCGGTGTAATTATGGGTTATGGTGATTATGTTGTTGGTGATAGTGTTATCTCTAGAGTATACTATGTGGAAGGTCTTGGTCATAATCTTTCTCTCACGGGTCAATTTCGGACTCGATCTAGAAGTAGCTTTCAGAAAACATACTTGTTTTGTTAGAGAACTTGATGGTAAGGAACTTTAAGAGGAACTCGTGGTTCAAATCTTTACACCATCTCTATAGAAGATATGATGAAGTCTTCTCCAATTTGCTTGTTCAAAGGCTTCAAAAACAAAGTCATGGTTATGGCATCGACGCCTCAATCACTTGAACTTCGGCACCATCAATGATCTCTCCGTAAAAGGACTTAGTTGTAGGTTTACCTCGACTAAAGTATGAAAAGGATCATCTTTGTTCAAGATGTCAATTGGGAAAAAGCAAGAAGTATGCCCATAAACCCAAACCTACTAACTCGCACGAGAAGTTCTTCATACAATTCATATGGATTTATGTGGACCAATGAGAGTGCGGAATATCTTTGGGAAGAAATATGTGTTAGTTGTGGTTGATGATTACTCTAGATTCACCGGGGTCAAGTTCTTAAGGACAAAGGATGAAACTCCAGATATCATCATCAAACTCATCAAAGTACCGCAGTGCGGGTTCGACTTAACAAAACCGTAATTATCGGACGCACAATGGAACCGAAGTTTGTTAACAAACAACTTAGTGAATTTTATGAAATCATTGGAATCACCATCAAAGAAGTGTTCCACGAACTCCTCAACGTAACGGTGTAGTTGAAAGGAAATCGAACTCTTGTAGAAGCCGCTAGAACAATCTTTGATTTACTCAAAAGTTCCAATGTTTCTCGGGTAAGCTATTGCCACCGTGCATGCTACACACAAAATCGTTCCTCGATTCACACCGCTCATGGAAAGACACCATATGAACTTGTCCACAAATGAAAACCTAATCTCTCTTTCCTTCGTGTGTTTGGAGCATTGTGCTATCCAACTAATGAGGGTCAAGACTTAGGCAAACTTAGAGCTAAAGCGGACATTGGAGTATTTGTAGGGTATGCACCAAACAAAAAGGGATACCGAATCTACAACAAAAGAACCCAAAACATCATGGAAACAATTCACGCTACGCTTTGATGAGTCGACGGTCAAATGGCTCTGAACAATCCAGCTCAGTGGACCCGCACTTCAAATCAGCCCAATTGGTTCATCCCTTGTTCCAAACTCTTCTCAAGAAACTCCATATGTACCTCCATCCGAAGATGATTTAAAGAAATTGTTTGATCCTATGTTTGATGAACTTTATGATCCAAGTACTAATGAGGTGTTGATCCCTACAAAGAGGTCTCATATTCCCGTGAATGAAGTCAATCCCTCAGTCTCAATATCTTTAAGTCAAGAAGCACCTTCTGCTGATCCTTCCGTCTCATCAACAAATCATCATTCTTCAAATGTACATCATGGAACTGCTTTACGCATCAATGATGAAGTTAATCCCTTTGCTACTCCTAAGGATGTTCCATTTGAAAACATATTTGCTCCTCGAATCTTCATCGTAACCATCTTCTTCGAGGAGACATCGACTCGCTACTTCACCCTCAACAACTACCACATGAACACCTGAGAAAATGGACTCACGATCATCCATTAGACAACATCATTGGAAATCCCTCTCGCCCAAGATCCACACGGAAACAACTTGCAACCGATGCCTTATGGTGCTTCTTCAACTCCGACTCTCTAAGATCGAACCAAAAGATGTTAAAACCGCCATGAATGAAGATAGTTGGTTCAATGCTATGCAAGATGAAATTCATGAGTTTGATCGACTAGATGTATGGGAGTTAGTACCGCCTCCGATTGTGCTATGATCAATGCTCTAAAATGGATCTTCAAAGTGAAACTTGATGAGCATGGTGATGTGTTGAAGAACAAGGCTCGATTAGTTGCTAAAGGATACCGCCAAGAGGAGGGTATAGACTTTGAAGAATCTTTTGCTCGATTTGCTCGAATCGAGGCAATCGAATCTTTTGGCTAATGCCGCTAGTAAGAACATGGTAGTCTATCGATGGATGTGAAGACGCATTTCCGAGGAGATCTTAAAGAAGTCGCTACGCCACCAACCCGGGATTTGTAAATCAAGAGCACCCTACTCACCTTTATCGTTTGAAGAAGGCCCTTTACGGTTTAAAGCAAGCTCCAAGGGCATGGTATGATACATTGTCAAAGTTTCTTCTATCAACCGGATTTAGCAAAGGAGCAGTTGATCCAACATTGTTCACCGTGAAGTCGCAAACATTTAATTCATGTTCAAATTTATGTTGATGATATTATTTTTGCCTCGGCTGACCCAATGGAATGTGATCGTTTTCTAATGAAATGAGTTCAAAATTTCAAATGTCAATGATGGGACAAATGTCATTTTTCTTGGGATTACAAATTTCACAAAGTCCGGAGGCATTTTCATTAATCAATCTAAATATGCAACTGAGATCTTAAAGAAATTTGGATTTGATTCAAGTGACCCTGACACCCCATGATTGACCGAACCAAACTAGATGAGGACCACTCAGGGATCATGATTGACCAAACAAAATATCGAGTATGATTGGATCCACGATGTACCTCACAGCTAGTAGACCGCACATCTTGTTATTTGCCGCTTTGCATGTGTGCTAGATACCGAGCTAAGCCTACTAAATAGCACCTTGAAGCAGTTAAACGGGTCTTTCGGTATCTCCAAGGAACCATCAATATGGGACTTTGGTACCGGGACACCGTATGTCACTAATGACCTATGCGGATGCTTGCGATCATGCAGGTGTCAAGATACTCGTCGAAGCACATCCGAGGTGCTCGCTTTTGGGTGATAAACTAGTGAGCTGGTCGTCAAAGAAGCAAATGAGTACTTCTATTTCCTCTACAGAGGTGAATACATAGCCATGTCATCTTGTTGTGCTCAAATCCTATGGATGAGATCTCAATTATCGACTATGGCTTTGAATTCAACAAAATCCCTCTTACTGTGATAATAAAAGTGCTATTGCTCTCTCATGCAACAACGCTCAACACTCAAGAGCAAAGCATATCGACATTCGACATCATTTCATCAGGGAACAAGTGGAAAAGGTGTGGTGGAACTCTATTTTGTGAGGTCGAATATCGCTTAGCGACATCTTCACCAAAGCTCTTCCAAGAGAACGTTTGAGTTTATTCTTCCACGTCTTGGCTTGAAAAGTCTTCAACCGGAAACACTCAAACGTCTTCAGGAGGAAGACGAGGAGTAAAGGTCTATCTTCATCTATCTCTTGTATATATCTATTCAAAAAATCAAAATACAAAATTATAAAACCTTAAAAATCTTCAAAAATATTGTCAATTTGTCATGCTTTTTCTGCTCGATTGTCAATATCTACGGTCTGTGTCTTTGTCATTCAAAGAATGACACCTGACTTTAGATGTTGTTCAATTTCAAAAAAAAATTTTTTGGGAGAAAGAGAAACAATGGTTTATTGTCATTTCGTGCAAGAACCAGCTTTTCAAAGAAAGAACAGAGCCATACTTTATCATGTTTTCAAAATTCCATGCTCGGATTCTTTAAACATTTATCTATGGCGAAAACTAACGCTTTGAAAAATAACTTCGATCTCTATTTTGATAATCATCTGGACTTATTTGTCAAAATATCAATCTCTCAATCAACAACCTATGTCATTGATTGAGGGGAGAATGATTTCAATTAAATTAAAAGGTTATTTGTCATTCAATTGTTTTCAAAAGATATTCAGGCATGTTTTATCAATGGAGTTTAAAGTCTTAAAATCCGATCATTATCGGTTAAGCGCTTTCATAATCAAAGTCACAATTCTCCTTAAAAGCTTTCAAAATCAATTTAAATCTATAAGAGATCACAAATCTCAAATGATTTGATAATTGTGATCGGGGAGAATGTGTGATTTAAATTGGATTTAAGCTGATAATTAGGTAAATGGTTTTATAAGGATGTACAAGCTCTCCTTCCCACATGTGACAAAGGATTTTAAATTTTCCATGCACATGTTGAGGGGGAGCATCTATCTTAAACCTATGATTTGAAGCGTGATAACTTATCTCAAGGTGCGGGTTCCCTCTAGTATGTGCAAAACTCTTTTCAAATCTCGAGGCACATATTGAGGGGAGCAAAATCATGAAAACCTCATCCTTCCCCAAAATGCTTTATCTACTTGATTCGATTGGGGAAGTGATGTTGATATTTTTTGAAAATGGTAATCAAAGAAGTTAATTCTTTCTCTTGCCTCCGTGTGGAAAACTATTTCAAATACTTGATTCACATGTTGAGGGGAGTTCTTCTTCTAAAAATATCAAAAACAATTCAGGTACAAAATGCTTTGATAAAATATCATAAGTATCTGGATTGATTTTCAAATGGTTTTCAATTGGTTCCTATGGCGGATGAACAATACCAAAAAGACCGACCAACTTTACATTATGTATGGTGATATAAGGCCGATAAGGTTAGGTATGTGTTCCCATGATCCTTGAGAAGGAGGGATCTACCGAGGGACTATCCACTAGTTAGTGTAGAGTTCTTAGGTATGATGATAAAAGGAGAAAAATGAGATATGGGAAGAGTGCGGACTAAGGCTGAGCTAGTCTTTGGAATAAACCCAACAAGGTTCTAGCTATGAAGTCTCGGTAAGCAATGAAGGGGTTGAAGAATTAAAAAGAATTGAATGAGAAAAGGGTGAAAACAAATAGCCCTCCATTTATTCAACCTTAGGCCAGAAACCGGGTTCAATTCATATGCTCTTGATGGTAACATGGTATTGAAGACAAGGCGTCATGGACCCGGTGGACTTGCACTTCAACTTCCCAAACCACTCAAGTTCCTCTTAAAAGGACTTGTTTCATTCTCCCGAGGAACCGACATTATCTATCGACTTTCTCTTAGAGTTTGTTGATATTGAAGGAGAGACCCTCTCCAGAGTCTCGATATAGGATCCAAATGTACACAAATTGAGTCTAGTGCCACGAGATCATCAATAAATCTCATTAGGACACTTTCAATGAAGACTCTGTTTCACACAATGTGGAAAGAGAGATTATATCTTGAGTCCTACGCATTATCCTTGTGGTATTGCGGAAACCCGAGTGATGTGTTTACATATTCACTGTGAAGATGGAAAGCCTTAGGAGAACATCTAACAAGCTCTGGTAGGTGGCATGTGAGATCTATTATCTAGATCAACCATGTGACAAGAGCGAAACAATGGGCGATTCAATCTTTTGAATCAATCACGGTTCAGGTTATGGATTGACGGATACCTTTGAAAAACCGGTCTTTGTGCTTTAAAACTCTTTTCATTATACGCGTCGGCCGTGTACTAATTTTTCAAATCAAAAGGTGTTTTTATGATTGATAATTGATTTTCATTAAAACCCGTTTATATTGCAAAAACAATTTCTATTGAGCGGTACACGATTGTTTTCTCAAATCTCTTTTCATCAATCGGTGGGCGTAAATTCGGGTTCACTCACTCCGTGTTGTCTTCTTTGAGGCGTTCGGTTTGAAACGGCTAGAGCATTGCGAAACCACATGAGGAATTCTTGAATTATACGATCACGGGCGTACTTGTCTTGATCAAGGCAAGTGGGCGTGTACCTCAATTCATCGAAAGTGATCAACACTTTCGTGGCTTTATGCTAATTATTGTCTTATGCGGTACACCCCGGCGTTCGCGGTGATCGAATGAAGCGGTCAATACATAGCCGCATGCTCACCTAACACATTCATCTCAAAAGAAATCATGATTGGTGCATCAATGACTCTGATATTTTCACTCCATGCTTACGCTACCTTTGCCAATATCATGAATCAACTAATGCTTCCGCTACTCTGATGAGAAGATATCATGATCGAGAATGTGAGCATGTCGGTCCGAAAGTCACAACATCACATAATACCAACACCACAATGGATGTATCGAGATTTTCTATTAGTGATGATCTGGCTGGCTCAACATTATTATCACGTGGATCAGTAAAGACCTCCACTTGGATTAACCAAACATGCAATGAGTGGAATCAATGACTACGACTTGAGACAAAGTACTACATCAAGAATGCAAGATCAATTGTTAATGTAATATCAGATTGTATTCAATGTCATTTTAGTATATGTTTGAGGTGACCTCCCTTAGGGGAGATTGTTAGGAATTAGAAATTCCAGGTATTAAAGAGTCGGTCACCTCAAGTATATGTAATCGATTAGTAAGCTGTCATAGTACTTTTTATGTTAAGTAGTATTTAGTTTAGTAACACCGTGGAGGACGAGACGGTCTTTACCCTGTATGCACGATCCAGACGTTGTGTGGCGTTTATGTAAGACTATAAATACTCTACCTCCAAGGTAGAGAGTTGGAGCTCATAATAATATTTTTCACTTTCTCACTAAGTTCCTAAACCTCTAACTTTCTCTCTCAGAACTCTTTATAGCCCCACTGTTTTATGGTTTGATGTGTATGTGAAAATCCTCCTACAAAGCTTTTTATGGACAAATTACTGACATTAGGCCAGATATATTTGGAAAAAATTGATGAAGAAAGAGGTAAAAAAAACTCTATTTTATTAGTTAAAATAGATAGATAATATAATATTACAACATTATTCTATTAGTTCATATTTAATGAAAATAAATTACTACATTATAAATATAGCTTGTAACATTTTATTTTTATAAAATATTGTTTTTATGTATGGGTACTTTAAATACAGTTATATATATACACATTTAGAGTTGGAAAACTAGTTAGAGTTTGTAAATAACCTTTATAAGTTACTTAGATGACCATTATATAAAGGGATAATAATAATAAAAGGACATCCAACTTTTTCATTTTGTTTATGTGTATTCTTTTTTATTTTTTGTTATTAAAACATAAACTTTGTGAATTTTAACCTTTGTGTGTATTTTGTTCATGTAAAACGATTATTCTATCCTTGAGAATTTAAAAGTGTAAGAGTAAAATGATCATGAAAATACATACAAAGGTTGAAATTTGAAAGGTTTGTATTTTAGTAGCAAAAAATAAAAGAGAAAAGTACAAAAAGAGTATAATATCTTTTTGTGTGCGTCGTAATTAGTTTTTAAGGTCAAATCCACGAATAATGAATCTTTCCATTCTTTTCAACTCCTTGGCTCAGCACGAAATCTTGACACATGTCATCTTAAAAAATAAAATACACTTGATTTGATGTTTTGTCCCATTATTAATAATGTAAAAGTCTAAAAACACCCCAATTTAATATTTATCTCATCATGTTCTTCACAAACACCTCATCCACCACCCCATCATTATCGCCTGCCACCAACACCACTTTACCACCACCGACCACCACTCCATCTGCCCCACCACCTGTCACAATTATAGCTCTTGTAATCTTACTTACACTGATTGATGGCTTTGCCCCACCACCTGTCACTATTTCATCCATGGTGTGCGTATAAGTTATCACTTTCGGGTCCTAAAGATCTTTTGGGAGTCTGGCGCTTTGTAAAATAGACTTAGTTACCCAAAACCAAAATAAGACCATAGTTCATGATCAAAAAAGTAATAATAATAAAAAATAAAAAAAATGAGACCATAGTTCTTTAGCTTAAATACAACAATGCCATTATTTATTTTGAACATGCTGACATATTGTAGGATTAAATTTGGACCTCCGGTGTTGAAAAGACCACCATTATTCAGATTGTTAAAGCGTGTAAATAAGATATGGCCTTAAAAGTCATGTTTCTTGATTCGGGGTTGAACCTCGAAATTGCGGTAGTCCTTCCATGAATGGTTTCCATCTTTATCGGTCATCGGCTTGATTCAATGGAGGTAAATATGAAACCAAATACATACTTGAGTGACCAATTATTTAGAATCACTATATGGGTGGTGTTGATTATAAAAAGATCAAAACTTTGGTGGTCTCGCATCACGTTACATTTTGATATTCATATGATGATGTCATTCAACAAGACTTAAGTCGCTTGATTTTCAATTACTTTATTAAAGAATAAACTTAAACAAAGTGGTTAATACTTTCTTGTTAAACAACGGATGGTGAGATGAAGTGGTAGTGGTGGTGGTGAAGTGGGTGTTGGTGGCTAAATAATAGGGTGGTGGTGTAGGTGAGTTTGTTGAAGAAGATGATGAATAAATAAAAATTGAAGGTGTTTTAAACTTTATTATTAATAATAGGCAAACATCAAATTAGTGTATTTTATTTTTAAAAGAGGCAGCGATGTCAAGATTTGAGTGGAGACGATTAATGGATAGCATGTACATTATAGATGACAACAAAAAGCGACTATGATGAACACCAAAGATATTGTCTCTTTATCTTTTCTCAAAATAAAAAAGACTACATATAATAGCAAAATACTTTTTTTTTTTAATTATCCCTTATATAAATAACAAGTTGCTTCTAAAATATTACTCAATCATTGACAATTTTATGATTGCAATACATATATTTGAAGAGCAACATCAAATGCCACTAAGAGCATAGGGTATCGTAACGAAAATGTCTCGCCACTTTGATGTGTACCATGCATCCGTCATACACCTCGCCACCACACACCACACACACCCTCGCCACTTTCACCCTTCACCCCCACGAAATGAAAATGACAAAAACTTTGCGGTGAGTGTGTGTGTTTATAAACTGTGTGTGTGAGTGTGTGTGTTTATAAAATTGAAGGTGAGTGGGGCTCAAGTGAAGAGGTTTGGGTTAGTTGTGAATGAGGGGTATTTTTAAATGGGTGTGTTAAAATGATGTGACACATGTGAGGCCTAAGTGAAGAGGAGTGACTTAGCCACGATAACTCTTACTCTAAAAGGCCAAACAAACCATCTTATTGTGATGCAATTAACTTACTGGCAATACTTTTTTGTTAGATAAAATCGATTTCGGTTTGAGTTGTCACGCAAATACATATATATCTTGCGTGTAGATTTGTAAAACAACTACATTAACATTGCTAACCACGTGATCTTACCCTAGAAAATGAACAGGAAGCATGTAAATCAACTTTAACAAGAAATATGTTCATTTATTACTTGCCTAACTTTCTCAAAAAAACAACATTAACTTCCAGAAGGTGAAAGAGCCTACAGTCATGTATATGTGTCTTTCGTGCTCACTTAAGCAACATAACAAACACTGCAAGTGCAATACGGTTACGACCCATAAGTTAAAGAGTCCTTTGTCATTTACTGTGTCGAGTTAATGTTAAAAAGTAAAAACGATTTAAGCAATATGAACATTCGAATGGGGAAACTTTAGGGTGTTTAAATTAGCATATTCAAGATTTTAAATAAGCTATGTACAACATAAATTTTGTTTGACTTACAAAACTTATAAACTTTTTAAAATAAATCTTTGATAATATCTTAGTATTAAATGTTACTTCATTAGTGTTTGGTGTCGGGCATGAGTACGAGTACGGCGGGTAATTTGGGTATGGGTAATGGGCGGGTGAAACCATACTCAAACAAGGCGGAGATAGTAGGAGTCAGGGGTGAATAGTAGATGTAGGAAGGTTAACTTTTTGGTTAAAAGCTTAAAGACCATTCTAACGCTATCACTATGTAATCCTTTCTATTTAACTTGCTAACTGCTTCAAACTTTTGATAAAATTGCCGTTCAAAAAAGTCAAAGGGTGCTCGGTCTCCTCCAACCGTCCAATTGCTAAAAATTTCGCCTCCACAATTCACGGCTCTGTCCATGTAGAGTGAGGAAAAAATTTTTTAACCTATACACGCCATGACTTGTTTACCTGCCTCCATCTGCTCCCAAATGTCTTAAGTTTAAGCTTTCCCTCAAAGCGATTCGAATTCTGACTACTTTTATCGTGTAAAATGAAACCATCTAAGATTTTTTAATGATGTTTTTAAGCGTGTATAATTATAGTCAGCGGGACATATGCTCATTTAATGCAGGGCCGGTCACTTGGGGGAGGGGAGGTTGGCATCTAGGAGGAATTAGGTTGGCATCCTTAGGATGCATGGGATCCTTGGTGATCCCACCGTTTTTCACCTTTTGGGGTTAATATGATTTCGGTACCACCATATTATAAGCTTGATTTTCAATTTTCAATTTTACTTTTTTTATTTTTTTATTTGAAGTGTTATTTCGTTCGGACAAATTTTTTTTTTTTTTTTTTTTTTTTTTTGTTGCAAAAAGTGAATTATATTAATATCAAACAACAAATTACAAGCATATATAAGCAGTATGAACGAGCCCTATTAGGTATGCAACATTCAAAAATCTATATTTTGCCAATCACAAAATACAACTATGAGAATAGAAACATACAACAAACTCAACCCTATATCCGATAACAAGTATACTGCTATCTTTGAACTCAAAGAGATTTCAAAGAGACAAGCGCACTAGGATGTAAGTACCTGATTGTGTCTGCTTCAATTCGCATTTTTTCCAACCATCTAGCTACATTTCCACATCCCACTTGCTTTCATCAAGCCGACCAACCTTGACCAGCGATAGCAAGACAGAAACGATTATTGTGGCTTCACTAGGAACTCATACCCATCCATGGAGGCTCTTCCAAGTCAACTACATTTCGGCTACGAAGAGCACCAGCTGATTGGAAACACTCTCCCCATGATGACCAACAAACCTCAATGCAAATGTATTGAGTGGACAAGCGGGTTCATCTTTCATTCCTCGCTATTCCACTCAACGCCGCCCAACTCCCTTATACCTACACAGAGATAGACCCTACTTTTTTATGGTACACGTTTCTACTGTATGAAGACCTCTACTTAGCCATACTTGTCAATTCCAGATTCCTCCCAAGGCCAAACTGGAAAAAACAAGAGGTTATCATAGGTACATTCTAGACAGTTGGAACTCCAAGGTACAAGGAATCAACACTCTGTTATGGTCTGCAATAGACTTTCATCAGCATATATAAAATTTTGTTATCGTTCGGACAGATTTGAGTATTCTTCTTGTTGCTTTTACTGTTTTACATATTTACAAGCTGGTAAAGAAGCAGATTTATCAGCCAAGCCCAGAAAATTTGGGCTTAGTAAAACAAAACATCCTCTTACCTCTCCAAAGGTGTCCGAACAAAGCTCAACTTATCTCGAAACAGTCAAGTAAGAGATCCACAGTGTTTGTTAGTCCTTTTAGAAAATTCGAAATCTTCAATTTCATTAGATCATTATTGCGCTAGTCTATATACTTGTCAAAATGGAGCATATGACTTACTCAGTTACTCCCTAAT
The DNA here is from genome assembly GCA_910596185.1 of Chrysanthemum makinoi. Taxonomy (NCBI): domain Eukaryota; kingdom Viridiplantae; phylum Streptophyta; class Magnoliopsida; order Asterales; family Asteraceae; genus Chrysanthemum; species Chrysanthemum makinoi. Next base: position 325,415,537 of record OU343225.1, on the reverse strand, counting down.
TATTGTCCCATTTTCATTTTAGATGTCTTAAAATAATACTCCAGTATTCTTCTCGTGTTAATCAATTAAAAAAAGAGTTTGATGCGTGTGAATGATATTTGAGATTGTTTGAAGAGTGTCTTGAGTCCATTTTAAATTGTGTGTTTGAGTGTGTGGACAAAGTTTTGGGACTGTTAGGAGCTGTGTTAAGGCCCACCAATTGTAACTAGTGCTTTTATGACAATATCCGTCGCACTTGGAGTGCGTGTAGGGGAGGTAGGGCGTTAATAATTGTGAAACTACATGGATTTTCTCAGTAGTGTAAAATGTGGTAAAAAATCCCAATTTTTGTGAAATAAGAACGTGTCTAAAAAATTGTGTTGTTAAAAGTTGTTTTTAATGGAAATAAATGTGATAACTTTTAGTTATGGGGTCCGTCACTGTCTAAGGATAGGCAGGGATATCGAGGAGACATTCAGGGATACCTTAGCTACTTGGAAATGTTTATATTGTATGGGTGAATATATGTAGCTAGTGTTTTTGTTTATAGATATTCTTAGGTAGGGTTTCGTTCCATGTAACTTTGACACTCGTTATTCGTATTGATAGATCTAATCACGCAAATTTATAATGAGAAAAATGTCTAACAAATTCAGGTAATAGTTAGAAATTTTTTGAAACATAGAAATTCAATGTTAATGTGACAAATTGAGTTTTATAAAAATTTCCTAATAGTTAGACGTTGGATATATAGAGTAGTTGAATGTTTGTCACATTAGTCAATGTTTGTTCAAGGTCTAAAATCAATAGTTTGGAACTTAATTTATTTTTGATAATTGTCGAGGGTTGTTGGTAATGTAGGTGTGGTTTGGGAGTTCGGTTGGTGACAACATTGTTGAAGGTTAGTTCGTCGTGGTTAAGATTTGTTATTGCGACACTGCATAGCTTGTGGGGTTTTGGGTAACCATGGTTTCCGGCTTTGACCTTAATCCGCGGGTTTGAGCCAACCACCACCTGACTCAAACCGAGTAAAGCCCTCCCTTTGTGGAGGTTTATGTTGGTGTTGACGACCTTTGTCTGTGATAGCCATAGAAAGTGATTTTTCATTTTTAGAATAGACTTTTCTGATCTAGTCAGGATCCGTGTTCATTGCTGTCGATTCTTAAGTACATATTACCTATTTGACACATTCTCGAATCTGGAATCTGCCATTTATCTTTGAAAATAAAGAGATTATATTTAAAACTCACATTAATCTACAACCCGTGGTTGTTGATAAGGGTGGGTTTGGGTATAGTTTCTCTACTCCGCAGGTTGAAATGGGCGGGGCACCGACTTAAAGAATGGGACGAATGAGCGATGCTTCCAAATTTGCAACAATGGGCGCGGGTTAGAAACGGCTCACAAAAGTCGTATAATAAATGATAAGACATGTTTGATGACTACAGGACAGAATTCAACAAAGATCAAATTGACTACAACTCCTTTGACTAGGAACTGACCACATAATCAGTTTGCAGCAATCTCCTGTTCTCTAAACCTGATATATGACAGTAGATGAAAGAACTTCATCAAGTTGACCAGTGATTCTTCCAGCTACAATTGACCAACTGCAGAAAAGATGTTATGGAACTCTATATCGGCAACCTCATCCAAATCTTTAAGTTTAAAAGCTAGATAACGTTTTGGAACTCTATATCAGCTACCTCATTTATACGACATTCCCCAAGGTAGCTAGGTTTGTAAAAAGATCATAACATCTTTTTATGGATTCATCAATACCTATATAAGGCATAGTTATAATCCATAATCTTCTCAGGATAGGTATTACTAAGTAACCAGCATGGCAGCGCAAAATTTATTTTATTTACTTTCAGACCCAAGCATGTTGTTCAAAATTAGTTTACGACTTTGTCTTCTTAAATTAACAGACCTATATAAGGCATAGTTGTAATTTAGCGATAATTACCTATAAATTAATTTTGAACAACATGCTGTGTCTTGAAATATTAAGACTGGTCACTTGGTACATAGAGACTTCATAGCATTTGTTTTGATACATGTAAAGCTTGTATATGTTGAATTAATGTTTATCAAATGATTAACATGTTTGAAACACTGGAACAATCAGTTATGGATCCTTTGAAATAGTATGCCAGTCCCTTGGCACAAGGTCATCGTGAATTTTAAGGCAACTGTAAGGGACCTTGTTTATTTTTAAACGCCGAGTTTGATGCGGTTTTCCTCTACCAGTTCAATGTATTTTATTTGTTTATCTCTTAAAGCCTGTGGAAATCATAATTTCACGAAAACAAAGCTCGATCACTCTACTTAGACCAGCCATACACATAGAAAATAGCCCAGACAACTCCTTTTCTGTAACTGCTTTCGTCACTTTGGGCATTAGTTAAAGTAGTGTATCAATTGCAATGCTGAAGTGGTGACCTGACACATTTAAAAGTCTAAAATTCGCTCCGAGTATCAAAGTTTCATATTTCTAGTCCTATAGTCTCTTAATTATGGTTTTTTCCCCAAAGAATCGTATGCTAATATTCATATCTATTACTTGAAAAAACTTTTCTGTTATTGATTTTAATATGTTGGCAAGTTTTCAAATCTAAAAAAATTAAAATAAATAACAAGTCAACTGAATCAATCTGACCTTTGGCCTTGGAATATTTGCAATTTGTTTGGAAAATTTCCCCATATTGACCCGTTTTCCAACCAACAAATACTCCTTACGATCTAACTCCAAGATTATGTCATATGCTTTTCAAAATGTTAGGTTCTAGATAGAATTTGATGTTTCCAGTGGATTTGTTAATAAGGTTGTTGGTTACTACGTTCAATCATACAATTAAATCCATCAGTTTGATTGTTGGGGGTAATGTTCATTTAAGGTTGTTAGTGTGGACATAGGACCAATAGAGCATTAGTTAATTAGATGAATTTGGAAAGTGTAAGATTGCACCGCGTCTAGCGCTGACAACTATGCGACACTCAAAAACACATCTTCTTCACTAAGCCCATATCGAGAGAGGAGAAGATCAGTTATACAAGATTGTAGAAGAATTCTTAAGCATTGACTATATACGTGTAATAAGAAAAGAAGCTTTACTTCTGACTTGTCATTCAATTTTTGTTCCTGAATGTTGCGGGAACAAAATATCTGTGGTTGCACATGTGATCCAAGTCTTGCGATCCATGTGACTATCATAATCTGTATTACTTCTGTGTTAAACAAGTAGTTAACCACTGCGGGGTGGCCTAGCGGCAAAAGGCTTCACACTAAAATGTGTATGTGTAGTCTCAAGTTCATTCTGCTAGTTACAAACAACCTTGAAAGGTGGCCAACCTTACCAGAAAGGGAGGGCTTTACCTGTTTGAGTATGTGTGGTGGTGGGTTCAAATCTAGTGGATTAATTAGGCCATAAGATCGAAACCATGGTTACCAAAAAAAAGTAGTTTAAATCAATGAACTTAAATTAACCGTACTGCTTACAGTTTTTCTGGTAAGTTCTTGTGTTTAGCATCTTTATTGGATTATAATTTGAAAATTATATACATACATTGTCATGCATGTTTGGGATATTATCTACCCTGTGGCTCATTTTTTTAAATTCACAATGCATACGAAAACTCAAATATCAACATGGAAGATGTTACTTTGGTCAAGTTGTTTGTTATTCTTGATACAAGTTTCCTTGCTTAACCTTAATATCCTTTTCCTTTAGCATTTCAATTTTCATGTTCTATTGTTTTCTGACTATATGCATACTTATGAACTGTATCCATACAATTATAATCGTGACTGTATGGTTGCATTAAAGCCGTATATATTACAGCTTCTGGCTTGATAGAACAAGGATGAAAGCTAAGTGAAAAAGCACCATGTATGTATGTATGTGTGGGAGTTATGAGGAACATGTGTTTGCGTAAAAGACATTGCATTTGTTGAGAGATGTTTTAACTAAGTATGAAAGTAGTTTGAATTTCTAAAGGTCAACTTGCTCTGTTTTAGAAATACGGTTAGAGGTTATTTGAAGTTTTAAGGGTTTGGATAGGTTATATTCCTTAATATGAGATTTTTAAAAAGATGTTCCAATGGTCAAGCTAACATTTCATATGACTTTCGATGCACTTTCAGTAATGACATGTTTATGGTCGGTTTAAATAAAGCAAGCTTTCATGCCTAAGTTTAGTAAGGATAAAACATTTTAGTTTATAAAGGGTGTGTTGATTGGCACTTAATGAAAGCTTGATTGATCTTGAGTCCAAATTGATTGACAGTAGTGTGTTTGATAAATTTTTGTTTTGCCTTTTGAATGAAACAAATTATTGTACGACCGATTCATAATGAGAATGCAAAATCATTGGCTATTGCAATTTACCCCCATAAACTTTCTCCGTGTATCATCTCTATTCTTTTTACACCTTAAATGTTTCTATTTAATCTTATGGTATTACTATTATTTTTGTATAAAGGCAAAACTTAGTCTAATATTTCACAACTCTCTTTTCTTTGCATTCGACAAATCAAAAGGTTGTGATGGACTTTTCTAAAACTTGTTATTTTTGGTATTCGTTGAGTGCCCACAAGGCCACAACCACGCTAAATTATACTCGTTAGATTGATGCCGGTATGTAAAATCTCTATTTGTTTTGGTTCATCTTTAAAATGAAATGAAATATTGCGATTGCCATTATAATAGTTATAAGCTCAATTATAATCACCCCAATGACGCTAAAAATAATACTCATTAGTTTGATGTAGTTATTGAAATGTTTCGACAATTGTATTGTTTATGTGTGTTTGGCGAAGCATTTAGAGCGTGGCGTTGAACGTTGTGATCTTTAATGTAATTGTTTGGTAAGCTCAAAGTAGATTTATCTACTTTATCGAATGTTTTTGACGCCCATAAAGTAGCATTGAGTGTTGAGCATTTAAGAGATGTTTTACAAATTATGATTACACCTACAATTCAGGTACCAAACTTATTTATAAAGAAAAGCGCCATCAATTGCAATAACACTCTTTGCTATTTTGCCAAACACACCCGACATTGTATCTAAGTGAATCAAGCTATATTAGAACTCGATTCGTGTCTCGTTGTTCCAAGTAAATCAAGCTCATTTACATCTTTTTGTTATTCCAACATTACTTTCTTTATATTATATTTTTATTCGGGTTAATACTTTTTTTATCAAACGGTATATTTGGATTCCAAAATCAGACAGAATGTTAAATTGGTAATTCGGTGTATTGCTCATTGAACAAATATCAACAATCATTTTCATTCGGAATCATTTCACTTCAGCATGGGGAATAAATTCAGCAATTTAATTAATTCAGCGCTAAATCATATTTTTTATCAAAAAAGTGTTTATATAGAAAAAAAAAAGAAAAAAAAAATAATAAAAATAAAAAAGGGACTCAATTCCTAGAAATGATATTTAATGCGTTCTATATGTACTCAAACTAGATACAAGGTGAATATTCATTTCAAGTGCTGAGCAACTCTTTGCTGTAGATTACATGAATGCGGAGGTGGCAAAAGTAGTAAATTGAGTAATGGGTCGAAAGGGTTTGGGTTCGCCCAAAACAATCTTGTCCAAAAATATATTATTTCAATAATATTATGATTATCTTATGAAAAAAATTAGAAGTTTTGTTTGCGTTTGAAATACGCTTAGGCGAATTTCGTTCCATTTGACTCTCTCCTCTTTTAGCTAGGTTTTTAACACGTTTAACCCGATAGAGATAATAAATTACTCAAATCGACCCATTATAAGTAAACGGATAGAGATGCAGGTTTAGGGCTTCTCTGATCTTTGTATTAAGTTGATGTCATTGTCGATTTGTCATCCTCAGTATTTTAAATTTATGATGGAACTCAAAGAGTTCCTAATAACAGCGTGCTGTGACAAATAGATACACGACAGCCTAAATCATATTAAGGAGAACAAGCAGCAGATGTGGGTCTCCTGGTATCTACATTAAGCCAGAAGATAAATTATTAAAGTATGTACCTCATTCTATCTCTCGAACCCAACAGAACTTTCTTTTACAAAATAGTACTCCGTATTTAAATTTTGAAGTTCTGATTCCCTGTCAAATGCATCAGCTCAGCACATGGTCCTTATGCTTTGCTATGAATGCACTAGAATTACATAACAAATGTGAAGTATCTGAGTTTCAGGCTAACTTGCTGTTTTATCGCATTCCTAGCATTGATTGTGGATTTATGTATAGACTTATTTTTTCAACAATCGTACCTGCCGATATGTACTAGTGAAAAGGCAAAAAGTTTAACGAAGTTTTCATTTCTTACCTTTGTGACCAAGTGATAATTTCGATTGTTGAAAATCTATTTCACCTTTAAATGTTTTCTGTACAAATTTTTCACTCCATGTGAAGTTTGTGACAGCAATGTTTGTTTTTTTGCGACATGCTTGTTTTTCTTGTAACCAAATAGCGAATCATTTATATTCTAACTACAGTATTAGACTTAAAGGATTAGTATTAAATTACTTTTATAAAGTAAATATGTCGAATTAAAATCAGGATGGCAATACACAGTTATTTCTATGCAGTCAGAAATATTGTGTGTTCAAGCGTACTTCTCAAAAGTGAGTCGATGTACACTTTTCCGCTGTTTTTATTCGTTATGTGCCAGTTGCTAGTCATTCATTGCGTGTATGTTACTTTAATCATCTTGTGATATCATTTTCTTTCTCTTGCAGCTTAAAAGCTATTGATCAATTGGTTTTGTTATGGCTGTGGATGCGTGAGCAGAGTCCCTACTTTCAGAGAACAGTTGTTATCTGATTAATGACTCATGACATTAAAAGGTTCATTTCTCTCTTGCTTCAGTTTCAAGGTAAACCTTTAATAACACGATGCTTTCAAGGATGTCGAGTCGCGTGTTTCTTTTATTTGTGATTCATAAATGTCTGCAGAATACGGTAACAACTTTCATCAGATGATACACATGGGATACTAAAAGTTTTGAATGTCCCTAGTGACTAGTGTTATATGGTTAGTTTCAGTTTAGTACTTGCGGACACGTAAACAAGCGGTAAAAGTAAACATGTTTAATAAATAATAAGCGATGTTATTAGCATTTCCGCAACAAGTTGAGGAAGTGCCAAAAACATCAGAATTTTCTAGCCAAAATAGTTAACGGCAACTTGCTTGACGCATCATAGTTGTCAGCTCAGGATGCATAGTAGAAGACTGAAATCACATGGTGGTTTGAACCCATCTGAGTTATAGTCCATTGGGTTGTGACCCCAGATAGAAGTTGGTCATTGGTGGACCTCAGGGTTAACTTTGTTGGGTTGGGTCCAGCTGTCTTAGGGCCCATGCCCCCATATACTAGAGGTGATTTGTACACTCACAAAATTGATTGATACACTATATTTTAGAGTTCTTTGACATTTATACCCTCACATCACTTTTACACATTTTTATTCTGTGAGGGTATAATACACACTCTAAAATGAAGTGTGTCATCATGGTGAGTGTACAAATCACCTCTCTACTGTAATGAGTACCTTTCAGATCAGTCCATCCGTCTCAATATTATTGTCCACGTTCTTTTTATATCTCAAATTGTCCGGTACTAAATATAGATAAGAAAATACATTTAGAGAAAATAGATGTTATTTTTTTCAAAACAACACATAAAATCCAAAACAGGAACCTGTGAGACCCTTGGTCCGTCCCAGCTTACATTTGTATTATTTTTTTCTTAACAATACTTCTATGATATTGGAACTAGATGTTACTAAGCCTACTACACTTTTAAAGGTTTTTGATTGTTTCATTTGTTTACATATCTGAACATGCTTCTTTGACTTTTTATTCCATCATAATCCAAAAATTAAGCATCTACACTCCAAATACAATTATTGTAGGAATAACATGTGTGTAATGCCCTTTGTGTATGATTTACTCCATGGTTACATAAATAGTTCCAATAAATTAGTACTTATCTTAAAGCAACCACTAGTGAGTATGCCATTGAGTCTAGGGTCTCACAGGTAGAGTGGTACACTAAAATATGCATTTGCATTTCGCGTTCAATGAAACCAAAAGTAACCATAAATGCCTTATCACTTGAAAATGTACCATGTAAGATTAGAGATAATGAGTGTGAGCCCTCACAGCAAAGCCATCACCTCACGCGCCACCCCTATTACTTGGCTACCATCTCACGTGTGACCACTTCAATTTTCTCTCTTTTTTCAGACCCCTTTAGCTTTCACCCGTAATGGTCACACCACTCCTCACATTTCATTATAATACTCATTTTATACAAGTCCAAACATGCTTCTTTGACTTTTTATTCAAACATCCTTCTTTCATAATCACCACTTTACAAATAACCCACACACACTAACATATCAAATAAACAATAATCAAATACAAACAATTGGCACGCATGCTAAGAGGTGAGGCATCGATATGACCAGTACCTTTGATTTAACGCATGGCTGTTAATATCCCGATCCTGATCTTAGGATTTTACTATTTTACGATACTGCAAGAAAAAACGATATGGATCCTACATAGGATCTTTGCAAGCTTAAGATCTTATAGGATCCCGATCTTGAACATACGATCCTGAACAAACTAAAAAACTACAAATTTATGGAATTTTTTTTTTTTTTTAAATTCAAAAATGGTAATCTTCTTAAACATTTCATAATCATAATTTAGGACAACATTCCTATATAACATTCATATTATTTTGTGTTTATGATATATACTAATTTGTAGATTTATATAATATTACAAAAACTATTAATAAAAAGACATTATAGTAGGATCTTAAGCTCTCGATCCGATCTTACAATCACGATCTAGCAAAGACGAAAACGATCTTGGATAGGCTCCTGATCTTGAAAACCTTGAATCTTAACATTTTATGTAGTTACGTGTGTGATGTAAATTGTATAAAAAAGCACAATGTCTCCTTTATAGTTCACAATCACCACTTTACAAAACCAACATCAAATCGAAAGGTAGAACACACTCTAGAGATCATCATCATCATCATCTTCTTTATCAACTATCGGATAAAGATGTGATATGACTCATAAAAAATATTCGACACTAAGTTTATGACCAGAAGGAAAGTGTTAAAGATCCTGCCAATCGTATTATGACACTTTTAAGTGCCATAATGATATAGTTTATCAAACAACCAACTCAGTATATCTCGTGATATTAGCTTGATAACATCAAATAGTCCTGATTATTAAGTGTCAATTTCTCCCAATAATGCTTGTAATTTATATCATTTATATGGATTTACGCTTGTTTTTCATTGTTTTCCACTTTCAGGTAAATTACGAGCATTGAAGCTAAAGAGACGCGGAACTGGAGAAATATCTAAAGATTTATCACAATATGCTATTTTGAAGAATTCGGCATAACTCGTCTCTCACATTACGCCGTAACTATTATTGGTGACTCAGAAAACCAACTTATCGAAGGTTACGGTAACTTTTCCCAAGGTTACGATGTAACTATATTAGGTCAAATGAGGTTCCACGCGTGCTTGGTAACTCTGCATCAACTACGACGTAAGCGAGTTTATTGAAGACTACGGGTAACCACTTATTAGGTTCGCCGTAACCGCGATCTAGTGCAAAATACGAGGAAATAGAAGGTTACGGTAACTCTTATATTAGTTACGCGTAACCCGATCTGGCCTATAAATACCCCACAATTCCGGCATTTCTAATCATTCCATTCCACACACAACACTCGAGAACGTGGGAAAAAGCTCAAGGCGAGGTCTAGAGGAGCATAGGGAGCTGTCTCCAAGGGAGAAATCACTCCCCTACGATAAGCATTAGCGTTTTATATTTCTTTTACTTTCAATTCATGTATTTCATACCTTTGAATATTGAATTGGTTTGCATGATTAATATGGCTGGCTAAGCACCTCTTGGTGCTGGCCTAGTTATGATTCCTTAATTGTTTTGTTTGTGTTTACTTTATTTCCGTACAATTATTTCTAAGTGTATGCATGCATTGTTTATTGGTAGCCACCCTTTGTTGGTAGTTTTGGGCGGTAGAGGCCAATTGCTGGAGATATGACCAACTGACCCTAGGTGAGCGGAGTGAGACGGGAAGGGGAAGATATGACCAACTGAAGACCCTTTCTACTTGTGCGATTTGACCAACTGATCACCTATCGTTTGGATGAACTTAAATTAGGGTGCGTGTCTAAGCTCCTAACGGCCGGGCATTCACTATTATAAATCTAGCATGTAGCGGTACTTAATGACTTGGCTTAGGGGAACAAATGTTGTCCTCTCGAATTTGACCCCACCTGAAGTAATTGGAAGTAAGTAGACATAGACATAACTAGCTAGGAGGATTAACTAGGTTAGCACCACTCTTCTCTATTGATTTCCCTTTTCCATTTAATTGCTTTATTTGCTTTATTCTGCTTTAGTAGTTTAATTAATTAAATCCCTATCGAAACCATTATTAAATCTGTGACACCTAGACTTAGTAATAATCCAACACACATAGCTCTTGGACGACCTCGGCTTTACCGATTACTACACTACACAGCGGCCACATTTTCTTTACCGTTAGTGCACTAGGGTAAACCATAGGTATAACGAGACATTATAAATATTAAGACCTGGTTAGTAAAACCTGCATCATAGCTTAAAAAAAATCCTATAAAATATGAGTTTAAATAATGTCTTTGTGACCCTTTAATCATATTCTTAAAAAAAATTAAGATTCTTATGTTAGGTGGTGTTTGTTTTAAGAGGCTCAGAATCGAATCAGACGCATCGAATCGAATGTCAAGATACGAAGCGTAAATGTCCAGATCGACGCATTTGAGCGGAAAAAAACTCATTTTTGAACCGCCCATTTGCTTGCTCGTACTTTTTTTGTTTTTTTTGGGCAACAAGAGGCATCAGACACCCTCTCAAGTCTAGACCATTAATCTTCTTGCCTGAACGCGTCGACGAGAGAAAAAAACAAGCGGTCTGAACGACAAAATGTCGACCGCGTCTGAACGGTTGATTAAAAATTTGTTAGAGCCTCTTTATGAAAACAAACACCACCTTAGTTTTGAGGATAAGTAGGAGCCTCATTTACCTTTTTTTCCTACTTACATGTAAATTAAAACTAGTATTTTCAAGGTGGTCTAGTGGGTGGAGTTGCAATCCTTTAAAAAGGGAGCAACTTTAAAATGTAAAAGCCTATGAAATTTTATTAATATGTGTCCCCACTCCTTCTATTTTTTTATTATTATTTTCGGTTGGGGGCAATTTGGTCCTTTTAACTCATTTTTTTATTTCACCCTAAACTTAAAACGTAAATATCTTTCAAACGACAAACTTTTACAAAAAACCGATTCACCATAATTTTTCAAATTCAATTCTCTTTAATTTGGTATGCATTTTTCAAATTCAATTCTCTTTAATTTGGTATGGGTGTTGATTTTCTAGAAAATTTTGACATTTTCGGCTATAATTTTATCTAGTTTAAAGGCCGAATTATACAAAACTCAAAACACGAAAGCTTTAGCTTTTTAGCCATTCTTTAACCAGAAATTTGAATCACTCAAATCTAATTTGATATGAGCGAGATATCGTACGTTAAAGATAGTGTCTTAGTCATATTTAGTGCACATAAAGTGTTTGATAAAATGCCTAAAAGAGATTTTTTTTTTTTTTTTTTTTTTTTTTTTTTTTTTTTTTTTATTTATAAAAGTACATTTAAATGCACTAATTAGTGTACCACAATACATCTTTTGTTATTTTTGTTATTTTTAACTTTTTTTAACTGATGAACAAACTAGGGGTGAGCAAAACCGACCGAATCCCGAATCCCGTCCCGATCCCGAGTCCCGAATCATGTCCCGAAACCGAACCGATCTCAAACGGGTGGGGAGTCGGTTCATTTCGGTTAGTCGGGTCCGGGCGCTTCGGATCGGAGTCTTTGCGGGCGAAAAACCAAAACAACAAACAAAACGATCAAACCTGACCCGATCCGTCGATTCCCTTTGTCGAAACCGAACGAGCTTAATGGGGTGGGACTCGATTTAATATTTTATAGCGGCTTGTCGGGATTGGTCGGGCAAGGTCGGGATCGGCCGTCTTTGGCTCTAGAACAAACATGTTAATACAAATAAGCCGTAAAGCGTTTATTTATATTTTCGATCTTCTATTGTTTTAGTCGATAACAAAGTAAAATCATTTATAAGAAACAAATAAAGTACGTAAATAGTTTGAGTTAATAGTTTTCTAACACACTTACGCTTTCACATAAAACACTAAAACAAGTATAAGTGATTTTATGATTTAGATACATATGTACAACAACTAGTGTTTACATATTGGGTTAAACATATACTTAAACTAAGTATACTAAAATGGGTAAATACAAGTATATACTAAATGGTTAAAATACTAGCAAATGGTTTTGACCCATAACCCATGGTTTTATATATACCGCTTAACCAAGTTCATTGTATCTAGAAAGAAAACCATGGATCAACCCATAACCCATGACCCATGACCCATGACCCATGACCCATAACCAAGAATACCCATGGGCAAAGAGGAGCGGACCACGGATCCCTAGCTTTGTGCTAGCGGATCCCTTGTGGTAGGGATCCGTGGGATCAGAACGATGAGAGTTTTCCTCTATAAATAGTGAGCCATTTCTTCATTGTTTCTCACCCCCTTTCAATATACTTTCTGAGTTAAAATCTCACTAACCTTAGATCCAAGAGATCTATGTTTGTAGTTTTGTTTTTGTGTGATCTTTTAGGTTCCTCTTAAAGGCAAGATCACCACCTTTGAAGTCGAGCAAGCTCAAGTCCATGAGTTGCCATGCTTCCTCATCATCAAGGCTCCTGAAGTCTTCTTGTTGATGATTCCTTTCTTTCTTCAAAGAAGTGTAGTGTTGAAGACATTAGTGAAAGATGTCTTAAGAGTCAAGACGAAGATATTAGTGAAGGGTATCTATCGTCTATAGGATAAAAGCACTTGTGGTAGGTGCTTGGAAGTCAAGACTAAGAAGCATTAGTGAAAGGTGCTTAGAAGTCAAGACAAAGAAGCATTAGTGAAAGGTGCTTAGAAGTGAACACACAAGACATTAGTGAAAGGTGTCTTGTAGATCTAGTCAAAGGCATTAGTGAAAGGTGCCTTAGATGTACATTGGATATGGTGTGTTTCGATGTACAAGATAGACTAGTATTAGATCCAAGGATATTGATATCCTTGATGATGTTGTAAAGGAGTAGATCTCCTTTGGGATTAGTCGTTGGTGTAGTGTGGTAGTAGTTCCTCCATTGCAATGGAACTAGGTGCTTAGCCTAGTACCTAATAAAAAGTAGGCGACGTTGTGAAGGTGTAGTTCACCTAAGGTGTGAAAGAACTAGGTACTTAGCCTAGTACCTTATAAAGGGTAGGCGACGTTGTGTAGGTGTGGTTCACCTTGGGTGAGAAAGAACCCGGTGGTTAGCAGATACAGGAAGAGTAGGCGACGTTGTGAAGGCTTCTCCGCCATAAGGAGATTGGTGTAGTGATTACTGAACTCAGTAGGTGACTCGGGGTGTGGAGTAGGGCAAGGAAGGTGACCTTGTAGCCGAACCACTATAAATACTTGCGTTGTGGTTTTGTGCTTCTTACTCTAATCTTTTCATTACTTATCTTTACATGCTTGTTTATCAACATCCAACACACATATCCAAATAGATTGACATAAGTCGATCTAAATATTTAAAAGGAAGTTTTAATTGGTAAAACTATTCAACCCCCTTCTAGTTTTCCACAATTGGCATCAGAGCTTTGTTACCAAGTTTGTTGAAGTATATTGTACTTTAAAAACTTGATCGATCCATTAATTGAAAACTACCAAGAAGCTTTCATAAAACAAACATCATGTCTTTTAAAACTATATGTTTGGATGTTGATTTGATAACAACATTTTTCTTATTTATTTTTTAATTGCACTAATCTTCTTTGTCATGTTGATTAGTCAAAGCTCATTCCCACCAAGCTTTAGGAGTCGCTTGGTAACAAGAATACCTTCCTTAAGAAGGTATCTTAAAGGCGGAGAATCGTCTAAGTGACATTTGTTGTGTCATTTGTAAAGACATTCCTAAATGCGCTAGAGGTATGATTTTCTTTTTACTTTGCTTGATAATTAAGTATACCTATTTAGGTATTTATATGATTATCTTTTGTGCTTATACATGTTTTACATGAAGCTTCATTAGGAAGCCTTTTTCTCACATCGTGTTTTATTTCTTGTCTAAAATCGTGGTATATAAAACTTATGTTTGTTTCTTTAAATCCAATAATAAAACATAACACAATTTCAAAAATTCCTCCTTCCCTATAAAACTCTCACCGTGACCTATATATCAAATCCTCACCTTTTCAATTCATCCAATTTCAAAATTCCCTCTCACTTAAAAAACTTCATCTTCCTCTCAATGAAACCAAGAAGATCCGTCATCAACATGGTTTACATGCTTTCGTGCTCATCGTCATAACACTCATCGCACTTGTGTTCTCTATGATGAAGTTCACATACGGAGACATTTAATTTGTGTTGTTAATCTATATTGGGGTCATTTACCCAATCCTTTGTATCATCCTTAGCATTGAAATGCAATATTATTAATAATCTAGTTTATCTAGGTTATTATTTTCATATTGTGTTTGTCATTTCTTTTGATTTATATGTTTCATTTTCTTTCGTGATACATTAGAAGTCATGTATGCATGCTAAAGGAAAATGTAGGATAAAACATATTTTCGTGGTATAAAAACTATAAAATCATTTTCATTTACTCTGAATCCACGGATCCCGGAAGTTATACTAGCGGATCCCTTTTGAAAAGGAACGTGGGATCCGTCCTCTTTGAACAGTTTTTCATGCAAATCAAAAACCTCTTTTAGATCTAAGTAATACTCCACTTGTATGTCAAAACCATAAGTAGTTAAGTGTATTTCTGTTAAAACCATTGTTAATAAAAATCTAGTAAAACATTAGATTAACATACGTTGACCACAAACATTTCCTTTTATTAACTTGTCATTTCTATAGGTTCAACTATGACGCATGAATATGAGTTTGATTTTTCACTCACTAGCGTCTACACTCCGAACATCTCTCTCGAACCCAACACACACGCAATCGTAATAAGTGGGTTCAATAATCTCAAAAGTCACTTCCATGAAGGACGTACTGTAGACACCTCTCTACAATTCGAAGAAGGTATCAATACCTCCTTCGAGCCATAGGACTAGAATGTCTTCTTGAAATCAACGAGAAGATATGTCCAAGGTTCATAATGGAATTATTCGTCAAGTCGAACTTCGTTAAATACGAGGATCGCTCTATCTCTTTGGTTTTATATCAAAACCAAAAGTTCACTCTAACCTTGGGCATTGTGCTCACATCCTCGGATTCCAAATCATGGACAATGTGCCTTCACGAAGATTGGTCTCTTGATTCTCTCTTCAACTTTCGTGAAGAAAATAGTCCATATTGTTCACACATACCCTCGCCGGAAGATTTAAATCGCATATATGCAAACCTCAACCATATTACTCCGATCAAACATTATCTTTACAAGGGTTAATAAAAATAAGCGTAAGCGTTTATTTATATTTTCACGATCTTCTAATGTTTTGTCGATAACAAAGTAAAATCATTTTATGAAAGCAAATGATGCGTAAATAGTTTGAGTTAATAGTTTTCTACACACATACGCTTTTCACCAAAACATAAAACAAGTATAAGTGTTTTTATGATTTAGATACATATGTACAACAACTAGTGTTTACATATGGGTTAAACATATACTTAAACTAAGTATACTAAAATGGGTAAAAACTAAGTGTATGCTAAAATGGGTAAATACAAGTATATACTAAATGGGTAAATACTAGCAAATGGTTTTGACCCACAACCCATGGTTTTATATATACCATTTAACCAAGTTCATTGTATCTAGAAAGAAAACCATGGATCAACCTATAACCCATGACCCATGACCCATAACCAAAAATACCCATGGGTAAGAGGACTGTACCGGATCCCTAGCTTTGTGCTAGCCGGATCCCTTGTGGTAGGGATCCGTGGGATCCAGTACCGATGGGATTTTTTCCTCTATAAATAGTGAGCCATTTCTTCATTGTTTCTCATCCCCTTTCAATATACTTTCTCCCCTGAGTTAAAACTCACTAACCTTAGATCCAAGAGATCTATGTTTGTAGTTTTGTTTTGTGTGATCTTTTAGGTTCCTCTTAAAGGCAAGATCACCACCTTTGAAGTCGAGCAGCTCAAGTCCATGAGTTGCCATGCTTCCTCATCATCAAGGCTACTGAAATCTTCTTGTTGATGATTCCTTTCTTTCTTCAAAATATAGTGTTGAAGACATTAGTGAAAGATGTCTTAAGAGTCAAGACGAAGATATTAGTGAAGGGTATCTATCGTCTATAGGGATAAAACACTTGTGGTAGGTGCTTGGAAGTCAAGACTAAGAAGCATTAGTGAAAGGTGCTTAGAAGTCAAGACAAAGAAGCATTAGTGAAGGTGCTTAGAAGTGAAGACACAAGACATTAGTGAAAGGTATCTTGTAGATCTAGTCAAAGGCATTAGTGAAAGGTGCCTTAGATGTACATTCGATATGGTGTGTTTTGATGTACAAGATAGACTAGTATTAGATCAAGGATATTGATCATGATGATGTTGTAAAGGAGTAGATCTCCTTTGGGGATTAGTCGTTGGTGTAGTGTGGTAGTAGTTCCTCCATTGCAATGGAACTAGGTGCTTAGCCTAGTACTAATAAAGTAGGTAGCGTTGTGAAGGTGTAGTTCACCTAAGGTGTGAAGAACTAGGTACCCAGCCTAGCTACCTTATAAAGGAGTAGGCGGCGTTATTGTAGGTGTGGTTCACCTTGGGTGAAAGAACCCATTGGTTAGCCCTGAAATACCGGTAAGCGACGTTGTGAAGGCTTCTCGCCATAAGGAGATTGGTGTAGTGATTCTGAACTCGAGTAGGTGACTTCGGGAAGTGGAGTAGGGCGGGAAGGTGACCTAGCGAACCACTATAAATACTTTAGCCAGTGGTTTTGTGCTTCTTACTTTAATCTTTTCATTACTTATCTTTACATGCTTGTTTATCAACATCCAACACACACATCAAATATAGATTGACATAAGTTAGATCTAAATATTTAAAGGAAGTTTTAATTGGTAAAACTATTCAACCCCATTCAGTTTTCCAATTGTATCGAGTTTTGTTACCAAGTTTGTTGAAGTATATTGTACTTTAAAAAACTTGACCCCGATCAGTTAATTGAAAACTACAAAGAAGGCTTCTTTCATAAAAACAAACACCATGTCTTTTTAAAAACTATATGTTTGGATGTTGATTTATAAAAAATTTTCTTATTTATTTTTTTAATTGCACTAATCTTCTTTGTCATGTTGATTAGTCAAAGCTCATACCCACCAAGCTTTAGAAGTAGCTTGGTAACAAGAATACCTTCCTTAAGAAGGTATCTTAAAGGAGCGAGGTCGTCTATAAGTGACATTTGTTGTGTCATTTGTAAAGACATTCTAGATGCGCTAAAGGTATGATTTTCTTTTACTTTGCTTGATAATTAAGTATACCTAGTTAGGTATTTATATGATTAACTTTGTTAACTATACATGTTTTACATGAAGCTTCATTAGGTAGCCTTTTCTCACATACGTGTTTTATTTCTCGTCTAAAAATAGTGGTATATAAAACTTATATGTTTTGTTTTCTTTTCAAAATCCAATAATAAAACATAACACGAATTTCAAAAATTCTCTCCCTATTAAAACTCTCACCCCGTCGACCTATCTATCAAATCCTCACCTTTTCAATTCATCCACTTTCAAAAATTCCCTCTCCTTATAAAAACTTCATCTTCCTCCCTCAACCAAACCAAGAAGATCCGTCATCAACATGGTTTACATCGCTTTTCGATGCTCATCGTCATAACACTCATCGCACTTGTGTTCCCTATGATGAAGTTCACATATGGAGACATTTAATTTGTGTTGTTAATCTATATTGGGGTCATTTACAATCCTTTGTATATCATCTTTAGCATTGAAATTCAATAGTATTATTAATGATCTAGATTATCTGGGTTGCTTTGTTATAGTGTGTTTATCATTTCTTTTTGATTTATATGTTTCATTTCTTTACAAGTGATACATTAGAAGTCATGTATGCATGCTAAAAGAAAATGTAGGATAAAACATATTTTCGTGGTATAAAAACTATAAAATCATTTTACTTTTTCGATCCACGGATCGGAAGTTATACTAGCCGGATCCCTTTTGAAAGGAACCGTGGATCCGTCCCTCTTTGGAAAACTTAATTTTTCATGCAAATCAAAACCTCTTTTCGTCTAAGTAATACTCCACTTGTATGTAAAACCATAAGTGAGTTAAGTGTATTTCTGTTAAAACCATTGTTAATAAAATCTAGTAAAAACTTTTAGATTAACATCGTTGACCACAAACATTTCCCTTTATTAACTTGTCATTTCTATAGGTTCAACTATGACGCATGAATATGAGTTTGATTTTTTCACTCACTAAGCGTCTACCTCCGAACATCTCTCTCGAACCCAACACACCTAACAATCATGTCCGTGGGTTCAATAATCTCGAAAAGTCACTTCATGAAGGACGGGCATTATTGTAGACACCTCTCTGCAATTCAAATCGCGGGTGTTGAGTCAACGCACAAACTTCCTTCTACGTTTCATCATATAATCCCATTTGGTTATGATCATCTAAATCAACCACCCTACCATATGGAAGTTGACACTCTCAACCACCACCATCATTCTGGTTGGAGTCGTTCTTAAATGCACCTCCACCAATCCCTCCATTGTTTGAAGAAATACAAGCCGCTTGACTTGATCCTTCGAGATCAAGCCATTTCATTTCATCCACCACCACTACCTAGCCATGACAAGATTGCTATCATTGTCAACATGTTGAAAGTTTGATACATGAAGTACTAGAAGACCAACGTTTCATGTTCTATCATCTCTTCGAGCGTTTTGACCGAGATTAGAAACCTAAACAAAACTTGAGCTAGAAGATTATAGTGGTGTCTTAGCTTCAAACGTTAGGGGATCTAGAAATTCCTAGTCATGTATTGTCTATTGTCTTGCTTTTGAGGTCATGTATCATAACTTTCGAGTCTATTAAATGGAATTACATGCTACTTGCATATTTAGGTATGTGAGTATACTATATAATAAATATATCTCTTTGTGAAGTATTAACATTTCTTGTTATACCAATCTTTATTGAAGACTTTATTCATCTGCCCTTGGGTTAGGAACCTCAGATTTGCCTAGACGGATCCCTACTGGGAGGGAACCGGGATAAAGATTGAAACGAAAGCAACTTTCTACTGACTTGGATAACATTTGCGAGAAATTGCCTTGAATTATAATTGCTTTCTAGCCTTTGTTTTGTAGTTATTCAATTTACATATGAAGACTTTGACATCCTAAAGCTAGGAGCTTTATGTCAAGCAATACATTGCAAAAGTACTTGCAATACTAGGTTTACAATTAAGGACATCGATGAGTGTCTAAAAATCTTCGTCATTTTATACCATCTATAATCTACCAAAATCATCCAGAAAACACTAAAAATGCATCA
>OU343225.1:325181422-325395724 GCA_910596185.1 Chrysanthemum makinoi | reverse complement strand
GGCATAGCGGCCAATTCTGAAATCTCCGAGATGTATGTGTCAATATCATTTACCCGATCGTTACTAGTTAGAGTAGAACTCGAGTCTCCAACTTTTCACTTCGATAGAGGACAAAACTTCTTAGTCACCAAACCCTTAAATTGCTCCCAAGTGAGCTTGAAAGCATTCTCCATTCCAATCGGTTGAGCATATGAATTCCACCCGCGGCAATGCTCCGTGAGTAATGTACTTGTAGCAAATTTGACCTTACTATCATCGGGCAATTACAAAGCAAAAACAGTTCAACTTTTCAAACCATCATTACCATGGTAGCTCCTTGATCCCAAACCGTGGGCTCACCACTTTTGAAATCCTTGTCACGAACATCTCTTAACTCCAGGATCCTCCGGCATTTCGATAGCGGCTGACTAGCCTAAGCGGCTTCGGCAGGCCATGACCTCGGCCTGGCCGGCGGCGTGCTGTTTCCACACGAGCTCTTTAAAGCATCGGCTATGCTATCATTCACTAACTTTTGAATAGGCTTGGGTCATTTCAGTTGTAGCTTTTCTTGATTGCCATATCTTCTTCAAAACAAGAGGAAATGTGAGGCGTATAAAAATCCGATGTTAATAATAAAAGCAGCTCGAGATGTGATAAGAAATGGTAAGTTTGAGGTTATTTTTCAAAATAATGTGAGGTTCGAAAAGGTGGGTTATGAGGTGTAAGTAGGTGCTTCCAAGTGTATAATGGTTTTAGTGACTTAATGTGTTAGTAGCGTGTAACAACTTCGACATGTTAGTGATGAAACAAAAGGTGAGAGTGACTTAGCCCTATATAAAAGGTTTATCTCGGCATTACGGCGTTATGGTGATGAGTCAATTGATGTAAAGATTGTGATAGGGAATAACAAGGAATTCTCCGCATTAGAGTATGAGGAAAGGATAATGGGATGGGTATTTAGGGCATCCATGTGGCGGTCGATATGAAGCAGTAAATAACTTAGAAAATGTGCGTATAAACGCGCATGTAGAGTGAACATGCACCTATGATGAAATGATGAGATGCTATGATAATGTAGTTATAGTCTAGGGTCAATGATGCAACCTAGTTCTCTATTGAAGCTCACGATGCTGTCTGTCACACCCCCAATTACACTGTGGAATGGAATTCACAGGGGATTGATTGTCATAGCATCACGATTCTTGCAGATATATTGAACGACCTAAATTATGCGTTTGGAAAATACATCGTTTGATTTAATAAAACATTCAGAGTTTACAAAGTATAGGTCCCAATTGAAAATCAACTTGTGCGGAAATAAGTTGTTACAATTCAAACGATGTTTTAAAGTATGTAAAACCCAAGTGAGGCGCGTCGTCACCACGACTCCATGAGGTGTCCCAAATGCATGCCATAGGTATGCCTTAGATACTTGAGATAAAACATGCTAAAAGTGTCAACACAAAGGTTGAGTGAGTTCATAGAGTTTGAGTTGAAATGTAAAGCCTTTCAAAATCGTTTATGTGACAAAGGCATTATATGTATCGTTGAAATGTAAAACCTTTCAAAATCGTTTATGTAGCAAAGGCATTGTAAATCCACTCAGTTCCAAGTCCCGCCATACAAAACTTGCAACTGTGTATTTACAACCCACTTGCGAATATGTAGAGTTAATGTTCAAATCGTTCCAAGACCGTTAGTCCATAAATATTACCAAGACCATTAGCTCAATGAATATACCAAGACCATTAAGACCAATGAATACCAAGACCATTAACTCCATGAATAATACCAAGACCATTAGACGATGAATATACCAATACCATTAGACGATAGATATACCAAGACCATTAGCTCCATGAATATACCAAGACCATTAGACCAATGAATTATGAAATAGAAATTTTAAGTATGGCAATAATGTTACTTCGTATGACTAGCATTCAGTTTAGATAAACATGTAATTTGCAAATAGTCATGAATGTAATAAAAGTTGTTGATGAGCATGTATCTCCCCCAAAACAGTTATGAAAGCATTAAAACAAGAAAAGTGGGGCTATGAAGACTCACTTGGTCAATGATCTTGAACAAGAGTATGATACAGAAATGTAGTGAATCTAGAAAATGACCTATTATGAATGATATGATATGTAATGAGTTGCAATGTAATGTTATGCATGCATCTCGTATGTTATTTATACCATTTGTGAGTTTTGAAAATATTACTTATCGTCGAAAAATACTCTTTTGACGTCTTGACCAATCAAAAATCACTTTACATGTTTTTACGTCAAAATGTCATCCTGCAATGGTTTTATAATGATTTTTAGAGAAATTACTACTTTTTGATGCAAAAACAATGTCGTCGGAATTTTTATGAAATTAACAAAAATGGCTTTGGAAACTAATAGAGTAAAAGCGATTAATACGTCGATCGTTAGAGAACGAACTCGACATTTTGGAAAGTTTGTATCGATATCTAAAGTTTCATTCAGGGAGTTTTAAGTCCAAAAGGTCTCGATCATAAAGATAATAAGGGTTAAAGATGGTGGTTTTGGCTAATTGTGTGCAGAAAAATAGTTACGGCAAGTTTATGAAAAAGTGCATATCTTTTTGCGTTTCAAATCCGTTTTCTACGTATAATATGTCCTTAGCCGTATGAGAAATAAACTAATATATTTTTGAGAAGTCGAAATAATTTATGAAGCTTAAGGCTCGTTTTTGACTCGGACAAAATAAATATAGTATGCTGAAATTTAGAAAATAATATATTTGTGCGTCAAACTTGTAAAATCCATAACTTTCTCGTTATAACTCCGTTTTATTCCGTTCAAGCGGCCCGCATTCGTTTTAAAGTATATTTTCTAAATATCAAGGCCCAAAAGTCGTGCCTACTGTCGGATTTTCCAGAAAATCAAAACAAGGACAGAACACAATATATACTTATCGAAAATAGTTTTTCTCGGACAAAACCTATTCTAATCCCTTCAAATCAACTCCAAAACTAATCTAATCCTACCATACACCTTCTTAGGGTGTCATGGGTTCCTAGACATCATCAAGACCAACCAATACCAAGGGGATAATTATAGGATGACCAAATATATATATATACTCTAAAATCATGAAAAATGGTATAAATCACATATGTCTTGCATGTTGCTCCAAAAATAAAAAGATACATATGAAATGATAAGGAAACATGAAAATGAAAGAATCATGCTTACAAGTTAATATGATGAGGTGCAAAGAACCAAGGTTTAACCTAAACACCCTAGGTTTTTATTTCAAAACCTAAACAAAGAGTGTTACTAGATTGTATAACTTGAACTTGAGAAAAATTTTGTGATCCCTTGCAAAGATCTTCTATGGCCGGTTTTGAGATAGGGAAAAGAGAGAGAGAAAAGTTTTCTCACACTTGAAATAAATGAGATAAATGATAGCAAGTAAATAAGTTGGAGTGTATAAGTGATTGAATGAAAAAAATCAACAACTCTTGATTCATCCCCAGGCGGATTTTTGGGGTGTTTCCATGATATATTTTTTTTTTTTCTTCTTTTATTACTTGTATATATATTGTAAATAAAATGTAAGTAAATTGTGTAGATAAATGTAACTTGTAAGGTAATGTGTACATTAATGTGTTTAAGGTGATTTTTGGTAAAAGAAATTTTTAATAGATCAAATTAGAGTATAATGATATTATAAAAATTATAAAAATACATTCCTTTGTAAATTTGAGTGATAAAATAATTATCATTATAGTTTTTAAGAAAAACGCCGTAATAATATAAATTTAACGATTTATATTCAAAATAAATTCCAAACACTAGTTAAACTCAAAATATAGTTTTTATCAACTAACTGTAAGTATAAAAATATGTCGGGATCATTTTTGAAATTAATGGATTAAATATTCAAAATAATAACTCACGATAAACGATTATTAAATATAAAAATTACGCGTCGAATGTGAAATGAAATGTCATGAATGAACTAATGAGATGCAAATGATGTCAATGAAATGTAGACTAATCTTAGTCCATATGAAATATACATTGATGATATGATCATGAATTCGCCACTAAACCTTTAAGGTTACGCGCATTTGAAACAAGTAAACCAAGTTTACGATAAATGTTGAAATAGTGAGGCATAAATCGTTGAAAATGACCGAAATGCTGGGTTGTCCGCAGTTTTTGACCTCGTTTTGGGTGTAATGAAGTAAATGTAGATGCAAGAACATCGGGTTTAGTAATTCAGCAGGACAAAGGCCTCCAATCCAATGATATATTTGGGCCGAAATTCTGAACACGTATGGCGTGAGGCACCCGTTGTTCGTGTATATCAACCCCAAAAAAGGAGTTAAATTTATGTAGCATATAAGCATCTGAAACACATATAACAATATTCCAGAAAAGTGTGACAAAATATAATTTAAATTATAACCCGTGGTACAAGCTTCGATCACTAACACAGATTGGCAGATGTGAAGGCATCATTTCGAGTTGCCCTCGCCCGCGGTGTGTTGGTAAAGCTGGTGTTCCATTCACTGAGCTATTGTAAATGCATAACGAAAGAAATGTGCTTATGTCTAGATGATAGACCTATAGGAAAATATTTAAAGAAATGGCTAGAAATTGTACTCTAATTTGTGATACGAGCAGACTCGATTGGATGAGGACCGGAACCGAAGTAATGACACGTAATAAAATCCAACATTGTAGCTGCAGTAGAACCACATACCGCACTTGCTCGGATCGAGTTTGTTGGACGGGGTGTAAGAATATATGGCGTTCTTGAGATCCGACATGCATGTTAGGCAATTCAAGTAGTAAGTATTCCATGGTCATGATTCATTAACTTATACTTGTGCCAGAATGGGTCTACAAAATCAAGCAATGTAACCTGAATGCAATGATCGAGTCGTGTTGTTATTGTACTTAAGGAATTTGCATCTTATTACGGTGTTTCTGATGCTTACACTAAGCTAAGGTTTACTTTGAAACGTCCTTTTTGTTTTATGCATTATTTAGTGCTATGTATGTTTTACTATAACGTAACTTGGGGGTATTTTTTAGGTACCTCGTATATAATGGATGTTGCTACCTCGGCAGCTGATTGTGCATCCTGGTCTGACATGTTATCACCCTTTATGATGAAAGAACCAAGCGATTCTAAGCTTAGTAACTTAGAGGTCAGACCACACCATTATTTTTTTTATCGTGCATATCTTATAAATGGGTATTTTGCATGAAATACCAAATGATGTATTGTGTTTAGTACATTTGAAAAATAGTATCATTCATTTATAGCTAATGTATTGTTTTGATGATTTATAGCTTTGTAATCATAAAAACATTACTGGTTTATAATATGTTGATATCTGGTTGATTTGTTTCTTTTGGTTTGGGGTTTAACTACTGCTAACTAAATGTTAAGTGAAAAAGAAAAGGGACCTCGAGTTACATAGTGTTTGTAATTAGATGTGGGAAAAAAGTTCAAATATTGAGCCATTGCTTCATCTATGTTTGTTTCTTTTGATCAGTAATATTGAGGCCTTGCAAAATAAAAACATAGCCCGATAATCAGTATTACCATCAATCGCCGCGTCGAGAACATGAAGAAATACCAATTTACCTTATTAGGTTGGGACATAGTTGGCCAGAGTAATATGATTGGATGGTAATATGGTATCCTATCTGAGAATCATATCCAATTCTAAGTTGGCCGTCACATTGTTTGTTAGCCATCAGATCGCCATGTTTTTCGAATGGTGATCAACTTCCACTTTCCTTTTACCCTTATCGTAAATATGACCTAATTCCCTTTCCAAATATATTCATGTCACGGTTATTCATTGAGCGACTTCACGTATAATAAAGGCACATCCTGCCCGTACTTGCAGGACTCGGACCATTTGCGACATTTTGAAAGCCCATAACCCATTGTGTATCAGACAGTGTTGTAGCCTTTGTACGCGCAGACCTATCAATGGCAGCATCACAGGAAAAAACAAAAACACCCAGTATTTGTGATCATCAAAATTAGTTATCTAGACCATTGAAATATATCGACATAGAAGACTTTCCTGTACCTTTATGGAACAAAACTTTCTGAAAAATATACAAATTCAAATGAATAAACCCCATTATCATCAAATGATTTTAATTCAACATACAAATGAATAACCCCCATTATCATCAACTGATTTCAATTCAACATAATATCAAATTAAAGATTTAAAACATATAACAAAGCTACACTTTACCCACTATGCACTCTTTTTATCCCATTAGCCAGTCCTTCACAAACCTATAAACAGATGGTGTGATCACTTGAGGCAAAAGTGAACCTATCAAAGTCGAGCAAAGCACCAAAATAAGTCATTTGAATTGCTTTTAAGTCTAAAGGAATTTTCTTTTGCTTACTCTTATTTTGGTGCTTACCAAGGGATAAATCATCACCATTCATCTAATTTGATCTAATGATGGGAATTAACCTAAGATAATAGATAAACCTAAGTCCATGTTTTTTTATTGTCTTTTTGTCTTTTTTTTCTTCACTTTTTTTTGTCTTTTTATTTTTCTTCACATTTTTTTTCACGTTTGTACCTTTTTTTAATTCGCGTTTACTTTTTTCGGTTTCATCCGTTTTCATACATTTTCATACGTTTTCATCTATTTCCGTCCGTTTCCATACGTTTTATCCGTTTTCATACGTTTTCGTCCATTAATCATCGTTTTCGTCCATTTGATCGTTTTTATACGTTTTTGTCCGTTTCATTCGGTGATGTTATTATAAAGACGGCGAAGATGCAAATTAAGAAGACTATCGAAAATGAAATTGTACCGTGTATATTGGCATTTCAAGCTTCAAATGATTGTAAATTGGTTCTATCAATAAGGTCGTTAGGGAGACTCAATGGGGACAGATTTGAGTTGTCGAGATGCTAAAATCTGGAGATTAGTGAGACCATTAAAAAGGCCTGAGGGGATTGAAGTAAAGTTGTTACTATCGAGTATAACTTGTTCAAAGGAAGCAAGGTTAGATAGAGTAGGTAAAGGACCAGGTAATGAGTTGTCTTAAAGGGTTAGAGTTTTGAGATGTGAGAGGCCGTTGAGGTCTGATGGGGAGGGTTCCAGTGAGTGATTTATGAGCAAGATTAATGGAAGTAACATTGTTGTACCTGTCACAAGAAATTCCTTGCCAAGCACAGAAATTGTTCCCATCCACGGGCGGGGGTAGGGAAATGGATGTGGAAAGCTTAGCCATGATTGCTGCGCATCATCAGCAGTTGAGAATCGATAATGAGGAAGGATGTGGGCGAGAATCAAGCGCGGCAGTGGTGATAGTCCATTGTTTCAAAGGGTGGAGTTAGCGCTTGTCTTTGAGTATAGAGAGCACTTATCGAGAGTCAACATCTCGGCATAGGTCACTTTGGATCGGATTCCGGCACAACAGCCATAGGTGCTTCAGTTTCTTCAGTCATTTTGGTGTCCTCTGACACGGATGTGTTTCCACTTTGAGCACATCATCTTGAGAGCTTTGGCATTCGGGTTTCAGCTTTGGGCTTGATAACCGATCTCTCACACTCAATAGAAAAGCTTGATGTTCGTTCTCAAACCTCGCAAATTGATCTTGCATTTTCAATAATTAATTCTATAACCTTAAAATAAAAAATAATAATAATAAAAAAAAGAAAAAAAAATTAATTCTTTTTATAGGTATATTACTGGAGCCAATTTCATGAACTAAAAATTATGCATAATTCTAAATTATTTATATGACTTTCGACGCATTTTACCCATTAGCATTTTTTTTAATTTTACCCATTCCACCCGTTAGCAACTTTTTTTATGTTAAGCATTTAACTTGTTAAATATCAAATATTACCCAAACCAACCCTTTCATAAGTAAAAGAATCGAAATTACCAACTCTATATTTCTGCATTACAATAACGAAGTAACAATAATACGTTCAAAAAACTAAGTCTAAATAGAATGGAATCAATATTACATGCCAATAAGGCTTTTCTCAGATAGTAATAGCTAATATTACTTACATGTGAATGTATCATTCATTAAGTAACAAATACATGTATTTGGTTTATTAGTTTATTATAGAAAATGGAATGAAATAGCGTGCGTGAATATAGAGCGGTCATTTAGGCCAGAGGTTGTAGCGGTAACTACATTTCAGGTCACTTTTGACCAGTTTATTTTAGCTAAGTTATTCAAGTATACTTCGCTGACCATTATGACAAACAATAATCAAAATTAACCAAATCTATGTAGCGGGTCAAGCTGCCACATTAGTACCTTTAACCAAATTTTTTGTCTTCTTAAAGTTCCTCCATCTAGAAGAGCCATAATAGTTA
The DNA here is from genome assembly GCA_910596185.1 of Chrysanthemum makinoi. Lineage (NCBI taxonomy): Eukaryota > Viridiplantae > Streptophyta > Magnoliopsida > Asterales > Asteraceae > Chrysanthemum > Chrysanthemum makinoi. The sequence continues at coordinate 325,387,364 of OU343225.1, read as the reverse complement.
CACGACTTATCTTCTTATGCAGCTTAAAGACTTTGAAGCAAGCATAAGCATTTTGAAACCTTTGTCTCTACGAATTTTTGTAGGTGTGACATATCTGACTTCTTCAATTTATAATGATTGAAGTGTTTTCTAACCTTTTGTATACATTGATTTTGAAGGTGTTCTTCAACACATAACTGATACTTAAAATAGAGTGTTTTATGGGTGGTAAATGTTGAGAATTGAGCCACACTGGTTATCTGGGATCGACGTATGGGAGTGAGTAAACATGTTTGTCACCAGGGCCTAATGGACGTGATGTGCTTCTTATAGACAAATTGTATGTAACACTTGAAATTTCACGGATGCGACAATAGACGGTGAGTATTAAATATTAATCAACATGTTGGTATGCCATCATTAAGTATATAATCTCACAAAATTGCATATGGCCATGGATAGTTGGACTTGGACACAGTCCTCCACAAGCACTATTTAGTATTAAAGCTCACTTGATATATTTTAAACTTGACATCTATTATTATTTTCTATATAGCTATAGGAATCCTTTTTGTTTAAAATAGATATTAATGCCAAAATTATAACACGGTTTTAATATCGGCTAAAATACTTTTATTAGTATAGTCTTGATAAAATTCTTTTAACCACATATTCCTTATCTCCATGTGTGCGCAATTGTTCAATACACAAACAGCCATATTGTATATGAGTCTTTGATTCGTACCTAATGCCCCGAATGGAAGAGTCGATTCCAAAGAGATAATAGAAAGGTGGTTTAGCTCTATTCATGAGGTTCATCGTCCAAAATCAAAATCCTAAATATAAGCTCTGGATATCGAGTTCGGCCCAAACTAACATTGTGTTTGGGTGCTTAATCTTTCCTTCATAAACGGTTGCAAAATGAGCCTTGAAGCCGCATTGCCATGGAGCGGGTTATAAGAAGTTGCTTCTTCGATGACTATAACCATTGTGTGAGAGAGCATCTTTGTGTGCAAAAATTTCGGTTAGGGTTTTTGGGAAAGTTTACATAGTTTCTTGAACATGTTGAACCGATATCTAATGGATTCCGTGCTTTGCCACCACTGAACCTCTTTCTAGAAGCTTTATCAAAAGCATCGTGAAGCCAGATTTTTTGAGATATGAGTGTATGGAAATACAACAGACATTTGTGAAAATTTGGATGTGGGCTGAGAAACAGAAATTAAATGGGCGGTGGGCCGATTTAAGAGCAATTTAAGCTAAAGTAAAGTGATGCTAAGTGTAATTAAGTTAAAGCGTCGGAAATATCAAACATCTCCACCACATCCCCTGAACTGCTTGTCATATAGTGATTATTAAAATCTATTAGGTCATGTAAAACATCAGTTCTCATTGTTATATAATAATTGATTGTAAGTTCTCAACCATTCATAAGAGCGGTCTAAGAGATTGTTACTGTAAATCAAAGTAAAACTTACCATGGTAAAAGCATACTAAGACCTAAAAAATTTCAGTTGTTGTATACTTTGTTGCTCACAATGATTATCAATGGTCTAGTTTTGAATGTTACTGGCTGCGTATAGGTGGCTTACTGGCTTCAACAGCATGATATCAATGTCATGATGGTTGCGTGTGATACTTTCCATTTAGGAGCAGTGATAGGTAAGAACACCCCAGTTGTTTTTATTCAAAATGATATGAACATCAAACAAAACTTAAACTGAAATTATCTATACTCATTTATGATTTTATGTTTTGTCCAGAAAATATGTATGATGTGTTTATGAACATTAGAGACGATGAAGCGGAACATTGCAAGACAATGAAAGCATGTCAAACTCTTTGGAACATACGGTCTCCTCATGCTTCAATAAAGATCGGTTTTCTTAGAAGACGATTGGTATTGCAGTGTGAAGGTATTGTAGATTGTATGAAGAAATCGGCACCCTGGTCCCTGAACCAAAGTCCATAGGCCATAGCACACAAACTGCATATATAAGATATAAAGAGTAGTATTCAAATAAACACACACGGTATATAGATCCAATACAAGTTCTAATCTCAGAAGTTTATAAATACATTTAATCTTGTATTAAACATGTAGTGAAACGAGTTACGTACAATGATGCTTAGTCTTTGTAATTTTATAGACTATGGCGATTTCCTCATTTCATGAGATGGTTATCTAGTGGAAATTGCAATAATAATCTATTTGTGTTACCTTTTTTAAATCGTTTCCTTAAACCATTATGGTTGCAAAGTATCTCCGTTATGGGAGAATGAGACCTCTAACACCACATGAGGGCATGAGGCAATGCGCGTGAATCCGCGATGTTAAATTATTAGATCCATGATATGTTGGCTAAATATCCAAGATGTCTTTTAATGACTTGTCTTGCCCATGTGACGCAACCTCTTATGTGCATCACTCTTTCAGTTTTAATGAAGTCAATACAAATTTAGCATAGTTTGAACATGTTTTAGAGTAAGTTTTTTTCTACCTACTGGTCACTTAAATCCAAAAGTATACTTGAGTGTGGATAAGTTTAATGAATATAAAATTTTGGGCGTTTAGGTATCTTAACGATGCGTACATTTACAAATTTCTATCGTTAGCATAGTTTGGCATTTTAGGAAAATGTAAAAACTCACAAATATATGTATTCGATCCCAAATTCCCAATACAAAGTAGAAATTCAAGCAAATACATACTGGTAAGTTTAAAAAGTTAAGCGAGAGATACGTTGGCTAGTAGCCATGTGGCCAACCCACCAGTAACTTGTAACATCACCATGACACCGGACCTGCGTTAATCGATTATAGGGTCTAGCAACAATCGCGATTTGTAGTTTGAGTTTACTATTCAAACAGTAAACAAATAAATAAATAAATAAATAAATAAAAAAATAAAAAAAACTAAAGTTTAGAAGATTAGCGGTAATGGAACAATTTTACGGATGCAACAAATGACCTCTTACATTCATTCTCAATTACTTTCCAATCAAGTTGGGCTACACGTCTAACTTCCAACCGACTTTAAGCTTCTTTTGAACCAAGTAAGGAAATTTCACTTGTAAGTATTTAGAACCAAGAACCAATAAGTATATGAACTTACACAGATGACATCATCCTCTTCAAAAATGCTACGCATATTGAGCTCATCAATGAGGTTCTTATAAATTTAAAAGCAAAAAAAAATATTAGGGTTTTGAGAGAAGTGGTGTTTTATTATAAGTGAGAAAATATGAATAAATTGGGTAATATTTAGAGAATAAATATTGAGTTTCCTAGAGTTCTCAAATCGGTATTAATTTTTGTTGAACATTATATTTATGGTTTTGGAAGATATATCTCAAAAAATAAGTTGCTCTAGTGGTAAGCATACTCATTATTGTATTAGCAAATCCTAGGTTCGAATCCTGTTAACTACATTTTTAAACACTATAATTAATTTTGGAAAATTATTTAATTAAATTAAAAATAATAATTTCTAGAAAATGCCTCCTGTATAAAACATAAATAATTTCGAAAAAAATAAAAAAAATAGCCTAAAATTCAAAATTAATTAAATGTCTCCAAATAAAATAAATTTTAAAAATGCTTACATGGCAACAATGTGATGACATGGCTAATAATGAATTACTGGGCAATGAGGTGGCATTTACGTGGCATTATCTACGTGTAACGCCTCCTGTTATATATAATATAGAAATATATATTTACACTTTTACTTTACCATCCTCTACGATAACATCAAAATGATAGGGATTTATAGGCACATCCCTACACTTGAGTTTTATTATTCTAACACTAATTTGACCCGAATTGAAAAGATCAAAACACTTGGAGTACATTATGCATGAAATAAAGGAATTTGAATTTTTTAACGTTCCCTTCCCGTCATTTCATAAACTTTAACTTTTCCCATGAGTCAATCTCGTCCCAGCGTATACAAAGGATATGAATCGACTTAGCAACTTATGCAAGCAACTAGATAATTGAACTAAGGGTTTTAGTGTGATAACAATAATGCACTAAAAGTGAGTGCATACAAGGTAGGCTAAGGCGATTTTGGTGTACATTTCGGGGTGGGGTGTAAACAATGCTCTTCATTGATATTCCGGAAAACTGAAACATCACGAGAACCGCGAAAAGGATAGGCTCTGAGGGGTTAACTAGGGGTATCATGTACTAAAGATGAGTACAACGCAAAGGTGGGGAATTACTCCACCGATGTGGAAGAAGTAATTATATTACGGGTATCAAAAAAGGGTTATCCTAATGCCTCTCATCATTTAGTTATTCCTAACTACACAAGTGTAGTCTTACTAGCGATCTCGGGATGCATCACAAAACAAGTTCTAGAATCTATTATACTACTGGTTCACACACTAAGCATTAAAGATGAATGCTTTAATTCCTACTAATCTAAGGGTGATCCTCACATTTTGGGTGGAATTTAAGTGGTAAATGGTTTTGTGCTAGTCATATAACTTCCTATACGTGAGACGCTTTATTAAGACTAATGGCCCACTATGTCATGAAAATTTTTAAATTTGGTGCCAAAATTACCCTAACCGACATTTTCTCATGGTTTATTACACAAATGCAATTGGACAAAGCAAATAGTCAAGGATAAGCATAGTTTCAAAGTTCCCGTTTTATTTTCCCTCCCTACACTTAAACTAAACATTGTCTCCAATGTTCCCCGAAAGTATCAAAGTTATGATAATGGAAGGTAATAAAAACGAAAGAAACTAGTACTCCCCCGATTAGCTTGGTAGGATCCGAGTAAAGTGGTGGTTACATCTTTATTCAAGAAGAACGTTTGCGTGAAAAGCTCCTTCTCATCTTATGTATCTCATTGATAAATTAAACACACTGCACTAGAAGAAAACAAGCGAAACCTTAAAATGGTAATAATATATATAAGACTCCACTAAACTAGGATATAATGCTTGTGGAATGAATGTTTCTGAGAATTTAGAAAAATTAAGACTGGAAAATTCAAAATTATGAGTAGCTCAGAAAAAGAGAAAAAGGTAATGTTGTTGTTTTGCTCCTTCTGGCCGTCAGTTGCGATCCGTCGGTTATCGACAAAAGCGGTCTGCGATTTTCTGGAAAAATTCGGAAAATTTACATCTTTAGAATCTGGAAAAATTTCCCGCAAAACATCCATTATGACTCGATACAAGCATTTGACTCGAACAAACACACATGTATATCTTTTAATTAATTGGAATTCTCATATTTCGTTTCTTTTGAAAAACGTGTGTAATCCTCCCTACACTTATCCTTTATGTAAAATACCTCTATATGTAATTAAGACGAGGTTAAAAACAAAATAAAGCATTTTTTACAAATTTAAACATGAGAATAAGCAATCAATAAAAGATATATGACACAAACAAGCAAACAATTAAGCATGGGTTGCCTCCCACGAAGCGTTTTTCTTTATTTATGAGTCTTGTAGCTAGGCTCGTGAGCGTGCCCCTAAGTGGTCTCGTTTTGCATTCTCAATGAGAATTCTATCATGTTGACAAAATTTTCATCGACTCTATACCTAGGCCCTAGGGTCAAACAATCCCTATAGTACAGTCTCCTTTTCTCCCACATGAAAGGCATACCTTTTTCAACATCGTCTTCGATTTTCTCCTCAAAAGCTCTAATGTTGTCTCGCTCATAAATGGACCAAGATCCATATTCATTCGTCTTCCAAGGCATCCTATAAGTGATCTCGTCATTTCCTTCCTTAAACCTAACTGTTCCATCATACTTGTTGTGGCTCATTTTAGATGTTTCAACAAACGGCTTTCCTAGCACTACTTGGGATAAGCTATAGTCAATGACGCATCCTACATCTTCTAGGATCACAAAATCAACTAGGTAGGTGAAATTTCCTATAAAGACATGTACATCCTTGACTCTTCCCACAAAGTTGCAAACTCCACCTGGATACTTAGGGTCTCTAATCTTAAGTAAGCTCATTCATAATGTCATTATAAATAGGAGATGACATCACATTAATGGGAGATTCCGTATCTATGTAAGCATGTTCGACATTCCTATATCCGATCATACAAGGAATTTTTAGGTTCCAATGATTTCCTCTCCTAATCTTTGGACATATTCTAATGATGGGTGATCGGGGATTATTGATTATGTATTGGTGATAGGACCTCTCTTCCTTAGTGGGGTAAAGATTAAAATAAGCATTATCCTCCTCATTCACATTTTTATTCTCTAAGCCATCTTCGAATTAGGTGATCATGGAGCCAACTACTGGGCGTGACCACTTTCTCACAGCTTCTAATTGTGCTATCAAATACCTTACTGCAAATCTTGAAGGTCGGTGTTTCTACTCACATAACGGCCGGTTGTGTTGGTCATTGGTTTGGGTTTTGAGTGAAAGTGATTTATTTGGTGGTGGGTTGTTGAGTGGTGGTTGGTTATCACCTTCCATGATGAAAAGTGAAGGGGTTACGAACAAAGGTCACGAAGAAGGGGGATAGACTATGAGGAAGCTAAAATTGAGAAAAAATTTACTTGATAGGAATCAAGCAAAGAAACCTAAACGAGGTGGACTCCTAACTAGCTATTCTATTCCCCTTGTGTACTCAAAAAACGATAGCACACGCGTGGTTTAGAGGTCAAAGGAACTTCCTTTTCGTCGAGCAAAATTTTCAACACCCTAGGCAGTGAACCTAATCGTTGTAGTGTAGTATTAGGGTAAGCCACGGGAATTGATATCGTTCTCTAGGGGAATAGGAATGCTGGTGAGAAGTTAAGGTTGGGGTTGAGGAAGATTATTTTTTTTTATCTTCTTTTTTTTTTTTTTTTTTTTTTAGGAAATGGAAAGGTACGAATCTTGGGGTTTGGATTTGGGGGTTTTGGTATTTCTACCGATTACTCTACTTACTAATTATCTAATCTAACTAGTGGGTAGTCTATGTCTAATTATTGTGTGCTCGTATGATGGTTTAAAAATGTGTTTACTTAGGTTTAATTACTCCTTAATTATCTCCTATTGATGGTTGAATTGTCACGTCCTTATTCTTAATCGCGTTGTGTGTCTAAGGTCGTAGGGTATGCGTTTATCCCTAACTATTTGAAACTACCAAGGTTATAAGCCTCAAAGTCTCTAGGATTTATAAACTTTAAGTCTAGGTACTATTAGGATGGTTTAGCCTACAACAACTCTAGGTGTTATTAACTAAGGTTCACAAAGATTAATCAAGCATTAACTACACAACGGATGACCTATCGCATTACTAGATCATTAACAATTAAGATAGGAGACAACCAATCAATATTCAATAATTAAGTTTCATATCCTAGCGGACACACAAGTAAATTAACCGGACATGGAGAACATGCAAGCATACACACAAGTAATTGAAGACATAATTAAATTAATGAAGTAAAACACTTATCTTGATGTAAGATAGGGTTTGGAACCTAAAATACGTACAAAGGCGACCTTGGTTCGGTTTAGGTTTTTACTCCAAAAGACTACACACTAAAACTAAAAAATTCGGATTCTATATATAAGATTACATATGCGACGGCATCACCCTTTGATTTGTGGGCGAGTGGGTGCGCCGTTATTAGGGTTTAAGTCTTGGCGTTGGTCTTGCGGCAGCGTCACCTTATGCTTTCGTGTGCCGTCCGCCGATCTCGGCGAGTGCGGATCAAATCTAGGCGTCACGAGTTCGCAAGCGACCTACTCTTTTAAAGCTGCGACACGAGTCACTTGTAAATAAGCAATTTGGCTATTGGTAGTCACAAAAGTGATCTTTGACGTCCTTGATTAACACCTGACGCCGTCCCTTGAGTTCGGCTGACCTAAAGTGTCACCGATTCTTGACTTTGGCCATTTTCTTACGTATATTACGGCCTTTTCGTCGAATAAGTGTCATTCGGCATTTTGCCTTCAAGATACCTAAAAGTGAAAAGGCGATATTAAGTAATACTTGAGGATACAAAGTGATCAAATAAGGGCTTAAACGACCCCTCAAAAAGGTACATTTTAAAACGTTATCAATTGTATTATCGAAAATACTAATATTTGAACTTTTTTATGTAGAAATGGCTCAAAACAACGATAACACTACACTAGGTTTTGCGTTCAAAACTTTCTTTGAACGAGAAAAGTTGATTGGCACAAATAATTTCAATGATTGGCATCGCTCTTTGAGAATTGTCTGTAGAGTGGCTGATAGGTTGGATTATTTGCACACGCCTTGCGCTACTGAACCCGAAGCTACCGCCTCTGACGAGGAAAAAGCTGCGTGGAAGGTTGAGTACAAGCGTCATAATGATGTGGCTTGCTTGATGTTGGGAATGATGGACTGTGCTCTCCAAAATTAGTTCGAAAATTTCTTCCCATATAACATGCTCAATGAACTCAGGATAATGTTTGAGAAACCTGCAACTGTTGAAATCTATGATTTGATTGATGCACTTCACAGCTGCAAGTAGGGAGAGGATAAACCCGTAAGTGCGTATGTGTTGGAGATGAAAGGATACATGCACCAACTACAGGCACTTGGCAAAGTTTATGAAAATGACATTGCTGTGAACTTGATCAATAGATCCCTTAACAAGGATTTTAATGGTTTTGTTCGGAATTTCAATATGCAATGCGTGGGAAGACAAGCATTGAACTACATGCATTGCTCATTGATTATGAAAAAAAAGGGTTACCTCAAAGGCCCCTACTCCCCGGTACTTGCTATTCAGGTGGTAGGATTAACAAGCCAAAACAAGCATGCGAACAAAAATAAGGGTAAAGGAAAAGGTAAGGTTGACAAGGGTAAACAAGCATGGCTATCAACCTAACCAAAGAAGTACCCTCCCTCGAAGTGAAGACATCCTAAAAGGATCAAGCTTGCCAGTACTACAAAGTAGTTGGGCATTGGAAGAGAAATTGTGTTCTCTATCTTGATGAATTACGGAAAAATAAGTTGAAACATTCCGGGTCCTCTCCTTCTAGTAACTTAGACATTTATGATTGAATTATTTACTCTAAATCATAAAATTAATTCCTGGGTATATGATATTGGATGTGGTATTCACATTTGTAATACACTGCAGGGGTTTAGAGTGAAAAGGAAGTTGTCTTATGGAGAGCAATATCTGCATGTGGGCAATGGGACACCCTCGCACTGCTAACCATGAGGGTGTTTAGTTTAGTATTGCCTTCGGGATTAGTACTGTTCTTATGCACCTTCTATTATTAGAGGTGTTGTTTCCTTTTCTGTTTTGTTGGATCTTGGTTTTTCTCATACTATCACAAGTAATGGAATTTAAGTTTCTTTAAATGGTGTATTTTAGTTTAATGCTATTACTGTGAATGGTGTGTTTGAAATTGATATGATTGGAAATGTATCTAACAACAATAATAATTCGATGTTTAGCATCAATAAGAAAATGAAGTTAGACTTGAATTCTTCTTATGTTTGGCATTGTAGACTTGCTCATATAGGCAAAACTCGCATGCAAAAGCTACAACGTGAAGGGCTTTTGCAAAATATCAATGATGAATCATTTGATAAATGTGAGTCATGAATATCTGGGAAGATGACGAAGAAACCTTTTCATAGTAATATGGAGATGGGGTTTGATCTACTTGGTCTTATTCATACCGATGTGTGTGGACCACTTAGACATGTGTCAAAGAGAGGTGCTAGCTACTTCTTAACCTTATCGCATGATTTCAGCCGTTATGTTATGTTTATTTACTTAAGCATAAACATGAGGTGTTTTAACATTTAAGGTTTTCAAAGTAAGTAAAGCTAATTAGGAAGAAGATTAAAGCCCTTCGATATGATAGAGGCGATGAATATCTAAGCCAAGAGTTTAAAGATTACGAATGATAATGGAATTGTCCATAATCTCACATCTCCATATACTCCACAACAAAATGTATTCAGAGAAGGAATCATACATTGTTAGACATGAAGCATCAATGTTTAATCTTACTAATCCCTTATCCTTTTGGGATTATGCTTTAGAATCTGTTTTGTCAGTATTCTAAATATGGTTCCCACCAAAAAGATTGATAAAGACACCATATGAAATATGTCATAAAGTTCTAACTTGTCTTATTTAAAGGTCTGGGGTTTGAGGGCGATGTTAGAAGTGATCAAGAAATAAACTCCATAGAGATTCAGAAAGTGTATCCAATCAAAACAAAGTAATTGTTGCTAGGTATGGAGATTTTATTGAAAAGGATCTCGCGGTCTCCAGAATTCAAAGTGGGAGAGTTTATGATCCGAAGATGATCATGAAGATACATTACCTTCTGAAAACACTAACGTGATTAGGTAGAACCTGATAGGCCTGGGTCCCCACCGTAAGTTGAAGTGGTTCCCGTTCAGATCTGTAAGCGACTACGCTGCACCTGAACGTCTATGTCTTAACGTAGAGGTTGATGAAACTATGTTAGGAGATCTTGGAGAGCCTCACGCTAATTATAGAGCTGCCATGCTAATCCTAAAAGGACAAACTGCTCTACAATGAATGAGAAATGCAATCCATGAAAGGTAATGAAGCAAGTCAGGAAGAGGTTGAATTACCTCCAAATGCTAAGGTAGTTGGAAGTAAGTGGCTCTATAAAAATAAAGACTCCATATGGATGGCAATGTACACATCTATAAAGCTCGCCTAGTTGCTTGCTGGGTTTAACTCAAACTTTTGGCATAGATTACGAGGAGACTTTTTCTCCTCAGCAGCACATTAGAGGTATTAGGAATTCTCATAGCTGCCAAAGAAATACGTACTATGACTACGAGATATGGCGTATGGATGTCAAAACCACCTTCTTGAATGGTCACTTAGATAAAGATATCTATATGAAGCAATCTCAGCGTTCTGAATTCACAATTTCCAAACCGTGTATGCAAACTTCAAATGTCCATTTATGGATTGAAGCAAGCATCAAGACAATGGAATAAGAGATTTGATGAAGAAATCAAAAGGTATGGATTTATTCAAAATCTTGATGAGCTATGTGCATATCACAAAGAAGGGAGTGATGTAATTTTCCTTATCCTTTTATGTCGTATTACATATTAACTATAGGAAAAGACATTCCATGTTTGCAAAATGTTAAGGCATATCTTGACAAGATGTTCTTCCATGAAGTATTTGTGGAAGCTGCATACATTCTGGGAATCAAGATCTACGTAGATAGATCAAAAGAGATTAATTGGTTTAAGTCAACGTACATTGATAAAATATTGAAGAGGTTCAATATGTAAATTCCAAGAAAGGATATTTGCCGATGGAAGTAAAGCATGGCTTATGTAGTAATATGTGTGCTTCAACACCTGCAGAGGTGGCACACATGCAAAAAGTTCCTTATGCTTCGGCAGTAAGATCTATCATGTATGTCGTGAGATGCACAAGGCCGATGTGGCGCTTCGCCAAAATATGACTAGCCGATATCAACGTAATCCGTAAACTTTACCGGATCACGTTAAACATGTAGAAAACTAGAAGGGGGGTTGAATAGTTTACCGATTAAAATCTTTGTTTTGAAACTTATTGAAAGATCAATTGATATTGATCTTAAGTATGTTAAATGAAATATGTAAGCAATATGTAATAAGTAAATAAAGAAAGAAATGATCAAACCACAACAAGTTGTTTATAGTGGTTCGGCCTACAAGGACTCTTTTTCCTTTCCTACTCCACTCCTCGAAGTCTCACACTCGAGTTTAACTTCACTAGTCAACAAGCTCCTTTCTCACCGGGCGGAGAAAACTTTACACTTCGCTACACATATTTCCGACACTAAGCTAGATGTCGAGTTCTTTTCCAAAAGTAACCAACTACCCACACACAATGTATTTTGAGGACTAAAATACTAACCACTCACAAGATTATGATGGTTTGATACAACAATGAAGTATGGATCAACACCATCATACAACACTAAAAAAACAAGACTTCCAACTTCTCGTTGAAGCTTGAATATGACTTGATCTTCTTTGCTACAAAAGAGATCACTAATATGATATGAAACTGAGTTAGAAAGGTTAGAGAGAAGATATATATAAGAGTATGTTAGAAAGGGATGAAAAACTACTTGGCTTGGCATTGCTATTTATAGCCAATTGGACAGAGCTGCCTGACGGACGGGCGGACCCTTTAAAAGGGTTCCGCTCATTGGTACCAATTTGGTACCGCTAGCCCGACATAAGATATCAATCTTGCTTCAAAGTCAACTCTATATAAGTGAGATTGTGCAAGATATGAAGAGTACAAATCTTCACAAAATATCTAATGGAATCTTCCAATGATTTCCATGATGTAATACATGATGTCAAATGTTGTATTACTATTTATAGAAATATGCAAAGCTAAGTAGTGTTTGGTATTAAGAACCTAACACATTCTACAAACTACTATCATACATAATGATTAGAGTCATATCAAGATGTTACTAATCATAAATGTAAATGCTTGAATGATGAATATATTGTTTGAGAAAGCTTGTTTTAATATCTATTAAACTTGACAAGCTTTAAGCTTTTATAAATTAAATTTACTTTTGTCGCTAACAAAACTTAGGCAAAGATCAAAAATATAAATAACGTTAATGATCTATATTTGTATTAACAATCTCCCCCTTTTTGTTGAGGACAAAATATAAATTTTATTTTATAAAAAGAACCAAAGTTTGTACAAGAGTTATAAAAATATTAGTTTTAGAACTTGAAAAGGAAATGATAATGCAGTATGAATGACTTTTATGAAAGTCAAAGAATTCTACTAGTTGATGCATGATGTTGACTTTTTCGTGAAAGTCAGTATGCAGTTTGACTTTTTTTAGAAAAGTCAAATATAAATAATTTCAAAGTTCTATATTTTCTCCCCCTTTTGTCTCAACAAAAAGAAGAGGCTATGCGGAATGTAATGAGCCGAGCTATTTCCTCTTGTTCAAAGCTCCCCCTAATTTGGGTGCTTTAATGGGAAGATACATGGATTGTGAAAATAAAGCTACAAAAAATGTTAGTAATAATGATCATTCACAAGCATTTCCAAGCACTATGTAATGACACCAACAATATGATAAACAACATTCATTAGTTAAAATTTTTCATGAATCAAGATCATGAAAAGAGCACACAATGATGTGTTTTGAGTACAAGAAAAAATAATCCTAAGAAAGCAAATAAAAGAAAGACTATTCCAAAACCATCCTAAAGTGATGGTGGATGGGAAAGAGCGTTGAGACGCTCCAGAATGTGGTTGAGGATGAACCTCATTTCTTCGTGGAGTCATGGACCATAACCCGAAATGTTCCACTTGTTTGACCCGCTTTGCTCACAAGTTGAGCAACCATGCCATGGAGGGAAGAAAGTTTGGGGAGGTTGTGGTGGTGGAATGGTGGATGTGTTGGTGGTGTTGGGAATGTTTGGAGTGGTCATGATGGATGCAAGCAAAGCATTTTGCATTTGCATTGTCACTTAAGTGAGAATCCACCATGGAATTGTGGAGGCTTGTGGAGTTCGCTTGAATCTCTCGAGTGGGATTGTCATCCCACATGCATCTCGGAATGTCCTCAATATGAGGGGACATTGATGATGGAAGTGGATGATCCTCGTATAAAGGACCATGAATGTCCTTGTGAATGGGGTGAAAAAGGAGAGGTTTTGGCCCTAATGGGGCGTTTGGGTCAATGGATGACCGGACTCACGAAATGAGCCCGTCAATTGTGCCAAAGATGGCAATGGTGGTGGATGACTTGGCCTAGGGCAAGTCCTCCAAGTCCTTCTAGGAAAGGATTTGGTGATGTGTGGTGGAGTTGAAAAATAACCCATGGGAGTGAGAGTGAGACCTTGGTGAAGGTGGGAGGTGTTTGGATGTTTGGATGGTGCCTGGAGTAGTAGGTGTTTTTGTTGGTGGTGGAGGGTGATCACAATGTGTGATTTAGTGGTGTAGCTAGGGTAAGATTTGTATCATCTCTAATGGGAGATGAGATTGTGAATGGTGAAGATTCGGATGATGAGCTAAGATGAACAAAGCAACAAGGCCTTACGCTAATTTAGCGTGTTTTCGCAAGGTTTTGGTGATGATTTAGTCATTTTAACTTGGGTTTTGATTTGCTAGATAGTAGTGAGAATGAAGAAGGTGTGAGGATGATCATGGTAAAGCCTTTCAATTTATAGAGGTAAGAAATTGTTGGAAATGGTTTGATTTGATGTTGAACCATTGAAGGATGAGGTTCCTAATGATTCGAAGTGGTGAATGCTAGTCATATCATCCAAGTCAATCCATTCAAAGAAGATGGAGTGAAGAAGAAAAGATATGCAATAAATGTGTTCTAGTGGGTGGAATTTCCTAATATTCGATACCCACGGATTTGAAGGTACCAAAATTTTGTTCCTTTCCTTTATGGCTTGTGGATTTTTCAAATTTTTGAATTTTAGTGGGAAATGGATTTCTTATACACCTTAGTACATAATACTAGTTCTAATAATACGAGTATATAAACTAGTTAAGATTGATTTATAAGTGATGGAAGATAATTTGAATCAATGAAAGAGTCGAAATCGAAAATTACCTGGAGGATCCACGGCACCAAAACATACACTGACGGTACCCTGTAGGAAGGTCGCCCTCGTCCGCCTCTCGCATTGTATGGCATTCAAACCTATATAAAGGACGTACCAAAATTATGCAGCCGCCTGATCCGTGGAGTGCTGAAAATTGGTCGAGTTCGCTTTTAGCAAGTGTCTTTCCGCAAGTAAATTAAAACCCTGAAATTTTCTCAAAAGTCGTTATACTAAACATTTCTAGTTAGGAAAAGTAAATAAACATATTGTAAACATAAAGTGGAGCACAGATTTTGAGCAGGCTTATTGATTTTCATAATATAGTGAAAATGGGTAAAATTTGATAGCATATTTGTGCTATCCCCCGCATGATTGTTAGCATACATCATTGTTTCAAGTTATATTATCATCCTACATAATAAAAGCAACTAAATAGTGTCAAACATTAACGATAATGCATTGTTCCAAACACTCCTTAAAGTACCCTTATGTAAGATATAACTTTTCACATACACATCAAACCATAACACAAAGTGGCGTATAAGTGGAATTCTAGAGAGAGAAAGTTAGAGGTTTAGGGAACTTAGTGAGAGAAAGTGAAAGATATTATTATAAGCTCCAACTCTCTACCTTGGGAGGTAGAGAGTATTTATAGTCTTACATAAAACGCCACACAACGGCCGTGGATCGTGCATACAAAGGGTAAAGACCCGTCTCGTCCCTCCAGGTGTTACTTAACTAATACCACTTAACTTAAAATAACTACGACTACGAGCTTTCTAACGATTACATATACTTGAGGTGACCGACTTTTTAATACCTGGAATTTCTAATTCCTAACAATCTCCCCCTAAGGGAGGTCACCTCAATCATGTACTAAAATTACATTGAATACAAACAGATATTACATTAAAAATTGATCTTGCATTCTTGATGTAGTGCATTGCTTCGAAGCTCGTAGTCATTGATTCTTCACATTGCATGTTTGGTTACTCCAGGTGGAGGTCTTTTACTGATCCACGAGATAATAATTTTGAGCCATCATTTGAGATCATCAGTATCAAAATCTCTCGACACATCCTTTGTGGTGTTAGAATTATGTGATGTTGTGACTTTAGGACCGACATGCTCACATTCTGTATCATGATATCTTCTCATCAGAGTAGCGGAAGCTTTAGTTGATTCATGATATTGGCGCAGCGAAAGGTAGCAAAAGCATGGAATGAGAATATCAGAGTCATTGATGCACTAATCATGATTTCTTTTGAGTTGAATGTGTTAAGTGAGCATGCGGCTATGGATTGACCGCTTCATTCTGATCAAATGCAAACGCGTGTACCGCATACAACAGCTTAGTAATAAATCGCACTAAAGTGTCTTTGATCACTTTCGATGAATTGAGGTACACGCCCACCGGTTCCTCGCTGATCAGTACATGTATCGCTCGTGATCGTATAATTCAAGAATTTCCTTGACAGGTTTCGCATGCTCTAGCCGTTCTCAAACCGAACATCTCAAAGAAGACAACACGGTAGTGAGTGAACCAAATAATTGAGTCCACGATTGATGAAAAGATATTTGACAAACAATCGAGTATTGCTCAATAGAAATTGTTTTTGCAATACAGCGAAGGTTTTAATGAAAATCAATTATCAATCATAAAACACCTTTTGATTTGAAATATTAGTACACGGTCGATGTGCTAAAGAAAAGAGTTGTTAAGCACAAAGACCGGTTTTTCAAAGGTATCCGCCAATCCATAACTCGAACCAGGATTGATTCAAGAAATTGAATCGCCCATTGTTTCGTTCGCTTGTCACATGGTTGAGCCATATAATAGATCTCACATGCCACCTACCAGGAGCTTGTTTGATGTTGGCTCGAGAAGGCTTTCCATCTTCATTGTGAGTGTGTAGACACATCACTCCGATGTTCTGGCAATACCACAAGGATAATGCGTAGGACTCAAGATATAATCTCTTTTTCCACATTGTGTAAAACAGAGAGTCTTCATTGAAAGTGTCCTAATGAGATTTATTGATGATCTCGTGGCTCTAGACTCAATTTGTGCATATTTGGATCCTGTGCGGGAGACTAGGGAGAGGGTCTCCTTCTTCAATATCAACAATCTCTAAGAGAAAGTCGATAGATAATGTCGGTTCCCTGTGAGAATGAAACAAGTCCTTTTAAGAGGAACTTGAGTGGTTTGGAAAGTTGAAGTGCAGCAAGGCCACTGGGTCCATGACGTCATGTCTTCAATACCGATGTTACCATCAGTAGCATATGAATTGAACCCGTTTCTGCCCTAAGGTTGAATAAATGGAGGGCTATTTGTTTTCACCCTTTTCTCATTCAATTCTTTTTAATTCTTCAACCCCTTCGGTGCTTACCGAGACTTCATAACTAGAACCTTGTTGGGTTTATTCCAATACTAGCTCAGTCTTAGTCCGCACTCTTCCCATATCTCATTTTTCTCCTTTATCATCATACCTAAGAACTCTACACTAACTAGTGGATTGTCCTCGGTAGATCCCTCCTCCGCTCAAGCGGATCATGGTAACCAATACCTAACCTTATCATCCTTATATCATCGTACATAAAGTAAAGTTGGTCGGTCTATTTGGTATTGTTCATCCGCCATTGATCCAATTAAAACCATTTGAAAATCAATTCAGATACTTGTGATATATATCAAAGCATTTTGTACCAATTGTTTTGATATTTTTAGAACGAGAACTCCCCCTCAACATGTGCATCAAGTATTTGAAAATGTTTTGCACACGGAGGCAAGAGAAAGAATTAACTTCTTTGATTACCATTTTCTAAAGATATCAACATCACTTCCCAAATCGAATCAAGTAGATAAAGCATTTTGGGGAAGGATGAGATTTTCATGATTTTGCTCCCCCTCAATATGTGCTTCTAGGTTTGAAAGGAGTTTTACACATACTAGAGGAAACCTGCACATTGAGATAAATGATCACGTTTCAAATTATAGGTTTAAGATAGATGCCCCCCCTCAACATGTGCATTGAAAATTTGAAATCGCTTTGTCACATGGGGGAGGACATCATGTACATTCTTATAAAACCATTTACCTAATTATCAGTTTAAATCAAGTTTAAATCACACATTCTCCCCCGATCACAATTATCAAATCATTTGAGATTTGTGATCTCTTATAGATTTAAATTGATTTTGAAAGCTTTTAAGGAGAATTGTGACTTGATTATGAAAGCGTTTTAACTGATAATGATCGGAATTTAAGACTTTAAACTCCATTGATAAAACATGCATGTACATCTTTTGAAAACAATTTCATGCCAAATAACTTTTTAATTTAATTGAAATCATTCTCTCCCTCAATCAATGACATAGGTTGTTGATTGAGAGATAGAGATTTTGACAAATAAGTCCTGATGATTATCAAAAATAAAGACTGAGTTATTTTTCAAAGCATTTAGTTTTCAGCAGATAAATGTTTATAGAATCAGAGCATGGAATTTGAAAACATGTTAAAACATGGCTCTGTTCTTTCTTTTAAAACCGGGTTATTGCCTGAAAAATGACAATAAACCATTGTTTCTCTTTCTCCCAAAAATATTTTTTTTGATTTTAAATTCAACAACATCTAAAGTCCCGTGTCATTCTTTGAATGACAGCACAAAGACCGTATATATAATCGAACTGAGAAAAACATGACAAATTGACAATATTTTTTGAAGATTTTTCATTTTTTTATGGATTTTTGAAAGTTTTATAATTTTCTATTTGGTTTTATAGGGTTTTATAATTTTGTATTTTTCTTTTTTTGGATAAATATATACAAAGATATAGATGAAGGAAAGACCTTTACTCCTCGTCTTCCTCCCAAGACGCTTTGAGTGTTCTGGTTGAAGGCTTTTCAAGCCAGTCGGGAAGAATAAACTCAAAACGTTCTCTTGGAAGAGCTTTGGTGAAGATGTCAAGCTAACCGGTATTCGACTTAACAAAATAGAGTTCCACCACACCGTTTCCACTTGCTCCCTCGATGAAATGATGTCGATGTCAATGTGCTTTGCTCTTGAGTGTGTGTAACGTTGTTGCATGAGAGCAATAGTACTTTTATTATCACAAAGATGTAGGATTTGTTGAATTCAAAGCCATTGTCAGATAATTGGGATCTCATCCAAAGGATTTGAGCACAACAAGATGACATGGCTATGTATTCAGCCTTTGTAGAGGAAATAGAAGTACTCATTTGCTTCTTTGAAGACCAGCTCACAAGCTTATCACCCAAAAACTGAGCACCTCCTGATGTACTTCAACGTGTATCTTGACATCCTGCATGATCAAGATCTGCATAGAACATTAGTGACATACCGGTGTCTTTCGAGTACCAAAGTCCCATGTTGATGGTTCCTTGGAGATACCGAAGACACGCTTAACCGCTTCAAGGTGCTTTTAGTAGGCTTAGCCTAATATCTAGCACACATGCACATAGCATAACAAGATGTCTGGTCGCTAGCTGGAGGTACATCGGGATCCAATCATACTATGATATTTTGTTTGGTCTACCATGATCCCTGAGTGGTCCTCATCAAGTTTAGTACGCTCAATCATGGGAGTGTCAACGGTGTCACGTGATACAAATCCAAATTTCTTTAAAATTTCATTTGCATATTTAGATTGATTAATGAAAATGCCTCCGGACTTTGTGAAATTTGTAATCCCAAGAAAAATGACATTTGTCCCATCATCGACATTTGAAATTTGGAACCCATTTCTTTGAAAAACGATCACATTCATTGGGGTCAGTCGAGGCAAAGATAATATCATCAACATATATTTGAACGTGAATTAAATGTTTGCCCTGACTTTCTGTGAACAATGTTGATCAACTGCTCCTTTCTTTGTCGGGCCGAGTCCGATAGAAGAAACTTTGATAGCGTATCATACCATGCCCTTAGAGCTTGCGTTAAACCGTAAAGAGCTTCTTCAACGATAAACGAGAGTAGGATGCTCTGATTCACAAGCCTTCAGGTTGGCCGACGTAGACAACTTCTTTAAGATCTCCGCTCGTAAATGCCGCCTTTACATCCATCTGATAGACTACCATGTTCTTACTTGCAAAGATTGGCTAAGAATATTCTGATTACCTCGATTCGAGCCACTGGAGCAAATGATTCTTCAAAGTCTATATCCTCCTCTTGACGGTATCCTTTAGCAACTAATCGAGCCTTGTTCTTTAACACATCACCATGCTCATCAAGTTTCACTTTGAATATCCACTTTAGAGCAATGATCATAGCACAATCTGAGCAGGTACTAATTCCCATACATCAAGTCGATCAAACTCATGAATTTCTTCTTGCATGGCATTGAACCAGTCTTCATCCATGTCGGTTTTAACATCTTTTGGTACGATCTTAGAGAGTACGGAGTTGAAGAAGCACCATAAGGCATCTGTTGCAAGTTGTTTCCGTGTGGATACAGGATGAGAGGGATTTCCAATGATGTTGTCCAATGGATGATCGTGAGTCCATTTACTGAGGTGTTCATGTGGCAGTGGTTGAGGGACTAAAGTAGCGAGTCGATGTCTCCTCGAAGAAGATGGTTCTGATGAAGATTCAGGAGCAAATACATTTTCAAATGGAGCATCTTCAGAAGTAGCAAAGGGATTAACTTCATTATTGATACCGCACATAGTTCCATGATGTACACTCGAAGTTTGATGATTTGTTGATGAGACAGAGTGATCGCCAGTAGGCGCTTCTTGACTTAATGATATTGAGATTGAAGGATTGACGTCATTCACAGAAATATGAGCAGCCTCTGAAGTAGGAATTGTCAGTTCATTAGCACTTGGCTCACAATGTTCATCAAACATGGGATCAAACAATTTCTTTAAATCATCTTCAGATGGAGGTACATATGGAGTTTCGAAGAAGAATTTGGTATAAGGGATGAACTAATGGGACTGTCTTTGAAGTGCGGGTCCCGAACTGAGTGTCCAGAGCCATAGGACCACAGCGATAGAAACTCTCTCTGACTATCTTTATCAACCCATATGTAGACAATTTGAAGTGACCAATGATAAAGAAAACCTGATATACCAAACTTGAAACTCAAGAAGAATTCCATGCATTTGCATCTTAAGCTCGCCTTTGTAAATTTTAACTTCAATCTCAAATAAGTGATAATTGATTAACTCAAGTAATCACTTGTGTCAATGCCCAACACGTGAATAGACGCATACAACCGGATGTACGCCGATCCACCGAATGAACCGAACAAATGATTTCGACATTAATGCATTCTTCCTAAAGGTATACATGTAGAGACCGATCCGAAGATTCACCACAAAAGTCTTCGAGCGAATGAGGTAGTCATTTTCCTTAATGTTCATGTGGTTGATTTATAGCGTGCACAATGAGAGGAACAATAATCCTAGAAGATTTGGCAAAGGAATACCAAAGAGCGGATCATTATCCATGAACAACAATCCGTGAAGATTTGGCAAAGGAATACCAAAGAGCGGATCATTATTCATGAGTGCAACTGCAAAATTATGATAATCATTATCAACGCCTTGAGGAATAACTGGAGATAGGGCTTTTGAGTAGTCTGAGTTGTACTTCTTTGATGATGAACCAGTTGAGTCAATAGAAACCGGAGCATGAGCTTCAAGTCGGATGATCAACATTCGTCAAAGGTTGAAGGTACTCATCAAACATATCTTTGAAAAACAATGAATCCCAAACATTGATTCCCAATTATCCTTAGTAAGTGAAGCATTAGGCGTGGAGGAGAGTCATCAAAAATCAAAACAATGAATCCCAGTTATCCTTAGTATATTCACTCATAATCAAAAAGAATATACACTCATCATCATCAAAAATAAAGTCATATAACCATTATTCAAACATCCATCATCATGTAGTATATTCACTCTTCTCCCCTCAAAAATTGCATCCGAAGTTGCCATTTTTGATTTAACAAGTGAATAAGAGTATACACCAATGAACATAGATCCACTTGATGATTGAATGAGCGTGGAAAAACATGAAGCTTGTTGATGAAGAATGTAGATGAGTATGGCCATTCATGAGAGAATTTCTTAGTCAAGATAAAGCGCACAGAGGAGCGTACACTTTTCTTTTCTTTGAAGAACGGGGCCTGAAGTGTTATCTGCAGACACCATAATGATGAAGAACGAGGCCTGAACTGATGTGAACAGACGTCCATTGTTTAGAGCCCGCCATATTTTTAGAGCCCAATCCAAATACCAAGGGACGACTTGTACGACCCGCTTTGGATAATGACGAAGACATAGAATGGGAAACATTGGATCCCCACGTGCTCATGGGGTCCTTTTGGTTAGCACAAACAATCTTTGAATCAGCAGAAACCCTAGGTGCAATGTCATTGTCACTAGGAGCTAAACTAGTAGAAGCATCGGACTTAGTCGAGGGACATTTTGTGCTTAATGGGATTATTCTACCGCTATGGCTTCCAAACCTTATCAGGCACTACTCTAGGCATAGTGGATCTAGTTAAGGGGCAAGGTTTGCCATTCGTGAATATTCGACCTGTTGGCTTCCAATGAAATCCTACATTGGTAAAAACCTTCCCTGTAGGTTTCCGTGATTGCTTAATCTGCTTCGCTCTCCAAACTTTCTTAACTCGGGTTATGAATCTTAGACCTCTAAATAACACATCACATTTATCATGATTACCTGAAATTAAACATTTTTTACATGTTTTGCAGACAGCATAAGGCCTCGAATTAATTTTAGTAAGCTTAGAGCTAATACTAGAACTAACACGATTCTTTTTGTTCAAATCAAACTTCTTGTCCCTATGGTGTTCTTTTACTTCCTTATCATGAACACTTTTAGTTTGCGTAATCCTATCCTTCTTTGCATAGCTTCTAGGTTTTGACCCGCTAACTTTAGTGTCAATCTTAACATCTGTAGAAGTAACGATGGGAACATTACATGGCTTCACTACTTTCTCCATTCCTGGTCTAGAAGTGCTGGGATCTGAAATTCTAGGAGGCACATCACAGTTTGCTTGCTTGAATTTAGATATGGAACAAGGCATATCAAGGGTCACATGCTTGGCTTTAGGCATAGAACGGATTTCCTGCTTGGCACTAGGCATAGAACAAGGCTTCACAGCTTTGCCTTTTTTCACCTAAGGATTTTGGACATGTTGCAATTACACATTCAAGCAGCTCTTGAGATCGTTTGGCCTGGAGGCAAGCAAACCTAATTTCACTATCAAGAGGTTTGTTAATGAAATCCTCTTCGACAATCTCACGGAGACATTCTAGACTATCCTTAAGGTGAGCACAAGATTCATGAAAAGCATGTTCATTATTCCTAAGATGAGGAGGAATATATTTAACTCATCACGTGTATTTGCAATCTATGGGTGACTTTGAGACAACATTCTTATTGAAAACAAGTGGTAGTTTCCCATTTCCCCGACTTCTCAGATTCTCAATTTCCTTTTGTAAAGACGTTATTTTTTCGTTGTTTTGGTCACGGGTGACTTTGATTGAATCATATAACTCTTTAAAATGTCTTTTAACTTTTTCATTTTCTTTTAGAAAACTCTCGTTTTCCTTTTGTAAGGCATTAACTAAGTTTTGAAGATGAAAAGTTTGAGAATTCTGAGAATCTAAAGGAGGAGGCATTTGGGAGCCTGTCATATTGTTCGTTTGACCCTTTAATTGAGAAATTTGGGCTTTCAACTTTCTGATCGTGTTGCAATGAGCTTGAATCTGTTCATCACGTTTGTTAATTTTAAAAACTGCATCAAACTCTGGAGCATCTCAAGATGTCTTGATATTTGAAGTTTTGACATTTTCTTTGAGATGTTGATATTTGAGTTGTAAATTAAAATGCTCAACTTCTAGTTTAGAAAAATGTTTAACCAAATTGTCGTGATCATCCAGTTCAATTTTCTCGCTTAGTTTAGAATTAGTTTTTTCAAGCTCAATGACACGATCATGGGAGACTTTCAGGCCACAGATAGTTCATGAAATTTGGAAGCATTAATAGAGCAATTTGAAGCGTGAAAAGATATCTTGAGCTACACATTCAGTAATAAGAGTCTCATTTAAGGTATGCAAGTTCTTCCTCTCAATCTCATTATATTTTAGTGCACGCCCATAATCACTAACTTCAACTACCATTGCATCAAATTCCTTTTCCATTTCTTTAATATCCGATTTTATCCCCTTTTTAAGACTCTCAAAATGATCTTTTAGTTGTTTAAAGAAAGGCATGACCTCGGTTAAATAACATTCTTTCATTTGCTCAAAACCCCTTTCCCCTTCAGCTATCCCAGTGGGTGTGATCCTTTTCTTACAAGTTTTCTCAAAATCAGTAAATAGTTGAAGTATAACATATTGACTGATTAAGGTCTTGCTCTTAGTGGCAATAGTTCTAGGAACTAAATGCATTGGTGTATTTGGAGGATACACACGCTTTAGGAATTTCCTACAAGGGGGATTCTTTTCAACAAGATTTTCAGCTTTTTGCAAGTCCATATCCTTTTTCCGGAACACTTGTTCAGGGGTCAATAGAGTCCGAGGCTTAAACATGTTTAAGGATATCCAATTTTCCTTAGTGTAATCATGGGGTTTTATCGTTATCTTGTTCTTTTTACACTCGGGATCTTCTAGCTTCTTATTCATTTTCTCCCTAGTGACTTCATCTGATTTCTTATCTTCCTCGCTGCACTCAGTAACTAGGTTTCTGTCCAGGCTTAAGGATCTCATTACCATCATACAGTACCTTATGAGCATTTCTAGCCTTTTTAATTACCTCTGGATTAGGTTCCTCAACAAGGGGAATGCTATGCTTATCGCTTAAGACTCTATGCTTAGTGATCATGTGAGCAGTCTGAATGGTATTCCCTTGTACGTATAACTTATTTTCAAGCTTGTTTTTCAAAGTTTTTAGATTGGAAAAATCATTCAAAAGTTTTGATTCCTTAGCCTTGAATTCTTGCTTAAGCATTTTAACATTTTCTTGAAGTTCGTGTTTTTGCTTAGAAGTTTTAGAAAGCTTTTCTTGTAAGGAGTTTAACTCTTGTTTTAATACTTCTTCTAAAAACCTACTTTTTCTAATAGTTGTACGGATTTGGACATCCATTTCCTGCTCACGGGTGGTCAACTCAAACTTAGCACGCTGTTCATAAATAGCAACCTGATCCTTATATATGTTAAGCTCCGGTGGTAAGGAATCATCGCACAAATGCAGCGTAACTCATGCAGTTCATAATCATCATTTTGAGTAGAAGATGCACAACTAGGTACGCAGAAACATCCATGCAACTTACCTGAAAGCATTGACATGCAATGTGCCGTGACGGTGCATCTCTATCTTGGGTACATCCGAAGCTTCCATGGAGTGTTCCTTTGCATTAACTTGCACAGGTGGTGTCTGGTGCACCTCTCTCTCTTGTGAATTTGAGCACGAAGATTCCATTTTTCCATTATCCGACTCATCATTTTTTGTTGTCACGACATTCTGCATTCAAGAACACCGATTCTTCAACATAAACATTACCCAACTTATCACAACAATCTTTCAACTGCACCTGACACTCATTCACGCTTTCATTCTTTTGAGCAGATTCTTCAATGTACTTTTTCACATTATCCATGAGTTGGATAAATGTCTCAATGAATTCTGAATTTCCATTCCAGATGTTTTTTGAAGGAAATTCCAAGTGTTGATCGTAATCTGCTGAATATTCCCCAATCGATGAATGGTGAAATTGTTTGTAGATTACTTGAAGAGCTCAAGTGACCGAACCATCCTTTTGAACCTCTTTATTGGTAAGTTGCAGCTTTAATGTTCTAAGTTCAACAAAAGCTTCTTGTCAATGTAGGTAAGTCCTCGGCGAAAAGAGCACTACATGTTCGATCCCCGCCTATGGATAACAAAATTGTATGAGGTGCATGAAGTAGCCGATAGGGCTCAATGCTGCATTCCATTTGCATGGCATTCTGTAGCAGGTGTAATTCATTCTCATTGTACTCAGAACATGAAGATTTCACATCCTCATTGTTTAATTCAAACATCTTTAATCGTCAGTAGCAATCATTAACATTATTGTCCACAGTATTATACAATTTAAGCACTTCTGAAATCACTGGGTCAGTAGAGTAAGTAGAGTAAGACATGATGTGGTGGAATGCACGGGATTTTACAAGTCTATGATTTAAACCGAGAAATAGAATCTTTCGCGTGATTTTACTAAAATCAAGACCAAACCGTTAAGCAATGACCAATGGAATGTGTTAAGATGACTGATGGATCGACACAATGATATACAATTGTGTGTTAGGACTTATGATTGTTTGTGGATAAGGCAGATGTTGTTTGGTTGTAATTTGGGTTGGTTGTTGCACGATTTTCCCGAGAATTTTAGGTCTAAAAACATAAAACCTCAATAACTTCGCTCAGAGCGGATTTAGCCCTCGGTTGTTTTAGTTCATTCGGCGTGACATTCTCCTCGTCTCACGGTCGCTTTTGATGGGTAGAATGCAGAAAACGGAGTTACGGATCAAAAGTTATAGCCGTTTGAAGTTTTGTCGGAAAAGTCAACAAGTCGCTAAGAATTCTTGAACCAAGTCGCTAAGACCAAGTCGCTAGGACCTAATTCGCTACACCACTAAGTCGCTAGAGTCCCAAGTCGCCAGACAAATGCAAGTCGCTAAGTAGTAACTCGCTAAGGCTCAAGTCGCTAGCAAAATTTTGGCAGAAATTCGCTACTCAAGTCGCTAAAGATACAAGTCGCTAAAGAGCAACTCGCTACTGCACCAAGTCGCTACCAATTAAAAGTCGCTACCCGTAGTTGAGAGTCCACTACTTGTACTGTAAATCGCTAGGTAAGTCGCTAGCTCCAAACCTGTCTCGCTACAAAATGTGAAGCAAGTCGCTACGAAGAAACTTTTCCAAAGTAGCTCAAGTCGCTAGCATGAAAAACACATAAACACCACTTTTCAATCCAAAACAACCCAACCACTATGATTCAAACCTTCTAGATCAAAACCTAAACACTTGTGATGATTCTAAACACAAAAGTACAACCAAAATCGAAACTTTAACACTAGAAATCAATCAAATGATGCAAAAACCACTAAACTTTTTCAAACTCAAAAACCACCTAAAAACCACTAGAAATCCAAAGATGTGCAAGATATGATCTAACCATGGCTCTTGATACCAATTGTAAGATATAACTTTTCACATACACATCAAACCATAACACAAAGTGGCGTATAAGTGGAATTCTAGAGAGAGAAAGTTAGAGGTTTAGGGAACTTAGTGAGAAAAAGTGAAAGATATTATTATAAGCTCCAACTCTCTACCTTGGGAGGTAGAGAGTATTTATAGTCTTACATAAAACGCCACACAACGGGCTGTGGATCAGGCATACAGGGTAAAGACCCGTCCGTCCTCCACGGTGTTACTTAACTAAATACTACTTAACTTAAAATAACTACGACTACGAGCTTTCTAACGATTACATATACTTGAGGTGACCGACTCTTTAATACCTGGAATTTCTAATTCCTAACACCTTATTTGTCTAATTTCTTGTAAATCTTGTTCATCATCCTACCAAGGCACTTGAACATTCCCTTAGTTTGCTTGAATTCTGCTGATTCATTCTCAATCTCGGGAAGAGATGCGTAATACTCATGAGGTGGAAGATGAGAGCTTGGAAGACCATCCTGGGAGCTATTTGATGATGATGATGAAGGAGTTGGAGGTTTATCTCTTTGCCTTAGTCTTAGCAACCTCGAGCATCACTCAAAGCCACAAAGATGTGAGGGATGAGATCATAGTGAAGGTGCATCCCTTTTGGGGTTGGTGGAATTGGAGCGAAGTTTCTATAGAGACGGGTGAGAAGCATCCCGTATGGTAGAGCAACGGATCCTTGAGTTGGAATATCAATCATTCTCCTAGCTATGTAGTAGGCTAAGTTGAATGGTTGTCGGGTGGACAAGTTGTAGAGCATGTGGCAAAGACAAGGGTTTATGTGATCCCTATTCCCTATGGTGCTAATGACGTTTGCTCTAAGTAACTCCTCCCATTTCTTAAATTCGTGCTTAAGTTCATTTAGCTCCATTCCATATGGATCTCGATCTACCTCTTTTCCCTTTCGGGTTACTCGGGTTGTATCCGTTTTTGGGTTAAAAAGGTGTTCACGGATGACATCCTTATCAGCCAAACGGGTTAGATAGGGAGAAGTGCGGTCATTGATTGCATCAAGGGCGGTGAGTGACCACTTATCCGTGTAGACACAAGTTCCTCGGTTGGGAATTCCTAGTATTCTAGCAAATTCACTTAAGGTGATGGTGTAGTCATTTTGGTTGATTCTAAAGCTAAGACAAAATTCATCATCATCTTCATCACTAAAACCGGTCACACTAGCATAGAATTCTAACACGAACCTAGGACAAATTGGTTCATCAATGTCAAGAAGACAATCGAATTGAATGGCGGCTAGTTCTTCACGAAGATTGGTATGCTCAAGGAAGGATGGGTGAATGGTTCTACCCTCGTGGAAATACCTTGATTCTAGACCCCTAAATATTTCTACTTGTTCCTTGGTGAGTCCTTTGGTTTTGTGGTGTTTGGGAATGTAGTTAAGAGTGTCTTTGTGATCATAGAATCTTGCGGCTACCATGGTTATTCCTAAGGACAAGAATTAATATGTTAAAAAAAATGAAAATAAATTTTAACGTTTTGGATTCTAGTGTGTGCCTATATGAAAACAATTTGGAGTTGCGGTTATCTCGACTCATTTTATGCACAAAATGGTTTTAGTGGGGTGTTTGGCAAATACCATGAGATAACCCAAATGCTCCTAATTCAATGTGGCTACATTTGAATATATCCGGGAGTGCATATTAGTTATGCAATACCTTTAGTATTCAAGAGCATGCAAGTGATGAAAATTCTAACGTTTCTATTTGTATTAGCAATGAAAAAATGTTTTCCTACAAGTGAGAAGCTTTTCAAAACTTTTGACATGGGGTGTTTGGTTGTTTGAATAAGGCCTTATATTTATTATCTATTAATTAGTGGGAAACATGATTTGTTTATGCAATATGATAATGTAGCACCTAATTTGAATGACTAGTTATGCAATTTGCCAATTGAATTCATATTTGGTATAAAAACATACATAAAACCCCATGTAATAATTTGTGATAGTTTTGTGCATAAATAAGAATCCTAGACTCAGAATTAAGAGATGAAATGTAGTTAGGATACTTACAATGATGTTATCTTCAGTGATTAGTGAGTGGGAAGATGACAATAATGAGCTTGGTTTAAGTTTTACACGTTTTGGTAAAGTGGGTTGTGAGGAAGAAGATGTTATGTATATAGCGATTTGTTTCTCAGTAGGCACCACGGACCGACGGCACCAAATAATTGGTTCCGTCCGTGTTGTCGCTTTGCGCCGTGGCTACAAAGCGTGCATATAAGGCATAAATGTTTTGGTTTGACTATTCTAATTTTTTAGGCTATGTTTATCCTACATGTTTGGTTCCATTAACCCTAAACCAAGTCTAAGAAGATTAAAAGGTTCTCGTTTAAGAGGTTTAGTTAAGATGTCGGCAATGTTGTCTTCGGAGGATACTTTCTCGATTGAAATGTTTCCTTTTTGAACATTGTCGCGAAGAAAGTGATGACGGATTTCAATGTGCTTGGTACGAGCATGTTGAACGGGATTTTTGCTGAGATCGATGGCTCCCTTGTTGTCGCAAAGTATCACAATGTCGTTGAGATGAATTCCGTAGTCTACGAGAGCTTGCTTCATCCAAAGAGCTTGTTGACATGCTTTTCCGGCTGAGACGTATTCGCTTCAGTAGTAGAGATGGCTAAAACCGTTTGCTTCTTTGCAAACCATGAGGTGAGACAATGTCCAACAAAAGTGCAAATACCACTTGTACTTTTTCTATCGACATAATCACCGGCATGATCCGAGTCGGCATACACTATGGTTTCTACACCCGTTCCTTTGGGATACCATAATCCTAAACATGTTGTTCCCTTAATATATCTAAAAATCCTTTTTAAAGCTTCTAAGTGTGATGCCTTTGGGTTTTCTTGAAAGCGAGCACATAGACAAACACTAAACATAATGTCGGGTCTACTAGCCGTAAGATAGAGTAGGCTACCAATCATTCCTCTATATTTAGTGTTATCTACGGATTCACCTTTTTCGTCCTTGGTGAGTTTAGTGTCCGAGGACATGGGTGTTTTAGTTGGTTTGGAATCTTCAAGACCAAATTTCTTAAGCATGTCTTTTATATATTTAGATTGGTTAAAGAAAATACCATCTTCTAGTTGTTTAATTTGAAGTCCTAGAAAGAAGTTTAACTCACCCATCATACTCATTTCAAACTCGTCATGCATGATTTTAGAAAAATCATTACATAGTTCTTGACAAGTTGATCCGAATATAATGTCATCAACGTATATTTGAACAATAATAATTTGTGATTCCTTTTTCTTAGTAAAAGGAGTATTATCTACTAATCCCATAGTATATTTGTTATCAACAAGAAAAGTCTTAAGACGGTCGTACCAAGCTTTAGGTGCTTGTTTAAGGCCATATAATGCTTTCTTGAGTTTGAAGACATGATGTGGTTTCTCAAAGTCGGTAAAACCGAGAGGTTGAGCAACATACACTTCTTCGTTAATAAACCCATTAAGGAAAGCACTTTTAACATCCATTTGAAATAATTTAAAGTCATAAGCGCATGCATAAGCAAGTAATATTCTAATAGATTCAAGTCTAGCTACCGGTGCATAAGTTTCATCATAGTCAATTCCTTCTTGTTGATTATAACCTTGTGCAACAAGCCTAGCTTTGTTTCTAGATACTACACCATTTTCACCCATTTTGTTCCAACTATAGTTTGATCTTTGGGTTTTGGAACTAGTTTCCAAACATCATTTCTAACTAATTGATTTAATTCTTCTTGCATGGCAATTACCCATGATTCATCTTTTATTGCTTCATTTATGGTTTTGGGTTCAATGGTGGATACAAAACAAAAATGATTACTTTGATTTTGAGCTTGTGACCTTAAGGTTCTTTGATTAAGTTGTCCTATGACCTTTTCTAATGGATGACTTTTAGACTCTTTGATGTTGACAATTCCTTTATTTGATGGTTCATCTTCCTTGTTATTATTAATTTGACTTTCTATTATTTGACTTTCAACTAAGTCATCATCTACCAAAGGTGATGTCTTAGAGGGAGGTGGACTTTCGTCAAATGTTATGTTCAACGATTCCTCGACTATCATTGTTTCTTTATTAAGGATAATGTAAGCTTTACTAGTTTGAGAGTAACCAAGAAATACACCTTCATAAGACTTTGGGTCAAACTTGGTGAGATAATCCTTAGTATTAAGAATAAAACATTTACAACCAAAGACTTTAAAATATCCTAATGTTGGCTTTTTACCTTTATAAAGTTCATATGGTGTTTTGTTTAGGAAAGGACGTATTAGGACTCTATTTAAAATATATGTAGAAGTGTCAACGGCATTACACCAAAACTTTTGAGGAATGTTTTGTTCATTAAGCATTGTTCTACTCATTTCTTGAATTGTTCTATTTTTACGTTCTACTACTCCATTTGATTGAGGTGTTCGTGGGGCGGAAAAGTTATGTGTTATACCATTTGTATCACAAAAGTTTCCAAATTGAGTTTCGTTGTCAAATTCACGACCATGATCCGTTCGGATCGACACAATTTTGACACCTAGAAGATTTTGAATTTTCTTGCTAAGTATTTCAAATTTATCAAAAGCTTCATTTTTGGTTTTCAAAAATAACGTCCAAGTAAACCTTGAGTAATCATCTACTATGACCAAAGTGTATAAGTTGCCTCCATAGCTTCTTATAGCGGATGGTCCAAATAAGTCCATATGTAATAATTCTAGACATTTAGATGTGGACACCATATTTTTAGATTTGTGACTACTATGTGTTTGTTTACCAATTTTGCAAGCGTCCCAAAAGTGTTGGTCATATTTTAGTTTTGGTAAATTTCTAACCAACTCTTTTGAAGATAGGTTTTGTATAAGTCTCATATTAGCGTGACCTAAGCCGTCCTATGCCAAAGAGAAGAGATATCGTCTAATGTTGTTAGGCAAAGTTTGTCATTATATGTTTTATCTATTTTCATGACGTATATGTTATTTTTCCTAACTCCTTTAGCTATGGTGATACCATCTTTTAGTATTTTACTACCATTTTCATCAAATAGTACTTTATACTTTTTATCACATAGTTGGCTAATACTAAGTAGATTAAATCCTAACCTATCCACATGAGCAACATTTTCAATAGTTAGAGAGTTATGAGCAATCGTACCTTTGCCAATGATTTTGCTTTTGAGATTGCTACCAAAGGTAACATTACCTCCGTCATACTCTTGGTATGATGAGAAGAGATTTTTGTTGCCCGTCATGTGTCGTGAGCATCCACTATCTTTAATCCATTCATCAGGTTCCAATCCAACTTTCAAGCATACCTAAGAAGCAAATAACTCAAACATTTGGTCCCCAATATCTCATGGGTCCGTTTGGGTTAAACATACCATTTATTTGATTCATGTATGGAAATGATGGGTAAGGGTTCCATGGCATGTAATCTGGAGTTTGATATGGTCTAGGAAAGTTTTGATTCCAACCGTTGTGTTGGTAGTTAGGTTGAACGTTGTGGTTGCTCTTAGGAAAGGGGCGTTTGGCAAAAGAAGTTTTATATCGTTGTTGAGTAGTTTTAGATCTAAATTCATTTTTAACAAGTCCTACTCCCGATATAATGGCTGGTTTTAGTTTAACATTATCATTGGTTTTCTTTGTTACTTTAACAAATTCAAGACGGTCCGTATTGCGAACATTCGTTCTCACTGAAGTACCCATGGTACCATTTTGACAAACGGACGGAACCCTTATTTTGGTTCCGTCTGGTCCGCGGTCTGTACAGAGCAATTTTGACAGAATGTTTGTCCTTTTCAGCCGTTTTGTTTTGACTCTTTGGAATTAATACTTCATTAAAACCTAGCCCATTCATGTCTCCGGGTGTTTTATGGATTTTAACTATTTCATCGGCAATAGCGATGTTTTTGTTAAACCTTTTAAACTTAGAATTATTTTCTATTAAAACTTCTTGTGTGAGCTTTAGTTTTCTTATTTCAAGATTAAGCTCTTGACATGATTTACAATCATCGTCATTTGCTTTTCCTTTTCTAGTCGTTTTGCTTTTTCTTTTAACTCATATACCTCATTTTCCAAAAACTCCTTTTTAGTTTTTAGAAATTTATTTTTAGTTATGATTTTTAGACTTAGCTCACACAATTGATTATATTGTTTTTGCAAGGTGTCATCATCTATAGAAGAATAAGAAGAGTCGGAAAGTACCTCATTTGACTCATGTGCCATTAGAGCGATCTCTTCCTTGCTTGATTCTTCATCGTCTTCACTATCACTCCAAGCACCACTTACAAAAGCTCGTTGAGTTTTGCTTTTAGGTGGCTTGGGACATTCCCCTATGAGATGACTTGCATCACCACATCTAAAACACTTTCTTTCACCTTTAATCTTCTTATCATCCCGATCTTTCTGGAATGGCTTCTTTTCTTCTCGAGGTTGTCTTACAAACTTTCCTCTTCTTCTAAAGAACTTCTTGAAATCTCTAACGGCCATGGCATACTCCTCATCTTCACTATCGGAACAAGATTCACCATCATCGCTTGATTCCGCTTTTGCTTTAAGAGCAACGGATTTGATCTTCTCCTTTCTTCCTTTGATGATCTCCGAATCTTTCTCCATTACCATTTCGTGAACTTTGAGGTTGCCAATTAGCTCGTCTAGTGACATTATTGAGAGATCTTTTGATTCTTCAATAGCGGTCACTTTAGCTCTCCATTTGGGATGGAGTGCTCTAAGAAATTTCCTGACAAAGTTCTTACTACGAAAAGAATCATCAAGTGCTTTAAGTGATGTAATGATAGTATTAAAACGAGCAAAGCCACAATCAATGGTTTCATCTTCAGGGATAACAAATTGTTCATATTGTTGAACAAGAAGATCAATTTTGTTATCCTTGACTTGTGAATTACCTTGATGTGTAACAATTAAAGATTCCCAAATATCTTTGGCGGTTTCACACATAAAAATTCTTTCATATTATTTTCTAGGTAAAGCATTATAAAGCATCATTTTAGCTTCATTATTTTTAGCAACTAATTTCTTTTGTTCATCAACGGAAATATCCTTTGTTGTAGAACTAAAATCTCCTTTAACAATAATTAACCAAAGATCTATATCTTTTGATTTTACATATGTTTCAAAACGGTTTTTCCAATAGATAAATCCATTGGTTTCAAAGAGTGGTGGTCTTTGCATAGATTGCCCTTCTTTAAAGTTTTCAGAATCCATGGATCGTTTCAAGTTTATAAAATACAAGTTATTTTAGAAATTCTTGAGCAACGAGGCTCGGGTACCAATTGTAGAAAACTAGAAGGGGGTTGAATAGTTTACCGATTAAAATCTTTGTTTTGAAACTTATTGAAAGATCAATTGATATTGATCTTAAGTATGTTAATGAAATATGCAAGCAATATGTAATAAGTAAATAAGGAAAGAAATGATCAAACCACAACAAGTTGTTTATAGTGGTTCGCACCTACAAGGACTCTTTTTCCTTGCCCTACTCCACTCCCCGAGTCTCACACTCGAGTGTTTAACTTCACTAGTCAACAAGCTCCTTTCACCGGCGGAGAAAACCTTTACACTTCGCTAACACTATTTCCGACACTAAGCTAGATGTCGAGTTCTTTCCAAGGGTACAACTACTCCCACACACAATGTATTTTGAGGACTAAAATACTAACCACTCACACTCACAAGATTATGATGGTTTGATACAACAATGAAGTATGGATCAACACTAGATCATACAACACTAAACAAACAAGACTTCCAACTTCTCGTTGAAGCTTGAATATGACTTGATCTTCTTTGCTACAAAAGAGATCACTAATATGATATGAAACTGAGTTAGAAAGGTTAGAGAGAAGATATGTATGAGAGTATGTTAGAAAGGGATGAGAAACTACTTGGCTTGGCATTGCTATTTATAGCCAAATTGGACAGAGGCGTCGGACCGGCGGACCCCTTAAAAGGGTTCCGCCCGTGTACCAATTTGGTACCGCCATCGACAGTCAAGATATCAACTCTTGCCTAAAGTCAACTCTATCTAAGTGAGATTGTGCAAGATATGAAGAGTACAAATCTTCACAAAATATCTAATGGAATCTTCCAATGATTTCCATGATGTAATACATGATGTCAAATGTTGTATTACTATTTATAGAAATATGCAAATGCTTAAGTAGTGTTTGGTTTTAAGAACCTAACACATTCTACAAACTACTATCATACATAATGATTAGAGTCATATCAAGATGTTACTAATCATAAATGTAAATGCTTGAATGATGAATATATTGTTTGAGAAAGCTTGTTTTAATATCTAATAAACTTGACAAGCTTTAAGCTTTTATAAATTAAATTTACTTTTGTCGTTAACAAAACTTAGGCAAAGATCAAAAATATAAATAACGTTTAATGACGATATTTGTATTAACAAAACATATTCTAAAGTATCTTAGGAATACGAGAGATATGTTTCTAGTGTATGGTGGAAATCCAGATATAGAGCTTGGTGTTACAGGTTTCTGTGATGTGTCCTGGCAATGTGATAAAGATGATATGAAGTCTCAGACGGGTTATGTCTTTGTCATTAATGGAGAGCAGAGACTGGAAGAGCAAGAAGCAGAGCACGACATTTGGATGTTCTGTGACAGAGGTCAATACATAGCTGCTTAAGCTGCAATGGAGGCTGTATGGATTAGGAAATTCATTTCAGGGCTTGGTGTTATGCCTTCAATTGAATTGTCTATTGATATGTATTGTGACAATGCTGCTGCAATCATATTTGCCAATGAACCTGGAGTCATGAAAGGCACCAGACATTTTCTACAGAAGTATCACTATGTTCAAAAACAAGTCCGCGAAGGTGAAATTAATCTATTTAAAGTTCACACAGATGACAACTTAGCTGATCCTTTCACTAAGGCTTTACCTAGAAAAAAGCTTATTAGACTTGCCAATGGCGTTGGACTTCGTTTGGCTAAAAGTTTCATGCATAACTGTGATTAGTATTTGGATAAAGGATATTGTAAACATTTATTATTTTGATGAAATATAATTTTGATTATGTTTATTTTCATTAATAATATTGTTGTCCTATATTTGCATGTTTAATCCACGAGTAACTAAGTTATTCTAAATTGTCCATTGTCAGTTAATGACATGGGAGTATCATTAAACTAAGACAAATATGAGTGATGTGGTAGAATATGCTTGAAAGTGTATTGATGATAAAGCATACCAATTTCAGATGATATTCAATGAATTGAATATAGGACTTATCCCAACTACATGATTTTACTTTATGAATATTGTTGTTAAGTAAATCGTGAATAGTTATCCTCAGACTTGAGATACCAGATAAGTGTCATAAATGTAGTGCATTTCTGCGGAACAACTTAACACTATACGTAACTGGTAGTCATAAGGGTTGTTTCCAGAAGTGTTACAAAGTTTGTGAGTTATTCTTGTAGTCAAGATAGAATTTGTTCCTTTAAATTTATTTGGAGTTTAATAATACCCCCTCGTAGGTTGACAAGATGTTTGGCGCCGCTAAGACCAAGATCTCCCTAAATATGTTCAGAAGATTTGGTAATCTTGCTCAATCACTTAAAACAAGAAACATAATGGTTGAATAAAGAATGACTTAAATCCATATCTTTATTTAACGTGGTATTAGAAACAAAAGGATAATAATAATGAGAAATCATTAAAAAGTTTTTCCAGGAGCCTTACTCGAGTCGTGCTAGAGGCATCAAAGTGTTGCTAGACGCTAACCGATGTGATCACGCTATTAAGATATATCCAAGTGGGAGCTGTTGGTTTTATGGATATAAATTAGTAGACGTGGGTTAGGATCGAACTCGAGACCACAGGATTACACACTTTGCGTATGAGAATTAAAGTTAATAATTAAATATAAAATGTTTTATTTATTTATTATTTACACGAAATATATAACGAATGTTAAGTTAATTAAGTGTAATGGACTAACGATCGTTAAATGTTAAATGGAAGGACTAGATATTAAAATAGAGATCGAGAAGGTTCCGGAAACCCCTTGGGATATACCATACGATCAACCAAGGGGGATTCCAAGCCCAATCCAAGTCTAACTTGGTCACCAAGTTATCTTGTGTATATATACAAGGCCTAGGGTCATTGTATTCCATCTCTTGTACTCCTAAACTAAAAACCTAAAAGTGTTTGTGTGTTTTTTGTGTCCAACCGATCGTACACTTCCACAAGGGTGTCGATACACTTGTTTTTCCAAAACAAATATTTTCGTGTTCTTAAAACTAGCATTACTTTAATTTGTTATAGTACATGTGTTCAAGAACGTGGTACTAACACACTATTGTTAGTATCTTTGATTGAATTACAAAATCGGTAAAGGATAATTCACGTAATCCTATAAACCCTAATTAGGGTTCATCACTTGCTAGTTTTAAGGAATTGATTCTTGTTAGGCTAGAATCAAAAGGTACGCATACTTTACGTTTTTGTTAATTAGTTATTCATTAATTCGTTCTTATACGCTTCAACATGTTTCTTTAATGTTTTATGTGTTTTATATATTATTGTCATGTTATATAATTTCAACATATATACACCATGATAGAGAAAGATACAAAGAAATTTTTATTACCGTTCACTTTAGATAGACATTTGTGATTACTTTTTATTTCATTGAACGCGAAATGCAAATGCGTATTTAGTGTACCACTCTACCTATGAGACCCTAGACTCAATGGCATACTCACTAGTGGTTGCTTTAAGATAAGTACTAATTTATTGGAACTATTAATTTAACCATGGAGTAAATCATACACAAAGGGCATTCACACACATTTTATTCCTACAATAATTGTATTTGGAGTGTAAATGATTAAATTTTGGATTATGATGGAATAAAAAGTCAAAGAAGCATGTTTGGATATGTAAACGAATGAAACAACCAAAAACCTTTAAAAGTGTAGTAGGCTTAGTAACATCATCCAATTCCAATATCATAGAAGATTGTTAAGAAAAATAATAATATAAATGTTAGTACTATTTTCATTATAAGAAACAATAATGTTCTTTTCACTAAGAGAATTTATTTTGCCGTTCATGAGCATGACATATTTGTCAATATTACTAGTAGTCTAGTACTACTTTATCTTACAAATGTTAATGTTTTCTTTCAATTACATGTGATACTTTCAATTTTTCACAACACATAAAAGTCATGTAACATATATTAGTTACATTGTCAACTACAAACATCAAAAAACTTGAGTAAGATAACTTTTGATCAATCCGGATATTTAACGTTTTTGTTTGGTTATCGCGGCTCATGTTTTCATACGATTTCAAGTATACAGTCTTTTGCCAAAACTAAATAAATTCAAACAACGCTATCTATAAGTTATACGAGTAACAAACAGTGACTTA
Source organism: Chrysanthemum makinoi (assembly GCA_910596185.1). NCBI lineage: Eukaryota > Viridiplantae > Streptophyta > Magnoliopsida > Asterales > Asteraceae > Chrysanthemum > Chrysanthemum makinoi. The sequence goes on along the minus strand of OU343225.1, from coordinate 325,349,123 downwards.
TGATCAATTTATTTAACGTCAAGTAGCTCGATCAATTCCTTTTTTAGCCTTCAAACAAGACCGATCGACATCAAATAATAATATACACATAAATTTCATCACAGCTTTTTTTAACAAGTAAACTGAATACAGCTATGATAATGACATGGTTAATTTATGAGTTAATTATACATAATTGTGCCGGCCAATCAAAGTTGACAAATTCTAACGATACATCTCTTCAGAAATGATTAATCTAATTAACTCCTTTAAAAATGACTATTCCAAGTGTAAAATAATCTATACATTTTAAATTTATCCGGTTAATATTTTTTTTTCGAAAATTAACTTTTTTCAGACTCTATACTGCCTATCTCACAAATGTCTTTAACGATGCTTGAACCCAGAATACAAATGACGTCTCTCATGTAGGCCTCAATAAAGCATCTAATAATCGATTCTCATTAAAGCATTTGATTCATAACCCCGGTGATTTGAGCATCTCGCAGTTATTTCGGAGTTCAAGTTGAATTTTGTTTGTTTATGTTTTTCTTTCTCTTTTCTTCTTTTCTTTTGCTCTTCTTCAAGAGCCTTTTTAGTTGTAACATTTTTTTTTTTGCTTGCTTTTTATGGGCTTAATATATCTTTGCTTTCCCAAACAAAAACAAAAAAATAAATAAAAATACTTACACATCCATAAACCAATATTGTTATCTATTTCAACAAGTGAAGTGGATTTACAGTGAGTTATTGAGACCTCTTTATAAGGAACTTAAATTTCACTTATTATGTCAACCATAGTTATTGATTATCTTTACTAATTTACTGTGAACATAAAGAAAGTAGGTTTGCTGCTAATAGAAAACTGTGTAACATGGCTTATTTCAACAAAACTTTTCTTTTTAAATGAATAAATGAACTAATTGCAACAAAATATCCTCAAGGTTTTGATCAACGGAAAAATCCTGACTTCGTACATCCTTATGAATTAAACAAATAACCTATTTTCTCAAAGTCGTTATTGACAAGTCAACTTAACATTTACGTTGAACAAATGATTCAGTAAGGCAATGCACAATGGTGAAACAACGAAATCGCATTTTAGCGAAATTATAACTCTATAGGGGTGTTTCTTTTTTTCATATGTGGACCAAATCTTTTAATAGGAATAATTAAGTTAACTACAATCATATAAACTATAATGTAAATATGTAACATGGATCTACAAAAGGATAAGTCACCCAATTTTGATATAGACTATGAAATTAAATACGATACCTATATCTTTATTGCGATACCTATTCTATGGAGTAAACAAATTCCCAAGGAACACCAAAAAAGAACCTCATATTGTTGATTTCTTTACACATTACCACATTTTGCCCAACAAGTTGATCTTTCAATAAACATGATTTACTTAAAGATGTTTCGTTTCTTCACTAACCTTCTTTCCCATAGAGTGAATCAACTACATACAACCTTAATTAATTACACTAATAGTGCTTACGTTGCGTTTTAAACATCATCTCTTACAAACTTTAATAGTCCCTAAGACCATACTCGGGTTGGGCTTAGGGACTACCTACATAGTTTAATAGATCCATATTACATAGGTTTTCTTGACATGGTAAAAAGCAATTTTCACCTTCACTTAAATTTATTTTTCACTGAGGAAATGATAAGTTCCACCATTACTTTGGTGGTACATTTCTTGATTAGACAACACCAAATAAAAATTGCACTTTAAAGAGAACCTCTCATGCTTCTCTAATTGGAATAATGCAGTTTAACAGATGGACCTCAACTTTTTCAGTATTTTCACCTGGAAATTATAATAAAATAATAAAATAAAATAAAATTGTACTTTAAAAGTTCCCATCAACCCACCATGAGGAATTTCATAAATAAATTTTAATCTTTTCATTGACTTTTATCATTAAATAACTAGAGGTTGATTATAGGTATAAATAAATTTCAATATAATGCTCAGAAAAATATGAACTGTTTTTTTATTAAGATTCATTATCTGAAATATGTTCCCAACTGTTATTGTACTTGATTTCAGGCTAAAGTCTTTACCTTGTATCATTATTGAAGCAGAATTTATTTGATGGCAAATCTTTAAAGATAAGAATGTACTCTTTTCGTCCTAAAATAATTGTGTCGCGACGAAAGAGAAAAGTTTAAAAAAAACATAATTATTACTGGTTTTTTTCTCTTATTTTTTGCAGAATGATAATTTTACTCTCAAGTGTAATATAGTAATCTACATCAAATTTTCTAATCTATTTTTAGTCCTGGACAATTAATTTGAGATATATAAAAAAACATAGACAATAATATCGAGACGGATGGACTGAAAAGGTACCCTGGCACCAGTATATGGGGCCCTAAGACAGCTGGACCCAACCCAACAAAGTTAACCCTGAGGTCCACCAATGACCAACCTCTATCTGGGGTCACAACCCAATGGACTATAACTCAGATGGGTTCAAACCACCATGTGATTTCAGTCTTCTAGTATGCATTCTGAGCTGACAACTATGATGGATCAAGCAAGTTGCCATTAACTATTTTGGTTAGAAATTTTGAATTTCTGATGTTTTTTGTGCTTCGTAAAGTTGTGGAAAAGTAACTGCGGAAATGCTGATAACGTCGCCTATTATTTTTAAACATGTTTAGTTTTACCGTTTGTTTACGAGTGCTGTAAGTACTAAAGTGAAACTAGATTGTTAGTATCCAATGTGTATCATCTGATCAAATTTGTTACCGTATTCTGCAGACATTTATGAATCACAAATAAAAGAAACACGGCACGACATCCTTGAAAGCATCCTGTTATTAAAGGTTTACCTTGAGACTGAAGCAAGATAGAAATGAACCTTTTAATGTCATGAGTCATTAATCAGATAACAACTGTTCTCTGAAAGTAGGGTCGCATTGACAGCCATAACAAAACCAATTGATCAATAGCTTTTAAGCTGCAAGAGAAAGAAAATGATATCACAAGATGATTAAAGTAACATACACGCAATGAATGACTAGCAACTGGCACATAACGAATAAAAACAGCGGAAAAGTGTACATCAACTCACTTTTGAGAAGTACGCATGAACAAATAATATTTCTAACTGCATAGAAATAACTGTATCGCCATCCTGATTTTAATACGAAGTACTTACCTTATGAAAGTACTTTAATACTAATCCTTTAAGTGTAATAGTTAGAATATAATGATTCGCTATTTGGTTACAAGAAAAACAAGCATGCCGCAAAAAAACAAACATTGCTGTCACAAACTTCACATGGAGTGAAAATTTTGTACAGAAAAACATTTAAAGGTGAAATAGATTTTCAACAATCGAAATTATCACTTGGTCACAAAGGTACTTCAGTAAACTTTTCGCCTTTTCACTAGTACATACGTTCACAATCAATGCTAGGAATGCGATAAACAGCAAGTTAGCCTGAAACTCAGATACGCCACATTTGTTGCGAATTCTAGTGCATTCATAGCAAAGCATTAGGACCATGTGCTGAGCTTATGCATTTGCAGGGAATCAGAACTTCAAAATTGAAATACTACTACTATTTTCTAAAAGAAAGTTCTGTTGGGTTAGAGAAATAGAATACTTTTATAATTTATATTCTGGCTTAATGTAGGACACCAGGAGACCCACATCTGCTGCTTGTTCTCCTTAATAGGAACTCTTTGAGTTCCATCACAAATTTATAATGACATCAACTTAATACAAAGATTAGAGAAGCCTTAAAACCTGCATTTCTATCCGTTTACTTATAATGGGTCGATTTGAGTAATGTATTATCTCTATCGGGTTAAAAGTGGTAAAAAAATTTAGCTAAAAGAAGAGTCAAATGGAGCGGAAGTCGCCTAAGTGTATTTCAAACGCAAACAGAACTTTTAAATTATTTCATAAGATGATCATAATTAAGTTCATAAAATTATTAACCAACAATGTCCCAATACAATATTTGGCTTACACGACGATCCTCGCCACATGAAGATGCATATTAAACAGTTTATCACAGTATAATATGCCCATAGATGCACACTTAATATATAACTCAAATGCTTCTCAATTTTCCGGAAACTCGCCTTGATCCTGTGTTTTTCACTCGCCGTATAAACTTCCCAACGCAGTTCTTTGAGACAATTGATTTGAATTCCAACCATTTATTGAATCATCTCAGTTTGAGTAAATATAGAACACATTAAATGTCATTTCTAAGACGTGAGTCCCTTTTTTCTTTTTCTTTTCTATATAAACACTTTGAACATGCTTCTTAATAACCCTAGAGGTTTTTATGCCTTCCACAAAAAGTGTAGATTGGCGGGAACACCCTGACCCCGGGTGCCTTTTGGCACCAACCATTGTCCACCCCACAAGGAATAGCTCGGGCAACTCTCCTGGCCTAGTGGGGCACCCCACAAGGAATAGCTCCGGCAACTCTCCTGGCTTAGTGGGCGCCAACTGGAGTGAGCACGAGCCAAGACTTGGACCCCTGAGCTCTTATTCCACAAAGTCTCTCCAGTGTGCCCATAGGTTTTGCGGAGGTGGGTACCTATATGAAGCAAATGCCAAGGATGAGACTTGAACCTGGGTCAATTGACTCAAGCACAAGTGCCCCAACCATTGGACTAATGCTCCATTGGTGGTTTTTTATCCCTTAATACTCGGATTAGGCATGAAAGCTTGCTTTGAGTATAAACAGACCATAAACATGTCATTACTTCGAAAATGCATCCAAAGTCATATGAAATGTTGGCTTGACCATTGGAACATCTTTTTGTACCTCATATTAAGGCATATAACTCATTCGAACCCTTAAAATTTCTAATAACTGTATTTTGAAACAGAGAAAGTTGACTTTAGGAAAAGTCAAACTACTTTACATTTAGTTAAAAACTTAAAATATTTCTTAACAAAGGTAGTTCGCACCCAAGTACCTAAAAATGGGCTGATTCAGGCTATATTTTTAATCTCTAACAGATCAAACCGATAAATTCTGATAACTTGGTTAGAATTGGGTCAAACACTCGAAAGTGATCCCAAATGTTTTATATCAGTTAAATGAAAACATTAGGTTAGTATCAAAGATACGTTAAACATTTATATATTCATGTTTAATTGATTTGTGGGTCGACCCAACCCTTATAAGAAGTACACGTTGTGACACAAGCGCGTTGCCTACCCAAACATTTGCCTCCTCTCGGAAATATATTAAAGGATGACCTTGAAATAAAGCAAGACAGAAGAGAACCTTTTAATGTCATGTGTCATTTATCAGACAACAACTATTATCTGAAAGTAGGGACTCTGCTTGCGTCGACAGCCATATCGAAACCAATTGATCAATAGCTTTTAAGCTGCAAGAGAAAGAAAATGATATCAGAAGATGATTAAAGTAACATACACGCAATGAATGACTAGCAACTGGCACATAACGAATAAAAACAGCGGAAAAGTGTACATCGACTCACTTATGAGAAGTACGCATGAACACTCAATATTTCTGACTGCATAGAAATAACTGTGTATCGCCATCCTGATTTTAATTCGACGTATTTACTTTATAAAAGTACTTTAATACTAATCCTTTAAGTCTAATAGTTAGAATATAAATGATTCGCTATTTGGTTACAAGAAAAACAAGCATGTCGCAAAAAAACAAACATTGCTGTCACAAACTTCACATGGAGTGAAAAAATTGTACAGAAAACATTTAAAGGTGAAATAGATTTTCAACAATCGAAATTATCACTTGGTCACAAAGGTAAGAAATGAAAACTTCGTTAAACTTTTTGCCTTTTCACTAGTACATATCGGCAGGTACGATTGTTGAAAAAATAAGTCTATACATAAATCCACAATCAATGCTAGGAATGCGATAAAACAGCAAGTTAGCCTGAAACTCAGATACGCCGCATTTGTTGCGAATTCTAGTGCATTCATAGCAAAGCATAAGGACCATGTGCTGAGCTGATGCATTTGCAGGGAATCAGAACTTCAAAATTTAAATTCTATTTTCTAAAAGAAAGTTCTGTTGGGTTAGAGAGATAGAATGAGGTACATATTTTTATAATTTATCTTCTGGCTTAATGTAGATACCAGGAGACCCACATCGGCTGCTTGTTCTCCTTAATATGATTTAGGCTGTCGTGTATCTCTTTGTCGCAACTCACTGTTATTAGGAACTCTTTGACTATGGCAATAACATGAGCTTGATAAAAAGAATAGAGAAACTTTAAAACCTGCAGACAGAGGTGGCCATTTCGACCGGTTTATTTGTCAATAGGATGGTTCAGGAAATGTTTTACCTCTATCGGGTCAAACTAGCCAAAAATGGAGTGGGACAGATGGGGCGAAAGTCGCCTTAAGTGTATTTTAATGCTAAAATACTTTAGAAAATAATCAGAATATCATTGAAATAAAATAATCATGCAATCTTACTTGACAAACTAATCTTTCAAGAAAAAAAGAATTGCAAAAATTAGTCTGGTCAAACCCAACCCATTTTGACCAGCTACTCAACCCGCTCATCTGCAACAAATAATTGTTCATCACTTAAAATGTATGCTGACCTTGCATCTCTTCAGGTGATTAAGTAAAAGAAACACTTTAAATAACTTTTAAAAAGGTATAGCTTATACTTTTGACCCTTAATTTTGCATAAAACCATCTGAATTTCCAAACAAAAGAGTTTGACATTCATAAATCATTCGAGTATTGAGCAATGAAAACAGTTTCATAGCACATGCCTATATGAAGTTCATACTATTATTTACCAACAACGTCCCAATCAAAACTTTTGCCTACACTACGAACGTCAAATAAACATGCATATTAAACGGTTTATGATAGTATAACACACATACATTTAAGACATAACACAAAGACATATCTCAGTTTTATAAATCCAAACAGGAAATTCACCTTGATCATGCGTTTTACAATCACTGTATATATACACGTTGATGTATTAAACAACCCAACTCGTCCTTTTTTTCTTTTTTTTTTTAAATTCCTCTTGGTTTAAATTCAAAAAAGTTTTGTGAACCGTCTTAAAGCTGCTTAAAAACAAACTCTTTCAGACATTACACCATCATTTCCAAACAAATTAATTGCAAGGTAAATGTGTTTAATCCAAACATCATATAGTCGTACGAATAGAACATAAAAATCAAATCATGACATTACACCTTCCTTTTCTTATCTTTACCCTTCTTCTTTTTCAACCTCTTCCACATCGCCCGTATCACAATTAACAACCTTTCCCTTTTTCGACCGTTTCTTCTCATCAACCACAATCCTCTTCCTCTTCTTTGCACTCTTCCCCACCAGTTTCTCTTCATCCACATCATCACTACCCGAACCATCGTTTTCAATCACTTCACCTCCATCATGATCCACATCATGAATCCTACCCCTTTTAGCCTTCTTTATCTTAGTCTTATCACTACCCGCACCATCAATTTCCATCACATCTTCCACACTTTTCCCATCTTTCCCCTCAATCCTCAACTTAATATCGGGCAAACTCTGATACAACGGCAAAGCAACCGACCCCGAAAACTTCAAATGCAAAGACCTAACACCCATAATCTTATTAGGAACAAACCCTAAAACCCCTTTAACACTCGCATTCACATTCTCCACAATCTCACTCTTCTCCATTCCAACTCTCGCAACCCGAACAACGCTACAAGTCCCACCCCCAAAACTCAACAATCCAAACGTAAACCCTCTCTCAATTTGCTCCTTCCAATTCTTGTGACTCAAATCTACACCTAAAGGCAACTTCCTAGTCTTAAAAAAAATCTTCCCTAATAACTTGGGCAGAAAAGGAATAACCCTTTTGTCAGCAAAAAACATATCATAAGAATCACAAAGCTTTCTCTTAGCTTCAAAAGGCTTGTAATCAGTTCTAAGCTTAGAAAGCTTGATAACTTTAGTGACTGGAATATTATCGGTCAGTATCTTTTCTTTAGCATGTTTTGAGGTGAGCTTCGAGTTGGGTCTGTCATCAATGATTAAGCAGACTTGTGGTGATGAGTAAATACTGTTTGGTAATGGGATTTTGTGGGGCCCACCTTTTTGTGGGATGTTTTTTAAGGTGAGGACTAGATAGATGAAATCTTCTTCTTCTAGATCGAGGTGTGTTGTCGTGTTTTCTGTGTTGTTGGTGTTTTTGTGCCATTTTAGTAGAGCTTCTAGGGCAGTTGTAGAAGGCGTAATCGCCATTGTTGATGATGAACTGAGATGAGATGTTAGGGTTTTAGAAGTGGTTTTGTGTTTTGACCTATTTTAATTAAAATGATTGTAAGTGTTAAAATGGTCCCTTGAATATCGTTATGTTTAGCTGTAACCCTTGGCGTTTATTTGTACACTCAAAACTGATAGAACCAACTCATGATCGTTTTTGTCTTTGTAAGATCGGATCGGGATCTTAACATCCTATACTAATGTTATTTTTTAATAGTTTTTGTAATATTATACAAAGACTAAAATACACCGTTGGTCCCTAAACTTGTTCATAGCAAGATCGCGAAGGACAAAGATGCTGCCAAGTTATCATCATTTGGAGGTCAAAACATGGGTTTATATGCCAAACTGCCCCTTGACCATTAACGCCGAGTGTCAACGTTATGTTGTTGAGGGAAAAACCGTGATTTCACCTGAAGGCGACTCTATACAAACCGCCACATCAAATTTGGAGCCGTGGATATTGAAATATGTAGGGCAAAAATAATATTGCTAAAAAAAATTTAATGACTAAACAATAGTGAACTTAACCGACTTAATATTGCATAAAAGAACTAATAGTGCTAAAATCGCAACAAAACACACCTTATTCGCCATACAAAAATCACCCTATAATTCGACAAAACTGCACTGAATTCAAGACAAAAATCACTTTGCATCACCAACTTTCGAAGTAAATCACAAGACCTATTCTCAGAATAAATCAAGCACTTTTCAACACCCAAATCAAGAAAGATTTCAGTAATTCAAAGAAGAATTCATCCGGCCAAATCAAGAGCAATTTAGTGTAAAACAAAGAAGAATTAAGTACCAAATTTCAGAACAAAGAATCAGACAAAAAGTGCAAAAATCCTATCCAAAACTTGCTTATAAAGTGCAAAAAATAGTATATATTAACAAAAAAACGTGTACATCTTGTTTAAGCATTAAAATAACAACGAAAAATAGGGGTGTCAGTAGGGTCGGGTTGACCCGACCCGAACCCGATAAGGCTAATCGGGTCGGGTTTAATCGGGTCAAAAATCTTGTCGGGTTGTTTTGACCCGAACCCGATAACCCGATAGTGTTATCGGGTCGGGTTAGGGTTAAATAAATAATACTATCGGGTTATCGGGTCAACCCGATAAGACCCGACAATCATTTATTGATTTTTTAATTATTACTTTTTAGAGCCTCATGTCTCATGTCTCTAGTATGATTAGTATCAATTTCCTATGCATGAAACTTTTGGTTACCTGCTTTTCATTATTACAGTTTACAAAAGAGAATATTGAACGCATATGTTTAACTATGTCTAACATCTCATACATCAAGTAACAGTGTTATATGTACTAATTTGGTGGAGATAATAAACGAGACAACATGAATAGTCCATAAAATGTTGGTGTTAATAACAAGTGAAACAACATCAGTTGTGGATTAAATACAATGTGCGATGCACATTTGTCGTGAATTAAATGATTATTTTTCGTGAATTATTGACTTAGTTTCATTCTTGTAGAGGTGCTTCAATTGTGGTCTGCAATTCCGGTCTTATTCACCACTGATATGTCCTATTTCAATTGTAGAGGTACTAGCATTTTTAATAGAAATAATTGGCTGTGACATGTTACAGACTTTTGTTTCAATATATTTCAAATATATAATGTTAAGTGTAGGATATATTGATTCATGTGACACCAAATAATTACACTTGATTGGATAAATATTTGCTCCTTAGCCATCCTTTACAATATTTGGATTTTTCTGTTAAGGGAAGAAAGATTCATGCTATGGTTTTCACTTACTGTTACTTAATCGGGTCATCCGATAACCCGAATCACCCGACCCGACATAACCAGACCCGAATCTCACCCGAACCCGATAACCCGATTACTTATCGGGTCGGGTTGCGGGTGACTTTCAAAAAATTCAAAACCCGACTCAACCCGACCCGACAAACCCGATAACCCCGATAACCCGACCCGATAACACCCCTAACGAAAAATGCTTACCTTGAGCAAATAAACATTTTAAAGTTTTCCTTTACGATCTGTCATATTTTGGAACCGGTTCATCACATCTTCATCACTAATATTTGCAAGTGCTTCTCTTTCTACACCACATATAACATAAGAGTTTAAAAACCCTTGACTAATTCGATTACGCAAGTCTGATTTAATAATCTTCATTGCAGAAAAACATCTCTCAACACTTGCGGTTGCAACAGGCAATATCAAAGCTAACTTTAATAATCGATACACCAAAGGATAAGAAATGTGTTTCCTTTTCTTCACCATCATTGTAGCAAGGTCGGTGATACCATTCAAGTTGAGAAAACTATTATCTTCTTTGACATTGGCATAGTACAAGTTTAGTTGACTCTCAAGTTCCATCCTTTCAACGCTATCAAAATCGTTTGGGTACAACTCACTCAATCTTACTAACTTTGATACGTCGAATTGACCAAATTAATCAAACGGGTTCAAACAAGCCATATTTGCAAGTAACTCGGTGCTTGCCTCACTAAAACGATCACTAAACTCTTGAATTTGCATATCTACAACCGTGTTAAAACATTCAACCTCAAAGAAATGTCTATTATTAACACTGACCCTTCATCTCCGACCATTTGGACTAACATATACTTCATCCATGTTAACCACTCGAATATTATGCTTTTCACAAAAAGAAGATATTCTATCTAAAAGTGGAACAAAACCGTTCGATCTAAATTCTTTCAATTGTTCCTTGGTTGATTTGACCATCGAAACCGCTTCCACAATATCTTGGTCTTCTTTTTGGAGAGCTTGTGACAATATATTCGTGAGACCCAAAATGTATTTCATCATATGCAAATAAAATACAAAATCAAATAATTCAAAGTACACAAGAATACCACTTGCTTGATTTTGCCTAGAACCATCATTTCCTTCATTTTCCACAAATTCAAGCACCTTAATAACAGATGGAAGTAAATCTATCAAATGCAAAATTGTTTTGTAGTGAGAATTCCATCTTGTATCCCCAGCTCGTATAAGAGAAAGCTCTTGGTTCTTACCTCTTCCAGTTTCGACTTCACTATTACCAATTGCTTTTTCCACTCTTTCTTTTTCATAATCTATAAGTATATCTTTTCGTTTGCAAGAAGCACAAACAACATTCGTCACAAGGGTTAATTTGTCAAAGAAATCAACAACACCTAAGTGTTTTCTTGCAACTGCCACAACAACTAACTGAAGTTGGTGAGCAAAACAATGTACATAATATGTCGTGTTATTTTCTTCCAATATTTTAGCTTTTAAACCATTGAATTCACCACGCATATTGCTAGCACCGTCATAACCTTGACCTCTAATTTGTTTCAAACTCAAATTATGGTTAGCAAAAAATGAATCAATGGAAGCTTTAAGATATGAAGAAGATGTCTCCTTCACATGAACAACACCAACTAAACTTTCTTTGACTACTACACTTTTATTAACAAACCGTAAAACAATAGTCATTTGTTCTTTTTTAGTTACATCACTAGACTCGTCAACTAACAAAGAAAATACGTCATCACCAATTTCTTTAATAATTTGAAGTACCTCTTTTTCAAAGCAATTAGCAATCTCCTTTTGAATTTGCGGAGAATTCAATTGACAATTCTTCGAAGCCCTTTTCAAAACCACGCCAATGTTCTTATCTAAATTTCCAATTAACTTTCTCAATTCCAGAAAATTTCCCATATAAAGAGAAGTCTCGCTCTCATCATGACCACGAAATGGTAATTCACCATTTAAGCAATATCTAGTTGCAATAACTGAATCGTGTAATCGAATACGATAATCATTCCTTTCTTGTTCTGTTTTCCTATTAAATGCAAAGGAAATTGATTGATTTTGTTTCATAAGATCTTCACATTTCTTTAGTGCTTGATTATGGAAGCTTTTGAAATCACCAACATGACTAGCAAGCCATTCTGTTTTATTCCAACCATTGAACCCTTCTGTTACAAATGCTTCATTGCCACCTTGATGACCAAAATCATCTCTAAATAAGTAACAACATAATCAAAAGGCTTTTTCTGCCTTTACACTATATTTTAACCAGTTACCATATTGATTGAACCAGCTTGGGACAAAACGCCTTGTTTTATTACCTATGATTGTTCTTTTAAAGTCATGACCACTTGGTTGACAAGGTCCTCGGTTCCAATATTTTCGCCTTATATCATCTCTTTGATTTACATTATATTGTGAAATTCTTGGTCTATCAACCGGGTCCCAAGGAAGATTATTCAAGTCAATCACATCAATAGGTTCATTAGGCTTTTTCTTTGTAGCTTGGTCAATAGGTTCATTAGGCTTTTTCTCCTACAAAAGCTACTGCTAAAGTGCTAAGTTTAGTCACAAACTCACAAACTAACAATCACAATTCACAAAATCACAATTCACAGTCACAAACTCACGAAAGCTACTACTAAGTAATAGGCCATTCTCCTAATGAAACTAACTGTTAATCAATAAAAGAATAACACAATTTTAAATATCTCTAGGCAAATTAGTTTATATAAGTAAAAGAGAAGTTAGGGTTTTCAGTTTCACTTACCAAGTTTTAAGGTTGAAGATGGAGAAACAAAAGGTGAATTTATTGTTGTTGATGAATGATTGAATGATGGTTCATTGGTTTAGGTGAACTGCTAGTTAGTTTTCCACTTTTCCCTCCTCTTTGTTCGGTGATCGATTCATATTCTTCAATTCTAATAATACGTGAACTGATAGAGAAAAAGATTACATGTTGGGCTCAGTTTTGTTGAGGGCAAAATAAGTTTTGGGCTGAGGGCATGAAATATAAAAGTCCACTAAAACACAATTTTTGCACTATATAAATTTTTTTTGGCCCAATTTGTTGAGGGCACCGCCCCCTACTTATATGGTCCCTCCGCCCCTGCAAACCGTTGTACAGTGTTTGCAGCTGCTATATGTATGTGTAACACGGTTTGGTCGTCAGTTATCATCCATCCCTAAACTATCCTACAAAAACAGTCTTTTACAAAACGATAATCGTTTCAACATGGTACGTTGCTGGTGTGGTAAGCAAGCTATTATTCGCACTTCGTGGACCTCTGCCAACCCAGGGCGTCGATTCTTTGGTTGTCCTGTTGAAGTAAGTGCGTCTTAATATTTATTTAGTACCCTGTGGGGCCCACATTTTTGTGGGATGTTTTTTAAGGTGAGGACTAGATAGATGAAGTCTTCTTCTTCTAGATCGGGGTGTGTTGTTGTGTTTTCTGTGTTGTTGGTGTTTTTGTGCCATTTTAGTAAAGCTTCTAGGGCAGTTGTAGAAGGCGAAATCGCCATTTTTTATGATGAAGGAAGTGGCTGAGATGAGATTTTAGGGTTTTAGAAGTGGTTTTGTGTTTTGACGTATTTTAATTAAAATGATTGTAAGTGTTAAAATGGTCCCTTGAATATCGTTATGTTTAGCTGTAACCCAGGCGTTTATTTGTACATTCAAAATTGATAGAACCAACCCATGATCGTTTTTGTCTTTGTAAGATCGTGATCGTAAGATCGGATCGGGATATTAACATCCTATACTAATGTTATTTCTTAATAGTTTTTGTAATATTATACAAAGACTAAAATACACCGTTGGTCCCTAAACTTGTTCCTGCGCATCGCGATGGGACAAAGTTGGGCGTTATCATCGCTGGAGGTCCAAAACATGGGGTTTATATGCCAAACTCGTCCCTTGACCATTAACGCCGAGGTCAACGTTATGTTGTTGAGTGCAAAACCGTCTTTCACTCTAGCGTACTCTATACAAACAGTTGTACAATGTTTGTAGGTGCTATATGTCTGTGTAACACGGTTTGGTCGTCAGTTATCATCCATCCCTAAAGTATCCTACAAAAACAGTCTTCTACAAAACGATAATCGTTTCAAAATGGTACATTGCTGGTGTGGTAAGCAAGCTATTATTCGCACTTCGTGGACCTCTGCCAACCTAGGGCGTCAAATCTTTGGTTGTCCTGTTGAAGTAAGTGCGTCTTAATATTTATTTAGTGCCCGTGGGGCCCACCTTTTTGTGGGATGTTTTTTAAGGTGAGGACTAGATAGATGAAGTCTTCTTCTTCTAGATCGAGGTGTGTTGTTGTGTTTTCTATGTTGTTGGTGTTTTTGTGCCATTTTTGTAAAACTTCTAGGGCAGTTGTAGAAGGCGTAATCGCCATTGTTGATGATGAAAAAAGTGGCTGAGATTAGATTTTAGGGTTTTAGAAGTGGTTTTGTGTTTATTGTCCCTTGAATATCGTTATGTTTAGCTGTAACCCAGGCGTTTATTTGTACATTCAAAATTGATAGAACGATAATCAAGGGTGGTTGGGTGGGTATGTTTAGTGCAAAGCCTACGCAAGGTTAAGCATTTAAAATAAGTTAGCGAGTAAATTACAAAAATCGTCCTTGTGGTTTGGCCAAATTGCATGTTTCGTCCTTGATGTTCATTAAGTGCAAAAATCGTCCTTGTGGTTCACTGTTACATGCACTTTTGGTCCCCCATCACTAACTGCGTTAAGTGAATTCCGTTAATAGTTACACGTTAGCCCTTTTGGGTAACGGTCGTTGCAGCACCCGTCCTTTAACCGTTGGAGCGCCAGTTCTTTAACCTAACGGCCGTTTAAAATTTAAAATTTTCGTCCGTTTTTATACGGTTTCATACATTTTTATCCGTTTTGGTCTGTTTTATCCATTTTTCTTACGTTTTGTCTTTTTTTACGTGTTTGTCCATTTTCATCCGTTTTTCTTACGTTTTGCCCGTTTTTCTTACGTTTTGTCCGTTTTTCTCACGTTTTGTCCAATTTTATTCGTTTTTATCCGTTTTTTCCGTTTTTCTTACGTTTTTGTTCGTTTTTCTTACTTTTTTGTTCGTTTTCTTATGTTTTTGTTCGTTTTTCTTACATTTTATCCGTTTTTCTTACGTTTTTGTCCTATTTCGACATATTGAAAAAAATAATTAAAAAAAAATTAATTTGAAAAAAAAATTCAAATTTTTGGTATTCCTTAAAAAAAATTGAATTTTTTTTCCAAAATTTTCAATATGTCGAAATACTTTTTTTTCAAAAAAAAAATTTTTGGAATTTTTTTTCCAATTTTTTTTCGGAAAAAAAATTGGAAAAAGAATTCGGAAGAAAAGTATTTCGAAATAAATGTTGGAAAAAGAATTTCGGAAAAAATATTAGAAAAAAAATTCTGATTTTTTTTTTGAAAAAAAAAGTTTTTCGACATATTGAAAATTTTGAAAAAATTGTAAGAAAAACGAGAAAAAACGTAAGAAAACGGACAAAAATGTAAGAAAATTTGACAAAACGGATAAAAACGAATAAAAAAGGACAAAAACATAAGAACTCCGGACAAAAATGTAACAAAAACGGATGAAAACCTAAGAAAAACGGACAAAATGTAAGAAAAACGGACAAAAATAGATGAAAACGAACAAAAACGGATGAAAATAGACAAAACAGGTTAAAACGTAAGAAAAACGGAAAAACCGTAAGAAAAACGGATAAAAACAAACAAAAACGGATGAAAACGGACAAAAACGTTTTAAAACGGACGAAAATGGATGAAAACGGATAAAAACGGACGAAAATTTTAAATTATAAACGGTCGTTACGTTAAAGGACTGGCGCTGCAACGGTTAAAGGATGGGCGCTGCAATGGCCGTTAGCCAAAAGGGCTAACGTGTAACTATTAACGGAACTCACTTAACGCAGTTAGTGATGGGGGACTAAAAGCGCATGTAACAGTGAACCACAAGGACGATTTTTGCACTTAATAAATCACAAGGACGAAATGTGCAATTTGACCAAACCACAAGGACGATTCTTGCAATTTACTCTAAGTTAGCTATATAAGTGTTTATGCTTACAAGATTTTTTAAAATTCATAAGCTCCAATTTCAGTTGCAAGAACTGTTTTACCCCTCCGGCTTTTTCATCAGCTTTGATAAGCTCAAGCAACTTATGTCATACGAGGAGATGTTATGGTTTTAGAAATATGGATTTTATGTTTTTTTTGTACTAAAAGGATAAATCCTATAAAAAAAAGGTTTTTAAAAGCTGAAATAATCCTTAACTTTTATAAAAAGATATACAATACATCACCACTGGTCATGAAAAAAGTGTTAGGCTAGACGCAGTGCGAAAAAAAAGTCGGTCGGTCATAAAAAAAAACACACGACGACCGATATTTTGTTCAGTCATCCCCACTGTGAGGAAAAGGTGAATATCGGTTGAGGGATACCATTTTGGAGAGATCGGTCAATATTTCGACCGATTTTGCATGCAACAAAAACCCAAAAATTGTTATTACCGTTTGATATTTAATTAAAAAAGAAAAAGAAAAAAAAAAACCTCGGTCATCGACTGTGGTAACTTGGTCGTGTCTGTCGGCTCCGGAGAGAAAGCTGATGTGGCACCCGGTGACCTGGGTCACGACTGTGTCCAGCCTTATGAGGATAGGTAAAACCAATAGTTTGTTACATAAAATAACGACTTGATAAATAGTTTCTTACATGTTAGTACATCTAGCATGACATTTGTGCGTGTGAGCGGTGAGAAAGATCTAATTAAATTTTCACCGAACAATATTTTTCAATTATACATATTTCGTAAAAATAGATTCTCAGCGAATAATGTTTTTTAATTATACGTTTTATTTGTTTAATGTCTTTTGGTGGTAGTCTAACAAAGACATTTAGGGAAAAGCTTGGCTAAAAATTAAAAAAATAATAAATAGGACAGGGACAGAGCCAGAAATTTTTATTAGAGGAGGCTCGAATATTTTGAGATAGTAAAAATGATTTTTTTTTCCAAACCAATGATCGAATTGATAAAACATATATGCGCCTATATAACGAACTTGCACAATTAGAAATATATCTTTATCTTCATAATAAATTGTAAAACTTGAACCATTGCAACAAATTGTTATTTTCCGATGAGTGCAATCGCAGCATGGAATAAGGGGAGATATGTTCTGCTATGGTATATGTCTAATCGTTTGAAAAAACGCTAACACCAAACCCGCATGCTAAATGGAGTCAAACATCACATGTCTAGGATTCACTAGTCAAGTTTTACCCTAAAAGCCCGGGATGACAATGGTCAAAATTTTGGCTTCGAGCGTACATCACTTTAGTAACATAAATACTTTGTCTAAAAGATATTATTCAAGTTTTTGATGCATTGATACTCTTATTAGATTTGGCACGGTCCAATTTAGTCATTTAATATCATGTGAAAGGAGTAACAACAAGCGGATATATAGGAAGTTGTCGCATTTGAAATAATTTTTTTTTGGTATTATACGATTCTTAGCTCATTCCCAAATAAACAAATTCATTTGAATCGTATTGAAAAGCTATAGTGATTAATTGATCAACATGAAGAACACAATAACACCATTTTCCAAAATTGAAGGTGGTGACCTAGCTAGCTATAGTGATTAATTGATCAACATGAAGAACACAATAACACCATTTTCCAATATTGAAGGTGGTGACCTAGCTAGCTTGGTCTTTTCGATATATATGTCAGTTCTCCTTATTTTATAATAGCACTAGGTGCAGTCACACAACACCAAAGCTATTCTCACGTGGCATATATTTGGCTTGAGCCAAAGCCAAGCCACCATACCCCCTCCCTTGCGCCATTGAGTGAGTGTCGTCTCTGGCTTGAGCCAAAGAGCAATTTTTTTAATTGGTTTTTGTGTTGTGTTTGTTTTTTAATTGGTTATGGTGGGCTTCAAAAAATGGAGTTTTGACTTGAGTAATGAGAGAATGAGGTTTTAAGCGTGTGAGAGATAAAAGAAGTTAAAGTAAAAAATGCTGAGTAGCATGGCTTAACATTTTTTTTTGGTTTTGGCTCAAGTGACCGCACTTGATGCTTTGATAACCAATTGACCACACACGTTTAAGACTTTAAACTGCAAAGGTGTGAGCTTTAAAATTGTATGTTGGTCACGCTAGTGCCTATTCGTGTCATATACTTTTTAAAGTGGACATTTTAACAAAAAGGGGATTTTATTTCATCAATAAAGCTTAAAAAAACGGCCATATACACCTAGCTAATATAACTAAAAGCTATATTATCATGACAGTTTTTAAGAATATGAACTTGCATGGTGGTGAAAGTCTCCATCACCACAACTTTCACGTCCTTTTGTCACAACATATTGCATTTTCTTTTCACTTGTGGCATGTTCAATTGAAGCTTGATCAATCACTTTCTTTTGCTCAACTTAGTGATTGGAAGAATTTTTTTCCCAAAAGAACTTGAGCTTCCTCAAGTCATTATATCCCTCTTCACACCATATCCATTAATAAATGGTACTTAATAAACATTTGAAAAGCTTTTTTACATTCGAGTTAGATTTTTTAAATAGATTTTTTAGAAGAAGAAAAAAGGCATTCAACGGGGAGTAAAAGGGAGGAAAGAGAATAAAAGTGATAAAAGTTGTATTCTTTAGAATTGAAAGTAAAAATAAGGGTGAAGGCTGAAATACGTAACAAACTTTCTCAAATATACCGAAGTACGTAACATACAAATTTTATTATTTATGTATCGCATATATACTTTCAAATTTGGAACAATGATAACGCATATGACCGGTAACTAACAAGTTACCAGTCAAAAGTTTGAAAATGACATAAATGGTCCATGTGGGTTTATGCTTGACTTTCACTTTGAATCATCCATTGACTTTATTTTCAAGTTAAAAAGTTTCAAAGCCGCGAATAGTCCTTATGGTCATTGGCTTTGGATTTTGTCCGTTTTTCTTACGCCATTCCGCTTTTATCGGCTTTCATCCGGTTTTTCTTACATTTTTCTTAATTTTTTGTCCATTTTTCTTATCGCTTTGTCCGCATTTCTTTCGCTTTTCGCTTTCATCCGCTTTTGTCCGCTGTTCTTACGCTTGTCCGTTTCCTATGTTTTATCGCTTTAGTTCGCTTTTTCTTACGATTTGTCCGCTTTTCTTACGCTTTTGTACTCTTTAAACATATTGAAAATTTTTTCCAAAAGAAAAAAAAAATTGAAAAAATTTTCCAAAAAAAATGGAATTTTTCCCAAATTTGAAAAAAATTCCAAAAAAATTTTAAAAATTGAAATTTTAAATTTTTAAAAAAATATTGAAAAATATTTTTCAAATTTTTATAAAAAATCTTCAAAAAATATTTTTTTAAAAAACATATTTTTTTAAAATCTTTAAAAAATTGGAAATTTTCAAATTTTTTAAAAAATCTTGAAAAAGTTTTTTTTTTTCAAAATTTTCAATATGTCGGAATTGGAAGTTTTTTTCCAAAATTTTTTATTGAATTTTTTTTAAAGATTTAAAAAAATATATATTTGAAAAATAATTCTTTTTATTCAATTTTTTTGAAATTTTTTATTCAAAATTTTTTTTTTCGGAAATATTTTTTTCCTATTTTTTTTTTCAAAATTTTTTTATTTTTTTTCGGAAATATTTTTTTTCAAAATTTTTGATTTTTTTCAAATTTCATAAAATTTCAATTTTTTTTGAATTTTTTTCTTTTTGGAAACAATTTTCAATATGTTTAAATAGTACAAAAACGTAAGAAAAACTGACAAAACGTAAGAAAAACAGACAAAAACTGATAAAAACATAAGGAAAACGGACAAAACGTAAGAACAACGGACAAAAAAACGATGAAAACTGCAAAACGAAAGAAACGACAAAACGTAAGAAAACTGGACAAAAAGGAAGAAAATGTAAGAAAACTGATGAAAACCGATAAAACGACAAAACGTAAGAAAACTGACAAAACGAAAAAAAACGGACAAAATCTAAAGCCAATGACCATAAGGACTATTTCAAACTTTTTAACCTAAAATAAAGTCAATGATGACCTGCGAAAGTCAACGCAGCCACGCAGGACCATTTATGTCATTTTTCAAACTTTTGACCTCAGAACTTGTTGGCTACGGTCATATTGCGTACATTGTTCCAAATTGAAAGTATATTACGCATATAAATAATAAAATTTGTATGTTACGTATTTCAGATATTTCGGTAGCTGTTTACGTATTCTCAGCCTTCACCCTAAAAATAAATGGGTATTTTGCTTTTAATTTCAATTTCACTTTCATTTTCACTTTCAGTTTCTTTTACTCAACTTGAAAATAGAGTGTAAGTTCTTATATATATTCTTTATTTAAGGAGTTTAGAATTACTATAAACGGGTAAATGAGAAAAGGTCTAAATTCGGAATATATGAAGAAATTAAGTTATTCTTTGGCTTTATGTACACAGCTTAATCGGTAGTTTTGTTGTTATTTCAGGACTTACCATGTATGAAGAAATGTTGACCCAACGAGATTTAAATTTTTGGTATCTTCTATGATTTTAAAAGCACCTTACCCACTAGACCACCTTAAAAATACTACTTTTGATTTACATGTAAGTAGGAAAAAAAAGGTAAACGAGGCTCCCACTTATCCTCAAACTAACATAAGAATCTTAATTTTTTTGAGAATATGATTAAAGGGTCACAAAGACATTATTTAAACTCATATTTTATAGGATTTTTTTAAGCTACTATCACGAGATATACTGAGTCGGTTGTTTGATAAACTATATCATTATGGCACTTAAAAGTGTCATAATACGATTGGCAGGATCTTTAACACTTTCCTTCTGGTCATAAAGTTAGTGTCGAATATTTTTTATGAGTCATATCACATCTTTATCCGATAGTTGATAAGGAAGAAGGTGATGATGATCTCTAGAGTGTGTTCTACCTTTCGATTTGATGTTGGTTTTGTAAAGTGGTGATTGTGAACTATGAAGGAGACATTGTGCTTTTTTATACCGTTTACATCACACACGTAACCACATAAAATGTTAAGATTCAAGGTTTTCAAGATCGGGAGCCTATCCAAGATCGTTTTCGTTTTTACTAGATCGTGATTGTAAGATCGGATCGGGAGCTTAAGATCCTACTATAATGTCTTTTTCTTAATAGTTTTTGTAATATTATACAAATCTACAAATTATTATATATCATAAACACAAAATAATATGTTTAAGAAGATTAACATATTATTTTTTGAATTATACAAAAAAAAAATCCATAAATTTGTAGTTTTTTAGTTTGTAATCCGAGAAAAGTAAGATCGGATCGGATTAGATCTCAGGATCGTATGTTCAAGATCGGGATCCTATAAGATCTTAAGCCCAAGAAAGATCTTATGTACCCGATCCCGACAAGCCCAAAACCCGACTAACCGGAAAACAGAAACCGACTCCCGACCCGTTTGAGATCGGTTCGGTTTCGGGACATGATTCGGGACTCAGGATCGGGACGGGATTCGGGATTCGGTCGGTTTTGCTCACCCCTAATTTGTTCGTCAGTTAAAAAAAGTTAAAAATAACAAAAATAACAAAAGATGTATTGTGGTACACTAATTAGTGCATTTAAATGTACTTTTATAAAAAAAATCTCTTTTAGGCATTTTATCAAACACTTTATGTGCACTAAATATGACTAAGACACCATCTTTAACGTACGATATCTCGCTCATATCAAATTAGATTTGAGTGATTCAAATTTCTGGTTAAAGAATGGCTAAAAGCTAAAGCTTTGGTTTTGAGTTTTGTATAATTCGCCTTTAAACTAGAAAATTATAGCCGAAAATGTCAAAAATTTCAAGAAAATCAACACCCATTTAAAAAAGGTTGTGATTTATATATCAAAATGCATACCAAATTAAAGAGAATTGAATTTGAAAAATTATGGTGAATCGATTTTTTGTAAAAGTTTGTCGTTTGAAAGATATTTACGTTTTAAGTTTAGGGTGAAATAAAAAAATGAGTTAAAATGACCAAATTGCCCCCAACCGAAAATAATAATAAAAAAATAGAAGGAGTGGGTGGGGACACATGGCAATAGCTCATAGGCTTTCTACATTTTTTAAAGTTGCTCCCTTTTTAAGGGATTGCAACTCGACCCACTAGACCACCTTGAAAATACTAGTTTTAATTTACATGTAAGTAGGAAAAAAAGGTAAATGAGGCTCCTACTTATCCTCAAAACTAAGGTGGTGTTTGTTTTTCATAAAGAGGCTCTTAACAAATTTTAATCCGGAACCGCTCGACGCTCGACATTTTGTCGCTCGATCGCTTGTTTTTTTTTCTCGCTCTGACGCTGCTCAGAGGCAGTAAGATCTTAATGGTCTAGACTGAGAGGGGTGTCTGAATGCCTCTTGGCCAAAAAAAAAACAAAACAAAACAAAAAACAAAAAAAAAAAAAATAGTAATGAAAGTAGCAAAATGGGCGGTTCAAACATGAGTTTTTTTTTCCCGTTCAAATGCGGTCAGATTCAGATTTTTACGCCTCAGATTCAGATTCAGATGTGCGGTTCAGAGCCTCTTAAAAAACAAACACCACCTAACATAAGAATCTTAATTTTTTTTAAGAATATGATTAAAGGGTCACAAAGACATTATTTAAACTCACATTTTATAGGATTTTTTTAAAGCTATGATGCAGGTTTTACTAACCAGGTCTTAATATTTATAATGTCTCGTTATACCTATGGTCTACCCTAGTGCACTAACGGGCAGTGTACCCGGTCGCGTGTAGTGTAGTAATCGGTAAAGCCGAGGTCGTCCCAAGAGCTATGTGTGTTGGATTATTACTAAGTCTAGGTGTCACAGATTTAATAATGGTTTCGATAGTGATTTAATTAATTAAACTACTAAAGCAGAATAAAGCAAATAAAGCAATTAAATGGAAAAGGGAAATCAATAGAGAAGAGTGGTGCTAACCTAGTTAATCCTCCTAGCTAGTTATGTCTATGTCTACTTACTTCCAATTACTTCAGGTGGGGTCAAATTCGAGAGGACAACATTTGTTCCCCTGCAGTCATTAAGTACCGCTACATGCTAGATTTATAATAGTGAATGCCCGACCGTTTGGAACTTAGACACGCACCCCCTAATTCTTAAGTTCATCCAAACGATAGTGATCGATGGTCAAATCGACAAGTAGAAAAGAGTCGCCGTTGGTCATATCTTAACCTTCCCGTCTCAGTCCGCTCACCTAGGGTCAGTTGGTCATATCTCCTAGGCAATTGGCCTCTACCGCCATTCAAAACTACCGAACCAAGGGTGGCTACCAATAAACAATGCATGCATACACTTAGAAATAATTGTACGGAAATAAAGTAAACACAAACAAAACAATTAAGGAATCATAACTAGGCCAGCACCAAGAGGTGCTTAGCCGCCATATTAATCATGCACACCAATTCAATATTCAAAGGTACGAAATACATGAATTGAAAGTAAAGAAATATAAAACGCTAATGCTTATCGTAGGGAGTGATTTCTCCTTGAGACAGCTCCGTATGCTCCTCTAGACTCGCTTTGAGCTTTTTCCCACGTCTCTCCGAGTGTTGTGTGTGGAATGGAATGATTAGAAATGCCGGAATTCGTGGGGTATTTATAGGCCGATCTGGTTACTACGTAACTAATATAAGAGTTACGCCGCGAACCTTCTATTTCCTCGTATTTTGCACTAGATCACTGTTACCAGAACCTAATAGTTACGCCGTAGTCTTCAATAAACTCGCTTACGTCGTAGTTGATGCAAAGAGTTACGGCGTAAGTATCACGGCGTGGAACCTCATTTGACCTAATATAGTTACATCGAACCTTTGGGAAAAGTTACGCCGAACCTTCTCGATAAGTTGGTTTTCTCGAGTCACGCAATAGTTACGGGTAATGTGAGAGACGGTTACCGTGAACTTTTCAAAATAGCATATTGTGATAAATCTTTAGATATTTCTCCGCCCGCTGCCTCTTTAGCTTCAATGCCGAATTTACCCCGAAAGTGGAAAACAATAAAAAACAAGCGTAAATCCATATAAATGATATAAATTACAAGCATTATCGGGAGAAATTGACACTTAATAATCATGACTATTTGATGTTATCAAGCTACTATCACGAGATATACTGAGTCGGTTGTTTGATAAACTATATCATTATGGCACTTAAAAGTGTCATAATACGATTGGCAGGATCTTTAACACTTTCCTTCTGGTCATAAACTTAGTGTCGAATATTTTTTATGAGTCATATCACATCTTTATCCGATAGTTGATAAAGAAGATGATGATGATGATGATCTCTAGAGTGTGTTCTACCTTTCGATTTGATGTTGGTTTTGTAAAGTGGTGATTGTGAACTATAAAGGAGACATTGTGCTTTTTTATACAATTTACATCACACACGTAACTACATAAAATGTTAAGATTCAAGGTTTTCAAGATCAGGAGCCTATCAAAGATCGTTTTCGTCTTTGCTAGATCGTGATTGTAAGATCGGATCGGGAGCTTAAGATCCTACTATAATGTCTTTTTCTTAATAGTTTTTGTAATATTATACAAATCTACAAATTAGTATATATCATAAACACAAAATAATATGAATGTTATATAGGAATGTTGTCCTAAATTATGATTATGAAATGTTTAAGAAGATTAACATGTTATTTTTTGAATTCTAAAAAAAAAAAAAAAAAAAAAAAAAAAATCCATAAATTTGTAGTTTTTTAGTTTGTTCAGGATCGTATGTTCAAGATCGGGATCCTATAAGATCTTAAGCTTGCAAAGATCCTATGTAGGATCCATATCGTTTTTTCTTGCAGTATCGTAAAATAGTAAAATCCTAAGATCAGGATCGGGATATTAACAGCCATGCGTTAAATCAAAGGTACTGGTCATATCGATGCCTCACCTCTTAGCATGCGTGCCAATTGTTTGTATTTGATTATTGTTTATTTGATATGTTAGTGTGTGTGGGGTATTTGTAAAGTGATGATTATGAAGGAAGCATGTTTGAATAAAAAGTCAAAGAAGCATGTTTGGATATGTTTGTATAAAATGAGTATTATAATGAAATGTGAGGAGCAGTGACCATTACTAAAGTGAAAGCCAGTGTCCAAAAAGAGAGAAAATTGAAGTGGTCACACGTGAGATGGTAGCCAAGTAATAGGGGTGGCGAGTGAGGTGATGGCTTTGCTGTGAGGGCTCACACTCATTATCTCTAATCTTACATGGTACATTTTCAAGTGATAAGGCATTTATGGTTACTTTTGGTTTCATTGAACGCGAAATGCAAATGCATATTTTAGTGTACCACTCTACCTGTGAGACCCTAGACTCAATGGCATACTCACTAGTGGTTGCTTTAAGATAAGTACTAATTTATTGGAACTATTTATGTAACCATGGAGTAAATCATACACAAAGGGCATTACACACATGTTATTCCTACAATAATTGTATTTGGAGTGTAGATGCTTAATTTTTGGATTATGATGGAATAAAAAGTCAAAGAAGCATGTTCAGATATGTAAACAAATGAAACAATCAAAAACCTTTAAAAGTGTAGTAGGCTTAGTAACATCTAGTTCCAATATCATAGAAGTATTGTTAAGAAAAAAATAATATAAATGTAAGCTGGGACGGACCAGGGGTCTCACAGGTTCCTGAAAACTTTTTGGATTTTTTTTATGCAGTGTTAATTTTTGAAAAAAATAACATCTATTTTCTCTAAATGTATTTTCTAATCTATATTTAGTACCGGACAATTTGAGATATAAAAAGAACGTGGACAATAATATTGAGACGGATGGACTGATCTGAAAAGGTACCCTGCCACTAGTATAGGGAGGTGATTTGTACACTCACCTAATTGATTGACACACTTCATTTTAGAGTGTGTATTATACCCTCACAGAATAAAAATGTGTAAAAGTGATGTGAGGGTATAAATGTCAAAGAACTCTAAAATATAGTGTATCAATCAATTTTGTGAGTGTACAAATCACCTCCCACTAGTATATGGGGGCATGGGCCCTAAGACAGCTGGACCCAACCCAACAAAGTTAACCCTGAGGTCCACCAATGACCAACTTCTATCTGGGGTCACAACCCAATGGACTATAACTCAGATGGGTTCAAACCACCATGTGATTTCAGTCTTCTACTATGCATCCTGAGCTGACAACTATGATGCGTCAAGCAAGTTGCCGTTAACTATTTTGGCTAGAAAATTCTGATGTTTTTGGCACTTCCTCAACTTGTTGCGGAAATGCTAATAACATCGCTTATTATTTATTAAACATGTTTACTTTTACCGTTTGTTTACGAGTGCCGCAAGTACTAAACTGAAACTAACCATATAACACTAGTCACTAGGGACATTCAAAACTTTTAGCATCCCATGTGTATCATCTGATGAAAGTTGTTACCGTATTCTGCAGACATTTATGAATCACAAATAAAAGAAACACGGCACGACATCCTTGAAAGCATCGTGTTATTAAAGGTTTACCTTGAAACTGAAGCAAGAGAGAAATGAACCTTTTAATGTCATGAGTCATTAATCAGATAACAACTGTTCTCTGAAAGTAGGGACTCTGCTCACGCATCCACAGCCATAACAAAACCAATTGATCAATAGCTTTTAAGCTGCAAGAGAAAGAAAATGATATCACAAGATGATTAAAGTAACATACACGCAATGAATGACTAGCAACTGGCACATAACGAATAAAAACAGCGGAAAAGTGTACATCGACTCACTTTTGAGAAGTACGCTTGAACACACAATATTTCTGACTGCATAGAAATAACTGTGTATTGCCATCCTGATTTTAATTCGACATATTTACTTTATAAAAGTAATTTAATACTAATCCTTTAAGTCTAATACTGTAGTTAGAATATAAATGATTCGCTATTTGGTTACAAGAAAAACAAGCATGTCGCAAAAAAACAAACATTGCTGTCACAAACTTCACATGGAGTGAAAAATTTGTACAGAAAACATTTAAAGGTGAAATAGATTTTCAACAATCGAAATTATCACTTGGTCACAAAGAAATGAAAACTTCGTTAAACTTTTTGCCTTTTCACTAGTACATATCGGCAGGTACGATTGTTGAAAAAATAAGTCTATACATAAATCCACAATCAATGCTAGGAATGCGATAAAACAGCAAGTTAGCCTGAAACTCAGATACGCCACATTTGTTGCGAATTCTAGTGCATTCATAACAAAGCATAAGGACCATGTGCTGAGCTGATGCATTTGACAGGGAATCAGAACTTCAAAATTTAAATACGGAGTACTATTTTGTAAAAGAAAGTTCTGTTGGGTTCGAGAGATAGAATGAGGTACATACTTTAATAATTTATCTTCTGGCTTAATGTAGATACCAGGAGACCCACATCTGCTGCTTGTTCTCCTTAATATGATTTAGGCTGTCGTGTATCTATTTGTCACAGCACGCTGTTATTAGGAACTCTTTGAGTTCCATCATAAATTTAAAATACTGAGGATGACAAATCGACAATGACATCAACTTAATACAAAGATCAGAGAAGCCCTAAACCTGCATCTCTATCCGTTTACTTATAATGGGTCGATTTGAGTAATTTATTATCTCTATCGGGTTAAACATGTTAAAAACCTAGCTAAAAGAGGAGAGAGTCAAATGGAACGAATTTTCTAAGCGTATTTCAAACGCAAACAAAACTTCTAATTTTTTTCATAAGATAATCATAATATTATTGAAATAATATATTTTTGGACAAGATTGTTTTGGGCGAACCCAAACCCTTTCGACCCATTACTCAATTTACTACTTTTGCCACCTCCGCATTCATGTAATCTACAGCAAAGAGTTGCTCAACACTTGAAATGAATATTCACCTTGTATCTAGTTTGAGTACATATAGAACGCATTAAATATCATTTCTAGGAATTGAGTCCCTTTTTTATTTTTATTATTTTTTTTTCTTTTTTTTCTATATAAACACTTTTAACATGCTTCTTAATAACCCTAAAGGTTTTTATCCCTTAATACTAAACTTAGGCATGAAAGCTTGCTTTGAGTTTAAACCGACCATAAACATGTCATTACTTCGAAAGTGCATCGAAAGTCATATGAAATGTTGGCTTGACCATTGGAACATCTTTTTGTACCTCATATTAAGGAATATAACTCATCCAAACCCTTAAAACTTCAAATAACCCTCTAACTGTATTTCGAAACAGAGCAAGTTGACCTTTAGAAATTGTCAAACTACTTTACATTTAGTTAAAACATCTCTCAACAAATGCAATGTCTTTACGCAAACATGTTCCTCATACTCCCACATACATACATACCATGGTGCTTTTTCACTTAGCTTTTCATCCTTGTTCTATCGTTTCGTAGCTGTAATATATACGGCTTTAATGCAACCATACAGTCACGATTGTAATTGTATGGATACAGTTCATAAGTATGCATATAGTCAGAAAACAATAGAACATGAAAATTGAAATGCTAAAGGAAAAGGATATTAAGGTTAAGCAAGGAAACTTGTATCAAGAATAACAAACAACTTGACCAAAGTAACATCTTCCATGTTGATATTTGAGTTTTCGTATGCATTGTGAATTTAAAAAAATGAGCCACAGGGTAGATAATATCCCAAACATGCATGACAATGTATGTATATAATTTTCAAATTATAATCCAATAAAGATGCTAAACACAAGAACTTACCAGAAAAACTGTAAGCAGTACGGTTAATTTAAGTTCATTGATTTAAACTACTTTTTTTTGGTAACCATGGTTTCCGACCTTATGGCCGACTAATCCACGAGATTTGAACCCACCACCACACATACTCAAACCAGGTAAAGCCCTCCCTTTTCAGGAGGTTGGCGTGGCCACTTCAAGGTTGTTTGTAACTAGCAGGAATTGAACTTGAGACCTCACACATACACATTTTAGTGTGAAGCCTTTTGCCGCTAGGCCACCCCGCAGTGGTTAACTACTTGTTTAACACAGAAGTAATACAGATTGAGTGATAGTCACATGGATCGCAAGACTTGGATCACATGTAGCAAACCACAGTACAATTTTGTTCCCGCAACATTCAGGAACGCAAATTGAATGACAAGTCAGAAGTAAAGCTTCTTTCTTATTACACGTATAGTCAATGCTTTTAAGAATTCTTCTACAATCTTGTATAACTGATCTTCTCCTCTCTCGATTATGGGCTTAAGTGAAGAAGATGTGTTTTTTGAGTGTCGACAGTTGTCAGCGCTAGACAAGCAGTGCAATCTTACACTTTCCAAATTCATCTAATTAACTAATGCTCTATTGGTCCTATGTCCACACTAACAACCTTAAATGAACATTACCCCCAACAATCAAACTGATGGATTTAATTGTATGATTGAACGTAGTAACCAACAACCTTATTAACAAATCCACTGGAAACATCAAATTCTATCTAGAACCTACATTTTGAAAGCATATGACATAATCTTGGAGTTAGACGTAGCGATATTTGTTGGTTGGTAACGGGTCAATATGGGGAAATTTTCCAAACAAATGCAAATATTCCTGCGTCAAAGGGGTCAGATTGGATTCAGTTGACTTGTTATTTATTTTAATTTTTTTAGATTTGAAAACTTGCCAACATATTAAAATCAATAACAGAAAAGTTTTTTCTAGTAATAGATATGAATATTAGCATACGATTCTTTGGGGAAAAAACCATGATTAAGAGACTATAGGACTAGAAATATGAAACTTTGATACTCGGAGCGAATTTTAGACTTTTAAATGTGTCAGGTCACCACTTCAGCATTGCAATTGATACACTACTTTAACTAATGCCCAAAGTGACGAAAGCAGTTACAGAAAAGGAGTTGTCTGGGCTATTTTCTATGTGTATGGCTGGTCTAAGTAGAGTGATCAGAGGCTTTGTTTTCGTAAATTATGATTTCCTCCACAGGCTTTAAGAGATAAACAAATAAAATACATTGAACTGGTAGAGGAAAACCGCATCAAACTCGGCGTGCTAAAATAAACAAGGTCCCTTACAGTTGCCTTAAAATTCACGATGACCTTGTGCCAAGGGACTGGCATACTATTTCAAAGGATCCATAACTGATTGTTCCAGTGTTTCAAACATGTTAATCATTTGATAAACATTAATTCAACATATACAAGCTTTACATGTTAATAAACAAAATGCTATGAAGTCTCTATGTGGCCCAAGTGACCAGTCTTACAATATTCAAGACACAGCATGTTGTTCAAAATTAATTTATAGGTAATTATCGCTAAATTACAACTATGCCTTATATAGGTCTGTTAATTTAAGAAGACAAAGTCGTAAACTAATTTTGAACAACATGCAGGGTCTAGAAAGTAAATAAAAATAAATTTTGCGCTGCCATGCTGGTTACTTAGTAATACCTATCCTGAGAAGATTATGGATTATAACTATGCCTTATATAGGTATTGATGAATCCATAAAAAGATGTTATGATCTTTACAAAACTCTAGCTACCTTGGGGACTGTCGTGCTAAATGAGGTAGCTGATATAGAGTTCCAAAACGTTATCTAGCTTTTAAACTTAAAGATTTGGATGAGGTTGCCGATATAGAGTTCCATAACATCTTTTCTGCAGTTGGTCAATTGTAGCTGGAAGAATCACTGGTCAACTTGATGAAGTCTTTTTCGATCTACTGTCATATATCAGGTTTGTGAGAACAGGAGATTGCTGCAAACTGATTATGTCGTCAGTGTCTCTAGTCAAAGGAGTTGTAGTCAATTTGATCTTTGTTGAATTCTGTCCTGTAGTCATCAAACATGTCTTATCATTTATTATACGACTTTTGTGAGCCGTTTCTAACCCGCGCCCATTGTTGCAAATTTCATTCGTCCCATTCTTTAAGTCGGTGCTCCGCCCATTTCAACCTGCGGAGTAGAGAAACTATACCCAAACCCACCCTTATCAACAACCACGGGTTGTAGATTAATGTGAGTTTTAAATATAATCTCTTTATTTTCAAAGATAAATGGCAGATTCCAGATTCGAGAATGTGTCAAATAGGTAATATGTACTTAAGAATCGACAGCAATGAACACGGATCCTGACTAGATCAGAAAAGTCTATTCTAACAATGAAAAATCACTTTCTATGGCTATCACAGACAAAGGTCGTCAACACCAACATAAACCTCCACAAAGGGAGGGCTTTACTCGGTTTGAGTCTGTGTGGTGGTTGGCTCAAACCCGTGGATTAGTCGGCCAAAAGGTCGGAAACCATGGTTACCCAAAAAAAAAACCCCACAAGCTATGCAGTGTCGCAATAACAAATCTTAACCACGACGAACTAACCTTCAACAATGTTGTCACCAACCGAACTCCCAAACCACACCTACTACCACACAACTCCGACACCATCAAAAATAAATTAAGTTCCAAACTATTGATTTTAGACCTTGAACAAACATTGACTAATGTGACAAACATTCAACTACGATATATCCGAACGTCTAACTATTAGGAAATTTTTATAAAACTCAATTTGTCACATTAACATTGAATTTCTATGTTTCAAAAAATTTCTAACTATTACTGAATTTGTTAGGACATTTTTCTCATTATAAATTTGCGTGATTAGATCTATCAATACGAATAACGAGTGTCAAAGTTACATGGAACGAAACCCTACCTAAGAATATCTATAAACAAAAACACTAGCTACATATATTCACCCATACACATACATTTGCCAAGGTATCCCTCGAATAAGTCTCCTCGATATCCCTGCCTATCCTTAGACAGTGACGGACCCCATAACTAAAAGTTATCACATTTATTTTAGAGCATTGATTAGCATGACTAATCTTACGCAGTTTCAATTATACGCTTAATCTTATCGTAAGATCATTCTAATGCATGACGTTAGGGACGCTCGCTACATCACAAACCAATAAAACACTTCCACATACCTTAGGCATAAAATTAGTCACACTTTTAGGCCTCCAAATCATTTTCCTTTATTTTATGGGCAAATTGTCTGAAAAAGCATCGAACTCGTCACCTTTTCCTTTTCTGGGCATCGAACTTTTTTTTTTTCCTATCAGAAGCCACGAACTTGACTATTGTAGCACTTAAAGTGTAATTAACCTTCTTAAACCCGTTTTAAGTGTGATTTTGTGTCACAAAAAAAAAATTAGTCAAGTTTAGTGCTACTATAGGAAAAATTTGCAGTTTAGTGCTACCCGTTTTAAGTGTGATTTCGACCGTTAATTTTTTTATTGCACAGCTAGTCCTTTTCGTCATGTTTTAAGGAACGTTATTATATTATTGCACCGTTAGTCCTTTCGCCGTTTTTTACACATTTTCGTCCGTTTGTTCGTTTTACACGTTTTACGGTTTTGTCAGTTTTACGTTTGTCCGGTTTTACACGTTTTCGTCCGTTTTTGCATCGTTTTGTCCGCTTTTACACGTTTTCGTCGTTTTTGCCACAAAGTTAATTCCTTCCGCACGTTTTCTCATTTTGCACGCTTTCGTGCATGTCTGCGTTTTAAGACGTTGCTTTTGCCGCTTTTAGTCGCGTTTTGCACGCGTTTTTGCACTGTTTTCGTCCCTGTTTTACCGCGCGTTTCCATCCGTTTTTTTCACGCGTTTTAGTTCGTTTTTGCATAGTCGTCGTTTTTACTCGTTTTGTGGCCCGTACGTTTGCACAGTTTACCTACGTTTTAAAGTTTTGTCGTTTTGCAGCTTTCGTCTGTTTTACACGTTTTGTTGCTTTTGCAACGACGCTTTTCGTCCGCTTTTGCACGTTTTTGTCTGTTTTTGCATGTTTTTGACAAAAAACGGAAACGTGTAGAAACGGAACGAAAACGTGTAGAAACGAACAAAACGTGTAGAAACAGACGAAACCGTTCAAAAACGGACAAAAACGTGTAAAACGCGAAAACGCGATAAAAGCGGACGAAAACGTACAAACACTGACGTACGAATGCAAAACGGACGAAAACTGTAAAAACGTGCAAAAAAGACGAAAACTGCAAACACGGCGTTAATGCAAAAACGGGAAAACGTGTAAAAACGGGCAAAAATGTGCCAAAAAAGGACGCAACGTGCAAAAAACTAAAAACGCGTAAAATGTAAAAACGAACGAAAACGTGTAAAAACGGCGGAAAACGTAAAACAAAAGCAGACGAAACCGTGCAAAACTAAAAAAACGTGTAAAAGCAGAAGACGTGTAAAAGCGGACGGAAAACTTGTTGCAAAACGGACGAAACCGTGTAAAACTAAAAAACGTGTAAAAACGGACGAAAACGATGTAAAACGTGCAAAAACGAACGAAAACGTTTAAAACGGACGAAACCGTGTAAAAACGGACGAAATTGTGTAAGAACACGGCAGCGTGTAAAACGGACGAAACCGTGCAAAAACTAAAAAATCGTGTTAAAGCGTGCAAAAAAACGAACGTAAAACGTGTAAAACGGACGGCCGGTAAAACCGCAAAACGGACGAAAGCGTAAAACGGACGAAACCGGTGTAAAACGAACAAAACGGACGAAAACGTTTAAAATAGGGCGAAAAGGACTAACGGTGCAATAATATAATAACGCACGTTAAAAATGTAAAAGCAGGCGAAAAGGACTAACGGTGCAATAAAAAAATTACGGTTCGAAATCACACTTAAAACTGGTAGCACTAAACTTGCCTAATTTTTCTATAGTAGCACTAAACTTGCCTAATTTTCCTTTTGTGACACAAAATCACACTTAAAACGGGTTTAAGAAGGTTAATTACACTTTAAATGTGATTCGGGCTACAATATAGGAAAATTAGGCAAAGCGAGTTCAATCTACAATAGGAAAAAAAAAAGTTCGATGCCCAAAAAAGGAAAATGTGGCAAGTTCGATGCCTTTTCAGACAATTTGCCCTTATTTTATTAAAACTAAAACTAAAAACTAAAAAAAAAAAAAAAAAAAAAAAAACTAAACTTTTAACACAATTTTTTTAGACACAGCTTATTTCACAAAAAATTGGGATTTTTTTACCACATTTTACACTACGGAGAAAAATCCATGTGGTTCACAATTATTAACGTCCTACCTCCCCTACACGCACTCCGGCAGGATTGGATATTGTTGTCATAAAAAAGCACTAGCTACAATTGGTGGGCCTTACACAGCCCTAACAAGTCCCAAAACTTTGTCCACACACTCAAACACACAATTTTAAAAAAATGAGACCAGTACACTCTTCAGCCAATCAAATATCATTCACACGCACTAAACTCTTTTTTAATTGATTAACACGAGAAGAATACTGGAGTATTATTTTAAGACATCTAAAATGAAAATGGGACAATAATTAGGGAGTAACTGAGTAAGTCATATGCTCCATTTTGACAAGTATATAGACTAGCGCAATAATGATCTAATGAAATTGAAGATTTCGAATTTTCGAAAGGACTAACAAACACTGTGATGGACTTACTTGACTGTTTTCGAGATGGTTGAGCTTTGTTCGGACACCTTTTGGAGAGGCAAGAGGATGTTTGTTTACTAAGCCCATATTTTCTGGGCTTGGCTGATAAATCTGGGCTTTCTTACCAGCTTGTAAATATGTAAAACAGTAAAAGCAACAAGAAGAATACTCAAATCTGTCCGAACGAAATAACACTTCAAATAAAAATATAAAAAGTAAATATGTAAATTGAAAATTGAAAATCAAGCTTATAATATGGTGGTATCGAAATCATATTAACCCCAAAAGGTGAAAAACGGTGGGATCACCGTGATCCCATGCATCCTAAGGATGCCAACCGGACCCTCCTTAGGATGCCAACCGGCCCCTCTCCTAAGGATCCGGCCTCAGACAATGAGCATATGTCCCAGTGACTATACTATACACGCCAGGGGCGGACCTTTATGAGGGCAGGGGAGGGTCCCGGCCCCCCCAAAATTTACGACACCTAATGTAAATATTGTAGGTTTTAAGGGTAATTTAGTTGAGGTTATAAATAAATCTTCGATTCGGCCCCCCCAAAATAAATTCGGCCCCCCAAAAATAAACGGTCAAGTTCCGCCACTGAATTACACGCTTAAAAAAACATCATTAAAAAAAATCTTAGATGGTTTCGTTACACGATAAAAGTAGTCGTAAATTCGTAATCGATGAGGGAAAGCGAAACTTAAGACATTTGGGAGCAGATTTGGAGGCAGGTAAACAAGTCATGGCAGGTATAGGTTAAAAGATTTTTTCCTCGACTTCGGGTACATGGACAGAGCCAGGAATTAGGGAGGCCGAAATTTTTAGCAATTGGACGTGTTGGAGGAGACCGAGCACCCTTTGACTTTTTTTTTTTTTTTTTTTTGAACGGCGAAATTTTATTGAAAAGCTAGCAAGAAGCTAGGCAAAGGATTACATAGAAGTGATAGCGTTAGAATGGTCTTTAAGCCACGCTAACCAAAAAAAGTTAACCTTCCTACATCTACTATTCACCCCTTGACTCCCCTACTATCTCCGTCCTTGTTTGAGTATGGGTTTCACCCGCCCGATTACCCATACCCAAATTACCCGCCGTACTCGTACTCATGCCCGACACCAAACACTAATGAAGTAACATTTAATACTAAGATATTATCAAAGATTTATTTTAAAAAGTTTATAAGTTTTGTAAGTCAAACAAAATTTATGTTGTACATAGCTTATTTAAAATCTTGAATATGCTAATTTAAACACCCTAAAGTTTCCCCATTCGAATGTTCATATTGCTTAAATCGTTTTTAACATTAACTCGACACAGTAAATGACAAAGGACTCTTTAACTTATGGGTCGTAACCGTATTGCACTTGCAGTGTTTGTTATGTTGCTTAAGTGAGCACGAAAGATTAATATACATGACATGTGGTTTGTAGGTTTCACTTTCATGTTTCTAGTTAATGTTGTTTTTTTGAGAAAGTTAGGCAAGTAATAAATGAACATATTTCTTGTTAAAGTTGATTTACATGCTTCCTGTTCATTTTCTAGGGTAAGATCACGTGGTTAGCAATGTTAATGTAGTTGTTTTACAAATCTACACGCAAGATATATATGTATTTGCGTGACAACTCAAACCGAAATCGATTTTATCTAACAAAAAAGTATTGCCAGTAAGTTAATTGCATCACAATAAGATGGTTTGTTTGGCCTTTTAGAGTAAGAGTTATCGTGGCTAAGTCACTCCTCTTCACTTAGGCCTCACATGTGTCACATCATTTTAACACACCCATTTAAAAATACCCCTCATTCACAACTAACCCAAACCTTCCAGAGCCCTCACCTTCAATTTTATAAACACACACACTCACACACACAGTTTATAAACACACACACTCACCGCAAAGTTTTTGTCATTTTCATTTCGTGGGGGTGGCGAGGGTGAAAGTGGCGAGTGTGTGTGGTGTGGTGGCGAGGGGTGGCGGACGGTGGCGATGGTGACACATCAAAGAGGCGAGACATTTTCGTTACGATACCCTATGCTCTTAGTGGCATTTGATGTTGCTCTTCAAATATGTACGATTGCAATCATAAAAATTGTCAATGATTGAGTAATATTTTAGAAGCAACTTGTTATTTATATAAGGGATAATTAAAAAAAAAAGTATTTTGCTATTATATGTAGTCTTTTTTATTTTAAGAAAAGTACAAAAGAGGACAATATCTTTTTGTGTGTCTCAATCATAGTCATTTTTTAAGGTCATCTATAAAATGGTCATGCTCAACTACTCAACTCCGCAACTCCACCCAAATCTTGACACGTGTCCTCTTTTAAAAAATAAAAATACACTTGATTTGATGTTTTGCCCTATTATTAATAATGTAAAAAGTCTAAAACACCCCCAATTTAATATTTATCTCATCATCTTCTTCAACAAACTCACCTCATCACCACCACCCTATTATTATCACTAGCCACCAACACCCACTTCACCACCACCGACCACCACTTCATCTCACCATCCTGTTGCTTAACAAGAAAGTATTAACCACTTTGTTTAAGTTTATTCTTTAATAAAGTAATTGAAAAATCGTTAGCGCACTTAAGTCTTGTTGAATGACATCATCATATGAATATCAAACAGGTAACGTATGCGGAGACCACCAAAGTTTTGATCTTTTTATAATCAACACCACCCATATAGTGATTCTAAATAATTGGTCACTCAAGTATGTATTTGGTTTCATATTTACCTCCATTGAATCAAGCTGATGACGATAAAGATGGAAACCATTCATGGGAAGGACTACCGCAATTTCTGGAGGTTCAACACGAGAATCGGAAGAAACATGACTTTTGAGGCCATATCTTATTTACACGCTTAACAATCTCAGAAGCAATGGTGGTCTTTTCAGCACCCGGAGGTCCAGCTAATCCTACAATATGTCTGCATGAGTTCGAAAATAAATAATGGCATTGTTGTATTTAAGCTAAAGAACTATGGTCTAATTTTTTTTATTTTTTTATTATTATTACTTTTTTGATCATGAACTATGGTCTTATTTTGGTTTTGGGTAACTAAGTCTATTTTTACACACAGAAAGGCCCAGACTCCCAAAAAGATCGGTTTAGGACCTGGAAACAGGATAACTTATACGCACACCATGGATGAAATAGTGACAGATGGTGGGGCAAAGCCATCAATCAGTGTAAGTAAGATTACAAGAGCTATAATTGTGACAGGTGGTGGGGCAGATGGAGTGGTGGTCGGTGGTGGTAAAGTGGTGTTGGTGGCAGGCGATAATGATGGGGTGGTGGTGATGAGGTGAGTTTGTTGAAGAACATGATGAGATAAATATTAAATTGGGGGTGTTTTAGACTTTTTACATTATTAATAATGGGACAAAACATCAAATCAAGTGTATTTTTATTTTTTTAAGGAGGAAATGTGTCAAGATTTGGGTGGAGTTGCGGAGTTGAGTAGTTGAGCATTACCATTTTGGAGATGACCTTAAAAAATGACCATGATTGGGACACACAAAAAGATATTGTACTCTTTTTGTACTTTTCTCTTTTATTTTTTGCTACTAAAATACAAACCTTTCAAATTTCAACCTTTGTATGTATTTTGTGATCATTTTACTCTTACACTTTTTAAATTTCGAAGGATAGAATAATCGTTTTACATGAACAAAATACACACAAAGGTTAAAATTCACAAAGTTTATGTTTTAATAACAAAAAATAAAAAAGAATACACATAAACAAAATGAAAAAGTTGGATGTCCTTTTATTATTATTATCCCTTTATATAATGGTCATCTAAGTAACTTATAAAGGTTATTTACAAACTCTAACTAGTTTTCCAACTCTAAATGTGTATATATTATAACTTGTGGCGAGTACCCATACATAAAAACAATATTTTATAAAAATAAAATGTTACAGTTACGATAATGTAGTAATTTATTTTCATTAAATATGAACTAATAGAATAATTAAAAAAAAGTTGTAATATTATATTATCTATCTATTTTAACTAATAAAATAGAGTTTTTTTTACCTCTTTCTTCATCAATTTTTTTCAAATATATCTTGGCCTAATGCTGTGACACTTGTCCATAAAAGCTTTTTAAATTCTTTCTTTAGATGTTGCTGTGAATGTGGGTTTCATCCGAATATCTAATCCAATTAAATCAAAAGGTTAGTCTTCCGGTTTTTTTTCTTCTTAATCAAAAGGTTAATTAAGTTCATTTTATTAGAATATGCATGGACTAATTAAGGGTAACTTGAATTGCCTTTTTATTTTGACAAAGATTTAGATTTAAAATATGTATTTTATTATAAGTTTGCTCTTGTAGCTTTTTTTTTTTTTTTTTTTTATCTTTGCTTTATTATAACTAGCATGATATCAGTAGCGTTGCGGTTGTGGGTACCCTTACATAAAATTTTCCGGTGAAACATGTATTTTAATTTATTATGTTGTTTTTACAATAAATTACGGATATCAAAATTTTATATGTATTTCAACTCTTTAACTAATGACAATGTTTTTCATTATAAAGTTTTGATAATAAATTTTAGTAAAAGCGTTTTTCGTCATTCAAAATATTTATTTAATTATATAAAGCTAAGTTTTATTGGTGCGTGTTAAAAATCTATAAAACCGACAAATCGAGCCGACCCACTCAATCCGAAATTGCAAAAAACGATAACTAAGAAATCTAATCTGAGTAAACTAGAAATCATATAAACCTTCTTTAATGCTGGATTGTGTTTAATTTGGTTATATAATATGCTTCATAATTTGTATAAAGTCAAACTAAAAGAAAATAAACATAGCAATCTTATACTAAAAACTGAAACTTTTAAAGACCTAATCACATTTTGCATAAAGTCAAACTAAAAGAAAATAAACATAGCAATCTTCCTCTGCACGATCATTAACTATAGTAACTGATTATGTGCATTCTTCCTCTATACGATCCTTCACAATCGATTACGTTTATTTTTGTCATAATCTTTATTTGGCATCATTTTTGATATGTTGTAATCCGGTAAGTGAGATTTTGTGGTTTCATTCTTTTGATTATTGGTGACTTATCAAGTGCTGCTTATGAATTTGTTAGTTGTATAAAAGTAAGGATTCTCAATTTGTTCGTTTTGTTTGTTCTTCAAAGGTGGGTCTTGGATGATAGCACTTATATGGTTCTTAAAAATTTGGTACTTCAGCGTAGATCACTCATAGTATTCTTCCTGGTATGTCTTTTACTAATTTTAATTCATGATTATTTAATCTTTAGATTATCCTTTAGCTATTATTTTTTATTGCAACTTTATTTTGCAAACATGTTTGATGAAATGTCTGTGTAGTAAAAGACGTCAACAAGTGTTTGTTGACAATAAGATATATTTTGCACTTAATTGGAGATCCATGATGTTTGATTCAAAGTTGAGCATTTATTAACAATAAGGTATATTTTTTATGGGTTAAAAGAGTTTAGTATGGCTATTTGAAAATCATTACTAGAGTAAAATTTTACTTTTGAAAATTATTTCTGAGATGAGCTAAAAGCCATGTTAGCTAAAAGCCTTATACTTATATAGAATTTCTTAAGATGGGCTTATTTGGAACTTGCAATGCAAACTTCTTTGTCAAACCTTAGGTATCATACATGGATAAAGTTTTGGCGAAGGTTTGCAGTAGTGTTGTTGATCAGTTAAAGAAGCTTAAAGTGTTTAGCAATCAGAAGTCTACAATTTTGGCCTTTTGGGTTAGTATTAAGCTGTGACACTGATTTTGTAAGGGTTGGGTGTGTATTAAGATGCTATACTTAATAAAATTACTTATTGTAACTTATACAAACTAAATTTGCATTCAACTTATATGAAAAAAAGGAGCAGGGTTAGAAGATAATTTATTCTGTCAAGGGGTAATATACATTTATATAATGTCATAGCCTCTAATATGATTTTATTACGAGTCATATTATGTTAATCAATTTTTATG
The DNA here is from genome assembly GCA_910596185.1 of Chrysanthemum makinoi. Lineage (NCBI taxonomy): Eukaryota > Viridiplantae > Streptophyta > Magnoliopsida > Asterales > Asteraceae > Chrysanthemum > Chrysanthemum makinoi. Next base: position 325,308,482 of record OU343225.1, on the reverse strand, counting down.
AACATAATGTTATAATGGAACAACATAGCAATCTTATGTTAATTGTATTTGATGAACCCCTTTCTGTGATTTTATATCATCTTAAAACATACAATGCCGAAAACCTTGAAAATCAAATCTGCGTGTTCGATTGATAAGCCATCTTCTTCAAAGTAGCTTGCTTTCACATATCTCTTATCTGACTAACTACATCATGATATGTTTTCACTCGACAAGTCTTGAGCCAATGTTACTTTTATATCTTCTGAAAAGATATTAATGCAGTACCGGCCGGTTTGCTACAACTGCAAAAAAATGAAATCTATTTGCAAATAATGACATAGAAAATATGCAAAGGCTTTTTGTTGCATGAAGGTGAGATCTGAGATATACCAAATCCTTTTCCTAATCACATCTCTATCTCTTTTCTGCACTATTTATTGCTAATTTTTCATTCATTTCCTGATGTATAACAAACAATGAAATTTTATGAAATGATGATTTAAAAAAAAACATTATTACATGACGAGTTGAGCAATGCATATTAGGATTTATAAAAGACATTTACTATAATGAGTTTGCTGGTTACTATTTATCACTTTATATAACAGTTTAACATATTCGTCATCAAGAATCTCAGTAAGCATTCCAATATTTTGTATAGTTAATGCTAAATGAAAAGGGAATCTGTCTTTGCTTTGTTCGAATGGTTCAGAGACCATTGGATCCACTAAAGATGAACGTAATATTAGTGATTTAAGTTATGTCACCAATTACTCAATGTTGCCAGCACCCCAACGGATAAAAGATTCAAACTTTGTACTTCTAATAATAAATAGATAATAAAATCCAATATGTGACGTCAAAGTTAATGAAAAACTAGCAGATATAGATGAACAATTCATTGTCATAGTTGTAGTTACTTTTTTTGCCATATATATTTATATATACTATGTCTTATTAACTAATCAATGTAGCACCTGACTTGATGGAACGGACATGTAATAAAAAGGATACTTAGAACTGCACCTAAGACCAACGCTCAGTCCTTGAGAAGTAGCTGATTCTCTTGTAGTAAGTATTTGAGTTTGACGGGTGTGGTCTCTGGTCCCACACGATTCTACTGTAGTAAGTATGTGACGTGTAATGCTTATTCTCTAGACCTATGGACTCATTCTGGCGGATTACAGTACATGTGTCGAGTCATTACGCGCAATCAACAATGCCATATTTATTTACTCTAGGATGCATATCTCTAATTAAAGTGCAATTGCAAGTTCTGTTTTGTATCACATGTCGTTTGTTCGGCAGTTGGAGCTTGATGGGCATATAGACGATAGACTCGAATCGAGAAATTAGTACCCGTTGCAGTATGTACACAATAACACAATCTTTAAGCTAATTAACATAAATATGAAATGTTAGTGTTGATTATGGTAGAGGTTGTTATAGATCTACTCGCCACAATAAGAAGTACAAGGACAGGGGAAGGGGTAATATTTGAGTTATTCCTCATATTGTATCATGGTCAAAGGTGACTATTGACTTGAAGCACATAGGTTCTCTTGGTGACTTTAGGGTTTTGTTTGAATCACATACGTACACACCATGGAAGTTCTGACTTATCATGTTAGAGGTGTGAATTTGGGCTTCTTTTGTAACATCTTAAATTTTTTTAAGCTAAATAGGGAATGTGTCAAATGGGTTGAAAGTCACCCAAAGTATTTTTTCATTGTATAAAATATTTGTTGTTCTCATTAAATATTTAGACTATTATTGTTATAACTTATTATTGCTTTTTTGATTAACGCACAAATCTTCTATAACTTTTTTTCTAAAAAATGGACAAAAAAGTGTTTGTGTGTCAACCTAAGCGGCCTGGCCCGCACTTATAAATGGTCTGTTGACCTGAACCAATTTTGACAAGTTACATAGTCCTCTTAATAGGTGACTATTGAGTGGGAATGGTTGAAGCTTGGAAACTAGCCTTTGTTGAATCTTGTGAAAGGGCTGTTGCGGGAAGTCCTACTCATGAAACTTATGCACAATTCAAATCTGGAACATCAAGCGTATAGGAACCCTTAATTATTTGAGATCGCTATTTTTCTTGATGTTATTGTATAATAGTTTGCCCCAACCTAAATCTGTTTGGTCACAAACTTGGAAACATCGTTCTGACGACATACTTATAAAGCAAAGGAAGTTGAAAATGTTCCAAGTAAATGAACCAACTGTTCTATATATTTATCTTTTTAATATGTGAATCCTTAAAACATCACGTGTTATGGGTTAAGTTTTAACCCATTTTAATTAGTCGATTAGATTATTACCCATTTTGATAGGATGAGTTAATTTTTTACCCATTATGATTCTTTGGATCGATTCTTACCCATTTGAAATCAAAGGTCAAGTTTTTACCATTTTGATAATCTTGGTGAGGTTATTGCCTATTTTGATAGTTAAAGTCAACCAAACTTTTTTTTATTACTAAAACTTGCATATTGAGTTTAACACAACACGACATTCTTGCTAAAACTGCAAACAATGAAATGAATTTGCTTTAGATTGGAACTACAATCTGAAAGACAACTACAAATACAACATTTATGAATTTAACAAACAAAATAGACCAAATATACAAGTATAATTTCTTTTTATTATTTTGGACCTGGAACATAACAAGTATAATTTATTTTTATCATTTTGGATATGCTAATGTCATGCGAAAAGATGATTTTATACTAATATCATGTCCGAAAAAAGATGTTTCAAGGCTTGCTTATTTCATTTAGATGATTGCACAAAATACAAAGTTCTTACTTTTTGATGTAATTAACCCATACCCTTTTAGTTCCATATCCTTTTTAATTTATAATGTGCTTTGATATTACAGTGCTTTTATTTCTCGTGGTAACAACAAAGCTGTTGTGGCAGCGCTTACGCCTATGGCCTTTGGTCTTCGCAGTTGAGCACATGTAGTTTGCTTTTTTTTTTTTTTTTTTTTTAGAGCCATCTTTTCCATGTCTCAAGCGAAAAATGTTACACATTTTAATCAAGCTATTCCTTTTGTGTAGCTTCATCGGGGTGGAAAAATGTGTATCGCGTTTGGTCATCAATGTGAAGAATGGTTATTATAAAAAGAAGTCACTAAAGTTGCGCAAATTAGTCCTAAGTCACTAAAGTTTCAAAGTTGTCATCAGGTTACTAAACTATAAAAAGCAAACACGTCTATAATTTCAGTGATTTTTACATATATTTTTTTTTTATATGTTAAGTAACTTAAATGTCATTTATTTACAAGTTCAGTAACATGGATGACAACTTTCATAAGTTTAGTAACCTTGATGACAACTTTCATAATTTTAGTAACTTGAATGACAACTTTGAAACTTTAGTGACTTTGGACAAATTTCGCGCAAACTTTAGTGACTTCTATGTATAATAACCCTTATATTGATTGGTAATGTAACTCATGAAACTATTCCATAACGCTACCTCACATGTTCTAAGACAATCATCAAAAGTCAGGACACTTTCGCTCGGGCAAGTTGGTTTGTATTTGCCACGATCCGCTTTTCACACATGGCCAACTATATGTAGCCGTCTCTCGCGTTAGGAGCAAAAAAGGATTGAAGATGGTTGTTAGTGACGAAGACGGAAAATCTCACTAATACCACCACCAACGTGGTCTACAAAGAAGTGCTACACAATTTATGATCATACCTACATGTACACGTATCTTGCATTGGTAGAAATAAAGGATTGAAGATGTTTATTTTCTTTTATGGATTTTTTTAACTATTTTGTTTCATATAATGTATGTTTGATTATTACTAACCGTATACTTTACGTCCGTTTATCCAGATGTGGCTCTTTATAACTTATAACTTCATAATACACAATGTCATTTAGTACTTTTTTTGACGTTCCTTAAAAATACCCGTAAATTTTACGGGTCTTTTAGCTAGCGTCTTATATAAAAGAGTTTGTAGATGATTTTTTAAAATTATTAATGTTGGAACTAAATACAAAAAAGGTCTTCTTTTTTTAGAAACTCATTAAAAAGTTTTTGTCAAAAGTTGTCATACATTTAAAAAAAAATTGGGTTAGAACATTTTTTGTCAAAAGTTATGATACATTTTTTGTAAAAAAATTTGTGTTAGAACATTGTTAAGATAAGTATTTCATTAAGACAACATTGATTGAATTTTATGTGCGAATTTAAGTTTTTTAAAAGTGTTTTGGTGATTAAACGTTACTCATTTTTTTATTTTTTAAGTTTTTAGCAAAAATATTTTTGCTTTATATGTAGCAAAGTTATAAAATGATAGCATATCACTATAAATGGGCAAAGCCCATTAATTACATGCCAAAGTCAAACCCGTTATCAATATTTAACAAGGCCCATTATCAACATTGGATAACCCCATTTACATTCGCGTCAAGCCATGTAACAGACACACATGAGACAACTCTTTCCTAATTGTCATTAATGGTTAAAATATACTATCTGACATATGACAATGGGAGACATACGGCAGTGTAATATGGAGACGAGCACACCGTCGAACAAAAAGGAGATCACTTGTTATTCTTGTCTACTCGTTGGATGATCAACACCTAGTTTGTCTATAACCATTGATCATCTACATGGTGTTTAACCTTAAACCCTAAATGTCTCTCTATAAATATAAATATTAAATAGAAGGCCTCAGACGCCAAAATGGGGTTTATTCCTTCTATACTATTACACTGTTTCGCACAGTAAAACACATACTTACATGATTTGTTTGAGTGTTACTTAAACTCTTGATTCTTAATCATATTCTTTGGGTTTACCGTTCAACACGGGAAACCAAACAACACTACCATCTCAACCACATTTTACATATCTTACGTAAAGATAGAACATAAGATTACTTTAACTTTCACTTCTTGCTCATCCATTACACCATTAGTAAAAAAACTGTTATTTTGTATTTTCAGATTACTTACTTCTTACCAATACTACTGTTGAAGAATGTCACTAAGAAATCAACCACTTAAAAATACTATTAAATTTCATTCTAAAAATATCCAAATCTAAAATTCTAGTACTCACCTTTTTTCATGTTTTTTAAGTAATTTGAAAGGGAATTACCAAACTAGATTCCTAGCCGTACGACTTATCACTTTCCAGACTTAAAATTTTCAAAAATCGAAAATAAATCAGGGATGACTCTTGTTTTGGGCAACTCTTGTATATTGACTAAAATACCCATCGCACCAAATCTTATTAAAAAATCAAGATTTCTATGACAAAACCAGATTTCGATGACACCATTTACAAACCCAGATTCCAGTAAACAAACCCAGATTCCAGTAAACAAACCCAGATTCTGGTTATATTCAAACCACCACAAACATATCCATGATTACAAACCCCTATGTACATACATTACCCAGAATTTCAGTTATATTCAAACCACTGCAAAAAAATCCATGATTACAAACCCCCTGTGTACATACATTAAATGTATGTGTTATCCAATTTCACATTAAACATCATCACTAACAAATCCAATTTCAAGAAACAAAAAAAAAAGAAAGAACAAAAAAACAGATGAACATATCGAGCCATAACCAACAAACAAATCCATCACCAACCTATTTTCATTCTCTTTAAAAACCAACAAAACCCATATACTATTCTAATCCCATCTTCACAACATCATTCCACCACTGCCTCGAATAACAAGTTTTATCCTACATCACAACAACGACGAAATCAAACGAAAAAGGAAATGAGATCTCAGATTCGTTCAACAAATGTATAGATCGTTAAAAATCTTGTGTGTTTGAACATGACCCATCATAAATCATTTTGAAGCATAGACTCTCTTTATATCCGAAAATAGAGAAAGAACCATAAAATTTTGTTATGTTCTATCTTTGATTCGTTCAAATAAAAAGACAAAACGAAAAACACCTTACCCGAGAGTTGTATTTCAATATCTTGTATCCGAATATACTTGAGTTCTTCGTGGGTTTGTGCCATAAGGATATATTGACGATTTGTGTTTGTGTTCGGTTTTTGTTTGTGTTTGTTTGTTGTTATAGATTTGTGTTTGTGTTAGGTTTATGTGTTTGTGTTTGTTATAAGATTTGTGTTTGTGTTATGTTTCTATGTTTGTGTTTGGTAACTGAAGATAAGGATATAAGAGTGGTATGTTTGTTATAAGGTTTGATACATAGGGATAATTTAGTCATATCAATTTTGACTACTTGGACACTTGTCGACTTATTGTTGGGGTTGTACAAGTTCCCAGTTGCCTAATGTATTTTGGATTTTTGAAAATTTTAGGTCTGAAAAATAATAAGTCGTAAGGCGAGAAGTCTAATTTGATAATTTTGCTCGAACACAACTTTTTATGTTTATTTTCATTTTTCCTTTACTTACTTAAGTGATAATCGAAAACATAACGTCAAAAATATATCTCAAATCTTTACTTAAAAAAAAAGATATCTCTAATCCCAATAATCCTTGTTCACTGATAATATCAAATAGTCCTGATTATTAAGTGTCAATTTCCCCCGATAATGTTTGTAATTTATATCATTTATATGGATTTACGCTTGTTTTCCATTGTTTTCCACTTTCAGGTAAATTACGAGCATTGGAGCTAAAAAGACGCCGAACTGGAAAAATATCTAAAGATTTTATCACAGTATGCTACTTTGAAGAAGTTACGGCGTAACTCGTCTCTCACATTACGCCGTAACTATTGCGTAACTCAGAAAACCAACTTATCAGAAGGTTACGGCGTAACTCTTCCCAAAGGTTACGACGTAACTATATTAGGTCAAATGAGGTTTCACGCGCCGATACTATACTACGCCGTAACTACTACATCAACTACGACGTAACCGAGTTTATTGAAGTCTACGGCGTAACCACTCATTAGGTTATGCCGTAACCAGCAGATCTAGTGCAAAATACGATGAAATAGAAGGTTACGACGTAACTCTTGTTATGGTTACGCCGTAACCAGATCGCCTATAAATACCCCACAAATTTCAGCATTTCTAATCATCCCATTCCACACACAACACTCAGAGAACGTGGGAAAAGCTCAAGGCAGGTCTAGAGGAGTTACGGAGCTGCTCCAAGGGAGAAATCACTCCCCTACGATAAGCATTAGTATTTTATATTTCTTTTACTTTCAATTCATGTATTTCGTACCTTTGAATATTGAATTTGTTTGCATGATTAATATGAGCGGCTAAGCACCTCTTGGTGTTGGCCTAGTTATGATTAATAATTGTTTGTTTGCGTTTACTTTACTTCCGTACAATTATTTCTAAGTGTATGCATGCTTAGTTTATTGGTAGCCACCTTTGGTTCGGTAGTTTTGAATGGCGGTAGAGGCCAATTGCCTAGGATATATGACAAACTGACCCTAGGTGAGCGGACTGAGACGGGAAGGGTAAGATATGACCAACTGACGACCTTTCTACTTGTGCGATTTGACCAACTGATCACCTATCGTTTGGATGAACTTAAGAATTAGGGGTGCGTGTCTAAGTTCCTAACGGCCGGACATTCACTATTATAAATCAGCATGCGTAATGTAGGTACTTGGACTTGGCTTAGGGGACCAGGACACAAAGGACTTATGAGGGACACGACTTCTCCTGTGGTGGCATCTTGTGATAGGTTAGGGCGTATTGACCAAATGTTGTCCTCTCGACTTTGACCCCACCTGAAGTAATTGGAAGTAAGTAGACGTAGACATAACTAGCTAGGAGGATTAACTAGGTTAGCATCACTCTCCTCTATTGATTTCCCTTTATCATTTATTTGCTTTATTCTGCTTTAGTAGTTTAATTAATTAAATCCCTATCGAAACCATTATTAATCTGTGACACCTATACTTAGTAATAATCCAACACACATAGCTCTCGGGGCGACTCGGCTTAACGATTACTATACCACTACACACGACGGTACACTGCAGTTAGTGCACTAGGGTAGACCATAAGTATAACGAGACATTATAAATATTAAGACCTGATCAGTAAAACCTGCATCATTCACCTAAAACCAATTACCACTAGCCCAACCAACTCACATTCAACCCCGCCGCTATAAAAGTCAAACACTCCCACCTCCCCCCTCCCCCTCCCCCAACCCCCACACCCCAACCACTTCCAATTCTCCGCATTATCCTCCCTAAGCCCCATATCCAAACACCCCAAAAAAAAATGGATCTCGAATCCACCGACTAAAACAATTTATAGGTTGCAAATCTATAGTTTTTTTTTTTTTTTTTTTTCAAAAGGAGGAGAAAGGGGAACAAATATGATGTGCACGTGACTATGAAAAAAACATGGAGAGTTCAAATTCCACCCGTAATGGGATGGAAATCAAATTACAAAGGGATGTTATCTCGAGAATTTATAATTCTCCGCCTCCTCAATTTTTTGGCATACCAAACAAGAGAATTTAACCCAATTTCATTTCTTTGGTTTCATTTCTTTCTACCAAACATGCCCTTATATAAATTCACAAAAAAATATTACTGTATCATTTTGTATCTTCAATTTTAATCCTTCAATTTTGTTAACATTTATTTTATGTTTGAACTTGTACGACATACAATACCTCATACTTTAAGTGGTACTAATATAACTTTAAGTTTTACTACTACAACGTTTACTTTAACACTTGAATTTATACAAATAACAAATTCCTCAAAATATTAATTAGATCCTTGTTTACATCAACTCCAAAGTAAGTTGTTAGAGTTAGGAAAAGATACAATGAGAAGAATGACAATAATTTCTTACCACACAACATTTTAATAAAGATTTTTTTTTTTATAAAAAGAGATACATTTTTTTATAATTACATATGAAATCCTTTATAATTTTTATTTTGTTTCTCATTTGATCATAACTAAACCCAATTAATCAAATTAGCCATTTCCTTCTAAAAATACAAAATTCTAGTACTCACATTTATGCTCAGTTCTCAATTTTTTGAGTAACGGAAAATAAAGAAATATGACGTAAATATTTTCAAGCTTAATTTTGGGAGAAACATTTTATTTCAAAATCAATCAAATCACTTTTTTATAGTTATTTTCATTTTTTTTCTATTCTTAGAGAATTTGGTAGAATAGCAAGGCACCCTCGCCAATCCAAGGTGTACTTCACCATTTCGCTCGCCACTGCACCCTTTGGTGTCTTCGCCAACCATTTCGCCAGTATGTATGAGAGTTTGTTGTTTGCTCATTAGGTTTTTGTGTCTTAATCAAGTATGAAGGATCCCAAAAGTGTTTTTGGCTTAAGTTCTTGAAAAAAGTGTTTGGATGTGTGAGTGAAATATAATTAGAGGTGGCAAAACGGGCGGGCCGGACGGGCACGGGAACGGGCTAAAACGAGCACGGGCTAGAATGGGCACGGGCTTAAACGGGCATGGTGTAGCCACTCGTAAATTTCCAAGTCATTAGTCTCATGTAAAAACGAAATAATCGTTTATCTTGATTTAATTAAACGATCCTATACCTTTTCACTTTGAATTTTACTTTTATTTGAAATATGCAACCACGGGTAGCGTTGATAAGCGAACGATATAAATAAACTTCTTGATAATTACTAATGATCATAACACAACAACGAGAAGTTATATCACTTTATTAAAAACACGAGCTCGCGCACGAACCGACCAAAAGAAAGTATGGTAATAAGTCTAATAAACACATTTCGGAAATAATACTAAAGTTTTTATATTTCTTTTATAAAAACACACTCGAAAACATATTTTACACGTTAAACATTTTTCAACGTGTAGTGACATATTTCAAACTCACGTTTAAAACGTAAATGAAATACAAATTAACACTAGACACACAAACTCTATTTTTTTAAGCCTAAATGAAATAAAGATACATACCAACTTCACTAAACTACTATACACTAAAATGATTTCACTTACACAACTCTATTTTTTTAACTTATTGTACCGCGACTTTTGCAATTAAACACGAGTTTTATTATTATACATACACATTATATGTGAACACATAAAATCGTTTTTCTTGGACAAAATACAAGTACAAATGATTCCTTCCTTCCTCTTTTTGTTTACACACAAACGAGACACATGTAAAAACCACTTGGTTTTGATTATATTGATCTAATACCACCGGTGTCCAAAGTTTTCTATGACAACAAGTACCTAGGACCACATCTCATTCCTCCTTTCTTGCTTACAAGGCCATGTGCCCTCTTACAAGTTCTATGACATATTCTTACAAATTTCCCCATTTACACTTACATTAGCATGTGAATCAGGTCTTGACCATTCAACATACCCAATTACTTATTTTTAAAACCAAAATATGATACTTTGCAAGCTCACACAAACTTGTGACCTTTAAAGATTATTCAAACTTTGCTATAGATATTCCCATATAAGCGACACCCATGTGAACTTCTCATGCACTTTTTCAAAAACCACAAACAATCTCTCTTTCTCTCACTCATTTTCACAACACTCACAACCTCACTCACATATCTTCACTATCAAAACCATACACTCACGCTCTTATCTCACTCTCGAAGTAGGCGAGAAGAAAGGAACATGGTTAGGTTACTTTCAAACAAGAAACACTTGGGGTTGTAAAACTTTCTTGGTCTCTCCTTGCTGTCTCTCGCACACTCTCAAAAACTCACTCAAACACCCACCCTATGCTCACTGTCGAGGCATATAAAGAAAGAAATTAAAGAAAGGTTTTGGGTATTGATGCCTTGGGAGCTAAGGGTATCGATTTGCATGGGAAGGAAATCGGGTTGTAAACATGAGAAACTAGTGGGTTAAGATCGTTGGAAAGCTAGTCGATCTTTGGTCCTTGCTCGTGCTCTCGTATACTCCTCACTCATTGTAAGCCTACTCGAACACATATCTTTTCGTATCTGTGATTGTTAAACACGTATGTTTGCTAAACTTCTTTTCATTCGATATTACATGATTCGTAACACATGAGAACACATCGAAACCTTAACTAAACTCGACTACTACGGGTTAGTCGACCTTTTAGTATGTTTGTATGATTGTGTGGTACGCTTGATCATAAAACATGGATTCTTGAACGTGAAATGAGTAAACAAGCACTTGGGTTTTGAAAAGGATTTTTGGTAAATCTTTGAAAGTCTTAAATCATTTTTGAACGTGAGTTATAAAAGAGGAAACGTAAAATTTTGAAATCTTTAAGTTTGGCTCACATTGGAATCGTTTTGTATTTCGACTTTTGGCTTTATCAAGTGCTTCTCTCGGTTTCATCTTCACTTATCGAACTCGTTAGAACACAAAATACACTCGGCCCACTTATCTTGTTTAAACCCAAAACGACCACTGAGCCCAAGGTCTGGCGAGGACATCACATGGCTTATGGGAATGCTTATTCGAGTAAGCCCTCGATGAGAATGAGCCATGAGGTTGAAACTCCTCACCTCTTTCCTTCGTAAACTCGTTGTGGAAACCCACAAAACCTTCGAGCCTTTCAACTTAGTTGAACCCATAAATAATTGATATGAGATTTTATACATATAAAAAAAAAAAAACCCACAAAAGAGTTGAGAAAGAAGCACCAAATATATCTGTCACATGCATACAGTGATCTCAGTATTCACTGAGTGAATTTTTACAAAAGGATAAAACACGGTACTAGACCTTAGATACAATTTACATGGGAACCATAACAAAGAAGTACTCATGGATCAGTTGGTTGTGACTCTTGTCCTTGGGCAAAAGGTCTCGAGGTCGAGCCCCTCTTTTGGCGAGTTTTTATTTTATTTTTGGTTAATCTTTATCATTTTCATTTCCGCCCCTCCACTTGGGATAACTTAACACTTTTCTTAAAACTTTTATAAGTTTTATAACTTACACTAACAGCTCCAAACTTTTAACAACTTGTAAAGCTTACTAAAAACATTATAAGTTTTTTTTACTTATATAAATTGTTATATTCCAACCCCTCAAGTTGAACCCACTTGACATTTTTCTAAAACTTTATAAGTTGGTAACTTATACTAACAATTACAACTTCAAACCCTCAAGGTTGAACACTTTTACACTTTTCACCCAAAAACTTTTATAAGTAATAAACTTATATTATTTTACCACTTTTCATTGAATAAACATGTTTAACACAAACTTTTGTTTAACGACCTCACAGCGTACACTATAAACATTATATTTTTTTTACTCACAACTTCTATAAAAACATAACATAAATATATTTTCTCACCTCAAAATCTAACAAATCTAATAAATACAGTTCGATTTGTATTTATTTACTCCTCGATAATACTTAAGTCTTTTTCAAGCCAACTCTTATGTGAATATATAGTATATGTTCCCATACTTATTCCAAGAGCCAATACTTAAAAACATTTAGTAAATTGTTTTAACTTAAACGCTGCCATACAAGCAACAACAACGCAATACTTGAAAACTTTTCTTAAACTTCATCGAGTCTTAAGCCTAGAACTATAAACTAAGACTTGCTATACTACTCTAGGTCGCGTGCCGGTACTTCGTGCTTCTACTATTTGGTTTTACACTACTCGGATACTGTTTACTAAGGTGAGTTCATAGCCTCACTTTTACTCTGTTAACTATTTTATAAACTCCTTGGGGGAGAATACATGCTACTACTGCTTTTATGATCACAATTGCTTGAAAACTGTTTGTTGTACTCTTGATATTATGACTCTGCCTAAGTTGCCTGCCAAAAGTCCCCTACATCATGAACCATTAATCACTTGCGACTGAACGCAAATATCGTGGATAGTACTATGGGAACTGACGACCCCGACTCGGTTATCAGAAATAACCGGGGCGCACTATATTTGGTATCTCTATGTAATTGGCTATTACATCTCAGAGGGGCATTTTATTTACTTACACCAGTAATTAGGTGTATGCAGTTAGTATTGGTTTCATGAGCTTAGTGCAATAATATCAACTATTTTTATGGGCGATAACAACGTAGCCCATGTCTTATTTTAAACTTGAAAATCTTGTGATCAACGGCTTTATTACTAAACCTATGAATTCACTCAACAATTGTGTTGACTTTTTAGCATGTATTTTCAGGATGAAAAGGCGATAGCTAACTCTGGAGGCGCTTGGGCATTGGCATGGCATGGTCATAGATGACTCGATTTACTTATTGGGGACCATATTTTATTAATGGGCCTTCCGCAACAAATCAACCTTTAAACTCTATTTTACTTCAATAAATGAAATTTTTAAGAAAAATCTTTATTTTTCACTTTGTGTTACGATCCAATTGAGTAGCATCCCAAAAACTTTTTCTTCTGCTGCAAACCATTTTTGGGGGTGTTACACATGGGCTAAACGGGCACGGGCCAAACGGGCACATTTTATACAAATCTCTTAATAAAAGACCTAAAACGACGAAATAAATTCCTTAAATGTAATATCTTATTTATATTAAAAAACTTAAATATATTATATAAAAAAAAATTCTTTAAAATGATGTATGTTTTACAATTGAGGAAAAAAAATGTGCCCGTTAGTGCCCATTTAAGTTTTCAATGGGCTATAAGTTTCCATTTGAAAAAAAAATGGGCTAAATGTGCCAAAGTCTTTTAAAAATTTACCCATTTAGCAAATCTTTGCTTTGAGCACATTTGCCACCTCTAAATATAAAAAAGGAAGTTCAATGCGACATCAAATGACCTTTAGCCTGGCAAAAGTTTCGCGAAACGCGCAGTTGAAAATGTACTATATGGGCAAAATTTTTAAAAGATTTTAAAAGTTTGAGCCTCATTATTTTTTTGAAATGGGCACATATAGCCCGTTGAAAACTTAAATGGGCACTAACGGGCACATTTTTTCCCCTCAATTGTAGAACATTACCATCGCTTTAAAGATTTTTTAATATAATATCTTTAATTTTTTAACATGAATAAGATATTACGCTAAGAAATTTATTTCTTCGTTTTGGTCTTTTATTGCGATTTCAGAAACATACTGCTACTGCGTCTCGCTAAATTCTCGCGTCCGCTTTAGCCGCGTCCATTCTAGCCCTCACCCGCTTTAGCCCGCTGCCAGGTTCCTACCGCCCATTTGCCACCTCTAGACTGCACCCAATACTCTTAAATGATAGCTTGAAAACACAAACATTTTTTTTCGATTTCATTTTCTTTCATTTTCTCTGGTTAAGTGATACCCCAAAACCTTATCTTACTTTATTAACCAAAAATCTCTAATCCCAATAATCCTTGTTCACCCAAAACCAATTACCACTAGCACAACAAACTCACAGTCAACCCCACCTTTATAAAAGTCAAACACACCCACCTCCCCCTCCCCCTCCCCCTTCCCTTTCCCCAAACCCCAACACCCCAACTACTTCCAATTCTCCGCATCATCCTCTCTAAACCCCATATCCAAACACCCCCCCTCCCCCACCCACTCCCAAAATGGATCTCGAATCATCCGATCTCCTCTCAAACACCTCAAACTCCGATCACGGCTGGCAAAAAGTCACTTACAAGAAAAAAAACAACAAAAAACCTTCACCTAACACCAACACATCCGTTACATCTAACGGCAACACTAACGGTAACGGAAACGGAAACGGAAAGAACGTGTTTACAGGTATAGAGAAGAGATCGGAGGAGCGAAGGAAGGTTCTGGAAGAAAGTAATAGATCAGCGATCTATGATTATGATGATGATGAAGTGGTAAAGAAGGTGAAAAGTAAGGTGAAGAGTAGGAATTGGAATGATTATAGTGATGAGGATGAGGATGAGGATGAGGTGAAGGTGAAAGATGATGTGGAAGAGGTTAAGAAGAAGGTTAAGAAGGTGAAGAAAGTGAAGAAGGTGAAAGTGACGGTGAGTGAAGCTGCTGCGAAGATTGATGCGGATGAGCTCGAGAGCTTTCTCGTCGATGTTTCGGTATAATTTTGTGATTTATTTTGTTGAATTGTGATAAGTGTTTGATCCTATGCGTGAACAATATGATCCGAGCTTGAGTTTCGGTTAGAAGTGGAATTGGATAAGATTTAGGTTTGATTAGAGTATAAGAAGAAGCTAGATGTATAATCGAGTAGAAATAGAAATTAGGTGAAGTCGAGATTGAGTTAGTAACTTTATTTATGATAAATATTTGTTCCAATGCGCGAATTACTTGAGATCGGGCTTCAATTAGGTGAAGCCGAGATCGAGCTTCAATTCGTAAGTAGTATCGGATACAAGTTAGGTACGGATAAGAAGAAGCTAGATAATACATGAAAAACTCAAAAACATGATAAGTGAAGTGATTAGGTTGATCCGATTCGCGTAACTGCTTGAGATCGGTTTAGTTTTGATCAGAATAAGAAGAAGCTAGATGTTTGATTGAGTAGAAATGCTAATTAGGTGAAGTCGAGAACGAGTTTGATTACTAGTAATGAGCTTGAGAGCTTTTTGGTCGATGTTACGGTTTAATTTTGTGATTTATTTTGTTAGAATTGTGATTATTTATGATAAATATTTGATCGGATTAGCGAACTATTTGAGATCGTTTTGATTTAGTTGGAGTCGAGCTCGAGTTTCTATTACAAGTAGAATTGAATAAGAATTAGGTTTGATTAGAATAAAAGAAGAAGCTAGAAGTATGATCAAGTAGAAATATAAATTAGGTGAAGTCGAGTAATAATTTTGTTAGAATTGTGATTATTTATGATAAATATTTGTTCTGATGTGCGGATTTTACTTGAGATCGGTTTGATTTAGGTGTTGTCGAGGTCGATTTTGGTTAGAATAAGAAGAAACTAGATGTTTAATTGATAAGAAATAGAAATTAGGTGAAGTCGAGATCGAGATTCAATTAGTAATTAGTATCGAATACAAGTTAGGTTAGGTACGGATAAGAAGAAGCTAGATATTACATGAAAAATATGATTAGTGATGTGATTTGGTTGATCCGATTCGTGAAATGTTTGATATTGGTTTAGTTTTGATTAGGATTAGTATTGAATTGATTAAGAAGAAGCTAGATGTTTAATTGATTAGAATTATAAATTAGGTGAAGTCGAAATCGAGCTTCAGTTAGTAAGTAGTTTCGGATACAAGTTAGGTACGGATAAGAAGAAGAAGCTAGATAAGTGAAAAATATGATAAGTGAAGTGATTAGGAAGTAGAATGTAGATTTGCGATCTATGATTATGATGATGATGATGAAATGGAAAAGAAGAAGGTTAAGAAGGTGAAAGTTGCGGTTAGTGAAGTTGGGGCGAAGATTGATGATGATGAGCTTGAGAGCTTTTCGGTTGATGTTACGGTATAATTTTATAAAAATGTTATAAGTTTTTTGATTTAGTTGGTTAGAATTGTGATTATTATGATAAGTGATGTGATTAGGTTGATCCGATTCGCGTAACTGCTTGAGATCGGTTTAGAGTTAGAATTGAATGTGAATTAGGTTTGATTAGAATAAGTGAACTGATTAGGTTGTGAGCCTAGAGATTGGCTCGAGACTCCTTGTAATTTACAATTATACTGTTATGTGTATTTGTATGGTTACATGATTAAGATACTATCTAGTTAGGTAGAGTCGAGCTTGAAATATTGAGTTTGTCTGTAGTTAGTTTTATATTATTTTTGGCGAGTTTGAAAGTATGAGATCGGTTTGTTTTAGGTGGAGTCAAGCTCAAGCTGCTCGACAAAGTCACGCTCGTGTTTCAGTTAGAGTTAGTACTGGATAAAAATAAGGTACAACTAAGAAGAAGCTAGATATTTCTTAAAAGTTCATGATAAGTGAAGTGATTAGTTTAAGCCGATTCTCATGCTAGTACGCTACTAGTGACCGGTTTGATTTAGGCAAAGTCAAGCTCAAGTTTCAATTAGAATTAGTGTCAAATACAAATTAGCCGTTTGAATAAGAAGCTAATTATTTCGTGTAAAAACATGACTAGTGAAGTGATTTAGAAGTAAAAGTAGATTTACGATCTGCTCGAGATCAGTTTGATTTACTTGAAGTTAAGCTCGAGTTTCAGTTAGTATTAGTATGGACTACAAACTTGGTTCGAATAAGAAGAAGCTAATTATTTATTGTAAAAACATGATAATTGAAGTGACGCATATTTAGCTTTAAAAAACACTAGATTGATTTGAGAATTATTTGTAGTTTTTGACTCGAATTCAATTTTGTTTATTTCGTAGCTACTGAGTTTTGTATTATGCTAGGATAATGATTAGTGTTACTGTGTTAGTATTGCTGTAGATTAAGTAGTCGGTACAGAACTTCATGATTAGTTTCAAGACGCTTTAAGTTTTGCTTAGTTATTGGTTTAAATAATTGGAACTAATGTTGTACATGTGTTTATTGTAGGCTTCATACGAGGGCCAAGATGATATACAGTTGATGAGGTTTGCTGACTATTTTGGACGGGCATTTTCTGGTGTGCCTGCTTCACAATTTCCGTGGGTGAAGTTATTTAGAGAGTCTCCCATTGCCAAGGTTGCAGATGTAAGTTCTCTTCCTGAAACTGTGCACTATGTTTATACTAAGTAATGGAATAAAAGGATCTAAACTTGGGATGTCAGTGTATAGTGCTTGTGAAATGTCAACTAAATTATTTGATATCATGGTATGAACATCGGTGTATGAAACCCACACAATTAAACTGCTGTTTACGTTTCATTTATCGTGTGTACATTAGTGTGAACATTACTCTGTTTTACATGTCATCAAATATATAACGTTAGAACTAAATACAAATTTGAGCTCTTTGGATCAACATGAACTTTCTTCTTCTTCATCTTATATATTTTGAGTTGTTTTAAATGCAGAATCCCGTGTCACATATTCCTGAGGCTGTTTACAAGACGTCTGTGGATTGGATCAATAAACGATCTACGGAAGCCCTTCGTGCGTTTTTCCTCTGGTCCTTAGACAGCATTCTTGCTGACTTGGCAAACCAACAAGGCGTGACAAAAGGATCCAAGAAAGGTGCCCAAACTTCATCCTCAAAATCTCAGGTATGCTATAAACTGAATTTCCTATTCTTATTTATCTTTTTCTGGATCATCCATCCTGCTTCAATAGTCACATTGCGTTATCTCAACTAGGCGACTCACTATAGTCATGAGCTGATTTTTATTCCATGAATCCTTAACAGGTGGGTCTGTTTGTAGTATTAGCAATGGTGTTACGTAGGAAACCTGATGTGCTAATTTCCGCATTACCAACTCTAAACGAAACCCAAAAGTTTCAAGGACAAGACAAGCTTCCACTTGTCGCGTGGATGGTAGCACAAGTGAGTCAACAACTGTTTACAAAAACATACTTTCTATTTCCTGTTTCATAAACGATGTTTCATGTACTAATATAAAGTTCATATATACAGGCATCACATGGTGAGCTTGCTGTCGGGTTACATCTATGGTCTCATTTGATATTGCCAATAATCGGGACCAAAGCAGGGTCCAACCCACAAACAAGGGATCTGATATTGCAATCAGTCGAAAGGTTCAAATCAACTTTCTATTTTCTACCGTCCACTAGCTCCATATGAGACTTACAAATTTGTGACATCTTCTGTTTTTTTAATGTTTATAGGATTTTGTCAGCCCCAAAGGCTCAAACTATATTAGTGAATGGTGCTGTGAGGAAGGGAGAGCGTTTGTTGCCACCATCGGCTCTTGATTTGCTATTGAGAGCCACATTTCCTTCATCTTCAGCTCGTGTTAAGGTATGACTTCTATGGGGGACATTTTTACAATAAAGGTCGAAAAATGGGTGGGACGGGTTTAGGTAAACATGCGTAATTCTTGGTTTGGGTGAAATACATGGCAGGTCTGGTCGACCCTAAACACTTTTACTCTAAAAAGATTAACGCGTCTATACACAGTGTTTGACTTTCTTTTATGTGTGTTATTGAACATTATGATCACAAAATAATATTATTTGAATGTTAAACCAGGTTAAACTAGGGGTGAGTTCATTTAAGACCAATGAAACCAATCTGTACCCTTAGATAAAAAAAATGGGTAGTTCAGATTGATTCTAATCACATGTGATTTGAAAATTTGAAAAATCACATGTGAACAAAATTTATACAAATCTAATCGCATGTGATTCAATGCCTTACTGCATGTGTTAGCTGTCTTAGTTTCTTAGTTGTCTCAAATGAAACACACTGTGGGTGACAGTGACTTTCAACCTTTTTGGCCCATTTTTCACCAAGCTATTTTTAATTTGACCCATTAAAGATAAAAACTTAACCCAAATCAACCCTTTCACAAGTAAAAGAATCAAAGGCGCCACCTCTAGTTCGCCATTACTCTGAATATTCTTACGCTTCTGGTTGATGTTTTACATACTTTTGATACAGGCAACCGAAAGATTTGAAGCTGTGTATCCTATACTCAAGAAGGTTGCACTTGCGGGGTCCACTGGAAGCAAGGCCATGAAACAAGTCTCTCAACAGATTTTGACTATTTCTCTGCAAGCTTCAGGAGAAGGCACAATTTACTTTAAATGCATAATATGTAAATTTGAAAAGAAGATTCAAAAGTTAATTTCTTGATATTGTTCTTTGCCAGGCGTCCCTGAGCTAGCGAATGAAGCATCTAGTATTGTTATCTGGTGTTTGACTCAAAATCCCGATTGCTGCAAACAATGGGTGAGTCTCCTTTTTTTAATCTAGCATCTAGTACTTATATCTGAGTAAATTTCTTTTCGAAAGGCGGGACTCGAAACACACCCGTTAAACACGTAATAATACACCCATTGTCTCAAATGAGACTTGAACCTGCGATATTTGAACACCCGGATACCGCTAGGCCAAAGGCCCTTTGGTTATCTATGAGTAAAATTAGTAATTAAATTGTACTTTCATGGTTTAGACATGTACTTCTTTTTAGACATTTACTATTTTGATACGCAAATGTGACCAATAGTATAAGTTATAATCTGTCTTTGGTATTGAATTTTTTGTCGAAATCTATATCATCATTCCAAATATAAAATGTGCAGGAGAAGCTTTATTTGGATAATTTAGAAGCAAGCGTTGTGGTGTTGAGAAGACTCGCTGAGCAGTGGAAGGTTCTGTCTCTAAATCAGTCTTCTCTTGAGGCCCTCACTGAAACTCTTAGGAGTTTTAAGAAAAAGGTATTACACTTGTATAACATGTTAGTAAATTTCTATGAAATGATCTCTAACAATTCAGTATAATATGAGGTCAAATAGGTATCTCACTTGACACAGAAAAGTCAAATAAGTAACTCAATTAACAAAGAAAAGTCAAATAGGGTTGGTTCACAATATTTCTACTTGTCGTTATTAGCATTCATTTCTTGAGAAACGTACCAACAGATGACTTTGACAAGCTTCAATCTGAGCACAAATCAAATCAACTCATTAATAAGTAAATGGGCTGATATCGCCAACCCTACTTTTATGCTTCGCATTTCACTAAAATAAATATGGTTTTTTTTGCCGTTAACTATGACCATATTTTTTCATTTTCTCGTTTTAGCCATTGTCTTGTGCGTAGGTCGTTACAGATGATCTTGTGTCCCATTTGGGTCACATTTTGTAACCCCGAAACTTAGCCGTTTCAAATAAGATTAAACATTATATATAGATCTTACATGTTAAAATATAAAATCTCCTTTTTAAAAGTCGGTTTCTGAAGTTGCAATAAGACGCAAATGGGAGCCATCTTTTGAGTTTTGACGACTCGGATGTTCAAAAAGACATGAAAAAGTAGATTGTTAATTTATGTATAAAAAAAACCTATGATAAACTCATAACTTGTATGCATGCAAATCTAAAGATTATTCCAAACAAAACTTATCTGTTCCCTTTTTATTTATATCCGTAGAACGACAAGGCGGTAATAGATGGAGAAAAATCAGCACTCTACAAGGAAGCAGACAAATACTGTAAGGTGTTATTGGGAAGAGTATCACGCGGGTGGGGATGCATGAAGGCTACAGGGTTGCTCATATTGGCTCTTGGTGTGGGGCTCGCATTCCTGCCTGTATCCACTTTGGATTGGGAGTTGTTGGACTGGGACAAGTTATACGCAACGGTGAACACACAGCAGTTTGTTTAGATGAATCACATACACAACATCGGATTAAGCAGAAAAGGGCAAAAATGACCTAAATAAAAGAGAGAATGAGGTTACCTTTTTTTTATACTTTTTTTAAGAATCGAATTTTAAGGCCTATAACCAAATGTAGTTTAATCAAATTGCAAAGTGGTGTTTCACAGGTCTTTGTGACCTTTTATTACCTGAGTTTAAGTTAATCATATTATATTTTATTAGTCGTTGTTGTTATGTACATTGTAGTGTGCTTTATCCGAGTCTTGTGTGCTGCACTGCATGCATACACAGTCGCAACAAAAATTGTGGCTTTGCATGTGCCTCAATGGTTCTAAGTTGAATGAATTATGCAAACCAAAGGCGGACGAGTATTTTCCTTGTTATTTACTGCCTTATGGGTCTATGGTAAGTGTTTGTTCATATCGTATCTCATTAAAATCACTAGATTTTCATCATGTGCTTACCTGCCGGATAATATCTTAGTTTTGAGAAAGATACAAGCAGTTTAAAGTCACTGTTATCTGTCTGATATATACAAGATTATCTTTCGGTTTTTTTTACCCGTCTGATCAACAGATGATAGTATCTACATATCAAATGTTGTAGCTCTTAACAGTGTGCAAGGGATAAAAGTCGCAATCCCTCAAGTAACCAAGATGCTAAAATGCACATGTAATCTAATTCTTTTATTATATAATTGGTTTTAGAAAACTATAAAGAGAACATGAAACACAAAAGAGAACCTCTAGTCAGTTTTTAGTTACATCAAGGTTTAACAAAGTTGGTCCAAAAAAATCGAATCGAAGTAACAAAAGATATATAGATCACACTCCATTATTTTATTTCATAAATTTAATAGTCCATTCACTCCATTGTGTTGAGATTCCATTAGAACATGTACTAGTTATAATACCTATGTCGGTGCGTGCACACGGCTTTGACAAAAAAAAATTATTCTGTATTAATATAGTTATAAGTTTCGTGCACTCACGAAGTTTACACATAAAAATTTCTGTTAGGTAACTCAAGATTTAATTTTATTTAGCTGACAAATATGTTGATATTGTTATTTAAATTTCACTACTGATATTATGTTGTACACAGATGCAAGTTTAATAGCACATAATGAGTGTTGATAAAGTTAAAGTATACTTATTTTATAATGAGCGTTGATATTATGTTGATGTTTTATAAAAATGTTTTTCTAGATAGCCTTATATAAATAAATAAAAATTACATGAATCATTGTTATAAGTACAATCGCGTATATTTATTTTTATATTAAAGTAAACCGTGCTTACAATTTGATAGTTATATTCCCGTTTTCAGTAATTTAGCCGTATTTAAAATGTAAACTCGTGTCCACGTAGGTTATTTTAAAAATGAAATAAATGAGTCCTTATTGAACGTATATAGTAAAAAAATTGATACTTATAATCTTATGTAAATTTATATGTTGTTATTTTAAAACAACATATACATTGTATTTTTTAAGATATAAAGTTTAAAATGTATAAAATATAAGGGGGTATTTGTTTATAATCCAAAGTTATTAAAAAAACATGAAGGTTTATAATATTACACTTAACTCTGTATAATTTTTAAAAAATCAACCACTAAAGTTTTATTAATCACCTCATATTTTTTTTAAGTTTTTGTTTTTACAAATTTGACATCTATATTTTTATGTGTTGTTTTTATCAACCAAATTTCTTCACAAAATTTATTAAAGTTTGACCAAAATCAATTTAATTTTGACTTTTATTAACCAATCACATCACATGATTTTGCTTACGTGGCGAAATTGAACTCTCTTATTGACCCAATTTTTTTTTCAATAAGAAGGATTTTCCACATGATGTAATTCTTTTATTATATAAAAGATGAGTATTAAAAATTCAGAACTTTTGAGTAAAGTATTTTATCAACTCATTTTCAACCTTAATATGATTTCAATCACTTATGTTTGAATTGTAATAAAATAGTAACTAAAGATAATTTAGGACATACTTGACACATGAGATTATGATTATCTTTTTAAAAAATAAGCTATTTAAAAGATAATATATATTTGACAGACAGAACTTGTAAGAAATTATACAAAAAAATAATCTTTCATAATTTCTGAAAATTAAAGATTACTTAATGTAACCTATAAAAATAATTCATTTTTATAATCTTTATCTACAGCACCATCCCAAGTTAAACAATAATTACTTTTGCCAAACCATATCCCTAGTATGAAAAGTTTAATTTTAAAGTTCAATCATTTTGGCAAGAACGAATTTGATTTGATTTTTTTAAAAGCCATGCATAAATCAGACGAAAGTAAAATTTTGTCAGCGTCGCCGCAACGCACAAGTGCTATTTTTATACTTTGGATATAAGTAAGATTTTATAAAAAATGTTGAAGGTTGATATATATTGACAAATTGCGGAAACTAGCTGAACCTTTTATTATTACGACTTTTTATGTAACAAACTAACTTTTTGTTATTTACGACTTTTTATATAACAAACTAACTTTTTGTTATTTAGGACTCTTTATATAACAAACTAACTTTTTGGTATTTACTACTTTTTATATAACAAACTTTATATATCTCACACGAACTCGAATTAGCTCAAAAAAGATACTTAACATAAATAATAAAATACTAGAAGAAATGAACTGACCACCGTACACGCCGGAATCCTCCACCACCGTACACACCGGAATCCTCCACCCGCCGTCGCCGGAACCTCCACCAAAAGCAGTAAGAATGAAATCGAATATTGAACCTATAGTTAGATCTAATTGATGAAAACCTAATTTATTTTTATATATAATTTGTTGTGAATTTGTGTTTAGGTTAAAAATGATGCTTGAAGATTTAGGAATCCAAGCCAAGGATTCTCATGGTTCGCGAGGTTGCGCGTAATTTAGCGCGTTATTTTTTGGAAGTTATTTTGAATTAGTAATCGAATTTAAGCTTTTGTTGAATTAGTTTAGTGCTTATTTTGAAATTATTTAGCGCGTTATTTATAAAATCATATTACATTGCGTGGCAACAGGTTATTGTTTATTATAGATGTTAATTGTAGTAAGTACGAAAGAATGACGCACCAACATCAGCTATAATGGTAGTTGTATACATTGTGATAACCATTAAAGAATTGACAGAGCTCATATCACAATGTATAATGGTGAGTCAAGACATATTATGTCAATATGACAACTACTCTCAACATGAGTTATTATTTTGACAATGTGAAGTTAAATGATAACAATGCGGATCCGCTCATAAAAGGCTTAAGTAGAGAGTGAGTTAGCAGGTCGTGTCGAGGAATGGGACTAAAGCCCCGAAAAAGTTTATATGAAGCAAAACCTAACCCAGCTTACTGGAGATCCCAAGATCTGGGTTCAATAGGACAACCTAATTGTATAAACCGAGGGAGGTCACTATGGGGGAGTAATTAATTCTCCATCCATATAAGGGAGTTTGTAAACTTCCTAGTTCATTCCTATAACAGTGACAATATGAGGATAAGTTTATCGCTTTTAATGATTCGATTGGAATAACCTATGTAAGAGAGAAGTGGGGTCGCTTCGAAGGGAAATGTGTGGGGCGCAATTCCTAAAAGCTTTCGTAGAACCAGGCTAGTGTTCATGACCATAACGAACAAAACTATGAGGATTTGACTATGTCAGGGAGAGTCCTGTGTGAACTTATATTGTCGTCTACATAAATAGCAGATCAGTTCAAAGACATCGCGTTCTACTGGCAGCTAGTAGGCTAAGTATATTTCATAAGGGAAGGTTTAAAGGGTTACACCTATGCAGGATTCAACTGTTGAGATTTTCATTGGAAATGTATGTGTTTTCGAGTCAATGTCTATTCATGTAGGGGATTGTTGGAAAACTTGTGAATGAGATATTTAGTCTCGAAATACGGGGATTGGAATGGAACTTAATGAAAAGAGAAATGACTTGCTTGCAATTTTCAAAGTTGTAACAACAAGTGATTAATGGTCTATAATGTCATAAATATTGCATTTAACTCGATGAATGATAGGCTTAATGAGAGTTAACGGCATGTTAATGAGGCATAATGGTTATCATTACACCATAAGTTTCTAGTTGGTGGTATAAGTACCAACCTTGTTGTTCCAATTCAAGTAGGAAGAAGATCATACAACACATGATCAACTATCAGTTCCATACCACACTAACGTGTAGTTTCGTTTTGGTTAACGAATCATTGTTTGATACAATGAGAATTTCAGGCATGGAGGTCATGTTCGGCAGTACAACGTACTGTTCCGATCGTTGTACCCTGGGAAATAGCCGTCTAATGGACGACGAATCTGTTTTAAGGGAAGCGTGTCAAACACGTGTCTCGATCACGTTCTTGAATCGGTGATATCTTCTCTTATTTTTCCTTTGATTATTATTTATGTTCGCCACTCCAATTTGTTATCTCTGATTATGGTTAGTTATCCCTACACTTACCACTCAACATGCTTTCATCATTACATATAACTCAAAAAACTGACACAATTCCAAATCTCCAAAGCACATGATCTAAAAATTAGGTAATGATTCATAGTGGCGGACCTATAGTAAAACGTAAGGTGGTTCCTTGCATTAATCGGAAAAAATTCCTTTTTGCCATATCAACAAAGCAATTCAGGTCGGTCAAGTAGAGGTAAAAAGCTAACAGGTCAAACAGTGCGACAACATCTTTTTTTCTCAAACCGTATACATGGAAAACAAAATTACTATAACAACATTAATGATAGCTTGCAATATAAAATATTAATCTCAGGTTCAAAAGAAGGAGGAAAAAAATTGAAAACTGGAAATTGTAATACAAAAAGGATTAAATAGTAAATTAACTAAAATACAACATTTTCATATGTATTTCTCACGTGAATGCACAACTCTTTCATTATGTTAGTATTTTCTCTCTCGTCTTAAACACCTGTATACTCCATCGTCTTCCTCATCCAAATAGTATTTTGTGACAAGCTTTACCAACAAAATCCAGTTCTCATTTTTCTTTACATGTTTTACTTTGTGGTTGCTCGAGATCTAAGGTGGTTCCCAACTCATTTCCAAGGTAGGTCCTAAAATATCACTGCAAATCACTTGTATACATATTTGATGTGTAAGGTGGTTCCTAGGTGTCACACCCCCAAATTACCTGTTTTGCAGCGGAATGGAATACCTTTGGGGATGACTGCCAGTCTGTCATAGCATCACAGATACAGTTATATTGAACGACCTAAAGTGTCGTTTTGAAAACACATCGTTTGATATAATAAAACATTCAGAGTTTACAAAAGATACGTCCCAAATGAAAATCAACATGTGCGGAAATAAGTTTGTCACAATCCAAACGATGTTTTTAAAGTGCAATAATAAGCAGGTGAGACGCGTCGTCACCGCGACTCTATGATAAGTCCTTATGCATGTCATGAAGTATATGCCTTAGATACCTGAAAATACATTGCTAAAAGTGTCAACACAAAGGTTAAGTGAGTTCATAGAGTTTATGTAAATGTTTTATACGACCACCACAAGTATAAGTTATGTATGACAAATATGCCACATGAAAATGTTACAATTGCTATAAGCACATGACACCGTTTAGACTGATCATGATGTTCGCCCCAACAGAGTGTTTTGCCAAACAACTCAAATTTTGATATTAAATGAAATGCATCCGTTTGACCAATTGGGACCACCACCGGATGGAGAGTCACCCTCAATAAATCTATTCACTCACCCTCGCTTCCGAATTAACGGTTCATGATTATGAAATGGGACATTCAATTGGCAATGAGGTAACTTAAGCAATGTAATGAATTTGAATATACTTGGGCTCGTAATAAAATGATGTGCAATGTATTCTCCCCCGTAGGTTTGAAATAAATTATAAACTTGTAAAACGGGGCTATGAAAACTCACCTGATACAATGATTATGATGATATAGTGGCAATACTGAAATGAGGTGCAATCTCTAACCGCAACCTAATATGAATGATATGATCTAATATAAGTCATGATTTAATGTTGTTATGCAAGCAAACTCATATGATATCCATACCACTTGTGCATTTTTTAAAATAGAGTTTATCGTCGAAATATATGTTTATGAAATCTCGTCATGTTATAAAATACTTTACAAGTACTTACGTTGAAACAACATCCTATGATAGTCGTTTAATGATAAATCAAGAAAATATAATTTTTCGTCGTAAAACAATGTACTTTTATAAGTAGTGAAAATGGATAAGTAGCCTTGTAAAGCTATTCGTAACTTGGTGAATATCGAATGTTAGAAAACAAACTCAATGGTTTTAGAAAGCTTGTAACATTATCTAAAAGTCGTAACACTGATCTTTTGTCCATACGGGTTCCGATCATTAAGAAAAATAATGGTGAAGTGAGGTAGTTGAGCTAAAAATGCAGTTTTTGGGCCGTTTTCGGGAAAGTTTGAGGTCATAAGTTACTCGTTATAAATCCTTTTGACGAACGGATGGACATTTTGGAAAATAGGCCAGGTGAACTAACTTTTACTTAGAGGTACTATTTTACCAAAACCAACTCGATCATTGAGAAAAACGGCTCCAAACATGGTCATCCGCGACAACCTTTTTGACACTTGGAAAATATTTAAGTGTTAGTGCTGAAGAAAAATAGTTGTGATCGTCGTAATTCAAATACGTATATCTTGAGTGTTATAGGTCCGTTTCTACGTTCTTTATATCCTCGGAATTGTGATAGTATGTACTAATATATTTTTGATAATTCGACTCTTCTAGTTTAGGTTTACAACTCGTTTTTTCCCCTTAAATAATCCTTGACAGCAAGTATATTTTCAGAAAAATAGTGTTCGTCGTTAAACTTGAAAATAGCGTAACTTCTTCGTTATAAACCCGTTTTAACCCGTTCAAGCGACCACGGTTTCGTTTTAAAGTATATTTTCTGAATATCTAGCCCAAAATACTTCATGACCTGCTGAATTTTCCAGATTTTGAAAAAACGATCAGACCTCAATCTTAAGTTGTCGAAAATGATTTTTCTAGCGTAACTCTTGTTTCAATCACTTCAAATCAACACCAAATCTATTCTAAACCTACCATACACCTTCTTAGGATGTCATGGGTTCCTAAACATCATCAAAAATGATATGTTTCAAGGGATTAATTATAGGATGATTAAAACTCAAAATAAGTACTAAAAACAATTAAAAGTGGTATAAATACATATGATACTTGCATGATTTCTACTAGAATGATAAAAATAACTCAAGTAAGGTTATGAAAGATTAGTAAAGATCATGAAAGTTACTAGTTGAATGATGAGGTTTAAGTAACT
The DNA here is from genome assembly GCA_910596185.1 of Chrysanthemum makinoi. Classification (NCBI taxonomy): domain Eukaryota; kingdom Viridiplantae; phylum Streptophyta; class Magnoliopsida; order Asterales; family Asteraceae; genus Chrysanthemum; species Chrysanthemum makinoi. Next base: position 325,280,014 of record OU343225.1, on the reverse strand, counting down.
AGGTTTCCTAAATACTCATAGGTTTTTATTGCAAAACATTAAAAGAGAAGTATACTAGTGTTTATATCACTTGATCTTGAAAAACTTTTGATTCTTGCTTGGCCGAATACCAAAGAGAAGAAGGAGAGGATATGATCTATTTTTCACCTTTGCAATTGTGTAACTATGTGTTATTAGTTTAGGATAATAATTGTATATACAAAATATCTTTCAAATTGTGTATGTGTACATGTCTAGTCATAGTTTTAAGTAATGAAATGGATAACTTATATGGGGGAGGTCGGCAAAAGGGGGGGGGGGGTGAAAGGGTTTGATGTAATTTGAGGATTTAATGTATATAAAGTTATGTAATATGTGTATTTTGTAAATATAATTAGGTATTAAGTGTAGCGTTAGCTAGAAATCATTTTTAACGGAACAAAATAAAACATAAAAATTGTAAAAATACATTTCTCACAAGAATTGAGTGAATAAATAATTATTGAGTTGAATTTACGAAAACCATCGTAAATATATATACATAATAATTTATATACAAAATAAATTCAAAACATCGGGTAAACTAATAATATAATTTTTATAGTCTTAAAATGAGTATAAAAATATATTAGGATAATTTTTGGAAGTGTCGGATCAATTATTCAAAATAAATGATCGTGTGATAGCGTTTATTGAATAAATAAATACGCGTTAATGAAATATGCAAACCCATGCATAAATTAATATGAAGATGATGTTACTAATGATATGTAGACTAACTCTAGTCTATATGTAATGTTCTCAATGATGTTCCATGAATACGCAGCTTAACCCTCCAGGTTACGCGTATTTGATACTCGTAAACCTAGTTTACGAAAAATGATAAATAGTAAATCATGAATAGTGATTTTTCTCCGGAAATGAATAGTGTTTTGTGAATAGTAAAATTTTGAAATAACCTTTCAAAATATCAAATCGACTTAAAAAACGATGAATAGTAAAATGATGAATAGTAACCGATGAATAGTAATTTCCCGAGATGAATAGTGAAATTTTCAAAGTTTGTAAAATGACCTGAAATTACGATTTGTCACTCTAGGCACCACCTACTAACCACATAGGTCCGCCTATGACGATTCTAACCAGCTTTCATTCTTAGTGGAGGGAATTGTAGATTTTGTTAAGATTTTTGTTGGGTTCAATAACTACCCAAACCCCTTAATCTAGGATTTGAATAGAAAATAGCCCAAGTGTTTAGTCCGTTAAACACTACAGTCGAGTGCATAGTCTCTCGATTGAGTCATCTTCAAAGTACTTAGTAGGGCGAAGAAGAAGTCTCCAATCGAGAAGCGGAATTTAAAGGGTGAAGACTGAGTCAAGAAGAAGATGGTGGATTCAATGAGTGATGACAATAACTCATTGAATCCATAAGACTCCTCTCCAACTACTTACACTAAAGACAAACTGAAGTAAGACGAAGGATGTAAGACTAAAGAAAAGAAAGCGACAAGGCGGATAAGTTTGAATCTGATAAGACGAAGTCCTTATCAACCAAAGTCAACTTTCCCTGAATGGCAAAAGATCGGCCTAGTGTCATCACTGAACTTAGGAAATTAGTCTTGTCTCTTACCTAGAATAGTCTTTTAGAACAGAGACAAAATACATCAGATTTGTCTTCATATGATGTCAGATTTGTCACTTAGGAAAGAGTCAAATATCATACATGTATAAATAGCATAATAGATGGAGTGAAAAGATCAAGCTTGTGAATTGTAAAAACACACATACATGCAAGCCATCTTTCACTCCTCCAATACAACTTAGTTCTGAGATAGCTCGGTGAGCTCTAAGAGTTGTGCTCAGACTTAGCCCGAGCTTAGAGAGGAGTCACCAAACTTTGTCATTTCAATCCCAAGTACTATTCCGAAAGTACTTGGGTAACGTATTCTTTGTTGATTTATTTCTAATAAGAATATGATGTTGAAAATTACTTTGTGTGTTTTACTTATATTAATTTCAGTCATAGTTCACTATTAACTTGTTTTATGTACTCAAACTGTTTTAAACTATAGTGAACGGGGAACAACAATTTTAAATACAAATTATTAGTCATTTTCAGAAATTTGCTAAAATTGGTACCGATCGATAAATCCGTTACAATATTTGACATAACCCACTTTTGATCACGTCTTACACGCCAACCATAGAGTAGTCACTACTATGTATTTCACAGTCACGTCCAAACAATTCCACGTCTTCATCTTCGAGGCTCTCTTCCAAAAAGTGAATAGTTTACACAAACAACACATGCACTCCACTACTACTCGTAAAATTTTAATTTCATTACACCTTTCACTATACAAATCTTACCATTCCACACACTTTCACTATCACCCAATTCAAACTCAAAACTTCTAAAACACACAATCTCTAAAATAGGCAACAATTCTAAAATAATAGCAATTGTCGACAAACTTGCTTGAGAATGGCTTTATGTGGAAGTCTTACTCTATTGACATCAAATATTTTACATTCTTTTTATTAAAACGACATATATTATGAACCAGACATAGATTCCACATAAATTCCTCTGTACAATGTTTTGCTTTTTCTGTGTAGTAATAGATTTTGTTGAAACGTTAAATATAAAATGACAATCAGTTATTAAAATCGTCATCGATTGATAAAAGTCATAAAACAGTTATATTACTCCGGATATGACATGGCCAATGATGTTGTACACATTTATGCGCGAACCACGAAGTGGTCACCTCGCCGTGTTTCCCTGTCATGTCCAAACAACTCATCATCATCATCTCCGATGCTCTATCCACAAAGTGAACACAAACAACACACACACACAGACTCCACTGTTACTCGTAATTTTCTAAATTTTTTATACTTTTAACTCTGCAAAATTTTGCCAATTTGCACGCTTTCATCGTTACATTTAACTCGAAAAACTGACAAAATTCCAAATCTCCAAAGCACATGATCTCCAAATTAGTTAACGATTCTAATCAATTTTCATTCTTGGCAGAGGGAGTAATAGATTTTGTAAAGATGTTAAATGCAAATTACTGGTCGTATCCAGATATATTAATATATACTAAAATTGCTACTAATTGATAAACCTATTACAATATATGACACAACTCACTTTCAATCACGTCTTACATGCCAACCACAAAGTAACAATTACACCGTGTTTCACAGTCACGTCTTAACAATTTATCATCTTCATCTCCGACGCTCTCTAAACACAAACAACACATGCACTCCACTACTTGTTGTAAAATCTTATTTTAATGAACACAAACTTTCTTAATTAATCAAAAAATGCATTAAATACACATTAAATAAAATTGTAAATTACTATATTTGAACATGATTTTAACTTAAACAAATTAAAACATTCATTTTATAAGCAGATTAATCCATGCCCACTGGGCGGAGGTTAGCAAAACTCTAAGGCTAGTCGCATTCGACACTTCAAGATCGGTTGGGCACCAAAAAATAACACCCACGACCGATGTGGAGATCGGTCAAGTGGGATGTGGCATTCGGTTGCCAAATCGGTTGGAGGAGGGAAAAACACAACATCGAGTGCATTTTCGACCGACTTTTATTGCTTGTTCCCTTTTTTTTTTTGGAACCGATTTTAAGTACTCACAAAACACAAACAAACAAACCACTTACCATGAGATGTGCATGCATGACTTGAAAGTTGGATACATGGTTTGTGTGTTTGCATGAAATGAAAGATTGGTCATCAAAGTAAAAGAAAATCTGTGCATGAAATGATCTGTGCATGTATTTGCATGAAATGACCAACAAACTTTATATAATTAACAGGTGTAGTATACATGCATGGAAAGTAGACACGTATTTTTACAAAAGATTGGTCATCAAAGGGAAAAAAAAGAAAAGAAAGGCTTGGGTGATCGACATTTGGAAGCATCCGAATTAAATGTCATGCCGTCGTTTGGAGAAAGAAAAGGACGTGGCATATATTCTGGATGGCCCAGGTCCACAAGTATGGCCTATTCAGACCGCCTAAATAAAAAACAAAAAATTTCAACCCCCCTTTTATTTTAATTTTTTCCCTCTCTTCATTTCCCCCAATTTTCAAACCCTCATAAACCCTAAACTCAAACTAAAATCCAATCGACACACACAGATTAACTCATCAATTATTAGTTTTTATAAAATTAATAATCTGATGGATGATTCTTCGTTAACCGTTAAGCGAACCAAATCGAAACCAGTAGCTCATCGTACTAACATCAACGCGCACTTCTGTGCACACCAACTGTTCGACAAAATTGCGCTACAGGAAGAAGAGGAGGATTTGAAGGAGGAGGATGAGTTGAATCTGTTGTCGAATGAACCGGTGTTAGATGATGATGATGATGATGATGATGATGATGATGATGAGACCAAGGCGTGGATATCGGATAACCGGGATCGGAGTGAGGAGGAGGAGGCGGTGATGTCGGTTGCGACGAGTTCTTCGAGTTGGAATGAGGATGTTTACGAGAAGCCGTCTTTGATGGTATAAATTCTGTTTTTATTACTATTTATAGATATTATTGGTATTTGTTATTCGTTAGGTCGTTATTTAGCGCGTTATTTATTGGAAGTTATTTTGAATTAATAATCGAATTTAAGCTTTTGTTGAATTAGTTTAGTGCTTATTTTGAAATTATTTAGCGCGTTATTTATAAAATCATATTACATTGCGTGGCAACAGGTTATTGTTTATGATAGCTGTTAATTCTAGTAAGTGCGAAAGAATTCGTCGTTAGTATTGAAATTTTAGCGTAGAGTTATTGATTATGTAAACAAGCGTTAGTGAACTAGTCTTAAGCTCGGTTGGAAGTATGATTCGTGTCAACAGGTTGTTATTTCTGTAATTTATAGCTGTTAATTGAAGTAAGTTTACAAGTTTGTATAGAATTCATGATTAGTATTGATTATGTAACAAGCCTTAGCGAACTAGTCTTAAGCTCGGTTGGAAATATGCTTAGGTATTAAAGCCGATTACATTGCGCGTCAACAGGTTGTTTTTAGCGGGTTGAGTAATCGAACTTAAGCTTTAGCAGATTAATCATGGCTTTTGTTGCATCAGTTTGGTGCTTATTTGAATCGGCTTATTGTAAATGAGTAATCTTAGACATTAATTAAAGCCTATTAAATTGCATGTCAGCAGGTTGTTATTTCTGCCTTTTATTTAAAGTCTATTACATTGCGCGCCAAGGTTGTTATTTCTGCTTTTTATAGCTGTTAATTGTAGTAAGTTTAGAAGTTTGTATTGAATTCGTCACTAGTATTGAAATTTGATATAGTTCTGGTGTTTATCGTAGAGTTATTGATTATGTAAACAAGCTTTAGTGAACTAGTCTCAACCTTGATTGGAAGTATGGCTAGCTATTATTGGCGATTACATTGCGTGTCAACAGGTTGTTATTTCTGCAATTTATAGCTGTTAATTGAAGTATGTTTAGAAGCTTGTATAGAATTCATAATTAGTATTGAAATTTGATATAATTCTGGTGTTTTAGGCTAGTTTTATTGATTATGTAACAAGCCTTAGCGAACTAGTCTTAAGCTCGGTTGGAAATATGCTTAGGTATTAAAGCCGATTACATTGCGCGTCAACAGGTTGTTTTTTTAGCGCGTTGTTAATTGAAGTTATTTAGAATTAGCAATCCAACTACACTTTTGTTGAATCAGTTTAGTGCTTATTTGGATCGACTTAATGTAAATGAGTAATCTTAGACATTAATTAAAGCCTATTACATTGCGCGACAACAGGTTGTTTTTTACGTGTGCGTTGTGCTAAGTTCTGGTTTTTATAGGTGTTGATTGAATCATTGAAGTTAGTGAAAATGTTAGTATCTGACTTGTCGTTAGTGTTGAAAACTTGAAATTTGATATAACTGGTGTTTAGCGTGGAGTTATTGGTTATGTAAACAAGCTTTATTGAACTAGTTTTAAGATCGGTTGCAAGTATGATTAGGTATCATGTGTGCGATAATCTAGTTTTAAGCATTATTGTTTTAAGTGGTTATAATCACTTAAAATTAGACGTCATGATTTAGGGAATTGAAGTTATTTTTTATTGGGGCTTTTGAGATAGGTCTTTAATTATGTGCATTGTAGTCAGTGTAGATTCTAGTTGTTGATACTTTTTATTAGATCGCAAAACTTTAGTTAGAGTAGGAGTTCCCTACTACGTCGTGACCTTGTTCTCTATAAAAGGAGGGTGTACCTAATTCTTTTCATTCATCAATACAATATTTGATTATTGTTGTTCTAAAGTGAGGGTTTCGGTTTTGTTGTTTGTTCCGCTGCTAAGTTCTAGTAAATATTTTGATTTAGATGGCGCAAGTAAAGAAGAGACACACACTGATGGGCAGACGAGAGTTAGAAAAGTTTCCTGAGTTGATTCAGCGTATACAACTATTGTTGCCATCAAAAGATGCTGCCCGCACCTGCATCTTGTCCAAGTCATGGCTACACGCTTGGTCAACCAAGTCATGGCTGATGGGCAGACGAGAGTTAGAAAAGCTTCCCGAGTTGATTCAGCATATACAACTATTGTTGCCATTAAAAGATGCTGCCCGCACCTGCATCTTGTCCAAGTCATGGCTACACGCTTGGTCAACCATCCCTGCCATCCGGTTTTCTCCGTCCGTTGACACTTTAAGAAAAAAACAACATCAGAGAAAGCACATGACCTGGATTCACAGGACCTTACTACCGTATCGCCGGGACAACTTACCAATCACGAGTCTTGATCTTTAGTTTGGCATTCACACTGCTTTTCGTTCCACTTACAAATTGATCATGGAAGCAGCAGCTTCTAAAAGTAACGAGCTTCACCTTGCAATCTTGCCTCCCGCATCATTTACTTTGCCTGATGAGATATTCTCAAGTGATAATCTCCACACATTAAGTTTGAAAGTTATAAACCTCAGTGTCTGGAAAAATTTCCGTTATTCCCTTCACATTAGTAGCAATCCTCCAATCCACTGCACCAACCTACGTGTTCTAAAGTTGGATGATGTCCACATAAGTCAAGAGGTGCTTCATAAATTGTTATCTACATGCAAGTTACTTGAAAAGATCGACATCAAGTTAACCTTGGAATTGAGGACTATCAAGGTAAACAACCTCTGTTATCTATATGAGTTGAGAATAAATAATCCCTGCGAGTCTGATGATATATTGGAAGTTACTAATGTCCCATCTCTCCGCTCGCTTGCATATGAGACATTTTTTTCTTCGATATTGTGGTTTAAGCCCGTATTATACAAAATGGGCACAATTGGGAGCTTGAGAGAGTTATATTTAGACAACGTGTCCATGGATGATGCGTTTTCAAGTATGCTCAACTCCAACTTCCCATTTCTAGAGAGTTTGACCCTTGTAATCAAGTGGTGTAGTGTCGAAATCTTGGATATCAGATGTCTTACGTTGCGGAGAGTGAAATTACGTTTTGACCCAGACGAGCAAATCAAGGTACAACTTTATGCTCCCAATCTGCTTGTTTACACGCACAAAAGCACGGCAATGCCTAGTCTCTTGTTTCCAACCGTTCCTCCTGAGCAAATTGAGCTACTTCTCCGATTGAACAATCCCATCGACGAGTTGTTCTTTCTTAAGATGAGGGAAGCACTCAAAGTATCAAGCAAGTTTATCATTCAAATATGGGGTTCCGAAGATGGGGTTCTAGTGCCTTTCAACATTGATGATATGAAAACAATCCTCCCTTTTCCGGCTACAAGTGTTGAGCAACTGGTTTTTGCCACAGAATACAACAGGGTCTTGTGGGAGAACTCACTGTTCTTTGATGCAGTTTTTTCTATTTGCCACCCCATGTACGTCAAGGCGAATAGTGAATTAAGCCTCAAAGTCGCTAAGTACTTGTTGAACCAGCTAATGGTAAAGGAAAATGAGAAAGGAAAGGTCGTGTATTGTGACATAAGAAATCCTCTCAATGGAAGATGGGAAGCACTAACAAGTTCTTCCTTAAGTTTGCTTCCTCATGACTGCAGTGATGTGTTCAAACTTAGTGAGTTCAAACTTAGCTGGTGTTCACCATAGAAGCTTCGCTCTTCACTTGTATTAATTGTTTGGCTATTTACTGTCAAGTATGATGCTTCACTTGTATGTGTTCATCATGTGCTTACCTGCTGGATAATATCTTAGTTTTGAGAAAGATACTAGTAGTTTAAAGTCGCTGTTATCTGTCTGATATACATACAAAATCATCTTTCGGGTTTTTTACCCGTCTGATCAACAGATGATGGTATCTACATAGTCAAATGTTGTAGCTCTTAACAGTGTGCAAGGGAATGGTTCAAAAGCAAATGTCTAAGGATAGAGAAGGTAAAATGGATCAGGCTGTTAGTTAATAATTTACTTCTGCTTTTTGTCAATATATTGGAACAATTGAAACCGGAACCAAATCATATAGTACCATTGTGGTGGCGATCTGATACTGGATTAGAATTGGATCAAAATCGCACCAGAGTATGTGACGCTTACAAACTCTAAACATAGCGATTCAAGCCTCATTGCATAAACGATAGTTTTTATTAGTATAAAAGAAGAAAACCTTTGGTTTTGGACCACACCGTTGCATACACAACCAAGAACCAAATTTTATATGAAGAGATCTGGTTTGGTTTTTGTGCAGTTTACTGGTTTTACAGTTTGGATTAAGCTTCCTCACCCATCCGTATAACAATAGAAAAGCATCACATTGTTTTTAACACTGAACCGGTAGAACCGAAGGTCCAACCAGTTTTCAAAACATCGGGTGAACTGACTATAGTTAAACCGTTGCAAACCAGTTGAAACCCAGAAACCATAAACCGTTAGGAACCTGTCAACCTTTATATACTCAATTTTTTGGATTCTCATCGAGTGATAATTTTATATTTGTGTTTTGAACCAGTAAGATTTAAAATGTTATTTTCGATTACTTGGACATGCTTATATGTTGTTTGCCTTATATAATGTTGCTATTTGGTTGTTCTTGTCTGACTATTCATTTGATGTGGTCAAAACTGCTCGGTCGAAACCAGAACCCAATATGCCAACCGGTTCACTTGTCGCCGGTTTGGTTTTCAAAACATTTTTTTGGCATAATTATTTGGAAATTGAATCTTCAAAAGGAATACCTCAAATCTTTTACACTTATGCCAAATAAAGCAAATCTTGATAATTACATAAGTAATCCTATTATTTTGACACCTCTAATCATTTTAAGATATCGTGATTCATGGTCCCCTTGAGATTAAATATTAGACCCTAATAAATACAGTAGCAAGAAGGTTAGGAGTAGATAAGCTAGTTTTGTTTTGACCTATGACTATTTGGTGTGGATGTTCAACCTCCCTATTAAAGTTTGTTATGAGTAATTTATTTAACAGAATCTTCTTTTTGCATATTTTTCTAATCTGACATCTTTTTTAGTAGTCTAATTTTAAGCTTTTATATCTGCTCCGCTAAACACGTCGTAAGTATTATCTTTTAAGAAAAAGTTTGCGATGTGAGCAGGTACTTTGTAGTTTTTACCTTTGGTACTTGCGGATGTTCATGAGCTAGATCAAGGAAAATCGAATGTGTTTTATCAATCAGAAGTTGGTCAATCCAAATATCCAACCATACTGGAGTCACTTGCCACATTTTTTTGAAAATGTGGTAATTAGTAAAACAAAACCATTCATATATAATCTATTAATATATATACTATTAGGCAAGACATGAGTTCTTCACATGACACGTGTCCATATTAATTGCCAACTTTCGCAAGTTGGCAATTACTATATATACTATTAGGCAAGACATGAGTTCTTCACATGACACGTGTCCACATTAATTGCCAACTTTCGCAAGTTGGCAAAAATAGTCTCTGAGGTTTAAGTGTCGTTGCAAAGTAAGTCCAAGTTGGCAAAAATAGTCCCTAAGGTTTAAGTGTCGTTGCAAAGTAAGTCCTTTATAGCAATTTGGCAAAAATAGTCCCTATCCAAATTCACGTCTACAAAAGCAATCCCGTTGCATCGCGCGGGTTTCCACACTCGTTACTATCTAAAAGAATCAGCATATGCAATTTTGCTTCATTCTAGAAAAAGTAATCTTGGTCGCAACCAAACTAGATAAGTCAGTTGCTCTATTTTAACACGTGTCAATATGAAGAAATCTAAAAGATATATTAAAACATTGAAAATGTATCAAAAGATGTCCTAATAATCAATGTAAACAAATCTACAAACCGATGAGCATCGGTTGTTGACACCGATAGCACCACCTCGTCGGCGGTGCGCCTGTTTGGTCTTCTTCAGATTGGTAACGAGGAAAGGAACAATAGTGGGGCCTATTTGACCGTTTGAGCGTTTTGTGTGTGTGTGAGAGTGTTTTGTGGAGTATATTTGTGTATAAGTGCCACATAAAGAGATACATCAGCGTTGCCAAAAGTGTGTCAGTTGCGTGTTAGTTTAAAAAGTGTTGATGTAATGCTAAAATGACATAACCCGACACAGAAAAAACACGTCACTGTTAGGAGTGGTTAATAATCAATGTAAAAGAATTGAGAATGACTATTATTCGTTGAATTTTAATCCAAAAAGTTTATGTAAAACACAATGTACATTCTTCATACGTCTCTTACAAACTAAATAAACCAAGTCATTTCAAACGTATATTAGTAGTATTATACAATGTTATAAATCTTGACTCTTAAATAAAGTAACAAATGGAAAGACCCCATTGCATGATTGACTGTCCACCAACGAAACCAACCAACATTAAAATATGTTTATTTCTTTCTTAAAACCTTTAATAAGAAAAAGTAAATTGCAAAAATGTCCCCGTAGTTTGGTCAAATTCTTACCATTTCAAAAGTGTATGCCTAGTCTTTGCGGAGAATTTTGATATCTAGTGATCGTCGCTAGTAGTAACTGCGCGTCTGCGCCTGCACTTTTAAAGTTTCATCTATCCCATGCTGAACGCAATCATTGCACATCAAAGTTCCTCACATAAACTGTATTGGTATAGGCGGAGTCAGAAAGTTATGATCGATGAGATAAACTTTGATAATTAATAAAAACTATACTGCAGTCGGTTAGTTAAGAGGCAAATTACAAAAATAGTTAGATATTTTGAAAAAAATTTACACTATAATTTTTATAACTAAGGGGCACGTGCCCACCCTGTCCCCTCATTTCTCCGCCTCTGTGAGGCGGGTACTTTCAAAATCACTGATGACATCAATTTATCCAAACCAGAAGGACTGTTTTAGCAAATTATTTTTAGAAAAAACATAAATAAATAAATAAATAAAAAAAGAAGAAAAACTTGTAACAACCGATGCCGTTTATATCTTCCTAGATTCTTTAGAACATAACTGAAGTAAACACCAGATCCCAACCCAACCACTTGTGTTCCAAAACACACACTAAAAACACACACACACTAAAACCACAAGAACCAAGATTCTAGTGGATCTAAAAGATTTAAGGAAATGGGTACTATGCAAACATGGAGGAAAGCATATGGTGCTCTTAAAGATCAAACCAAAGTTGGTTTAGCCCATGTTAATAGTGATTACAAGGTTGTTGTTATTTCTTATATATATATTTTATATCTATATTTAGTGTTGTTGTGTTTTATGTAAGTTTATGTTATATAAGTCTCTTTCGCGCTGGTTTCAAACCCCGAGGATTAGTCTGCCAAATAGCGAAAATAATGGTTAAAAAAAAAATATATTTTATATATATTTAGTGTTTTTTATGGTTTTATGTAAGTTCATGTTATATATCTCCGTGTTGCGCTGGTTTCAAACCCCGTGAATTATTCAGCCAAATGGCAAAAATAATGGTTACAAAAAAAATATTTTATATATATTTAGTGTTGTTTTATGGTTTTATGTAAGTTTATGTTATATTAGTTTGTGTTGCGCTGGTTTCAAACCCCGTGAATTAGTCAGCCAAATGGCGAAAATAATGGTTACCCAAAAAAAAAAAAAATACTTATTATTTTATATATATTTAGTGTTGTTTTATGGTTTTATGTAATTTTATGTTATATAAGTTTGTGTTGCGCTGGTTTCAAACCCCGTGAATTAGTCAGCCAAATGGCGAAAATAATGGTTACCCAAAAAAGTAATAATTATTTTATATATATTTTTGCTTTTTTAGGAAGTTGATGTTGCTATTGTTAAGGCTACAAATCATGTTGAATGCCCACCCAAAGAAAGACACATTAGAAGTAAGTTTATTTGTTTTTGGTATTTATTGATGATGTGTTTTTGTGTTTAAGATGTTGAAAGGTGAATGTGTTTGTTTTTGTTGTAGAGATATTGGGTGCTACTTCTTCGATTCGGCCACGAGCAGATGTGCAATATTCTTTACATGCTCTAGCAAGACGATTGGCGAAAACACGCAATTGGACGGTATTGTTAATTTTGAGTTTAGGATAAAGTGTTCGGGTTGATATGAGTTGGGGGTTTCTGCAATTTTTTTGTTATTGAAGTTGATTTTTGGGTATAGATTTGGGCTAATTACACCAAAATTAACCAAATTGTCGTTGAATGTAATGAACTACTTTTTGTACCTTTTTATGTAACAAACTTTTATTATGTTACTAATGTATGTAAGTGACATTCTATAGTACGCAAAATGGTGACGTGTCACCATTATATTGGTAATAGGAGCTCACTTACATTCAGTGTAACCGAATAAAACTTTGTTCCATCAAAGGTAAAAAATATAGTCCATTATGTACATCGACAATTTGGTTAATGTTTGTTACATTTTGGCGCTTTTCCTAATGAAAAACTGCGAGTGTAGGCTGTATAGGTATAGGTCTGATAGTAATGTGTAGATTTTGTTACTTATCAGGTAGCATTGAAGACATTGATAGTTATTCATCGGGCATTTAGGGATGGTGATCCTACTTTTAGGGAAGAACTTTTGAATTTTCAACAACGAGGGCATGTTTTGCAGTTAGCTAATTTTAAAGATGATTCAAGCCCAGTTGGTTAGTATTGACACTGATATATTTGCTTTTATTCATTTCCTAGGGGTGTTTGGCATTGCGTTTTGAAGTGGTTATCTTATTATTATGTTTTCAGTTTAGGTGTCATATTATATGTAAATCATTGAACAATCAGAATTTGGTTGTGATTATTTCATATCACTTTGAATATGTATTTCCAGCTTGGGATTGTTCTGCTTGGGTTCGTACATATGGACTCTTCTTAGAAGAACGACTCGAATGCTTTAAAGCTTTAAAGTATGACATTGAATCAGAGCGTATTCCTAAACCTACACCAGGTGAAGATAAGGTATGCACACAACTTTCAACATATATAACCAAGTCACACTCGCACACTCTCAACAAGAGGTGGCAAGATAGGCAAAGTAGGCTGGTAACGGGTCAGACCGGGCTTTTCTTTATGGGTTGGGTTGATCCAAAAAACACTTTATTTGGTAATCTTCCTTTGTTGTTTTCTTATAAGTGCAGGGTTATAGCAGAACACGCGATTTGGACAGTGAAAAACTATTGGAGCATTTGCCTTCTTTACAGCAGCTATTGTATCGTCTTATGGGATGTCGGGTCAGTTACCTTCTCTATTGTAACAACCAGCATTTTTTGTAAAATATAGTTTTAATGTTTTCTTTTTGTGCAGCCTGAAGGAGCAGCTGTTGGTAATTATGTCATACAATACGCCTTAGCTATGGTACTCAAAGAGAGCTTTAAAATATATTGTGCAGTAAACGATGGAATTATAAATCTTATTGATAAGGTGATTTTCATTATTCATTCTAAACAAATATGGACTTCACATTTAGTTTGTTATTCTATCATTTTATTAATAACCAGTGATTGATCAACATTTCTTGATGTCAGTTTTTTGAGATGCCAAGACACGAAGCCATCAAAGCCTTGGATATATATAAACGAGCTGGTCAGCAGGTGACATTTTCAATTGTGTTATAACTATTAGATGCAGCAAATGCATGGGCCAGTCAAAACATTGTTTCAAATTTCGTAATTACAGAGTAAAAGTTATAGTTTGATACAAATATAAGTTTTGAATATATGGCCGACTTTCTCGTGTCCTTTTAAGCTAGGTTATTACCAGTTTGACCCATTAGTGATTAAATATAATTGGAATCAATCCTTTCATAAGTAAATGAATCAAAACGCCACTCTGAAAAGTTATGAGATTGCCACTTATATATTGATTCTTTTTTTCAGGCCGGGAGTCTTTCCGACTTCTATGAAGTTTGCAAGGGATTGGAGCTCGCTAGAAACTTTCAGTTTCCCGTTCTCAGAGAGGTAGATTACACGCTCCTATTTCATCCAACTTGGTAGAGGGGTTTAATCGGTAATTTAAACTTCTGCAGCCTCCACAATCGTTTCTTGCAACTATGGAAGAGTATATAGGAGAAGCACCACGGATGGTATCTATCCCGGCCGAGACACTGGTGCGTGTATATTTAGTCTTATATACTTGAAATTAGATTTTTATTTTATATTATATTTATGACATCTCATTATATTTTGCATGTTCAGGAATATCCGGAAAGGCTTATGCTGACTTATAAACCAGAAGAAGACATCGAGCCTGCTGAAGATGGACATGCATCTGTCGATGAAGCAAAACCCGAGCCGACGGACGATTTTGACGTGTCAAATGATGACCCTGCCCCTGCACCACCGCCTCCTCCACCAACTTTTAATAGTCAAGACCCTGATGATTTATTGGTAATTTGGCTAAGCTCGTTTGTTGGGAGTGTTTGGATGTGATTATCAAATTGATTATATGATTATGTTGTTTCTAGCTTTTGGATATAATAAGCAGTTTTGGGTTATTGGTTTACAGTTTCAAAACGCGCATATCAGCTGTCACTGCATAAGATTTCTGTGATTTAATTTTTGGAAATGTATGGTTGTTTCAGGGGTTAAGTTTCGATGCACCAAATGCATCATCAATCGAGGAAAACAACGCGCTAGCTCTTGCCATACTTCCAACTGGTAAATATCTGTTCAGCACTAATCTGATGATTAAAAGGTTCTGTTTTTTAAATCCTGAAAGGCTTATTTTTAACTTTTTATTTGTGTATAGATGGGACGTCAAATGGATTTGCTAGTGGTCAAGCAAAGGATGCTGATCTAACCGGATGGGAACTTGCGTTGGTCTCCACTCCCAGCACCGATATTTCTTCCTTTCAGGAGAGGCAACTGGTAATCTCTTCCACATGTTTATACGTTAGTAATATATATTATGTTTGTTGGTTTATCATTGGTGGTTAGTAGAATAATACATACGTAACTAGTTGGTTGTGGAATGGGTAAAAAATGGGTCTGAACCAAAACGGGAAATCTCATAGAACTGAAGAAATTTTCGTTGCCTATAAAGTAGGCATTAGAATTCTAGTTAGGTGACTTTTGAGTCGTGTAACCTATTCAACCCATTTCATTTGTAGCTAAGTTTCTATGTTTTGATTGTTATCAATAAAATACAACCCGAATTGACCCATTGGTAGTTGGAATTGCCACCTCTAGACTCTAGTCCTAGCAGGCATAATATTATAATGTGACAAATTAAAAAATGTCAAATTTGTGGTGGTTGTTGGCAGGGCGGTGGATTGGACTCGCTCACACTCAATAGTTTGTATGATGAAGGAGCATACAGAGCAGCCCAGCAGCCCGTATACGGGTCACCAGCACCCAACCCATTTGAAGCTGGCGATCCGTTTGTTGCTGGTCCTCAAACAGGAGCTATAGTTCCACACGAGTCTAACCCTTTTGGTCCATTTGAACCACAGCCAAATCTCATGATGGCTCAACCAACCCTTTGTTGATTCAGGTTTTGGTTCTTTCCCGGTCGACAACAGTCATCCTCACACGACTAATCCATTTGGAACGCCTTTATTATGAAGATTTTATGAAAGATATATGATGAAATTAGAAAAACCGAAAAAGGTTGAATATTTTTTCTAGTGTTAATATGAGATTTAAAAGCTCTTGCGATTGTTCATGCATATGAAGGTTAAGGCTATTTTTTGTTGTTAAATCACACGTATGTTTGAGCTACAATCTTGTATAATTGATACTTTTGTCTCTGTTATATGATTTTTGGAAAATTAAATCTTGTTTTGGAATTAAATAGTGGAATTAACTTATATATTAGGGTAAATTACAATGTTGGTCCCCAAGGTCAGGGCGGATTGCGCATTTGGTCCTCAGATCTAGGGTTCCGCGCGTTTAGTCTCCAACTTCCATTTTCACTGCCTCACGCTCCAAAATTCTAATTGGCGTTAGTTTTTTTCGTTAAGTCACATGCACTCATGTGACTTACACACGATGGGGTTTTTGGTATACGCTATTGTCACTATTTTGCACTCGTTGAGTAACCAATATCGACAACACGATTAAATTGTCCCGATTCTCAATTGATCCTCCACCTCCACATCTATATTAACACAAGTAAATTTTTGTTATTTTCATATTGACTATCACTAGCATGGTACCCGCGCAAAGCAGCGGTATACCAAATATCAGGGGCGGAGCCAGGATTTCAAGTTGAGGGAGGCCGGGTTTTTTTTTTTTGAAAAAGTAAAGATACGTTGATCCAAGCATGTGACACGACAAGCTAAAAAGGCAAAAACTTAACTTTGTGCGTTTTAATTTGCAAGTATCTTTGTTTCATGAAGTATAAATCATATATTTTCTTGGCCATGATTAACCTAAGGCCAACATAATGAACTCTCAACTATATTTGTAGCCAGTCATACAACTCTGAAAATTTATAAATAATAATAAGACTATTTTTAAATATTCTATTCTCACATTGATTTAACATCATAATAATAGTAATAAGATTTTTATATATTCTATTCTCACATTGGTTTAACATCATCCAATTCACAAACTTACAAATAAAATTCCTTTTCGGAAAAATATAAGTCATCTTTGGTAGAAAGAAGAAGAAATATAGAAGCCATCACTCATCAGTAACATCTATTTATAAGGCTAAATTCACTTAAATTAATATCTAAAGTACCACTAACTTTATGTATTTATATAATGAGTTAGTGGGTAAGGATACAGTGAGAAGAAAACTTAAAATAAGAAGAATGAGAAATAACTATAACCGCATATTTGAGATGCATCGACTTGAATTAGATGCATCTCTATTCATTTAGATGCATCACAATTAGTTTTGAAAGTGATTTTGAAGTGAAAATGACGCAAAGAGTGCTAGCAACAAATTTGATCCGCAGAGGACGAAAAATACATAGGATTTGTATAACTTGATGAAATGCTTATAATATATGCATATGCATCTAATTTTTAGCTAGAAAATATATTGAGAGGCATCTAAAAGATTAGGGATGCATTTAAATCAAATCGATGCATCTCTAATATGTAGTTATAGTTATTTCTCATTCTTCTTATTTTAAGAATTCTTCTCATTTGATCCTTAGTCATGAGTTAGGATCCACACAATAAATAAAAAGATAATAATAACATAAAGAATTGACCAACAATCTTGAATAGCTAAAGATCCACACAAAGGTATAGAGAAAAATAAACAGTTAAATATACAAAATTATAAAACTTGACTGGGTACAAAGTGACAAACCACAAACTTCTTTTGATTTTTTCAGCCGTCACTTAAATTTCCTCATTGTAAATCCATGATCTTTAAGGGTGGCAGTTTATGATTTCTTATTCAAGAATCAAGATTAGCTATGGGCTAAGCTAGCTTAGGCATATTGGGTTGGTTGGGGGAGGCCCAGCACCCTCCTGCCACCCTATCCCCTCCGTCTCTGCCAAATATGTAGTTTTTATCGTATCTTGATCATTTAGTGGTATGCAATGATAGTCGGTACATGACGGTTTACCGGTTTGATAGTTCTAAAAAAATAAACGTGTGTTTAAATTTTCGTAAAATATATTAATACAAATATAGTTTTCATAATTATATTCATTTGAACTTAGTAAAAAAGTGAATGTATATGATAAAACTTAGAACTCTAAACTTGTATTATTGTAGGTTTGTAACATCCAATTTAATACTAAAATTTATTATGTCATTAGTGTACATTATAATGCAATTAAGGTAGTGTAGTATTTAGTTATATGAATTACTAAATATAGTAACATGTGTAAGCTTAAAAAATTAAGACTTCTATTTATAAAAGTCTCAAATGCTTTATAGATAGTTATAGATTATAGATAACACTATCTATCCCTTCATACTTTACTTCTTCACCACTAGCACTTTCTAATTGTTCCTGACCATCACCTTCAACTTGTTCAACACTAGCATTTTGTAATTGTTCCTCACCATCACCTTCAACTTGTTCAACACTAGCATTTTCTGCTGGTTCTCACCAACAACTTTAAAACCTAAGTGTTCTACATCTACTACACGGCTCTATATTTGACCACATGGTCATTTGGAACCTTAGACACAACACCCTCTACTTGCATTCCAATATTAAGGCTAACATTAAGGTCAACATTTAAGTCTTTAAGTCATTAAGTCCAATATTTTCATCATGACTTAAAACATCATCACCAACACTGTCTACATTCATAACATCAACATAACCAAACTCTACATCCTCATCCAAGTCCATATCATCAAAGTCTATACACCTAATCACATCATCTATCATATTATTAACCTTTAGGTTCCATTGAGGTAAAAGTAAGGTTTATACTTTCAAACTGTGACTCTATATGTGGAAGGTCATGAACTTGTTTCTCACCAGCTTCTACACCACTCAATTGTGTAAATGTGATTTCGCACATCACTGGTAGACTTAGGGCAAATGCATTCATTAGCCTCATCTGTTGTCCCAACTTTCTTCTTGATCGATTATAAGTTGCAATGATTTGAATAAGTAAAATATGTCTATATTGATTAACCTTGTATCGTTGCATATGTATACATATATATAGGTAATGAACCGGTACTATGAACTGATGCATCCCTTCATTCTTTCTAACAGAAATAACTGCCAAGTTAGTTATTAACTTTGGCTTTGACATATCTAGTCCCTAACATTTTAAACTAAAACATAATAAGCAAAAGATGAAGATTATCGGGTCACATTCTCCTCCTTAATCTTTATCGTTGCTTCTTGTTAAATCTTGAACTCCGAGCATTTGTCGCATCGTCGTGAACTTCAATCTTGGTAAAGCCTTTGTTAGTATATATGCTCTTTGTAGTTCTCTCTCTCACGACGTCTCCACATTGATGTGCCCATTCTCTACACATTCTCGAATGAAATGATAGCGAATGTCTATGTGTTTACTTCTTCCATGAAAAACCTGGTTCTTGACTAGTGCTATTGCTCAAATGTTATCTACCGGCGTCATATCTTCTTTTCTTCATCTCCGCTAATTCACTAAGTAGTCTCTTTAACCATAAGGCTTGACATCGCCCAGTAGCCGCCATGAATTCCGATTCACATGATGATAGCGCCATGTTGGTTGCTTCGAAAGTACACCCGTAATGGGTGACTCTCCAAAGTAAAATACTATTCCAAAGAGTTCCTTTTCCTTGATCCGTGTTGATTCCATAACTACTGCCGCCAGAATCTGTAATCTTGCATCCCAGCTTCTTTCTTGTAGATTATGCCATGCTCCTTTGTTCCTTTGATATATCGGATTACTTGCTTTACCGCCTTTAGGTGATGATCCTTCGGTCTTGCATAAATCACTGAGTAGTCCCGAATCAATAACTAAGATCCGGTCTTGTATGTAGTAAGTACCGAGACTTCCAATTAAACTTCTAGTAAGTAAGTGCGTCCAACCGAGTTACCATCTTCCATTTGACCAACTTAGTACCTGGATCCATTGGTATCTTCGTATCATTACTATCCATCATACTTGTCTCCTTTATGATCTTGTTAATATAGCCTCGCTTGCTTGATTGTAATCTCTCCTCCGTCTCTGTAACTTCTATCCCAAGGTAATAAGCTAATAATCCTAAGTCGCTCATTTCAAACTTTTCTTCCATCTGGGATTTAAATACTTCTAGTTCCTTTCTTGGAGTGCCCGTGATTATTAAATCGTCTACATAAACTCCAACAATAAGTGTAGAGTTCTTGCTCCATTTTGTGTAGACTGCTTGTTCGAGATTACATTTCTTGAAGTCTAAGGACTTTAATGTTTGATCAAGCTTGACATTCCAAGCTCTTGGTGCCAGCTTTAAGCCATATAAAGCTTTAGTAAGCTTATAGACTTTTCCATAGTTTCCTTGTTGAATAAATCCTTCGTGTAGTGTAACGTAGACTTCTTCCTTTAAATCTCCATGTAGGAATGTCGATTTTACATCTAAGTGATGTACTTGCCATCCATGATATGCCGCTAATGCTAATATCAACCGAACTGTCTCTATCCGAGCAACCGGTGCAAATACTTCATCGAATTCTATCCCTTGTTCTTGTACATAACCTTTTGTTACTAAACGTGCTTTGTATTTGATGATGTTCCCTTTTGCATCCCTCTTGGTCTTGTAGACCCATTTGAGTCCTATTGCCTTTTGATTTTCTGGCAATGTTGTAAGTGTCCATGTATTATTCTTGTTGATTGAATCCAATTCAATCTCCATGGCCTCAATCCATTTCTCGTCTGCTGATGCTTCCTTGTAGTTATGGGGTTCTTCTTCCGTAAATAACAAGCTTTGTGGTTCAAATCTACGTGCATGCTCATATATGTCCGACATGTTTTTATATTCACGCGGGTGTATCATCAATTTATCTCTTGAGTTCTCTAACTAGTAGTAGCTATTTCTTCCTCTTCCGAAAGGGTCGAATGGTATGTCGCCGGTGTGATTGGTGAAACCGGATCAGAATCGATCTTGTTCATGATACGCGGTTGTCATCTGTCAGGCTCGGGACCGTAAGGTTTTCATTGTCAACTCCGCCTACTACAAAACTAGCCCAAAAGGTGTCTTGTGTGTTCAGATTTCCTTCATCTTCGTTCCAATCCCACGGTTTTGTTTCCATAAATTTTACGTCCCTACTAACATGTTTCCTCTTGGCTATAGGGTCATATAGCCTACATGCTTTTGATCCTTCCTCTACACCTAAGTAAACCAATGGTATGCTTCTGTCGCCCAAATTCTTTCTTTTAAGGAGGTATCGCTATCTTTGCATAAGCCGCATCCCAATATTTTTAGGTTCTCTAAGTTTGGTTTTCTATTGTAGAGTGCTTCATATGGAGTTTTATCTATCGTGGCCCTCAGGTACCCTATTGAGTATGTAAAGGGCATGCTTAACCGTCCCACCAAAAAGTTAAAGGCAACTTCATTGCTTTCATCATACTCCTTTGTAGTTGATAGCACGCCCTATTCCTTCTCTCCACTACTCCATTCTCGTGGGAGTATGGCGCTATCAACCCGCCCTATTCCGCTTTCCTTATAGCACCTTGTGAATTCATTTGATGTGAATTCACCACCTCCATCCGTTCTTAGCATTCTAATTTTCAACTTCATTTCCATTTCTATTTTTTGCCTAAATTCCATGAATGTACTAAATGCCTCATCTTTCGATTTAAGAAAGTATGCCCACATAAAACGTGTACAATCGTCTACTAACAAGAAAATGAGTTTCTTGCCTGAGTGTTGATGAGTGTCTAAATACTCATCATTTTTGTACCATTTAAACTGCAAAACATCCAAAACACTTAAATGCATCAAAATGATTAAAATATCACAAATAAGTGTTTTATGTGTTTTAAATGCAAAAATATCAAAATCCGGTGAAAAACGTATCAAGTTTGCATAATTGGCAGTTTTAGTCCCCCAAGTTTCAAAAGTTGTCAAAAAACAGTCCCTGGTAAAACAAAATAAAGAAAAATGTTATTCAAGGTCCCTGAAATATTCTAAGTTGTCAAAATGGTCCTTGAATAAATCTTTTGTCAAATGGCGTAAAAGGTCCTCAAGTTTTGAAATTATCACAAATAGTCCTTGGAAAATTGAAAATGTCAAAACTGGTCCTTGTACTATTGAAGTTTGTCAGTTTTAGCCCTTGTGTGAAATTTGAGAAAATGGCGTGTTTGGTCCCTCTAGTTTGGCGATTTACAAAATGGTCCCTATAATATTAAAGCTAGCCTCATGTTAAAACCGCTTTAGACCCCGCCACTTTAAACCTTTGACCCTCGCCATATAACATTTTACCCTCACACCCCTGCTTTTTGGACCCCCAAGTCAAACCCAAAGTCAAACAATACCCATAGCCCCGCCCACCTGCATCATCGCTTATCCCTCCCACTGCCTCCTCCAACTTGCTCAAGCAACACGGCCTCTCCCATCACCTTTTCTCCTTCCCACCACCCTCATCATCACAAACCACTACATTAAATGCCACCCCCCCTAGTTGATAAAATACAGAGCTACAAGTCAAAACAGGCTTTCCCGCCAAAATGATAAAAACAGCTGCTATCACTCAAAACTCATCCATTGGTCAAATAGAGAGGTGGGATTGGCTCGTGAAAAGACACGTGGAAGTCAATTGGAGCATAAAAGAGGAAGAAAGGCAAGAGAAGAAGCCAGTAGTTAATTTTTAAAATTCATGTATTTCGTTTTTAATCTCAATGTTTTAACTTAGCTTCAAATTTGAAATTTCCAGTTTAAATGCATCAAACTTAAGTTAAAGAATCATTGTACTAAGCTTTTAAGTGTTAATTCAAGTTTCATTTACATTTCAAGTTTTCAGCTTACTGTTGCAAAAGTTAAGTTTCAAATTCTTGAATCCAAGCTTCCACTAGCTTATTTTTAAGTGCAATCCAGTTTATTTGAGCTTATTATAGCTCTTTGTAAGCTTGGAATCAGGCCAATCAATATTGGTCCATGGTCAACAAAAGTCAAATCAGAAGGAATTTTGGTTCAAATAAGCATGGAAATGGTGACAAAGTTGATGCAGAGGTTGATTTGGGTTGGAAATGGATTAGGATAATGGTTTTGGGTTTGGTTTAAACCGCAATATAGGGCGGACACTTGTAAGCTTGTTGTATCATTTTCATTTTTTTTATGCAATTTTCATATTGTGCTCATGTTTGAACCTGTGGTCATTGATAGTTAATCCTGTTTAAATAGTAGTAATTAGTGTAACTATAGTTATATTAATCATTGGTTTGTAGTTCTGTTTGGCTCAATTAAAATTGCAAAACAGCTTAGTAAAAGGGTGTTTGGTTAGTTGGGTAATCTGGCTAGAGGTTTAGTCAGATTAAAACCTCGTTGGTTCATACTTGTTAAGCTCATTTGAGCTCATCACACCATTATATTGCATCTCGCAAGCCTTAAAAGTCAAAATCTCTTGTTAACCTGCCTTAATATCTTAACTGTTGGAATATTTGGAAATCAAACACTTGTTTTGTGTTCAAGATTCATAGAGAAAGCTTGCGGTAGTTCCATTTCATCATATAACATCACATCCAACCTTCAAATTGATTGCAAAGTTCATGAAAGTCAAATCTTCAAAACTATTTTAAAAGTCAAAAGTTGCAAATTCAGCCAGCCCATCTCGAGTTGATTTCTCTGGACTCATTCTTGGTTCAAAACAAGTAAAACTTTGGGGTTAAGAACTTCAACTGGTCAAGTTACTTATTAAGATTTTTGTTGAATTTTAGAAATTTTTCTTAAGCTCCATTTGAGCTTGTCAAACGTGGCTTATGTGCCTGCTCATAAATCCTACGCCTAAGTTTGAGTTTTCTACAAATTGCAGGTTTGTCCCAAGCTCAGTAGAGCTTGTCTAGGTCTGCTTTTTGGTTTGAAAGTAGCTAGCCAGGTCTAGAGTAGGTTCCAATTTCTTGTTTTTAATTTCCATATTATTTAGTGCTTATTCTTGATCTCCAAAATTGCCCCCAGAAACTGATTTAGGCACTTTTGCCAAATCATCCAAATCTGTTTAATCAACATTATAGAGGTTAAGGTTTGTTGAGACTTGTTGCTTTTGAGTGCTTTTAGCATATTTTGGCTTCTGTGTTGGATTGGTGCTCATTTGGTCATTTTAGCTTATTTGAAGTGCTTATTCTATAAGCACTTGCTTTGCAGTTGCATAATCCCACACACAAGCATCTGTTTTTCCATTTTTCCTAGATTCAGCTAATTATTTTAGACTTTTCTTGAATTTTTCACATTTTTCTAGGTCAGTTTACTATTTTTCTTAATTAAAAACAGTTTTTAGGCCATTTTAAATAGCTTTTAATACAATTAATTCAGAAAAAGTTCAAAAAAATAATTTTTCATTTTTCTCAGGTTAAGATAAATATAAAAAGTAAAAAAAGTAATTTTCCATATTTTTCATAGTTTAATTTGTAATTTTTAGTAATTTAATTAGTTTTAAATAGTTTAAAATTCATAAAAAATAGAAAAATAATCAGAAAAATACAAAAATTGCTTTGAAAATTCTTTTTTGTTATTTTAGATTTTTCCAAGTCATAATTTTATTTTTCTAGCTTTATTTCCTATTTTCTTGTAATTTAGGTTATTATTTAATAGTTAAAAATAGTTTTTAATTAATAATAATTAATTAAATAGTAATAAAAATAATTTTCTTTTTCTTAAAATTTTCTTTTATCATTAGGTTTGTAAAAATATCATTTTCATATTTTTAGGATTAATATTGGTTCAGCCACATTTTATTTTGACGTCGCGTAGTTTTTAATCCAAGTTTTATAAAAACATAAAATCAAAAACATTAGTTTAAAATTAGTGATAGCGTTTATTTAAGATAGTTTATCTTTTTAATTTCCTTTAATTTGCATTTCTCCCTCGAATTTATAAAATAACTCAAAATCCCATCGATCACTATCCTTAGTGATTATTCGACACCGATTGTTAAACACCACCATCCTCCGTGGGACTTAATGACCCGGAATCCATCAGATTCTCCCTCGATCTAAATTGCATTTGGTGTTTGAGTGCTTTTAAGTTCCTTACGGTTAGCCATTCACAAGTGGCTAGCATGGTAAAATCTGACTCGGTTTTGCACCAATCAAATTTTTACGCCGTGGAGTCAAGCGTGTTCTAAACATTTTCGTGAATTGCATTTGCACATATACCATCGTTTGTAAAAGCTTTTTGTAAAGTTATAACAAAATCAAAAAGTTCATTAACACTTTTCCTAAAGTGTTAACAACACCAAACAAAATATAAAACAACAAAACAATCGTAACGCTTTCTAGCTTGTGTTTCTTTTAAGGTGATTCTAAAGAAATACGATTTAGTTAAACGAGACGATACCAAAAATATTTTCCAAAAGTTTTTAAACCCTTTGCACAAATCATACCTACGCTCTTTTCAAGGTACTTAATATATACTTAAAAATCAACCACCGCAAATCAAGGCAAGACACCTACTAATCGGGTGCACCATAATAAGTTCTAACAACGATTTAAACTTGCCTTTGTGACCTTGTGATTTGGTGTACCTTTTTCAAAGAAGCCATTTCATTTGTGATTATTGGTTAAGTTCACTTGTCGCTTTGCCTCGTGATTTGTTTGAAAATCGATTTTATACTTAGTGCATGCGACTGCTCTTCCAGCTCTACAAGTCCACCTGTCGAGCTTGCAAAGATTCCTCAGAGACGAGAGGACGCTCGCTCCTTCACCGCGGATCGAGAACGCTTACCACCTCCACCACCGTGAATGGCGTAAGACAAGCCGATGAATGAGCTTCTCCAAGCACCCATCGAGGGTACTGAGATGATATTGTTGTCCCACCATCGCTGGTCGATACTTTGAGCTCAAAACGGTTACTTAATCTCGTAATCCAAAGCCAATTCTATGGTTTTGAACGGGATGATCCTCATGCTCATATTCGATGGTTTAACAAGATTGCATCTACCATCAAGTACAAGAATGTCCCACATGAAGCCATCAAGCTTCTTCGCTCCCATTTTCTCTGAGGACAAGCCCTAAATTGGCTTGAGAAACAACCCGCTCGCTCCATTGAGACATGGGAAGATCTAGTCACAAAGTTTGTTAACGAATTCTATCCTCCATCCCTAACTACAAGTCTTAAGAATGAGATGAAATTTCTCTAGATTTGATGAATCATTCGGGAGGCATGGATCGCATACAAAGAATTGTTCGTAGTGTCCGCATCATGGTTTTACCGAAGTTGATGCAAATGGATACTTTCTACAATGGTCTCGAACCACTAACCAAGACTCTTCTAAATGCCTCCGCGGAGGTAATTTCGAGCAAGACCACAAAAGAAGCCTTGCAAATCATGAAAACAAGTCCTGTGTCCGTCCTTTCCGCGACAAAGACATATCGATCGAGCTAATGTCGACCTTCTATTTTCATCTCCGTGAGTACATCTAGCAACCATGCTAAGATTGACAAACTCACGGATATTGTTCGTGCTTTGGTTCTTGCTAACCAAAGAAAGTCACTTTTACACGCACACCATCATATGGTGAAAGTTGAAGTTTGTGTTACTTGTGGTGGTCCTCATGCATACTACAATCAGAATGCCACCGATGGTAGTCCTATTGAAGCCAATGCTATAGCCGGTACTTCAAATCAAGGAGGTAATCAATACCGCCCCATAATGAACCAAACTACCGCTTAATACTTATCGTGCACCACCCGCTTTAAACCGTAATCCTAACCGAATCGAACCAACTTAGAATGAACCAAGGTTATCAAAACCAAGGTAATTTCTATTCCGACCCAATCGGTTTCCAACATCAAGGAAATCTTAATCAAAACACTTTCAATCGAGGAAATCAATTTCAGGGAAATGTGAATCCTAATCAAGGGAATTTTCAACAACAAGGTCATAATCAAAATATACCACCAAATTTCCTCCACCTCCTCCTCGTATCAACATCCATGAGATTTTAAAGCAATTCATGAAGACTCAAGAGGAGACAAATAGGTTGTTGGTCACGATCGCCAATTAAAGAAATCTTTAAATGATCGACCCTCTGCTCGTGTACTTTACCTAGCAACACGATCGCTAATCCGAGGGCGCATGCAAAGGCTCATCACAACTAAGTGGTGTTTCGTATGATGGACCCGCTATTCCTACTACCTCTTCTTCTTCTCTCCGGCAGTAGTGGAAAGTGAACCTGAGGCGACAAAGGACAAGGAACTTCCTACTAATAACGGAAGTACCAACAATGTCCATCCTCAAGTTGTCCCGAAACCCAAATCCAATCCGAGTTGTTTTGAACCTCCCAGAATGCTGAAAATACCAAATCCAAATCTTCTATTCCTTACCCATCACGCTAATGAGCAAAGCTCACGAGAAAGCCGGCCATCAAATGGAAAAATTCTTTCAAATTTTCCAAGAACTTCATTTTGACATAAGCTTTATGATGCTATCATGTTGATACCCAAGTTTGCATCAACTCTCAAACACATGTTAAGCAACAAGGAAAAGCTGTTTGAAATGGCTAAAACTCCTTCTCAACGAACCGCTCAGCAGCTATCTTGAAGAAGCTTCCTAAAAGCTTGGAGATCCCGGAAAGTTCCTCTTACCTTGTGTATTTCCGTGAATGGTTGAATGCTTTGCCTTAGCCATCTTGGTGCAAGCATAAACCCGATGCCTCATTCAAGATGGAAGAAACTTTCTTCCTGACCTTACCCTACATGCATGACTCTCGAGCTTGCGATCGTACAATATCCCGGCCCTTGGAATTGCCGAGGACGATTTGTGAAAGTAGGAAAGTTTCATTTTCCAGCTGACTTTGTAGTTGTTGATTTCGATGCTGATCCACGGGTTCCTCTCATTGTTGGAAGAGGATTCCCGAGAACGGGCCGTGCTCTCATTGATGTATTTGAGCAAGAAATCACATTACGTGTTGGTAATGAAGTTGTCACCTTTAACCTTGATCAAACTTCGAGGTACTCAGAAACTATGATTCGAAGTCTGTTAACCTAATAGATATCATTGATGTTGCTTCTGAAGAGTACTCTCAAGAAGTTCTTGGTTATTCATAATATTCGTGAGTGGGATCCCACCACATCTTCTCAACCTATCATAGCCAATTCTACTCCTTCTCAATTGCTGGAGAAGCGACTTCATCTTGGAAGAGATTGAAGCATACTTGGCTAGTGATTCGCTCCATGGGAAATTGATCACGCCCATTGACATCGAGGGGACATACTTCATTGAGAAATTGCTTTAGATGATCACTCATCAACCCTCACACTAGTGATGCAATTCCAGAAGAGATTAATCACCATGAGATTAATCCGGAGTGAGATATTCTTATTCTTGAGAAGTTGTTAAATCAGACACTTCCTCCACTCCCTCCCGCGAGCTTCATAACAAGGAAGTCAAGTCGGCTTGAGAAAAATCAAGAATTTCCTCAAGTCGAACTTAAGGACTTACCGCCTCATCTCGAGTATGCATTTCTTGAGGGTGATGATAAATTGCCCGTCATTATTTCTCGAGATTTGAGTAAAGATGAAAAGATCGCCTCATAAAGGTCTTGAAGTCACACAAGCAAGCAATTGCTTGGAAACTCTCCGATATTGAGGGTATCAACCCTGAATTTTGTACTCACAAAATCTTGATGGAGGATGACTTCAAGCCCGCAGCTCAACATCGAGAGGGGTGAATCCAAAAATCCATGATGTTATCAAACGAGAGGTTATCAAACTTCTTGATGCAGGATTGATTTACCCAATCTCGATAGTCCTGGTTAGCCCAATTCACCGTGTTCCAAAAAGGGTGGCATAACTGTTGTTCAATGAAGAAAACGAAGTTAATTCCAACTCTACGGTTACGGATGGCGTGGTGTATTGACTATCGTAAGCTGAATGACGCCACCCGTAAAGACCATTTTCCTCTACCCTTCATGGACCAAATGCTTGAGAGATTAGCGTGGAATGAATACTATTGTTTCCTTGATGGTTTCTGTTACTTTCATCCCCATTGATCCACAAGATCAAGAGAAGACCACATTCACCTGCCCATACGGAACTTTTGCCTACAAACGTATGCCTTTTGGCTTATGTAATGCTCCCCGCACGCCTCCAACGATGTATGATGGCCATATTCCACGACATGAACGGGGAAACAATGGAGGTGTTTATGGATGACTTCTCACCATGGGGACTCACAGCACATGTCTCTCCCATTTAGACAAAATGTTAAAATGGTGTGAATACACCAATCTCTGTCTAAATTGGGAGAAGAGCCACTTTATGGTCAAACAAGGCATAGTCCTTGGCCATAAATTTCAAAAAACGAGATTGAGGTAGATAGAGCAAAAGTCGATGTTATTGCTAAACTGCCTCATCCTACTACCGCCAAAGGTATTAGGAGTTTTTTAGGTCATGCCGGTTTTATCAGAGATTCATACAAGATTTTTCTAAAATCGCCGCCTATGACCCATCTTCTTGAAAAGAAGCTCCTTTTATCTTCTCTCCGAGTGCATCGCTTTTGAAACACTAAAGGAAAAGCTTACGAAGCACCCATTCTAGTTGCCCCCGACCGATTTACCTTTGAGCTCATGCGATGCAAGTGATTTTGCTATCTGCGCCTTGGGGCAACGTAAAACCAAGCATTTTCACCATCCACTACGCAAGTAAGACTATGATCAAGCTCAAACCCATTACACCACTACAGTAAAAAGAACTATTAGTCGTGGTGTATGCGCTTTGAAAAGTTTCGCCATACCTCATCTTGACCAAATGCGTGGTGTATACGGATCACTAGGCTCTCAAATATCTCTTTGCAAAACAAGATGCAAAGCCGAGATTGCTCCGCTGGGTTCTCCTCCTGCAAGAATTTGATATCATTATTGATAAAAAGGAGCCGAGAACCCGTCACGATCATCTGTCCCGATTAGAGAACCCTCACCAAGATGTTTTCGCGAAAAAGGAAATAAATGAAACATTTCCTCTCGAGACACTCAATGCGGTTTCTTTTCGTGGAGACTCTTCTACCCCATGGTTTGTTGACTTTGCAAATTACCATGCGGGTAACTTCATAGTGAAAGGGATGTCGCCCCAACAAAAATAAATTCTTTAAAGATGTGAAACATTACTTCGGGACGACCCCTACTTATTCAAAAATCAGGCGGATCGAAGTCCCCGACGGTGTGTATATGGTCGTGAAGACTCAAAGCTTGCCATTGCCGACCCACTGGGGACATCATAGCCCCAACTACACCGCCAAGAAGGTGTTTGATTCCGGTTTTATTGGCCCACTATCTACAAGGATGCCCACCTAATTTGTCAAAACCTGTGATGCTTGTCAACGTCACGGGAATATCTCACAAAGAAATGAAATGCCACAAAACGCCATTCAAGTGTGTGAGATTTTGACATCCGGGGCATTGACTTTATGGGCCATTTCCTTCTCTCGGGTAATAAGTACATACGCGTCGCTGACTATTTGTCAAAATGGGTTGCTAAGGCTTGCCTACCAACGATGCCCGAAGTTGTCGGAAATTCTTGAAATCTCTTTTGCTAGGTTTGGAACCCACGAGCCATAATCGATCGTGGTACCATTTTTGCAATGACCAATTTGAAAGAGTCATGCGTAAGTATGGTGTAACTCACCGCCTTTCTATCGCTGCACCACCCCCAAACAAGTGGGCAAGTGGAAGTTTCCAACCGGGATTAAAAGAATCGGAGGACGGTTGGCTTAAAACCGTGCCTTTGGTCGATAAGCTAGATGACGACTCGGGCCTTCCGCATAGCTTATAAAACACCCATCTACTACAATCATGCAATGGAAGGCGTGGTCATCCTGCCGGTTGAGCTTGAGCACAAGGCATACCGGCCTTGAAACATGCAAACTTCGATATTCGCATAACCGTGATCACCGAAAAGTTCAAATGAATGAATTAAATGAACTCCGTGATCAAGCATACGAAAACTCTTTGATCTACAAAGAAAAGACAAAGAAGATTCATGACTCAAAGATCAAAACCGCGCTTTCAACGCTCTGATCGAGTCCTTCTTTTTAATTCAAGATTGAAGATTTTCTCAGGAAAGCTTAAATCCCGTTGGTCTGGTCCATTTACTATCACTAAGGTTTATCCTTATGGCACCATTGAGTTATCTCAACCCGATGGTCCAAACTTTAAAGTGAATGGTCATCGGTTGAAGCATTACTGGAGAGGACATTCCCCCTGGTTGTCCCGATCTACAAACTTTCCCATGAACCAATGAATGGGATCGAGTCAAGCTAGCGACTGGAATCAAAAACAAGAGTATGCTACATGGGTTTTCACCCGTGTACCACCCTAGTGTGGGGAGTTGCCCCATTGTATATAAGAGTTTCATGAAAAAAAAAAAAAAAAAAATAAAAATCTTGCTAAATAATGCCTAGTATTTCCCTTTTACGCTTCTATGTTTCAAAGATAACCGCTGCACTTTGAATATTGAGGGCAATATTCATTTCTAGTGTAGGGGGAATTCTCACTAATTTTATCATGTAATTATACCACTAATTCCCCGCTTTTGGCCAAAATTTTTTTGGAGTAAGTGTTTTGCACTTACTCATCTTATGGTTAAATCACTTGTCTAATAAAACAAAAGGATTGGCTAATCCAGGAGCAAACGGCTCTTGGTAAAGATATCTCAAATCCGCTGACGGCTTGCAATTTGCCCAAAATTGTATGGTATTCAGCCCACCATATCCTTAAAAGTGAAGAGTTGGCTAGCCCGCAAGTTTATGGCTTGTGGTAAAGGCAGTTGAAAACCATAATTGGTAATCACCACCAAAGATATTTTATCTAAGAGTTGGCTAGTCCGTATAAACTTTTGGTAAAGACAAATCAAACCGCTTAAGTCGGTGATTTGCTCAAAATCATTTGGTTATCAGTGTACCAAGGTTCTTACTTGAACTCAAACATTTGGCTACTCCCGTAATGGCTTTGGTAAAGAGATAAACTCCATTAATTTTTCTCAAAACATTGCTAGGGACTAGCAATATCTTAGTGTGGGGATTGATGAGTGTCTAAATACTCATCATTTTTGTACCAATTAAACCGCAAAAACATCCAAAACACTCTAAATGCATCAAAATGATAAAAATATCACAAATAAGTGTTTTATGTGTTTTAAATGCAAAATATCAAAATCCGTGAAAACGTATCAAGTTTGCATAATTGGCGCTTTAGTCCCCAAGTTTCAAAAGTTGTCAAAAAATACCCCTCGTAAAACAAAATAAATAAAAATGTTATTCAAGGTACCTGAAATATTCTAAGTTGTCAAAAATGGTCCTTGAATAAATCTTTTGTCAAATGGCGAAGGTCCCTCAAGTTTTGAAATTGTCACAAATAGTCCTTGGAAAATTGAAAATGTCAAAACTGGTCCTTGTACTATTGAAGTTTGTCAGTTTTATCCCTTGTGTGAAATTTGAGAAAATGGCAGGTTTGGTCCCTCTAGTTTGGCAGATTTACAAAATGGTCCCTATAATATTAAAGCTAGCCTTGTCAAAACTGCTTTAGACCCCTGCCACTTTAAACCTTTGACCCCCTGCCATATAACATTTTGGCCCCCTGTCACTCCTGTTTTTGGACCCCCAAGTCAAACCCAAAGTCAAACAATACCCATAGCCCGCCCACCTGTACTGTTTATCCCTCCCACCTGTCTCCTCCAACTTGCCTGCAACACAGGCCCTCTCCCATCACCTTTTCTCCTTTCCCACCACCCCCTCATCATCACAAACCACTACATTAAATGCCACCCCCCCTAGTTGATAAAATACAGAGCTACAAGTCAAAAACAGCTTTCCAAAATGATAAAAACAGCTGCTATCACTCAAAACTCATCCATTGGTCAAATAGAGAGGTGGGATTGGCTCAGAAAGACACGTGGAAGTCAATTGGAGCATAAAAGAGGAAGAAAGGCAAGAGAAGAAGCCAGTAGTTAATTTTTAAAATTCATGTATTTCGTTTTTAATCTCAATGTTTTAACTTAGCTTCAAATTTGAAATTTCCAGTTTAAATGCATCAAACTTAAGTTAAAGAATCATTGTACTAAGCTTTTAAGTGTTAATTCAAGTTTCATTTACATTTCAAGTTTTCAGCTTACTGTTGCAAAAGTTAAGTTTCAAATTCTTGAATCCAAGCTTCCACTAGCTTATTTTTAAGTGCAATCCAGTTTATTTGAGCTTATTATAGCTCTTTGTAAGCTTGGAATTCAGTTTCAATCAATATTGGTCCATGGTCAACAAAAGTCAACTGTGAAGGAATTTTGGTTCAAATAAGCATGGAAATGGTGACAGGTTGATGCAGAGGTTGATTTGGGTTGGAAATGGATTAGGATAATGGTTTTGGGTTTGGTTTAAACTGCAATATAGGCCGGACACTTGTAAGTTTGTTGTATCATTTTCATTTTTTATGCAATTTTCATATTGTGCTCATGTTTGAACCTGTGGTCATTGATAGTTAATCCTGTTTAAATAGTAGTAATTAGTGTAACTATAGTTATATTAATCATTGGTTTGTGCTAGTTCGTGTTGGCTCAATTAAAATTGCAAAACGCTTAGTAAAAGGGTGTTTGGTTAGTTGGGTAACTGCATGAGGTTTAGTCAAGGATTAAACCTGTTGGTTCATACTTGTTAAGCTCATTTGAGCTCATCACGCTCATTATATTGCATCTCGAAGCCTTAAAAGTCAAAATCTCTTGTTAACTGTCTTAATATCTTAACTGTTGGAATATTTGGAAATCAAACACTTGTTTTGTGTTCAAGATTCATAGAGAAAGCTTGCTGTAGTTCCATTTCATCATATAACATCACATCCAACCTTCAAATTGATTGCAAAGTTCATGAAAGTCAAATCTTCAAAACTATTTTAAAAGTCAAAAGTTGCAAATTCAGTTTTGAGCCCATCTGAGTTGATTTCTCTTGGACTCATTCTTGGTTCAAAACAAGTAAAACTTTGGGGTTAAGAACTTCAACTGGTCAAGTTACTTATTAAGATTTTTGTTGAATTTTAGAAATTTTTTTTAAGCTCCATTTGAGCTTGTCAAACAGGGCTTATGTGCCCTGTTCATAAACTCAGTCAAAGCTGAGTTTTCTCAGCTTATTGCAAGGTTTGTCCCAAGCTCAGTAGAGCTTGTCTAGGTCTGCTTTTTGGTTTGAAAGTAGCTAGCCAGGTCTAGAGTAGGTTCCAATTTCTTGTTTTTAATTTCCATATTATTTAGTGCTTATTCTTGATCTCCAAAATTGCCCCCAGAAACTGATTTAGGCACTTTTGCCAAATCATCCAAATCTGTTTAATCAACATTATAGAGGTTAAGGTTTGTTGAGACTTGTTGCTTTTGAGTGCTTTTAGCATATTTTGGCTTCTGTGTTGGATTGGTGCTCATTTGGTCATTTTAGCTTATTTGAAGTGCTTATTCTATAAGCACTTGCTTTGCAGTTGCATAATCCCACACACAAGCATCTGTTTTTCCATTTTTCCTAGATTCAGCTAATTATTTTAGACTTTTCTTGAATTTTTCACATTTTTCTAGGTCAGTTTACTATTTTTCTTAATTAAAAACAGTTTTTAGGCCATTTTAAATAGCTTTTAATACAATTAATTCAGAAAAAGTTCAAAAAAATAATTTTTCATTTTTCTCAGGTTAAGATAAATATAAAAAGTAAAAAAAGTAATTTTCCAGATTTTTCATTGTTTAATTTGTAATTTTTAGTAATTTAATTAGTTTTAAATAGTTTAAAATTCATAAAAATAGAAAATAATCAAAAAATACAAAAATTGCTTTGAAAATTCTTTTTTGTCATTTTAGACTTTTCCAAGTCATAATTTTATTTTTCTAGCTTTATTTCCTATTTTCTTGTAATTTAGGTTATTATTTAATAGTTAAAAATAGTTTTTAATTAATAATAATTAATTAAATAGTAATAAAAATAATTTCATTTTTCTTAAAATTTTCTTTTATCATTAGTTTTGTAAAAATATCATTTTCATATTTTTAGGATTAATATTGGTTCAGCTTTCACATTTTATTTCAGACGTCGCTAGTTTTTAATTCAAGTTTTATTAAAACATAAAATCAAAAACATTAGTTTAAAATTAGTGATAGCGTTTATTTAATATAGTTTATCCTTTTAATTTCCTTTAATTTGCATTTCAAATTCCTAATTTATAAAATAACTCAAAATCCCATCGATCACTATCCTTAGTGATTATTCGACACTGATTGTTAAACACCATCCTCCCAGGACTTAACGACCCTGAATCCATCAGATTCTCCTGATCTAAATTGCATTTGGTGTTTGAGTCGCTTTTAAGTTCTTTACGGTTAGCCATTCACAAGTGGCTAGCTTGCGTGAGAAAGCTTGACGGTTTTGCACCAATCAAGTGTTTTGCTGGACTAATAGGACCGCAAAGGTCTCCATATACTAAGTCCAACGGGTTCTTTGATATGAATTTGGCTTGGTTTGGAAATGGTGTTCTACTGTGTTTTCCTAATAAACATGCGTCACAAATCTGTCCTACATGATTTATCCTAGGAATTCCTTCTACTAGACCTTTTCTAGTCATCTTGTTTATATCACCAAAATTTAGATGACCTAATCTAGCATGCCATAACCATGCTTGGTTATCTATGTTTGCTAAGAGACATATAGGTGCCTCTATCTCAGAATCGGATCTTGTAGAGTCGATTCTTATATCTTTCTACCTTCATCAACAACTTCTTGTTTATATCATACAAATTCAAATTGTTTCCACCATAATGACCTTACAACCTATTTAGTTGTCCTAGACTAAGTATGTTGCTCTTGAGGTTTGGTATGTAGTATACTTTCGATACTACTTTCTGCTCTCGTTCTACAACCTAACAAGATAGATCCTCTACCCATTATCTCGACATACATCCATCTCCAAAACGCATCGGCCCCGTTATGCTTTCATATCTCTAAAATGACTTTATAATGTTCATGTGGTTACTTGCACCATTATCTAAATACCATATGCTCGTGATCTCGGCCGAGTATTTCTTTGGTTGAATTTGTTCCTCATTCAACAACACTTCCTTGTGTTCTTGCCGCGCATAGTCATTAATAGTGATGGTTCATCGCCTTCTAAGATAAGGTTTGATTGTTCCCGGTTTGTTGATGTTGCTCTACATTTACTCATATAGTGTCCAAGTTTATTGCATTTGAAACATCTTATGTTACTCAAATCCTTCCTACTTGAATTATTTTGGTTTTCTTTATGATTTGAGTTTCCCTTTTGTGAGTTGTTTATGTTGTTATTATTTCTCAGCTTTCCACGGAGTAGTTTGATCTACCTCCACGCTTGTTAAAACGCTTTTCCTTTATCCGAGTGTTCACCGTGTAAACAAGAAATTCTCCTGGCTTTCAACTTGACCTCCCTTCCAGAGTTTTATTCTTTCCTCAAACGCTTTGAGTTTTCCAGTGACCTCATCTAGGGTAATGTCGTCTAGATCACTTGTTTGTTCTATGGATGCTAGTATCCAATGAATCTATCGAGTGGAGTCTAATAGTTTTCTAACTATAAGTGATTCATCTAATGCTTTCCCTAGTTCTTTTGCCTTGTGACATAGCCGCTTAACTTGTCTCGCAAATGCATCCACCGTTTCATCTTCCTTCATCTGAAGTGAGTTAAATCCAATCATCAATGATTGTAAGTGTGCTTGTTGCACTCTATCTTGTCCAACGGTTCTTTCCTTAGCTTAATCCCACAAATCCTTTGCCGCCTTACGCCGCTACTTGTAAGATCATATCTTCTGCCAACGCTTGATATAGGAAGGCAATTGTCGCCTTATCCTTTTGTCATCAACCGTGTATCTAACTTTGGTTCTATTGCTTCCCATAAGCCGCGGTGCCTCTAGTATAACTTTAATTTGTATAGCCCAAACCGCGGCATGTGGTTTTAACTTAGGGCATTGGTATTGTGCAAATGTGTGTTACGGTTTTATTGTAGTTGATGTGGTTGTTGTATCATCGGTTGTCATTTTAAAAGTGTTTATTATCTTCACTTTCTAGTTTAATGGGATTACTTATCTTAGTATGGTACTTCTTTTCTAATGTGAAAAAATATAGTTTCCGGGAATCTTATTACTACGGGATCAATAATTAGTTTTCGGGATTTCCTAATAGTATAAACTAATAAGATCTATACTATTCTAATATGAATTGAAATCCAAAAAAAATGAAACCTGTGACCTCGTTAACTTGGTGAATACGAGATGTATTCGCTTTGTCTTGTTAGTAAAAATCGTTCACCAACGTTGTTTGTTCCCACTTTATTTGATCCTTTTGCCTCGTTACTTGTTTTCAAATCCAATTCGACTTCAACTTGATCAAAAGTTCTCGGCTTTCTTCTGTTGTTGTCGTTGTTTTGAAAAATCGACACAAACCAAAAAGTAACTAGCCTCGTACCACTTCTGTTTTTGTTTTGTTTTCGAAGTTTTTTTTGAATTCGATACTAACAAAACAAAGAAAACTTCCTTGTACCAATCTACACGTTATCTATCTCCTTTGTGTGTTGTACTTGATCTCGGTCTCTTTGAAATCACTAAGTCTCCTACACATAATCCTTTGTTACCACGTCTTGGTAACTTAAGCCAAAATCAAAACAGTCCCTTCGTTTTTCTGATTTTGTTCTGTCGAAACAAAACAGTCCCTTATGTTTGTTTCTGTCTCTCGTTGTTGTCGTCCTTGTGTCGTACCAACACAAACTCCACACTTTTCTTTGAGTACTCCCTTCGTTCTGCGTATACGTCTTCCTCTACAACAACGTCTTGCTTTGTGTTTTGTTTCTAACCGGTATACACAAAGTCTCCAATTCTTTTCCTGGTCTTTCGTTGTTTATCAACAAAAGTTCTCTTCACCAATATCGTTTGATGTAACGCTTGCAACTTCAATGTAAAATAGATTGTGCACTATCTCTTCTACGTTTCTCCTTATCCAAACTCGCTCGCTTTTTCTTGGAAGATTAAAACAAACGCCCTGCCAAAGTAAAGAACAACGGTGTTCTTTTCTTTTCTGGCTTCTCGTTAAGGTTTTGATGCGTAAAACAGAAAAGTGTTTCGATGTGTATAAATCCTCGCTCTTGATGCCAAATGTTGTCCTGATCGGCCCTAAACTAGTCATCTTTATATTAGTCAACCACTTGTGAATGGTCAACCATAATAAAAGTCAAACTAATCTAGGACCAAAGACAATTAAAATCCATGGGAGTATAGAATTATATCCCCGGTCGCTAAGTCCCAACGAGGTGTGTAAACTGTAATACAACGCATCGTGTGTCGTAAATGATATAGAATATACAAAAACGTGAACTGATTGACTAACACTAGGAATGTGAATAGTGATAGCTCGTCACGCTATGTCGCTAAAAACGCAAGTAAGAAACCTAAAACGTAAAAGATAAATTTTTACACTATTAAATTAATTAATATAAATTAAAAATGAATTAAATGTATTTAATAATGAATTAAATCATAAGAAAATCTAAGATTATCTTAAATAAATAAAATAAAGAATATGAAAAATCTGAAAAATCAATATGTATCTAATATGAACAAGTTTAATGAAAACAAAACTTTACAAACCTAAAAATAAGCAAATTGTGAGCTTATGAATCCAACAGTTAAGCTTTTGGCTTCATAGTGGAGTTTAAGCTTGAAATAAGCTAGGAAAAAGCTTTATACAGGAAACAAAAGATAAAATAAGAAATACACAAGTCCAATGGATCAATATAAACAAGAAAATGGACTGTGGAGTGTGAGTTTAAGGTTTAGTCAGTTAAGCTTTTTGAGCTTAACTTGGATGGAATGGAAGCTCCACACAGGAAAGCAAAAGAAAAATAATATATGTACAAGTGATATGAACAAGTATAAACAAGCATGTGTACTGGATTTCATCAAATAAGCTTGTAATAAGCTAATAAGCAATTCAGCAGAATCCAAAATACAACCATTGCAAGGTACTGCTGATAAGTATAAGCTACTTGCAGCCCTAGTAAATAGGCTGCAAGGTGAAATTTGAGCACAAGATCCTAAAGTTGGGCAGATAAGCTCCACAGGGAACTAAATCTCACAAGCTTATGATCACTAAGGAGCTTTTAGAACTGTTGGTAATGGTGTAAGTTCACCGAAGTTCTCAGGAATTTATGATGGGCAAACAACAAGCTCTAAATTAACTTATCAAATGAGCTCATGAGAGCTCAACAAACACTGAAACACTGAGTATGATAGGTTAGCCTCACATGAAGCCAAAGATCACAAGCTGTGGTCAATGAGGAACTTTTCATAAGCTTAAGAGAATCACTCAACCTCCACTGTTTGCTTCAGTGGAAGGAGCTTAGTTGGAACAAAATAAGGGGTGAAAAAGCTATCTAATTTAAGCTACAAACGTAAAAGCAAGCATAAACATAACAAATAAGCAAGTACTTCAGCAGAATTACTAAGTAAGTAAATCAGCAGAATCAACAGAATCAGCAGACTCATAAATCAAATCAGCAGAATCCTAAATAAGCAGATTTACTAAGTAAATAAAAATAATAAAAAATATCCTGATGAAGACAAGCAACATAACATTAAAACTCTAAAAGTACTAAACATAAAACTAAGTAACAAAGACATAGGAAAATAAACAATTAAATCAAAAACAGGAAAACTAGAAATTTGACTTTTTTAGTTTATGATCAAAGTTGACTAAGGTGAACTTTGATCTGAATACAATGACAGATTATGGATTATTAAACAACATAAACATGAAATAAACAAAAATAAACAATAATTAAACAGATATGCAGGATTATTAGATCTAACAACCTCAAAGTTCTCATATCTAGATTGTCAAGTGTCAATTTGACTTTCTAACATGCTAAACCCTTTGGTTAGTATTTCACTAAGTCAAATAGGTTCCATATAGTGTAACTGAAATAAGAACAACACCATTTACAACCATTTTCACAGTTTTATTATTAAATCCAAACAACCCTTTAATGGACTGTTTTGAGGTTTTTCAAAGTGTTAGGAATTAGAAAATTCCATGTTAAAGTGTCGGTCACCCCAATTATGATCTAGCATAAGTTAGCTCGTAGACGTGTCGTTATTTTAGTTGTTTAGTAGTTTATTAGTTATTTAGTAGCGTAGTTTAGCGTAGTGTAACACCGTGGAGGAAGGACGGGTCTTTACCCACTGTATACCTGATCCACAGGCCGATAGGAGGTCGTTATGTTTGTAACTATAAATACCCCTTCCATCTATGGAAGGGGTGGTGCTTCATTCAATCTAATAATTCATACTTTGTGTAAACCTCTAGCAAGAACACCCTCTCTCTCTCTACTAACTCTCTAACTATGGCAATCATGTATTTCCATCATCCAAGACCACCCGAATCATCAACACAATAAATATAATGATCCTACAATTGGTATCAAGAGCCAAGGTTATCTTTTTGTTTGTGTTTTGATGATTTTTGTGGTTTTATTACTTGGTTACATGTTTTAAACTGGTTTACGTATTTCTGTGGTCGGATTATTTCTTCCGTTTATTATGTTGGGTAAACCGGTTTTTATTACATGTTTTGGTATCTCTTGATAAAATAATATGTCATATGGTTCCTTCACAAGTCATATCTGTCTTGTATCATCTGGTCCATGTCAATATCTGTTTTGGTATTTTCATTTTGTCCAAGTCATTTTGTACCTATTCTGTGAAGTCTCTTGTGGTCAATATCTGCTTGTCAAAATAATGTCAAACATGGGTAAAAAATGCAGTTTTTTTTGGGTTTAAGTACGAAATGGTTATAAAGCTTCTTCCTAGCGAGTTGTCACCAATATGTCCTAATTCATTGAATCTTCGTAGCGATTTGCTTTTGAGCTTAGCGACTTGGTATGTGCTAAAACACATACCTTTTTGTTATCAAAACTGACCCAAAATAACCAAGAAAGAGCCGTTTATTGCTAATATTTGTGGTTTTCGAGAGCTTGTGGTGTACTGGATATGTAAACACAAAAAGAAGCCAAAACCGAATAAAACCGAGCACGAGAGAGAAGAGCGATAAGCCGATGCCGATGCTATTTTATGGGATTCAGATGCTCAAAAGTCATTTTACGGAGTTCTAGATAAAGATTGGGAGATTTCACGTTAAACCCGTCATTGTATCACATTTTCACAATTTACCCTTTCACTTTCCAAAAATTACACAACAACCCCTCAACTTTATCATTGTGTCACTTTACACCCCTCACTTATCCATTTTTCCAAAGTCATCCCTCACATTTCATAATTTACACTTTTGGACCCTTGTTCTTGCAAATGTTACATAAGTGGTCCTAAGTGTATTAATATTAACACTTTACCTTTGGTCCAAAATAAATTAAACACAAACAAGTCACGGCCCAAAATAAACCTAGCCAACCCAATCCAATCCTATCTATACCCGGTACCAAAACCCACCACTCAACCCGTTCAAAATACCTTTTACCCGGTCAACAAGCTTGAGATAATAATAAATAAACCAAACGCGCCCTTTTCCAGTACCCTGCTCCTTCATCCCCAAACCCAAACACCACCAATTTACCCAATTACCCACCACCATATTTACCCAAACACCCCAACATAGTACTAAGCATCTATCCTAAGCTTCTAGATACTCTGACTTGTCAGATAGGATGCATACGTGGCAAATGGAGCCCCTTGATTGGCTGCTACACCTCATCAAAGGAATTAGAGCTCTATGATTGGTTGAGGTGACCAAGGAATGATTTTGTGGCTGCAAATAGGCTTCTAGGCTCTTCTGAAGGGATCCCAAGCTCAAGGCATCAAGCTATTTAAAGACCTCTCAAGTCACATTGTATTTTGTCCAATTTCTATGTATTTAAGAAGTTGTAACCATTTTAATTTCCATGGTCATTACTAATTTCTATAGTTAATTAGTGTTTTAATTCTGTTGTCATTTCAAATTTCATAAATAAGATTTCAGTTTTCACTTTAAAGTATTATCCCAATTTTAATTAATCTCATTTCTGTTAAAAGCTTTTATATGTCGCTTTCATTGTTACATAAGCTCATATAAGCTTTATAAAGCTTATATGTGCTTATTGTTGTTTACACTTGCTTAATTTCAGCTTTTTCACAAAAGTCAAACGGGTCAAAAAATTGGAAGTCAAAACAATTTGGGTTGGTTTCTAGGTTAAATCAAGTATGGTTTGGTTAGTAGCTTATTTGAGCAATCCTAGTTGATTCGTCAAAGGTAGTCTAGTCTTTTAGCTCAAAAATGCATTTTGGATCTTTTAAAGGAGTGTTTGGTATTAGCATTTGGGTAGAGGTTTAATGTTTCCTGTCACTTAATTTTGAGTTCAAAGAGTTTGAAATTTTTAAGGCATATAGTCGGTTTTCAAGTCTCAAATTCACTTTATGAGTATGTAGCTTTTCTCAATAATCGCTTTTATTTTCTTGTGTCTATCTAAATCGTGGTTTTCAAGCCGAGAATCACTTATTCATTACCATCACGTGTAGATTTCATGATTGTTCAAGTGTTCCATAATTTGGTTAGAATTGGAATTGCTTTTAGTAGTTAGAAAGAGCTTATTCTAGTGCTTATTCAGTTCTGCTAGAACCTTTCTCATATATTCTGTTTCGGCAAGCAACCCCTGCCCATTTAGCCACTTTTGTTTTGATCTATAATTTCCTCAATACTAGTCCTAATTAGCTGAAAATTGGTACAAATGATCTCTGGTTGGTGGTCTTTAGAACCACATTTTTAGTTTTCTCATTAGCTTGTTGAACAAGCAGTTGCAGTGGTAGAAAGTAGGGACCTGTTTACATGTTTTGCTTATAGTGGCAGTTGGCTTAAACCTTGGTAAAATGCTTATTAGGAGTTAGGAGTAGATGCGATTAGATGCCTTAGAGTATTTATAGTATTGTTTAGCTTATGTAGTCAGTTTGGTTCACTATAGTGCTTATTAGCTTAATTTCTAGTGCTTATTCCTCCACAGTTACACTGCAGCTTCCATATCTTACACATTAGCCCTTGTTTTTATATTTTTAATAGAATTAGAATTACATTTTAGAATTTTCCTGAGATTTTCACAATTTTTGGTCACTTTTTACTATTTTTCTCAATTTAAATTAGTTTTTAGGCCTTTTAAATTAGCTTTAATTGCAAATAATTGAGAAAAAGTTCCAAAAAATAATTTTTCAATTTTCCCAGTTTAAGAAAAATATAAAAAGCATAAAAAATATTTTTCCCTATTTTTCCTCTTTTATTTGGTATTTTTCACAATTTAAATTAGATTTAAATAGATTTAAATTCATAGAAAATAGAAAAATAATCAAAAAAATATAAAAATAGTTTTGAAAAGTCTTTTATGATATTTTAGATTTTTTAAAAGTGATTTCACATTTTTCTCTTTCTTTTTTCATAATCTTTAGATAATTAGTTGTATTTTTAAAGTTAATAATTAGTTTTTAATTTGAAAAGTGATTTCACATTTTTCTCTTTCTTTTCTCATCTATTATTGATCAGTGTCCGAACCGTTTTAAGTTTCTTACGGTTAGTCATTCACAAGTGGCTAGCTTGTGTGAGTAAGCTTGACGTTGTTTCGTTTACTACGAATCACGACTTAAATGACCTTAAAGACCTAGCGACTTGTTATTTAACAAGTCGTAGCGAGTTAGCTTAGCGAGTTGGCTAGCGAGTTGGCTAGCGAGTTGGCTAGCGAGTTGGCTAGCGAGTTGGTTAGCGAGTTGGCTCAAGACCATTGTCTCTAGCGACTTGACCTTGTGACAGAAATGATGAAGAAGAAGACTATGACTTGACCATGAAAACCAAACTACAAGACCTTATGCGACCCTTTAACCTTTCATTTGACTCAACCACAAAAGACCATAAACCATTCATCACGACTTCAGTATCAAATACCATCATCAGTCCAATCGACAAAATAACCATCTCCAACAATCAACCTCACTACTATCCTAATCACTTCTCCAACCTAACTACAAGACTCGAATCTTTGAATTTATTAAGTACACGATCTTAGTTTTTTTTCTCTTTCTTTCGTGGTATACAAAGATGCATCAAGACTTTTCAAGGTCTATCGAAAGAAAAGTAACATCATTGATCAATTTTTTGAAGATCAGCTTCATTTATATCCGAAAAATAAACATAGTTATATAACAAACCGTCTATAAACTATATTTGTTTCGTTCTAAGACTCAATGACGAGAACATCAAGAAAATTAATTAAACCCTACCCGAGACCATATAAATGATCTTGAAGCCAAAGCCGCCACTTGCTCAAGCCATCCCCGTGGGCTTAACAATGGGAGATGTTGCTCGTAATTATGTGGTTAGGGTTATTAGAGGTTCGGATGAAATATTTCTTGATGCGTGTTGATATGATGGAGAGATGGGGCGGACTGATAACTGGTGTGAGTATACCTTGGATTAGGGTTCACGAATTTTTTTGTTGTGATAAGTGACGAGTTAGCTTGGATTTGGTTAAGCAGATTTGTGAATGAGATAGAAGGAGGCGTACATGTGTGATTTGAAGGATTAGGTTTAGGTTAAAGTTGTGATAATTATATAACCGGTTATAAGATTGAGAGATTGGATCGGGTCTTCATATGGGTTGATATACCCAAATATGGACTTGGGCTGATAATGCTTTGTCTGCTAGCTATTATCCTAATATTGGCTTTGTGTTAATTTCGTGGACTGGGCTGGTGGTAGGAGTACATTGAGTTGATTTCACGCATGAATATCTTCATTTTTTTGTCATCCGAATTTTTTAAAAACTTTGGATACAAATTATTAATATAAATTGGAAGAATGGTATTTTTGGTATTAGACTTTTCACGGAGGGATACAAATTC
Source organism: Chrysanthemum makinoi (assembly GCA_910596185.1). Classification (NCBI taxonomy): domain Eukaryota; kingdom Viridiplantae; phylum Streptophyta; class Magnoliopsida; order Asterales; family Asteraceae; genus Chrysanthemum; species Chrysanthemum makinoi. The sequence continues at coordinate 325,235,194 of OU343225.1, read as the reverse complement.
ACGGCTTGAGCGAAAAAGTGAAAAATGACTACGGGGTTTGTGTACGGTATTATTGAAGTGACGTTATCTTCATATGTGGTCATCACTATTAGCCGTTGAATCAATGGAGGTTCAATTTCTGCAATTCCCATAAGATATTCGACGCCACAAAATGTCAGTGATACTTCACAGTCTAAGCAAAATCTTTCTAAGAATCGTCAGGGCTACCATGATTTTTAAGATGTTTGCTTATGACAAGAACTTGTCGTGTAAATAGTCGAGACGCTATGATGCTTCCGAAAGTTCGAAACCATCATGGGGGAGAAACGTGTACTTTAATGTGTTACAGTTATTGCATTTAGGTTGACCGTAGATACTTTAATGTGACTTAGTATGGTTTGTGAAGCTGTCTACATTTGGGTATAGAATTGTTCATGGTGGAGAAGAATCGTTGAAGAACCAATGCATGTTCCCCTAAAACAGATATTCACCAAAACCAAAGTTGTCATGACACATTCAAGCTGACATTGTTTACGGTTGTGTCTTGATTTTGTAAAATCCCGCGAAAGAAACTATTTCTCGGTTTAAACCATAGAGTTGTAAAATCCCGTAATGATGGAACCATCCTGGAGAAAAGGAAAGTGTATTTCAAGATCTTATCTGATGCTGGTGCTACGGTTTCTGCTTCAAAGAAGGGATAAAAGGGAGTACTTCATGAATTGGGTGTGTGTTTGGATATTCGTCATGGCGGTTTGGTTACTTCAAAGTTTTACGGGGTTATGCTCATTAAACCATGGTCGGGATGAAACCATTATCAAAGTTCGTTTAAATGTCAAAGGAGGCTAGAGTTGAGCTTTTAACCAGAAGATGTGACAACGGCGTTAATTCACTATTATTTATTTGAGGTTGAAGTGAATTATCACGGGCGAGTGTACTTAGTATCCAAGGTATCGGGATGGTTGGATGAAGATTCTTCATGATCCTTGTTCGAGCTTATTATCAAAAACAAAGACTTGGAAATCTAGTTATTGTTGGGTGATTTTTACCTCTTCTTTTACCACTTGGGGGAATTGGGCTCTTATCACCTCAAAATAACTATCACTTAAAAGAGTTACGTTGTAGTGCTCAGTGTCACATTCAATTGTGGATTTTCAAGAGGTGATGTACGCCTTATACTTGATGGTTGGTTGGATGAAGAGTATAGAGTACTTAGAGATTCAATGGAGCATGAAGTCTCTGCACCGCTTTTGTTACATATGTGCAAGTTTAAGTCACGAAGTTCGGGTTAGCTTACTCGAGTCAAATTCATCATATTGGTTTTCCATCGTTGTCACAACAAAGAGCCTATTGAATGATAATGGGGTTGATTACATGTTTTGCCAAAAGAGATTGAAAAGAGAGAGATTATGACGTATGAACACAACAGTTCATGCCTCGTACTCTAAAGAAATGAAATGTGTATGCTAAGCGCGATTATCTTCCTAAGAAGAGAAATCTTCTTATGACGCTTGAACACAACAGCTCAGCCTCGACTCTAAAGAAAAGAAAAGTGTAGGTTTCAAAGGCGCTTTATCTTCTGGAAGAAGAGAAATCTTCTTATGACGTATGAACACTACAGCTCATGCCTCGCTCTCCAAAGAAAAGAAAAGTGTACGCTTCAAGGCGCTTTTATCTTCTAAAGAAGAGAAATCTTCTTATAATGACCATTCTCATCAACATGCTTCATACTTTTTCCATGCGCCTACCATCGAGTGAACCGCTACCATCGATTGTTTTTCTCATTCCACTTGCTCGATTATAATGAAGATGGCGACATCATGTGCTGATTTTTGTGAAGAGAAGTGTGAATAGATCATTAGGATGATTTTCACTTATTTAGTCAAGAATGGCATCTCCGTATGCAATTTCTGAGGGGAGAAGAAGTGTGAATTTTTTGCATTGTTGATTGACATTTGAGAATATAAATGGTCATACGGCTCTAAACTCATGTAAGAACCGAGCTTCTTCTTATCGGGTCATCTTCACATGGAGTTTTTCTTCTAAGAGCCGCTGGTTGACATCTTCACTCGGATTGATGAGTTTATCGACAAAGTGATTCCGTTAATGCTTCACGATACAACAACATGATGATTCCGAACAATCTATCTGTTCTTGTTTGATGTGATTGGTAGTTTGGTATTACCATCTTGTGTGTTCGCGGGCCCTGATTGCTGATTTCCATGATGAACATCTTTCTGTTCTTGTTTGATTGGGAGGGATTTTAGTTAAGGGATTTGCAAGATGTAAGTTGATTGGGATGCCTTTGGTGATGTTCTTGTTTTTGGTGAGTTGAAGATGTTAACTTTCTATTCCCCAACTGGACAATCTTGAAGAAGGTCGAGTCTACAGTCGATTCTACATATTATGCTACATGTTAGAAGACTAAAGACGAGTTGTATTTAATGATCTAAAGACTTCTTCTTAATCTGGGCATTTATCAAAAAGATTGTCGGTCTAGGGGAGAGCACTAATTGGGGGAATGTGATATGTCAAATTTAATCCCCAATTAGACTTGCTCACATTATTCTGCATGTTGATTCTCACAAAGACTTCAAGCGATCTTCTCAACAAATTTCAAGTATTTGGGCATTCAAAGAGTTGCTGATTCTGAATCATCAAAACCAGAAATGGGGAAGGAGACTCACATCTAAACACAAAGCGAGTAAACTTGATGAACTTAATTCTTCTAAGTGATTGAAGATATCCCGAAAAGACAAATGTTATTACCGCAGAGAAACTCAAGGTTTGACTCATGGCAAGTAAACTTGATGAACTTAACTCTTCTAAGTGATTGAAGATATCCCGGGAAGACATTTGTCATGACCGCAGAGAATCTCAAGGTTTTACTCATCAAGGCTTTTGGTGTTATTATTCCAACTACGTGAGGGAAGTGATGTAATAGAAAGTTTCTAAAGATAAAAGAGGTACACAAGTGTGTGATGATAGAGATTGTGTACATTGGGGATGCTCACTGTTCTCACTTGAGGGCTTAATTTGTGATTTAGAGATATAATCACTTATTCCGGAGTGGACATCCGCAGAGATTGTCATCCGCAGAGATAATCGGATTCGCCTGCTTCTTCAATGTTATCTTGTTCTCTCTTTGGGCATTCGGTATTTCGGTTCTTGAGCTTCATATACTTTCTTTAAGAGAGAGAAAAGTATACATCGGGGTTATTCTTTGGCTATTGGAATTAATCTGCTACTTCGATGGTATAAGTTTCTTTGTCTTCGGGTATGTATTCGGTTCGTGAGCTCTAGTCTAAGAGACCGATCAATCAATTCGACTACGTGGGGAAGTGGTATTTTGACTCCTTTTTGGAATGGATTGCGCCGACTTCAAAGGAAATGAAATTTGAGAAGATTATTTATGAGTGGGATGATACGCTGTCGCTCTTTCTTGTTGATGATATAACCCGAATGGAGATCCTCGACATCGCTCTTAAATGGAGCACGGGATTTATGATAATGGTGTGCTTCCTTGTGCACTGCTAAAGCAAGTTTGAAATAGAGCTCGGACCGCTCATCTTAAGGATTTTCGGGGGGGAAGCTCGCCAGAGTCTCACTTTCAGATGGTTCAATTTCTCTCAATTCAGGAGCCTCAAAGCTTTGGTGGTGAATGTTTAAGAGATGATGAATTCTATCTTCTACAACGGGCCGTTCGATATCCTTATCTCTACTCGATCATCATCCTCTTTAACTATATCATCTACTCTATCCTTGTATATATTTATCAGAAAACAAAATACAAAAATATAAAACCAACAAAAAGAAAAATAGAAAAATATAAAACCATCAAAACAAAATAGAAAAATACAAAACCTACAAAAATCCATAAAAATTATAAAATTAGAAAAATACCAAAAATATGTTTTTCTAGACATGTCTTCTGGTATCGATAACATCTACGGTCTTAGAAATGTCATTCAATAATGGCACGGGACCATAGATGAAGTTCGAAAGCAGAGGTGTAAATATTTCTTTTAAACATGTCTAAAAATATGGCTTACAGCTTATTTCGCATCAGAACCGGGCTTCAAATAATGGCTTGCAGCTTTCTGTGATCAGAACCCGCTGCTTAAACCATGGCTTGCTATTATTTCCGATAGCTACCCGCTCTTTAAAGGAAGGAAAGTGCGCTTAAATCTATTTTCAAAATATTTCCTGCACTTATCCTAAAACAAAACAAGGAAAGCATGTCGTCAAAAAAAAAAAAAAAAAAAAAGACTGCTGTTCCTACACAGATGTTTTTCCGTCTAAAATTCTTCAGAAAAATATTTGTTGTGTTTTCAAAAATGGTGGAAAATGAGTTGCTTAAAATCAATCAGATTCAGAGTTTTTATAAAATTTAGAAACTCAATCAATGACTTCAGCGCTTTTAATCTTTTCATAAAATGAGTCATTGATTGCGGGGGAGAATGTTTTCAAATCTATATCATCTAACGAGCTTTCTTAATTATCCTACGTGCTTAATTAAAAATGATATTTGCCTGTGTCGAAGGACTAGGAATTTAGGATATGATTGTTAGGTTTAGATGATTAGAGTTTGATTAACACATAAACCCCATGCCATATATGATCTGATTGATATGTTGAATTTACTTTAATTAGTCGATTGTCAGTTATGGGTGATGTCGACCACCATATATCAGATGTGTGTTCACTAACGATGCATGTATATTGGTTATAAGAATGTTCCCGATCCAGATCCCACTATTGATGATGATTGGATGCCGAAAGGAAAGGGTAACTATCTCTTGGGTTGACAAATGAAGAAACGGAGCTTAATTGGACTTCAATGGAGAGTTGGCATAAATACAACGTAAGAGGTCTCACTGCATCAGCAGATGGTTTTCTTCTAAGTGATTGAAGAAACGGAGCTTAATTTGACCTCACTTGGCATTCAAAATACAACGTAGAAGAAGTCTCACACTGCCAGCAGACGGTTTTCTTCCAAGCCCTACAGCAACAAAGGAAGCTTCTCAACCACCTAACATATCTTTGTGCAGGATAATCGTGATGATACCATTTTTCTAAAACTTTGAAAAATATTGTTTTTGAAAATGGAAAAATATTGTTTTGAAAATATATTGGACTAAATTTTGAAAATCACCGGACTTCATTTTATCAAAACTTAAGTCACTCAATCATCGACTACTGTCATGGTTTGAGGGGGAGTGTGATTTAAAATAAAATATTTTCAAACGATATTTCTTCATAAAAGGTCCGGTTTGTACGAAACAAAGTGGTGATCTAAAGATTTAATGTTATGTCATGGTATGTTTTTCTTTAAAACTCAAAGATCTGTCAAAATGAAATTTTTTCTGTTCTTGTTTGATTGTGAAATTGTTTTATTTTACTTAAAGGTCTCTTAAAACAAATCATACCTGACACTAACAATCTTTAATGTTTAAATTGCTCCTATCTGTCATCTTCGAATTAAATCTTGCCACGCCTTTCCCTAAAATTTTCTAAATAATTTAAATCTCTTGGGATTACAAATCTCAAATGGTTTGAAATTTTTGATCGCGGGGAGAGATCGTGAGATTTAAATCTCAAATCGGTTTTAATGGAATTGGTTTTAGTCCTTCAAAGGCACTCCTGCCTCCATGTGCCAAACGATTTCAAATACACAATGCACAGGTTGAGGAGGAGGATTTATCCAAAAACCCGATGAGTATTTAAACAAGGCCACATTTTCTCCCATGTTTTCTAAACCTAATTAAATCACTTGGGATCCAAAATCTCAAAGGATTTGATATTTTTGATCGGGGAGAATTTGTGATTTAATAATGAAATTTGATAAAAGTTGATCGCTTTGATTCAGCTTATGCAGCTGCTCTCTCATATGTGCTAAACGCCAATCTCAAGCACATATTGAGGGGAAGCAAAACCATCGAGGTACAAAAGTTTTTTAAAAGAGATTATAAAGTACCTTGATTGTGTTTTCAAATGGTTTTCTTAATGGATTTTGTGATTGTGGATGTGCTTCAAAAGAACTCTTGCCTCTATGTGATAAAATGTTTTAAAGTATCCTATGCACATATTGAGGGGGACAATTTTTCCAAGAAAATCAAATGGCTTTTTCGTATGAAAATTGTGATCAAAGAAAATATTTCAAAGTCCTCTTGCCTCCATGTGCCAAACAATTTCTAAATCACACGCACATGTTGAGGGGGAGGTTTTCTAAATGATCAAAACTATTAAGGTACAAAATGCTTTGATCTCTTATCACAAGTACCTTGATTGGTTTTCCAAATGATTTTTCAATTGTTTTCGAGAAGGAATGAACAATACCAAAAGACCGACCAAATTTACTTTATGCATGGTGTTATAAGGATGGTTTGGTTAGGTATTTGTTCCCACGATCCGCCAGAACCGGAGGGATCTACCCAGGGACAATCCACTAGATAATGTAGAGTCCTTAGGTATATTGAAAAAAGGAGAAAAGTGAGGAATGGGAAGAGTGCACCGAGACTGAGCTAGTAATGGAATAAACCCAACAAGGTTCTAGTTATGAAGTCTCGGTAAGCACTGAAGGGGTTGAAGAATGAAGAAGAACTGAATGTGAAAAAGGGTGAAAAGAAATAGCCCTCCATCAATTCAACCTTAGGACAGTAAACCGGTTCAATACATATGCTACTGGTGGTTACTAAGGTAACACTGGTATTGAAGACAAGACGCCATGGACCCAAAGGACGCGACCGCACTACAACTTCCCAAGCCACTCAAGTTCCTCTTAAAAGGGCTTGTTTCATTCTCACGGAGAACCTACATAATCTATCGACTTTCTCTTAGAGATTGTTGATATTGAAGAAGGAGACCCTCTCCCTAGTCTCCCAAGACAGAACCAAATATGCACAATCGAGTCTAGAGCCAAGAGATCATCCACAATATCTCGTTAGGACACTAAATTAATGAAGACTTGCTGTTTCACACAATGTGGAAAGTAAGATTATATATTAAGAGTCCTACGCATTATCCTTGTGGTATTGCCAGAACATCTGAGTGATATGTAAAAGTATTCACGATGAAGATGGAAATCCTTCTAGAGCCAACATCAAACAAGCTCTTGGTGGGTGACATGTGAGATCTTTTCAAAAGATTAAGCTTGTGACAACTGGATAGAAACGATGGGGAGATTCAATTTTGAATCAACCTTGGTCCAGAATGGAATTGACTTAATACTTTTGGAAAAACCGCTCGATGTGCAAATCTTTTTTCTCTAGCACGCTCGAATGTGTATTCATGTTTTCAAACATAAAAGTATCTCTCGATTGAAAAAATACTTTTGAAAACCGCTCGATGTGCGTAATCTTCTTTTCGCTAGCACGTCGAATGTGTACTCTTTTCAAATACAAAAGTGTTTTTGATTGAAAATTGATCTTTCTCATAAAACCTTCGTTGTATTGCAAAACTCTTTCTTCAAGCAATACACGATTGTTTTTCAAATCATTTTCATCAATCAGTGAATCTCAATTTGTCGTTCACTCACCCGTTGTCTTCTTTGAGACGCTCCGGTTTGAGAACAAAGCCTAGAACAGCTGCGAAACCCCGTCAAGGAGATTCTTAGGAATCCTACCCGATCACAAAGCAAAGACTTGTACCGATCAACGGGAACCGTGGGCCGTGTACTCAATTCAAAAGTGATCAAAGACACTTTCGTGTTTTATTGCTAACCGTTGTTTGCAGGTACATTTGACGGTTGCACCGATCGAATTGAGAAGTCAATCCAAAGCCGCATGCTCACAGCATCTACACTTAATTTGAAGAAATCATGACTAGTGCATATCTACATAACCTGGTTCTGATATTTTTATACTATGCTTCGCTACACCGCCAGAAATATCATGAACCAAGAAGGCTTCCGCCACTGATGGAAAGATGTCATGATTCAAAAGTGTGAGTATGTCGGTCCGAAAGTCACAACTTCACATGCTGGCAACACAACTAAGGGTGATCCAGAGATTTACGGGCCGATGATCTCAAAGAAAGCTCAAGATCATCAAAGATGTGGATCGCTTAAAGGCCTCCACTAAAAGTACAAATCGCATGACTTTGAAGAATCGCTACTAAAGCACAAAGATTGCTGAAAGTGAAGAATTCAAGCTCCACGAGCTCAAGAACAAAGAAAAAGAAAGAATGCTAGGATGCAAAATGTATTTCATGGGGTGACCTCCCTTAGGGGGAGATTGTTAGGAATTAGAAAATTCCATGTTAAAGTGTCGGTCACCCCAATTATGATCTAGCATAAGTTAGCTCATAGACGTGTCGTTATTTTAGTTGTTTAGTAGTTTATTAGTTATTTAGTAGCGTAGTTTAGCGTAGTGTAACACCGTGGAGGAAGGACGGGTCTTTACCCACTGTATACCTGATCCACAGGCCGATAGGAGGTCGTTATGTTTGTAACTATAAATACCCCTTCCATCTATGGAAGGGGTGGTGCTTCATTCAATCTAATAATTCATACTTTGTGTAAACCTCTAGCAAGAACACCCTCTCTCTCTCTACTAACTCTCTAACTATGGCAATCATGTATTTCCATCATCCAAGACCACCCGAATCATCAACACAATAAATATAATGATCCTACACAAAGCATAAGACTATGTAAACCAATTTCATCAAATCCAGGGGTCACAATGTGTCAAATCAGACACTTTTAAGCATAAACAAGTAGTCACTCAAGTTTAAACCTAGAATTCTCAAAAACAAGCATAATGACAGTCCAAATGCAATATCAACCCACAATCAAATCCAAAGCATAACAACCTAAGATAAAGCTCTAATATCATAAACAAACATCAAAGGAACACAGAAACATGAAAATTAAAGCATCTAAAGCACTAAAACAGTAAAATGCAAAAAATGGTAAAAATTAAGCTTACAAGTGAATCCAAGCTGAAAATGAGAACCATGGTCACAGAACACATCCTAAGGCTTTCCACAAAGCTTCTAAACCAAAGGCAATCCACAATTAACCTTGCTCCATGCAGTTTCACCAAGATCACTTCATTATTTTTGGTTTTTCATTGTTTTTCTGAATTTTAAAGACTAAACTTGTTTTAAGGTCTCTAAAAGCTTTAAAACTTTTGTCAGGAGCTTATGTGAGCTTAAAGAGTCCATTAAACAACTACATAACAAGAATTTAAAGAACATGAAATTTAAAGGAAATTAAGTAAAAACTTGAAACTGAAATGATACTTGAAATTAAACTGAAAATAAAGTTTCATTACACTAATTTGATGAAAATACAACATTGAAAGCAATAAAATGACTGGAAATTAAAGAAAGCAGTAAACTAAATTAACTACATGACCTAGGCTAATCCAAAGGTTCGTTACACTACATGACCGAGGCTAGCCCAAGGTAAGTCTTCTCTCTTCCTTCTCTTCTCTTTTATAGCATTCTGAATTCCCACTAGCATTCCAGTCAAATCCCACTTGCAATCTTGACCATTGATTGAGCAGAGATGATCCTAGCTTTGAATTCACTTTTGGCCAAAAGTGGTACTAGTTGATTGAGGCGCTTCTGGCCTGCAATTAATGCTTCTTGTTTACATGTAGAGGTGGAGGGGACATGTTTGGTAGGTTTAGAGGTCAAGTGGTGGAGTTGATAGCAAAAGCAGGGTATGTGATGGTACAGGGGAAGGTAAAGTTGTGGGAACGCATTAATTGATTGTGGGCTGGTATAGGTGGAAGGAGATGGTGGAGAGAGTTGTTAGACAACTGTGGAGATAAGGTGAGGTGGAAAGAGAAAGGGAAAATGAGTTTGACTCATGGTTTGACCATATATTATTAAGAACCAGATATTATTTAGTGGAAGTATCTCACAAAACGTATGCCTTCAGAAAACCATCACAAGATTATAACTTCAAAGAAACCATTGATTCAAATAGATCAAAATAGGCTTCAGCAGAAACCATCATCATCAGCAGAATCAAACTGTTTCAGCTCTTTTTATACCTGATTCATATAAAAACACATTTTCATGATATTTGTAACATTTATATGGTCATTTATGTGTTTTTGGTCATTTTGTGGGTTTAAACAATATAAAATATATGTGTATTTAGACACATATCATGTCCCAACTTTCTTCTTGATCGATTATAAGTTGCAATGATTTGAATAAGTAAAATATGTCTATATTGATTAACCTTGTATCGTTGCATATGTATACATATATATAGGTAATGAACCGGTACTATGAACCGATGCATCCCTTCATTCTTTCTAACAGAAATAACTACCAAGTTAGTTATTAACTTTGCTTTGACATATCTAGTCCCTAACGTTTTAAACTAAAACATAATAAGCAAAAGATGAAGATTATCGGGTTACATCATCTTCCTTAGTATGTGTAATTACCAAATAAACCCCATCGTGTGTAAGTCACATGGGTGACTTAACAAGGAAACCTAATGCCAGTTAGGGTTTTGGACTACGAGAGAGTGAAAAGGGCAGCGTTGGGGACTAAACATGCAGAACCCTAGATCTGAGGAGCAAATGCGCAACCCACTCTACCCTTGTGGACCAACGGTGTAATTTATCATATATATTAGCTTTTGTGTAACAAATTATCCTATAATTGCTTACAAAAGTTCTGTGCACAAGCAAACACATTTAAACAGTAAGTTAAGAAATCGCTGTTTTTAGCGTAGGGATTATAAAGGTAGATTTTAAAATAAGCTTTTGTTTGTCACATGAGCCTTATGAAAGATTTTATAAGCCATAAACCTTCATAAGCTCAAGCCATTTTAAACAGGCTTATGAAAGGCTTATAGTTAGTCAAATTACTTAAATATTTTTTAAAATATCATTTCAAATATAGTGATCAATTACTATCACGCAAAGCTAAAAATATATCTAAATTTACTTTGATGTATTTTTATGCAATTGTACATTAATAAGCTTTAGCTCTAACAAATTCGCTAAACAGCTTTATAAAAACATAAGCTTGAGCTTTCAGTTTTTAATATAAACTGGCCTCAGCTTTAATCTATTTTGTCAAATATACCCTAATATTTTTACATTTAACTCAAGTCACCAACAACTGGGTCACCCTCTTGGTTGGGTCCTTTGACATAGTGTGAAAAACCAATGCGTTTAGCTCATTAAAATGTTGAGAACGTATCAAATATAGTATTAATTTCAAAACCTTAAAACTTGTTTTCATTTTCATTATTCATCGTGCTTGGTTAGGACATATAGGGTGCGTTTAGTTGGAGAAAAAAATATCTTATTTTCTATCTCTAGTTTTATAAAAATTAAGAAATGAAATTTATCTCCACAAAACACTTGAAAATATAGAAAACGCGTTTAGTTGATGTTTGTATTTTCTATTTTGAAGAAGGGGAGGGAGGTTGTGGGTTACAAAGGAAAACAACTAAATTTGTATTATAGTTTTCCTTGTTAAGCTAGAAAATAAGGTATTTTGTGTTTTGCAAAACATTTTGTTGAAAAAGCTGATTTAAACACGAGGTGTGTTTTTCTTATTTTCCAGCAAAACATTTCCCCCAACTAGCACCCATAATGTTTTCAATAGAAAAGGTTGGACATGCATTATCTTTATTGAGATATATACCAATTTTAAATTAGATTTTCATCTTAGGGTTTCATATATTGAGAATAAAAGGTTTGATAAAGAGCAGGGTTTCTTATTCTTTTATAAACTCATATCTCTGAACATCACGAGTGCAATTCGTCTTCTTCTTGTGTTTGTTTTTACTCAAAACAAACGATGGTGGATGTCCATATATCAGATCATATTCTCTACAATATATTTGCTCGACTCCCTGCAGAGTCATTATTACGGTTTAAATGCGTATCAAAACACTGGAACAGTCTGATTAAAGATCCTTACCTTATGAAGTTATGATCACGTCGAATGATTCTTCGCTCATGCAATAAAAGTCTTGTTGCTATAGATGATAATGTGCATGCTGAAGGTACGACAATAATAGATGATGTTACTCTCTCTAGACGTGCCACCATAGTGGGAACATTCGATGGTATCGTACTTCTCCTTCTTGATAAGGTTATGTTTCATCAATTAATCTTATACAATCCGTTTACTCGTGCATCTAAGATGCTACCTAATCTACCTAGCCGCTACAACTGGTTGTGGGAGTATACATTTGGATTTGGCTATGGTGCAACCATGGATGACATGAAAATTGTTAGAATATATAATGATCAGAATTTTGATGATTGTGATGTCTTCAGTTTTAAAAACAGTTCATGGGAGAGAATTAAACACTCTAACATTCAAGACATCAGGTTTCGTTATGGAGATGTGGGTAAAATTTTAAATGGATTTTTGTATTGGATTGGATATTCTAGACTTAATAAATTGGTGATTGTGGCTCTCAATGTTACTAACATGGTACTTTCAAAGATAAATCCTCCTGCTCAATTTAGTAACAAAGATAGTCCTTTAGGTACGATAGATGGATGCCTTTGCATGATCGACAAATGTGATGACATGGAATTCAATGTGTGGGTGATGAAGGAACAAGGTGTAGAGAGCTCATGAACCAGAACATATATGGTCATTCCCATCAAGCATACAGTTTGTATTTTGGATAGTGGAAGAATCTTAATCATGACTTTATACTCAGACAACCTCATTATCTACTACACATCAAATGGTTCATTTAAAAAGCTAAATCTTCCTGAAGAACTTCAAAGATCAGATTTATGGAACAGGGATGGCATCGAGTACGTGGAGAGTCTGGTTTCACCTTCAAATTTATGTTTTGTTTAACATTGTCATCTACTTCCCTATCCTTTTGACTTGTTCAAATTTTATGTTAACTCCTTTAGAGATTTGGCTACCAAATCTTTTTCGATGATCTCGTTGTTTTGGATCCGAATATTTTGATTAAACTTGAAGTTTTATGGGCATTTTTGTGGCATGTATAATTATAGTAATTTCTCTTTAGTTCCTTGGCATGTTTAATATGAAACTGCATAATGATAATCAAATAATATGGCACCATTGCACCAGTCATCTGTTGAGTTTATGATATATAAAATACAATAAAACATAAAGACATCAAGAGTACACATCGGAAGACTAAAGATCATAACAAATAAATTAATTAACTGAAAGTATGCGTAACGTACCTCTTGCGAATGTCAAATCCCTCGAGCAAAGCAAAACAACCCTCGAGCAAAGCAAAACAAAGAAGTACTTATTTGTGTAAGAATAATGTCTTACAACCACGTTCTTGTACACACGAATTAACCAAACGAATCAAGCGATTGCTAGATCTAACACAAGTCCTCATTTAAGAAAAACGAAACCAAACTCCCTTACTTATGGGGTGTTCGGCCGAATATTAGACTAGAGAGAGGAGAGGAGAGATCTAGGGTTAATTCAATGCACAAGTGTATGAAACCCTAGAACCTAACCCTCCTTATATACTAGTAGGTAAACTTAGGAAAAGTTAGGAATTAGGCCTTGGAGAAGCCCTATGGCCGGCCACTATAGAAAGCCCAAAGCCAAACCCATAACTTTTCCAAGTTTTCCATTTCTAGTCCTTCTCTTTTCATTTTAACGGTCGTTAGTCATTTTTCCGTTAAATACTTAACGATCGTTAACCGGACTTAATGTGCAATAATTAATCGTAAACATAAACATTAATTATTAACTTTAATTCTCATTCGCTAATGTGTGCAATCCCATGGTCACGAGTTCGAATCCGGACATTCACATGTTTGTAAATATATACATTTCCAATAGCTCCCACTTGGATATGTTTACAAAACGTGAAATGACATTGGTTAGCGCCTAGCAACACGCCAATGCCCCCGGTATAACTCGTGTATGGTTTTCTGGAGAAAAACCAAGTTTGATGATTCATCATCATATTCATCCTTTTGTTTCTAATACCATGTTAATAAAAATATGGATCTCACTCATTTCTTAATTAACTATTCTGTTTCTCGCTTTATATGATTTATTAAGATTACCAATTCTTCTTAACAGAAGACCTTGGGTATGGCCATACAAACATCTTAACAATCCTACTGAGGCCCAGAGTATTATACTTCAAATATATTTGAAGGAAACAAATCCCATTTTGACTACAAGCAGGATTCATAAATTTTGCAACACTTCAGAAAACAACCCTTATAACTACCAGTTACGTGTAGCGTTAGATTGCTTCACAAAATGCACTACATCCATGACATATCTCTTGTATCTCAAGTCAGAGGATAAATATCCATGATATACTTAATGACAAAGATCCATAAAGTATTATCATGCGGGTGGGATAAGTCCTATATTCAATTCATTGAATATCATCTGAAATTAGTCATGCTACGCATCAATATACTTGCAAGTATATTCTAACTAATACTCAGATTTGTATTAATTCAATATCATTCCCATGTTATTGATTGACAACCGACTATTTAGAATAACTTAAGTTACTCAAGGATTTAAACATGCAAATACAGGACACAATATTATAAATGAAATTAAACGTATACCGTACTTTAATTCATTATAAATAATAATTGTTTAACATCCTTTATCCAAATACTAAATAGATCAATGCATGATAATTCTTAGTTAATGAATTTTGCCTCAAGTCATGATAATCATACTTGTTGACAAGGCATAATTTCAATTAACTTTGATCTATAGGAATTTTGAGAATACTTATTACAAGAATTCAATAAGTGAATTTCTTGTATATGTTTACACATATCTTGATATTGTCATATCATTCCATAAAGTGCGTGATAACCTGAACCACCCTTTTATGACAATCATCTTTCAAAACTTTAAAGTTTTAAAGTATTCTTTATTCTTTAATGTATAATGCAATTATGCTCTTAGTTGAGCATAACTAGTCAACATGGTCATCATCAAGGATACCATGACTAGAATTGAGTGTCATCTCAATTATACCAGCATCATTGTGTACAACAATATGCTCTTTAAACATCCGTAAACTTCGAACAGTTATAATGTAATGTTGGTGCCTACCAAACTCAAGTTTGTTGGCAATGACAATTATGAAATAATTGCCATATTTTCATCCATAGAATCTAGGAGCATATCCGGACTGTGGAATGTGATTCTAAATCCAAACATATTCCTTTTAAAATATTTATTACACTAACAACTTTCAATGTTGTCAAATCATCTTGTAACCAAGCATGACACAACAATCTTATACACAACATGATGTACATGATGAATCTTCAAGTTAAACTTTAAGATCTCATTCATATTATATCTTGTCAAAGATATGTATTTATCATGTTTTATTAGACTTATTTATTTACCGCATATGTTTATAATAATAAACATATTTTTCAAGGTTATATATCTTATTTCCAAATCTTACAAACGAAGTTTTATTCCCAACTAAAACTTAATTTAAATGGAATGTAGTTGCCCATACAACATATAAGATTTAAAATAATACTCCCACTAGCTTTTAGGAATACTTATGAGCTATCTTGTTTTAATTATTAAATCAAACATGGATTTAATATTAAACATAAGAAACATCTCTTAGATGCTTGCATATATCCATTCATGGATTCTTGCAGTTTGTACATATCCAAGGATTATTTGAATTCATAAAACTTCCTTGTATTACTCATCGTCGTCGCAAAAGTAATTCCACAACAAAGAGTTATGACATTCATTGTCAAAATTTCATATCAATGAAACTAAGTATGACAATTATAATCTTTATACTTATATTTAATGTATCTATGAAAGAATATTTAATCATAGTTAATTTCTTAAGTATGATTAATATTATTGTCACTAGACATGCATTAAATATGTGTACAATATTGTCCATATGATTTCTACACAAAAATTTAAACCACTAGGGTTTTCATCATTTGAAGCAAATCATCTTCATTAAGATAAACCAAGTATCTAAAGTTGATTATCTTTATGGACAGCATCTCTACATTCATAGTATGATTGATTTACCACAATTCAACATTTGGTAAATTCATTATTATGATTATCAGGCTTACCATGATCCTGTAACTCATATTCCTCAGCATATTAAATATCTGAGATGTCCTTACGGATCTATGAATGACAATTCCATCATATTAAGGTCTATCATTTACATGTTTAGGCTCATCATGATATTTGCTAGTGTATTTTAGAAGATTATGTATTTTGTAATTCAATCTTTCAAGATCTAAATAAAACTCCCACTTTCCTTTTAAAATTTAAAGATTACCTTTAAATAGTTTAGCAAGTAGAGCAACAATACATTGTTCTCTTTTGGGATATTACAAAAAACATTGACAGTTCCTAACATTAGTTTGTTACAACTCACTCTATAAGTAGTTTAACAAATTCAGAACTTTATTTATAAGATTTAATGTGATTCATCACATTCCATAAACAAATGGTGTCTTATCAATCTTCTAGGTTGGAGTCTTATTGAGTATATTCAATCTATACTCAATCTACTAACCTTGATAACTTTTGGAAGAAACTATAGTTATCTTGAATCAAACATGCCAATAGATTTTGATTCTTTTAACTGAACATACCATAAAACTATGGTATTTCATTAGAATTAATATTGTAAGATAATCTAACAATATTTAAGATAACCAACTACTCTTTGGCTTACCTATTTACCAACAAAGTAAAACTTAATGGTACAATAGAATTACGGAATTACCAAGTCAATTGCATACATTATAACTCAAGTATTTTTGACCAAATCAAAAGACATATCAGTTATAATCCCACTATACGTTATAAGTCATTGATCAACTCATTGACTTCATGCATATGTCTTAAAACATAGCAAGTTAACGTCTTACTTTATATTGTAAGTCTTGTATTAAAAGACTTCATGTTTGTGACTTTACAAAATCATAAACATTTATAATTAAAGTAATTATGAACACCACCTCAGGTTTCAATTAATATTTCAAGTTAATATTTACTACATATACTTAAGTCATTCAACGAATACTTAAATTCAAAGTAGTATTAGATTACTTCATTTAATTATGTCATTCCATGAAATGTTCAACGTAAGAAACTGCAAAATCATCCATGCTCGTTCTCACGACACGTGGATATTTTACCTTGGGCTATAATCTAGTTCACGTTCTCACGTAACATAAATTGTAACTACAAGTGTTTCTTAAATATTGAATGACATAAATATTGAAAATAAAGTAGTCTTTGTTATCATCTTGACACATGTTCTTAATAAGACAATCATACATATTTAAATTTATAATTCCTATTGGAACGTTACTCTCTTACCTTGCGGTCAAGAGAATCATATTTATATGTGTTGTACCTTGCACACAATAAAGATTTCTCCCACTTGTGCATGGAACAACATCATGTAGTAGATAAACAACACGATAGACGTTCGTTTATTTGATTAATATGATTTGTGTCATAGATATAACAAGTAGATGTAGGACTATATTGATTAGTAAGGAAACGCACATGACAATCCTTGAAAACCATAAGTGCCTACAATTGGAAAGTAATTATCTTTGAAGATAATCTGGGTTACTACACAGAAATAAAGCTTGTAGCTCCCACTGAATTAGAAATCATTAAAACAACTTCTTATTCAGTAATGCAACACAAATGCTCCCACTGAATTAGACAACATTGTAAGTGTTGCATAACCAGTGAAAACAATTTGCTTGCTTTTTACTTTCCTACACCTTTGAAGAACCATACGTAATCATTACTAAGGTACTAAAAGGTGTATTCTACTCTGTGAATGATGGGTTATCCATCAATGTTATTAACTTGAAAAATTGGGTATGCAATTTCTTCCTTAACAGGTCTACCATCCCCATACTGGTATGTAGTACCTTTAAAGGCTAAAGCAAAACAACTAGATAAAATATGCTAGTTTGCCTTTTACCAATTTTTGTGGTAATTTGTCTAGCTTCTAATTTTGTAACTCATATACATGTTTTCCAGTTAACCAACATTCATGTTTGTTACAAAAGGATTCATTCACCTAATGAAGGTAATGAAATCTTTATGGAAAATATGACGTGCAATTCATTGCTATGAGTTACATTAGAATTTAGACAATTCAAAATGTTCCTATTATACCTTTCTCATTCATGAAAAGGAATAGGGTTGAGTCTAATGCTTCTCCCATGGAAAAGAGACTTCGTTTGTCTTTTCAGTAAATTATTCTCGATCAAACATTTGTTTGAAAGCAGAATGGAGCAATTTACTGATCAAAGACTAAACTTTGTTTACGGTTAAATGTTGCAATTATACATTCAAAAGAATTATAAAATTCAATTTTAGTATTTTCGATAATTAACCTTTTTCAAGAAAATTAATTACCCATGGTTCATAAGCATATAACCATTTAATTTTCACTGAAAAACTAGGATCCAAATTGTCATAATCTCATCACATCAGTTGATCTGCTAGTAATGAACCTTATACAAAGTGGTAGAGCTTTTGCTCAATTGCCAATTTCAATTGCAATTCCTAGATTTATGGGATTTACATATAGCCAATTTCAATTGCCATGTAAACATGTTTTATCCCATCTTATGCCTTAAGTTGCCAGTTCTCACTACAAAACTCAATTAAGTTGTCCAACTTAAGAAACAGCAAAATCGTCCATGCCCGCTCTCACCATCGCGGGACATTTTACCCTTCGATTACGATCTAAGTCACGATCTCACGCAAATAAAAAGTAATCTTAGGTGTTTCCGCTTCGTTGGATGGCATATAACTTAAATTAAAGGGTAATAATTTTGATGTCAAATCAAATATGTACAAAGATGTCATGCATTCATCTTCGTAACATAGGTTTTATTAAAACATTTATATCTTGTTTTAATGTATAAGCTTTTCATCATCAAACTTTAATTGAGGTATTGGGTTCACCAATCAAGGAATTTAGTGTTAATTATCATCCATTATACCGTACTTTTGCATAAGTGTAAACACTTAGTGTTTCGGATAATTACCACCGGTGGCACATGGAATTAAAACTAATTCGCCCTTAAGATGAGCTTGTACATTTAATGGCTTACTAAGTAGCTCCACTCGAACTTACAGAGGGCGAGGACTGTGCACGCGCTAAAGCACAACCTTAGACATCCTTTTAGTGTGACATGTGGCGCACTTCTTTAAACCCCTTTTATTAGTTCATTCTCATGGGTGAGCCGTTCAACCATTTGTACCAAAGTCATCAATCAATTAAACGATTATGATTACTATTCTTAAAAATACATGTTTCACCATTGTTTAGGTCAGTTTATTTTTCTTGTAAAAATACCCTTGTTACTTATAACAAACAAGCAAGTATTTGTAAAAATAAACAAATAAACAATAAATGCATAACAAATAAAAGTCATGCATATGAAATAGCCACATGCAAACGTTTTTGATAAATCATATTAAATTAATAATGATGGAGGTCTTCCCCAATTTTAGATCAATAAAAGTTTTAGTATATATCACTTAAACAAGAAAGACATACAATAAAAGCAGATCCATGATAAAACATGCATGTAATTATCATGGACATAAAATTACACTTAACAATTAATGCAATTAAACAGAGTTACGCATATACACATAAAGTTGCATGCATCTTAGGGTTTCTAATCCAATTAAAACATTAGTTTACAAAACCCTAATTAGGGCACCAAAAAAACGCCCCCCTTCAAAATTAGGGTTTAGGTTTAGCAAACCCTAGATCTAAGCATACAAATAATAACACATTCTTGTTTATTTTAATTATGTGTTTCAGTAATTAATTACTTGTTATACAAGGCTCGAAACCATGTTGAGTTTATGATATATAAAATACAATAAAACATAAAGACATCAAGAGTACACAGAGGAAGACTAAAGATCATAACAAATAAATTAATTAACCTGAAAGTATGCTAACGCGTACTCTTTGCGAATGTCAAATCACTCGAGCAAAGCAAAACAACCCTCGAGCAAAGCAAAACAAAGAAGTACTTATTTGTGTGAGAATAATGTCTTACAACCACGTTCTTGTACACACGAATTAACCAAACGAATCAAACGATTGCTAGATCTAACACAAGTCCTCGTTTAAGAAAAACGAAACCAAACTCCCTTACTTATGGGGTGTTCGGCCGAATATTAGACTAGAGAGAGGAGAGGAGAGATCTAGGGTTAATTCAATGCACAAGTGTGTGAAACCCTAGAACCTAACCCTCCTTATATACTAGTAGGTAAACTTAGGGAAAAAGTTAGGGAATTAGGCCTTGGAGAGGCCCTATGGCCGGCCACTATAGAAAGCCCAAAGCCAAACCCATAACTTTTCCAAGTTTTCCATTTCTAGTCCTTCTCTTTTCATTTTAACGGTCGTTAGTCATTTTTCCGTTAAATACTTAACGATCGTTAACCGGACTTAATGTGTAATAATTAATCGTAAACATAAACATTAATTATTAACTTTAATTCTCATTCGCTAATGTGTGCAATCCCGTGGTCACGAGTTCGAATCCGGACATTCACATGTTTGTAAATATATACATTTCCAACATCATCTATGTTTTTTACTAAGTTTTATATAAGCCCCTTTGTGACTCGATATTGGTCAAATAGTGCCATTCACTAGTTAACTTTCTCCAATAACTGGTTCATGTCACTATGCTGCTTCTATAGTGAACGGGACACAAATCTCTATATTGGCTGGACAGGCAAAGTATTTAACCACATCACACTTGCACACTCTTAATAAGAGTGGCAAGACAGGAAAAGTGGCCGGATCAGGCTTTTCTCTCTTTATTGGGTTGGGTTGACCCCAAAACAGTTCAATTCTTTGGTAATATTTGTTTGTTGTTCTCTTATAAGTGCAGGGTTATAGCAGAACATGCGGTTTGGACAGTGAAAAACTATTGGAGCATTTGCCTTCTTTACAGCAGCTATTGTATTGACTTATGGGATGTCGGGTCAGTTACCATCTCTGTAGTAAAAACCGGCATTAAGTACTTTCGTATTATAACAGTTGACGATTTCTTTTTGTGCACCAAGGAGCATTGTTGGTAATTATGTCATACAATACGCCTTAGCTATGGTACTCAAAGAGAGCTTTAGAATATATTGTGCAGTAAACGATGGAATTACAAATCTTATTGATAAGGTGATTTTTCATTATTCATTCTAAACAAACATGGACTTCACATTTCGTTTGTTATTCTATCATTTTACTATTGCTCAACATTTCTTGATGTCAGTTATTTGAAATGCCAAGACATGAAGCCATTAAAGCCTTGGATATATATAAACGAGCGGGTCAGCAGGTGACATTTTAATACATAACCATTTTCATTTTTTTCGGTTATTTTCTGTCCGTTTTTATCCGTTTTGACGTGGATAATAAAAACGGTTTCTATCCGTTTTTATTCATAATATTTTATGTTTGTTTTTATCCATTTTGACGTGGATAAAACAAACGGTTTTTATCTGTTTTATCCGTTTTTATCTGTTTTTATCCGGACAGATTAAAATAAAAACGGATAAAAATGGACGATTTACGAAAATGGATAAAAACGGACAGAAAATAACCGAATAAAATGAAAACGGTTATGTATTACTCCCTCCGTCCCTAAAAAAGTGTCCAGTTTGACTTTTCAGAGTCAAACTGGATCAACTTTGACCTTATATATTTTTTCGGGTGTTATATAATATTTGATGAAAATATATGAATGGATTGGGTTTTAAGTGTATTTTTCATTGGTATAGTTTTTCATCAAGTATTATATAACACAAAAAAAAATATTTACGGTCAAAGTTGAACCAGTTTGACTATGAAAAGTCAAACTGGACATTTATTTATGGACGGAGGGAGTATGACAATAAGTGAAGTAAATAGAGAATAATGAGTTTTTTTGTAAAGTACGTTATGAATTTATAGCTTTTTTCCTAAAAGTTATAGTTCGATACAAATATAAGTTTTGAATATATGGGCGACTTTTGACCGTGTCCTTTTAAGCTAGGTTATTACCAGTTTGACCCGTTAGTGATTAAATATAATCGGAATCAATCCTTTCATAAGTAAATGAATCAAAATACCACTCTGAAAAGTTATGAGATTGACACTTATATATTGAAGTTTTTGCAGGCCGGGAGTCCTTCTGACTTCTATGAAGTTTGCAAGGGATTGGAGCTTGCTAGAAACTTTCAGTTTCCCGTTCTCAGAGAGGTAGATTACGCGCTCCTATTTCATGCAACTTGGTAAAGGGGTTTATTTGGTTATTTAAACTTCTGAGCCTCCACAATCGTTTCTTGCAACTATGGAAGAGTATATAGGAGAAGCACCACGGATGGTATCCATCCCGGCCGAGACACTGGTGCGTCTATATTTAGTCTTATAGAGTTTGGTTCAATAAAGATCAAATAAACCAATCTCAACCATTCATTTTTTATCAACATAATAAAATAAACTTTCAACTTCATTTTTAAAAACTAAATACTCCCTTCGTCTCATATTAAATGTTCAGTTTGAATTTTCTAAGTCTTTATTTCTTAACTTTGATCATAAATATAATTGGTTGTGTTATATAATATTTGATGCAAAATATATGAATAGATTGAGTTTTAAATGTATTTATACCACGTATTATTTTTATCTAATAATATATAACACAAGCACAAATATTTGAAGTCAAAGTTGTAAAAGAAAGACTTGAAAAATCAAACCTGGATATTTAATATGAGACGGAGGTAGTATTTCATAAACCATTTATCGTTAAACGAAACTAAGCATACCATCACAACAAATTATCCTAAAATTACCTTTAATTTTATATCCAACATCATATTTTGATGTGATCTTTATTGATCTCACCACATATACTAGAAATTAGATTTTTGTTTTATAATATATTTATGACATCTCATTATATTTTGCATGTTCAAGAATATCCGGAAAGGCTTATGCTGACTTATAAACCAAAAGAAGACATCGAGCATGCTGAAGATGGAAATGCATCTGTCGATGAAGCAAAACCTGAGACATACTTAAAACGGTTTTTATCCGTGTTTATCTGCTTTTATCCGAACATATTAAAATGAAAACGGATAAAAATGGACGATTTACGAAACGGATAAAAAAGGACAGAAAATAACTGAATAAAATGAAAACGGTTATGTATTATGGCAATAAGTGAAGTAGATAGAGCATAATGAGTCTTTTTGTAAAGTACATTATGAATTTATAGCTTTTTCCTTGTTTTAGTGGTTAAGTTTCGATGCACCAAATGCATCATCAATCGAGGAAAACAACGTGTTAGCTCTTGCCACACTTCCGTAAATATTTGCTCAACACTAATATGGTTTAAAAAAAATCTGCTTTTTTAATCCTGAAAATGCTTATATTTAACTTTTTATTTGTGTGTAGATGGGACGTCAAATGGATTTGCTAGTGGTCAAGCAAAGGATGCTGATCTAACCGGATGGGAACTTGCATTGGTCTCCACCCCTAGCACCGATATTTCTTCCTTTCAGGAGAGGCAACTGGTAATCTCTTCCACATGTTTATACGCTAGTAATATATATTATGTTTGTTGGTTTATCACATGTGGTTAGTAGAATAATACGTAACGAGTAGGTTGTGTAATGGGTCAAAAATGGGTCTGAACCAAAACGGGAAATCTTAAAGAACTGAAGAAATTTTAGTTGCCTACAAAGTACTTTCAATACTTTGGTGGTCTTAATGTAAAAAGTTGAATATTTGGGGACCTCCTTTTCAGTCGTGTAACCTATTCAACCCATTTCATTTGTAGCTAAGTGCATGTTTTTTTAGTATTTTATTAAGTCTCGTTAAATTAAAGTGTCTATTTGGATATATGTTGTCAGTTTGTAGATGAATAAATAGTTGTTTGTTTTGTGTACTGAATAAAATGTCTGAATTAAACTAAATTATTGTTATACCCATTTATTTGAAATAAGTGTTGAATTAGAGGTTAAGAAGTGGAGGGTAAATATATAAAAGTAGGATAAAAGTGATAATTTAATATAGACACCCTCACTCCCATGCCTTTTTCTAGGAGGTTATCCGTTTAAATTAAGCACTAAACAGACATTCACTTAATGGCTTAATAAATTTACATATTTATGAATTAAGACTCTTTAAGTCATTATCAAACACTACCTAAGTTTCTGTGTTTTAACTGTTATCTATAAAATACAATCCGAATTGACCCATTGGTAGTTGGAACTGCCACCTCTAGTAGTAGCCTAGCTGGCATTATATAAGAATTTGACAAATTACAAAGTGTCAAATTTGTTGTTGTTGGTAGGGCGGTGGATTAGACTCGCTCACATTAAATAGTTTGTACGATGAAGGAGCATACAAGCAGCCCAACAGCCCGTATACGGGTCACCAGCACCCAATCCATTTGAAGCATGTGATCCGTTTGTTGCTGGTCCTCAAACAGGATCCATAGTTCCACACGAGTCTAACCCTTTTGGTCCATTTGAACCACAACCGAATCTCATGATGGCTCAACCGAACCCTTTTATTGATTCAGGTTTTGGTTCTTTCTCGGTTGACAACAGTCATCCTCACACGACTAATCCATTTGGAATGCCTATATTATGAAGATTTTATGAAAGATATATGATGAAGCTAGAAAAACCGAAAAAAGGTTGAATATTTTTTCTAGTGTTAATATGAAATTTAAAAGCTCTTGGGAGTGTTCAAATGCATAAAAAGCTGTAAGCTATAAACTGTAAGCTGTAAACTGTAAGTTGTAAGCTGTTAACATGAGCTACGAGCTGTATCTTTTTTTCAATAAAAGTGTTTGGTAAGTTAACTGTTAAATGTAATTATAAGATGTAAAATGACGTAAAAGGACATATACATAATTATAAACAAATGTTTAGAGGGTATATCAGTAATTTAAAGTTTTAACAGCTCCAAAATGTTTAAAAAGCTTCATGAATCAGCTTTTTATTTAGGAGCTATTTGTTTGAAATAAAAGCTTGAAGTCAATGCATCCAAACGGAGCTATTTATTTTAGAAGAGATTATTTTATAACAAAAAGCTAACAGCTCCCAAATAAAGCTCTTGCCAAACAGGCCCTAAGGCTATTTTTTGTTGTTAATCACACGTATGTTTGAGCTACATTCTTGTAGTTGTATGATACTTTTGTCTTTGTTATATGATTTTTGGAAAATATAATCTTGTTTTGGTTCTTAAATCGTGGAATTAACTTATATATTAGCTTTTGTGTAACAAATTATCCTAAAATTTGCTAACATTTATTTGTTGTTGCTGCTGCTGTTGTTGCTGTTACTGTTGTTGTTGTTGTTAACACATTTTTATGACATTCCATAAACACTTATAACTCAAGAAACAACATATCTAACATTTTACCCTCTAAGAAAGTCGATGTTCCATCATAGACATCTTCCACCTCTTCCTCGTCATCATCATTTCCATCCCCTCCATCCTCAAATGAAGATAGGATGTTGTAGGAATTTTTGGAAATGAAACTAACTTTTGAGGTCGATGCAACGTTCTTACCAATGGGTTGGGCCGTGTTCTTACCAAGAGATGACATAGGACCATCTTTATTACCACCAATTGGAGTTCTATCCTTCTTATTAGTATTATTATTATCACCCTTTACCATGCTTAAAGCCACTTGTACGTTTATTACCAACAGTTTGAAACCCGTCATTCGGTTCTTCCACAGATGAATCTGTCGGGACAATGTTTCTAGGGCATTGATCAATAGCATGACTAAAAATCCTGCATGAATGACACCTTGGCGCTTGCCATTCATACTCAATATGAATAGTCTCTTTAGAGAACCCCGATCCATCAAGCAAAGGAATAAAAACAATAAGATTGTCTTTCATTTCATTTTTAGAATTAATATCAATTAAGACACGAGCAAAAGTACTCCGACCCCATGATTCTTCACACATAAACTAGTAAACGAGCCAAGCATCTTAGGAATACCAAGTTTTGTAGCAATAAGACTTAACCCATTAGTCGAAAAGGCCGCCATGGGAACATCATGTAGTTTAATCCATACCGGTACTCTAGTAAGGTCTTCCTTAAACAAACTCGTGTTGAAATTCCATTCTTTAAGAATAATAGGCGCATTACGGATCATCCACGGTCTATTTTCCAACACATATTCCAAACCTTTCTTCATTCCAAACTGAAAAAAGAAGAAACACTTTGCATTCCTCATAACCTTAGTTATACCATATTTTGACCACACATTACGTACATAGTATTCAACCACTAAAAATGCAATGCTCTTACCAATAAAATACTGTATAATGTGTTCCGAAATTTATTGCTAACTTCCTCAACCGTTTCACGTGGGATAGCACCATCAACACCAACAAAAATAATTTCAGCTTCTAGTAAAACGAACATGTAACTTAGGTTTAGCCGAGTCAGAATTAAACACATTGACATACGAAATCGGCTTAGTATTCCCATTACTCGAACCAACTACCTACAGTGATTAGACAACTGGCTCAATAGTAACTGGTTGGGCGTCCAAATCACTAGTCTCCAGATCAACAAAATGCACCTTTCGACGAGGCTTAGAAGGTTGCCCATTCGAACGAAGCTACTTATTCGAACGAAGCATCATACCATATACGTTTTTAATGTTTTCTGCTAAAGAACTCAACAAAGAACTTGTATTCTCCTCTCTCATATCATCACACACCACTAATCAAACTGAACTAGTAATCACAACTAGGTAATTACATTACAACAATATGAACACTTAAGGCACTGATAACGCCTAAAATGAACATGTTTTTAGTAGCGTTATTGTTGGTTTTGTGCATGATAATCGGCTATATTTACTCATAACTGTTGTAAAAGTGCAAAAGATGCATATTGTGTATGTATATGTAGCTAGGTATCACAAATGATGAAGAAATGAAGTTTTCATGCACATTTGGAAGATTCTCGAGGAAGGAAGTCGAGCAAGGGAGCTTTTGGACTCAATGATTAGGAAGCGCAATGATTTCTAAATATCTACAGCAAGGAGAGATCAAGTTTTGCCTTGGAAATCATCAGCGAGAGCAAAGAATGAGGCGTATAACAAGAAAGTCAACAAAAAGTCAAATCAGCAACACCTAGCCGATCGGTCGTAACCCGTAACCGATCCGGCTGGGCAATTGGTCAAACGGCAACCGATCCGGTTGCATGGGCTGCAGTTACACAAAGTTGCATTTATTGTTGCCTTAACTCCCCATAATCATTGGAGGCCGATCATTTCTTGATATTAACTTGTTGGGAATGTTTTTGGCCAGTTGAACAAGTTTCTTTGGCTATATATTGAACCTAGTCTTAGTTTACTAGGTGTGACACAACCAAAAGTGTAATAGTTTACATCAAAACTATTACCAACCATTTTATTCATCCCAAAAGTTTAGTACTTACAGTAAAACGTCCAGGAGGGTGGAGAGAACAATTCTCATCCATAGTTTTGGTAATTTGGAGTTATACGGTGAATCTAGGTGATTGGAGGCGTGTGGTTGCTATAAGCCACGAATTCTAGTTCTTGTAATCGCAAAAGTTTAGGTATTCTATGAACTTTGTTATGGATTTCTATTCTCTTGAGTTATTGGAATTACGTTGTTATTTCTTGTGTTTTGTTATTATTATCATGGAGTAGTTTTGGGATATACATGTGTGTTGGGATGTAGAAAATCATACTAGTGTTCTCATATGTGATGCATGTATATATGATCTTGTTTAAATGAGTTTGTTGGAAAAATACTAGTCTTGGTTTGATTTGTTGGTAAAACATGTTTTTAGAAAAAGGACCGAAAGGATTTCTCTTGTGTTTTATTCCAAAAAGTTGAGTGACAAACTAGTATGAGGATATGGTGATTGACAACCACCATGTTTACTTATTAAAACAAGACTAGAAACATTTTCATCACGAAAGGTCGAAAGATTCGTAAGAACGAGTTTAATAAGAACATGTTACAAACAAATGGATTTTCTAAAGGATAATCATTAGGATAAGGACCGAAAGGATTACCTATATGTTTTTGTTCTTAGAATGATTTTTACAAACATATACCATGGTTGGAAATCATTTGCTTATGATGTGTGCATCACATCAAGAGTTTACACCAAGCCTTCATGAACACTATTTATGATTGCCTATAGACTACACACAAGTATATATATTTCTTATTATTGAATTTCACTATAACATCACTTTTTGAGGAAGCCTTGACAAAGCTTTCTTGTTTCAAATCTTTTCAAGAAAACAATTTCGAACACAAAATCCCTTGGGACGATCTCGACTTACCCAACTTTGCTATCGCGAACGAGTATACTTGCTCGTATGTGTTTATAGTATTAGACGGTTAAATCGTGTTTATAAATTTTAAAACTTGCACACGGTGAACACATCAAGTTTTTGGCGCTGCTGCCGGGGATTTTTATTTCAATTTTGATTTTGATTTTGATTTAAGCAATTTGAGTTTGTTCATTTTCTGTAAAATTGGTAGTTTTGGAATTGAATTTAGTGAAAAGTAAAAAGAAAAGTAAAAAAAAAGTTGGTCAAAAGCTAACCGATTCAGTTGCTCCTGCAACCGAATCCGGTTAGTGCTACGGATTTATTTTTTTGTATTTTAATTTCATAGTTTAAGTTTATTTAGTGATTTGTGTTATAGTTTCTAGATTAATTCCTGTCATTTTAGATTTTTATAGATTATATCTTTGGTTTTTAATGTTTTCTTAGATCTTTAATTTTTCTTTATTTTAGTTATGCTTAGTTTATTAATTTTTAGATTAATTCTTGTTTTAATTCTAGTGATTAGATAATTAATTTATAGTTTGTATGGTTTAGTGATCTTAATGAGTAATTTAAATGGAGTAGTTAATATAGTTTTAGTTTTATAGCTTAATTAATTAAGTAATTAATAAAAGGGTAATGAGGAGTCTTAATTAATTAAGAGTTTTAGTACACTTAATAGTTTTTAATTTTAATTAATTTTCAGTTTTTTATATAATAAAATAAAATAAAAATTTAGTATCGATCTAACCGATCGGTTGCAACCCGCAACCGGATCCGGTTAGATAATTTGGTCAAGTAGTTTACCACCAACTGAATCGGTTGGTGAGCCAACCGATCCGGTAGGAGCTCTCGGTAAACTTTTTTCTAATTTTTAGATTTTGAGTTTTAGCTTATGTTTTTAGTTTTGTTAAGTGTCTTTACTTGCTTAGTATATGTTTCTATAGTTTGATTTTGTTTTTACTAACTCTAACGCTAATGATTCGGATTTTTGTTTTTGGTTCTGTTTTGTAAAGTTTAGCTAGTTAGTATGGATAGTTTGAGCGGAATTTCGGAATACCTTCGCAACTTGGACGAAATGCTCAAAGACACCGGAAGTTCATTGGAAAAGATTGGAGGTATCTTAGAAGGAAGTAAGAAAAATTTGGGAATTGATACGGCTAGTATGGAAGAAACGGGTGAAAACAAAGTTCAACTTCCTAAAAAGGGGAGAGTTGTGGTATTCACACAAGAACCTTTAACGGAGTATGATTCACCACTGATGAGGTTCGGTACACCTTGTAGTGTAGAAAGAGTGAGTGCTTGGGACGCGCAACTTAACATGGCTTATGGAGAAAACTACATTGTGGAAAAGGTTCTTGACGAAATTGGTCATGTACGTTTGGATTACGAAGCATACAGAAGAAGGATGGTTAAAAATCTTAAGGTTAACATTCATGGTCACATTTTTTAAACAGATTTTGTTGTCTTAGAAGAGGGGAATGCGGATGAGCCCAATGTATGTTTTGGTCGAGACTTTCTTGTAACGACCAAGTGCCAAGTTCATTTTGCTTTGGGAGAAATGAGGATCAATATCACCGATTTGGAAGAAGGAAAAGGAGTGAACGAGATGTTAGTGGAGTTGTGTGCCAATATGGAAAAGGAAGATGTGAAAGTAGTAAAGACGGGGAAGGCAAATAGGAAGAAAATCTCATCCAACAAATTAACCCCAACCACATGCACCAACAAAAATGATTATACACCTTCATCACCTACTACATCAAACACTTTCAAACCTTTAACCCACAAAAAGGCTATTTTGGAAAACCTTGAACAAAAGTTTCATGAGCTAAATGAGAAGAAGCCGGTGATAGAGGTACTTCAAGATTACGTTCTCTACCGTAAGAAATTAGATGCGGTGATGCTAGCAAGAGCTAGATTGGAAGATAAGAATCTATCGGAGGAGGATAGAGATAGGATTTTGTGTAGAGGTATGCCACGGAAGGAGAAAGATCCGGGTAATTTTGTTTTGCCAATCAAAGTGAATGGGACTACACCAGTTTATGCATTAGCCGATACGGGTTCAAGTGTTAATGTTATGCCCTATCCGTTGTTTAAGACATTGGGTCTTATTAATCCGCAACCAAATCATTCGAAGCTTACCATGGCGGATAATTCTCAAGCGAAAGCAATGGGAGAGGTGAAGAACGTGAGAGTTCAAATTGGTTATCAACCATACTTGGCTGATTTTCTAGTCCTAGACATTCCAGTTGACAAGAGTCTACCACTTCTATTAGGAAGACCATTCCTACGAACACGTGGTGCAATTATAGATATGGGAAGAGGTACGATGACTATTGATGATGGGATCTCGAAACAAACATACTATCCCAAATGATACGCTTACGCAGCGCGTTCGGGGTCAAAGGAACTTCCTTTTCGCCGAGCAAGTTTTTCAACACCCTAGGCAGTGAACCTAATCATTGTAGGGTAGTATTAGGGTAAGCCACGGGTATTGATATCGTTCTCTAGGGGAATAGGAATGCTAGTGAGAAGTTACTATGCTAAGGTTGGGGTTGAGGAAGATTATTTTTTATCTTTTTATGTTTTTTAAGAAATGGAAAAGTACGAATCTCGGGGTTTGAATTTGGGGGGTTGGTATTTCTACCGATTACTTCTACTATCTAATAATCTAATTAACTAAGGTGAGGGTAGTCTATGTCTAATTATTGTGTGCTCGTATGATGGTTTAAAGATGTGTTTACTTAGGTTTTATTACTCCTTAATTATCTCCTATTGATGGTTGAATTGTCACGTCCTTATTCTTAATCGCGTTGTGTGTCTAAGGTCGTAGGGTATGCGTTTATCCCTAACTCTTTGAAACTATCAAAGGTTATCGCCTACAAAGTCTCTAGGAATTATAAACTTTAACTCTAAGGTACTCTTCGGATGGTTTAGCCTACAACAACTCTAGGTGTTATAAACTAAGGTTCACAAAGATTAATCAAGCATTAACTACACAACGGATGATCTATCGCATTACTAGATCATTAACAATTAAGATAAGAGACAACCAATCAATATTCAATAATTAAGTTTCATATTCCCTAAGTAAACACACAAGTAAATTAGCCAGACATGAGGAACATGCAAGCATACACACAAGTAATTAAAGACATAATTAAATTAATGAAGTAAAACACTTATCTTGATGTAAGATAGGGTTTAGAACCCTAAAATACTGTACAAGACAGCCTTGGTTCGGTTTACGTTTTTACTCCAAAAGACTACACACTGAAAACTAAAAAATTCAGATTCTATATATAAGATTACATTCGCGACGGCGTCACCCTTTGATTTGTGACGCCGTCGGATCGCCGTCATTAGGGTTTCGTCTTGGCCACATTAGTCTTGCGACGGCGTCACCTTATGCTTGTGACACCATCCCCTTTCGCCCGTCTCGGATCAAATCTAGGCTGTCTGAGTTGCGACGACCTACTCTTTTAAAGCCTGACACCGTCACATGTAAATAAGCAATGTGGCTACTGAGCCGTCACAAAAGTGATGCGACGGCGTCGCAGTTAACACTGACGCCGTTCATTTCCAGCTGAACACTGAGTGTCTCGATTCTAGACTTTGGCCATTTTCTTCGTATATTCGCACCTTTTCGTCCGAATAAGTGTCATTCCAACATTTTGCCTTCAAGATACCTAAAAGTGAAAAGGAACGATATTAAGTAATAACGGATACAAAAGTGATCAAATAAGGGCTTAAATGACCCTTCAAAAAGGTACATTTTAAAACCTTATCAAATATCCCTACACTTGGTATTTGCTTGTCCTCAAGCAAATGTGCTTTTAGCCAATTAATTTATAAGTTAGGGGTCATGAAGCATTGGTTTAGAACAATCCACAACACATATAAGCCCCGCAAAAGTCATAACAAGCACGGAAATTACATACTAGCACCTCACATGTGGTGTTTGGATACTCACATCTCTCGGGTGTATATGAAATATAACAAGTTGGAAATGGAAGATAAACACTCATTAACCGGTCCTAGTACATAGATTACCATAGGCTTGAGACTAGATCAAACCTCCATCGCTTTGGCGTAAGCACCTATGAAAGAATATCAAAGAGGTCTTTTAAAGGGTTGTAATGTTAGGCTTACGGTAGGGAAACAAAGGTTTGGTGGGATAGGCTATTTAGTGGCGGCAAGTCAAAAATATTTATGTTACAAGCATGCGAAGAATGGCGTTGCTAAGCCAAGACTCGACACTCTAGACTCTAGATAACTAAAATAAACAAACATAAATTAAAGATAGATGTAGGATGGCAGCCCGTATGTTTTTTATTTTTTATTTTTTTATTTTTTTATTATTTTTTTTCATACACTTTTACTCTACCATCCTCTACGGTAACATCAAAATGATAGGGATTTATAGGCACATCCCTACACTTGAGTTTTTATTACTCTAACACTAATTGGACCCGAATTGAAAAGATCAAAACACTTGGAGTACATTATTACGCAAATAAAGGGAATTTGAATTTAACGTTCCCTTCCCGTCATTTCATAAACTTTAACTTTTCCCATGAGTCCCAATCGTCCCAAAACTGTATTAAAAGGATATGACTCGACTTAGCAACTTATGCAAGCAACTAGATAATTGAACTAAGGGTTTTTAGGGTGATAACAATAATGCACTAAAAGTGAGTGCATACAAGGTAGGCTAAGGCGATTTGGGTGTACATTTTGGGGTGGGGTGTAAACAATGCTCTTCATTAATATTCTGGAAAACCGAAACATCACGAGAACCGCGAAAAGGATAGGCTCCGAGGGGTTAACTAGGGGTATCGTGTACTAAAGATGAGTAAAACGCAAAGGTGTGAAGGATTTACTCAACCGATGTGAAAGAAGTAATTATATTACGGGTATCAAACAAGGGTTATCCTAATGCCTCTTATCATTTAGTTATTCCTAACTACACAAGTGTAGTCTTACTAGCGATCTCGGGATGCATCACAAAACAAGTTCTAGAATCTATTATACTACCGGTTCACAAACTAAGCATTAAAGATGAATGCTTTAATTCCTACTAATCTAAGGGCGATCCTCACATTTTGGGCAGAATTTAAGTGGTAAAGGGTTTTTTTGTGTTAGTCATATAACTTCCTATCCGTGAGACGCTTTATTAATACTAGTGGCCCACTCCTATATGTCATAAAAAATTTTAAATTTGGTGCCAAAATTACCCTAACCGACATTTTCTTATGGTTCATTACACAAATGCAATTGGACAAAGCAAATAATCAAGGATAAGCATAGTTTCAAAGTTCCCGTTTTATTTTCCCTCCTTACACTTAAACTGAATATTGTCCCCAATGTTCCCCGAAAGTATCAAAGTTATGATAATGGAAGGTAATAAAAGATGAAAGAAACTAATACTCCCCAAATTAGCTCAGTAGGATCCGTGTAAAGTGGTGGTTGTATTTTTCTTCAAGAAGAACGTTTGCGTGAAAAGCTCCTTCTCATCTTATGTATCTCCTTCTTGATAAATTAAACCTGCACACTTGAAGAAAACAAACGAAACCTTCGCGTAAAATCGGCGGTAATAATATATATAAGACTCTACTAAACTAGGATATAATGCTTGTGGAATGGATGTTTATAGAATTTCTGGAAAATTAAGACCCGAAAAATTCCAAAAAATTATAAGTAGCTCAGAAAACGAGAAAAAGTATTAAGTTATTTTTGCTCCTTCCTGACGCCATCAGGTTGCGATCCTGACGCCGCCAGGTTATCCTGACAAAAACTGGTCTGCGATTTTCTGGAAAATTTACATCTTTAAAATCTGGAAACATTTTCTGCAAAACATCCATTATGACTCGATACAAGCATTTGACTCGAACAAACACACATGTATATCTTTTAATTAATTGAAATTCTCATGTTTACGTCTTTTTTTTTAAAACGTGTGTAATCCTCCCTACACTTATCCTTTATGTAAAATACCTTTATATGTAATTAAGACGAGGTTAAAAACAAAATAAAGCATTTTTACAAATTTAAACATGAGAATAAGCAATCAATAAAAGATATATGACACAAACAAGCAAACAACTAAGCACGTGTTGCCTCCCACGAAACGCTTTTCTTTATTTATGAGTCTTGTAGCTAGACTCGTAGTCGTGCCCCTACGTTGTCTCGTTTTGCATTCTCAATGAGAATTCTATCATGTTGACAAAATTTTCATAGACTTTATACCTAGGCCCTAGGGTCAAGTAATCCTTATAATAAAGCCTCCTTCTTTCCCACATGAATTTATAACCTTTTTCAACATCGTCCTTGCTTTTGTCCTCAAAAGGTCTAATGTTTTCTCGTTCAAAAAGGGATAGATGGCCATATTCATTCGTCTTCCAAGACATCCTATAAGTGATCTCATCATTTCCTTCCTTGAACCTATCCGTTCCATCATACTTGTTATGGCTCATTTTAGATTTTTCAACAAACGGCTTTCCTAGCACTACTTGGATAAGCTATAGTCAATGACGCATCCTACATCTTCTAGGACCACAAAATCAACTAGGTAGGTGAAATTTCCTATAAAGACATGTACATCCTTGACTCTTCCCACAAAATTGCAAACTCCACTTGGATACTTAGGGTCTCTCCTAATCTTAAGTCGCTCATTCATAATGTCATTGTAAACAGCAGATGACATCACATTAATGGGAGATTCCGTATCTATGTAAGCATGTTCGACATTCCTATATCCGATCATACAAGGAATTTTGAGGTTCCAAGGATTTCCTCTCCCAATCTTTTGACATATCCTAACGATGGGTGATCAGGGATTATCGATTATGTATTGATGATAGGCAACCTCTTTCTTAGTGGGGTAAAGATTAAAATAAGCACTATCCTCCTCATTCACATTTTTATTTACTAAGTCATCTTCCGAATTACTGTTGATCATGGAGCCAACTACGAGGCATACCACTTTCTCAACAGCTTCCCTAATTGTGCTATCGAATACCTTCTACAAATCTTGAAGGTCGGTGTTTCTACTCACATAACGGTTGTGCTAGTCATTGGCTTGGGTTTTGAGTGAAAGTGATTTATTTGGTGGTGGGTTGTTGAATGGTGGTTGGTTATCACCTTCCATGATGAAAAGTGATGGGGTTTTACGAACAAAGGTTACGAAGAAGGGGGATAGACTACGAGGAAGCTAAAATTGAGAAAAATTTACTTGATAGAAATCAAGCAAAGAAACCTAAATGAGGTGGAATCCTAACTAGCTATTCTATTCCCCGGCAGCGGCGCCAAAAACTTGATACGCTTACATAGCGGGTTCAAAGGAACTTCCTTGTCATCGAGCAAGTTTTTCAACACCCTAGGCAGTGAACCTAATCGTTGTAGGGTAGTATTAGGGTAAGCCACGGGAATTGATATCGTTTTCTAGGGGAATAGGAATGCTAGTGAGAAGTTACTACGCTAAGGTTGGGGTTGAGGAAGATTATTTTTTATCTTTTTATGTGTTTTAAGAAATGGAAAAGTACGAATCTCGGGGTTTGAATTTGGGGGGTTGGTATTTCTACCGATTACTTCTACTATCTAATTATCTAATTAACTAAGGTGAGGGTAGTCTATGTCTAATTATTGTATGCTCGTATGATGGTTTAAAGATATGTTTACTTAGGTTTTATTACTCCTTAATTATCTCCTATTGATGGTTGAATTGTCACGTCCTTATTCTTAATCGCGTTGTGTGTCTAAGGTCGTAGGGTATGCGTTTATCCCTAACTCTTTGAAACTACCAAAGGTTGTCGCCTACAAAGTCTCTAGGAATTATAAACTTTAACTCTAAGGTACTCTTCGGATGGTTTAGCCTACAACAACTCTAGGTGTTATAAACTAAGGTTCACAAAGATTAATCAAGCATTAACTACACAACGGATGATCTATGGCATTACTAGATCATTAACAATTAAGATAAGAGACAACCAATCAATATTCAATAATTAAGTTTCATATTCCCTAAGCAAACACACAAGTAAATTAGCCAGACATGGAGAACATGCAAGAATACACACAAGTAACTGAAGACATAATTAAATTAATGATGTAAAACACTTATCTTGATGTAAGATAGGGTTTAGAACCCTAAAATACTGTACAAGACAGCCTTGGTTTGGTTTAGGTTTTTACTCCAAAAGACTACACACTGAAAACTAAAAAATTCAGATTCTATATATAAGATTACATTCGCGACGGCGTCACCCTTTGATTTGTGACGCCGTCAAGTCGCCGTCATTAGGGTTTCGTATTGGCCACGTTAGTCTTGCGACGACGTCACCTGCTTGTGCCGTCCCTTTCAGTCTCGGCGCCATCGGATCAAATCTAGGCCGTTTGAGTTGCGACGACCTACTCTTTTAAGACTGACAGTCACACATGTAAATAAGCAATTTGGCTCTTGAGCCGTCACAAAAGTGATGCGACGGCATCGCGCTTAACACTTGAGGCCGTCCCCAGTTCAGCAGCACGAGTGTCTCGATTCTTGACTTTGGCCATTTTCTTCATATATTCGTGAATAAGTGTCATTCCAACTTTTTGCCTTCAAGATACCTAAAAAGTGAAAATGAACGATATTAAGTAATAACGGATACAAAAGTGATCAAATAAGGGCTTAAATGACCCCTCAAAAAGGTACATTTTAAAACCTTATCACCAAACCAAGGGGACCAACTTTGGAATTCATGGAGGAGTTAGAATTGATGGAAGCGGACGAGGACTTGACTGGTAGGTGATATCCAGGAAACCCGATGTATGGACCATTAGCTCCACCTTATTTTGATATTAAGGATGAGATGGAACGTGCATTAGCGGTGGAAGCATTTTATAACCCATTCAAAAACATCCTAGTCTACAAGAAGTTAACCGATTTCTTAGGTTCTTTACCGTAACAACTCAATTTGGAATGGAGACCGGTGCGGCATTTCAAGAGACAAAATGGGGATGGAGAATGGCACGTCAAATTCGACATACTATGTCCGGATGGGAGGAGATTCATTAGGAAGTTCAAAACTTATGAAACATACCGTGAAGAAAATTTCTAAGTGAGGACATCCTAAAACAAGAGTATTTCGAGGAATTCTAAGGAGAAAACAAGGCACCATAATAAACAAGCAATTGTTTGCTTGAATTTTATGAACTTCTTTTTAATTTTATGCATTTAGGATTTCTTGTTTTTCATTTTAGTTCTATCTTTATTTTTATTTTTATTTTTATGTTGAGGTTATTTGCTTAATGCATTATGATTATGAGTTTTAGTTGAGTTTTAGTTTTAGTTTATAAGTATGATGATTTGAGTTTTGAGATTGGATGATTGTTGAAATTTCCAAATGGTGGATGAATGTTGTGCATCTTGGGATTTTGAGTAAAAATTGTTTCTTGGAAGGTAAAATGCCTAAGTAACGTGAAAAATGCAAAATTTGGCAAAAATGCAAACCGAAACGGTTGTGTCCATGACTGAACCGGTTGCATACAAGTGTATATACCAAAATTCACTTTTTCCAGAAAAACACACACACACACACACTAATCCTCCAGCTGGGTTTTGCAAAAATTCGACCAAGAGAAGCTAATTGAAGGTTGTTTAAATTGTAGAAGATCATCATGGCACCCAAACAAGTAAGCATATACATTCAATTAACTTAATTGAGGTTTAATTAGAGCATTTGATTCGAATTGCATATTAGGTCACTAATTTGGGGGTTTTTGATATAATTCAAATTAAGTTGTAATATTTTAGGATTAAGTGGGTAATTGATATAGGAATGCATTGCAAAAAGAATTGTAGTAATTGATTTAACATGGAATGAGTATTAGATGATTGAATTTTCGGATTTAATTACGTTATGCCATTGAATCAAGTTAAGTTGCAATTGGTGATTCCTAGTGGTAGATGATGTGTTTTTATGAGTAATAGATGCCACATTGTTGATTAGAACTAGTGATTGAAGATTATAGGTCTTATTTGTTGAGTTCTAAGATGATGAATATGTGATGATTTAAGGTTTGGAAAGCAAATTTAGAGTAATTCGAGGATGTAGAAATCATTGATGATGTTAGAATGCGGTCTAGGATTGGATTGGACTTAGAAAATTCGAGTGGGTAATGGATTAGAAGGCAAAAGCCTTACGCAGAATGCATAACCGATCCGTTTGCGCAACACAAGTCGGTTTGGATTGGGTCAAAAGGAGTAACCGATTCGGTTTCTCTGCAACCGAATCCGGTTCCAGGTTCTGTGTGGATTTTTTTGAAATTTTGAAGTGGACCTTAGAGGCTTCCATGGACCTTCCCGTTTGTTCTAACACTCTTATATTGATTTATATTTGTGATTTCTACAATAATATTGCATGTTTCTAACGCCTAATCCAATTTGATTATGTTGTGAAGAATGTCTTAGGGAATGGGATCGCGTCATGAACTAGAGGAGCACGAAAGAAGAGAGATGAAATGCCAATCCCAGAATTCCACCTGAATCTTCTTTGGCGTGGAGAGAATCACGATCGTTGAAAACATCTCAATGACACCTTATTATCTATTGGAGGAAAGGAAATTCACCAACCTCGGATTGTTAGTTGGGAAGTATTGCAAGGTTTGGGCTGCAATGAAATTTTAGAAGAAAGGTTGTTGATAAGAACATTATGGAACAAGCAGATTCTAACTACAGATATGTGGAAGAGAGCTCCAAACATCAATAAGCCCATTTATAAAGAATGGTGTTTAGAATTTCTGTGTTCCGTTGAAATGAAGCCAGATGTTACAGCTGCAGGGGTTTGCTCGGACAAGTGTATAACTTTCAGGTTAGGAGGTCAAGAACATGTTGTCACGTTATGGGATTTTGGAAATTTGCTAGGATTATACTCAAATGAAGATTTGAGAAATCGGGATTTCAAATACATAATAATGTTGAGCGATAGGAATAAGGAAGGATTTGATGAAAACAAATTTTGGAGGAAAATATGCACGGAAAGTAAGCTAACGTATGGTGAAAGTAGAGTCACGTCAATCAAAAAGCCACTTAGTGTTTCACGAATAGTAGTTGGTCTCTACTACTACAGGTATATGAGTAGACGGAATTCTTGAGGATGATTTATGGGTATTCTTCACTTTTGAGGAAAGGCATCCGTTAAGATCATTAGATGTAGCGTGGTTAATCGCCAAGCACCTTCATGAAAGGGCTGCCTTAGGGAGCGTAAATTACATTTGTGGAGGACACTTCATTACTAAGATTGCAAAAAGCCTTGGTTTATTCAACCAAATGGAAATGAACTTGTTCAGCGAACCAGTTATGCGAAAAGTACGAAAGTTGAAGGATTTGCTCATTTGAGAAATTTGGAAAGTGGAAAGCTAGAAGGATTACCTGAGGAACTTAATGTAATGCCTTTAATATCGTGGGAATGATTGTGGATTATCTCTATCTCTTTTAACTATTTCTTTAGGATAATTATCATACTTTGTTTTATTTTGTTTTTAGTAGCATTTGGATTGTTTTGTCTGGTTTTGTTTGTGTATTGTGTATTGCAGTTTTGTTTGCAGGATGGATGTGTCGGAATTATATGGTCAAATATTTGTAGTTGGATGACTCACATGCTTTCTTATGACCCAATATGCGTATTGCATATTCTATCCCGTGGTATCTTTTAACTATTTCTTTCCCATTTTCTTTACTTTGAAGTTCATTTTTATTACATTGAGGACAATGCAAAACTTAAGTATAGGAGAGAAAATAGGAAAAATGATACGCATTTTTAATTTTTTTAGCTTTTTATTTTAATTTTCTTAGATAACTTTTGGATGCAAGTAATTAGAAGGAATTCGCCCTTGATTGTCTAGTTGTTTTCACACATTATTGATATATATTAAAAACGACTTGGGTATTTCAATGGTAAAATGAGGTTTTTTGAATTTTTTTTGATTTGAACCAAATTACGGAAGTAATTCATTTTGGATTCGATAGCATTTTCTAGCGCGCATTATAGCCTTTTTCCACTTAATTGTGAGGTTTCTTTTTGTATAAAACACATCTTTTGTTTTATATTTGCAATAAGTGTGCTGGTGATTATGTCGATTCTGTGATATTCAAAATATCACAAGTGATTTTCTGAATATCACAAGTGATTTTCAACTAATGTTTTGTAACATGAAAATCACAAGTGGTATTCAGAATATTACAAAGTGATATCCAGAAAATCACAAGTGATACTCATTATATCACACAGAATATCACAAAGTGATATTCAGAAAATCACAAAGTGATATTGAGAAAATAACAAGTGATATTATGAATATCACAGAATATCACTTGTGATAGACAGAAGTGTATGAAACAGACAAAAACGTATTAAAGCATAAAAACACGTCTGAAAACGTATGAAAATGAAAGAAAACTGATGAAAAAGGACGGAAACGTATGAAAACAAACATTATGAACACGGCGTATAAAGCGAGAGAAGCGTGAAAACGATGGCGGAAACAGATGAAAACGGACGAAAACGTATGAAAAGAGACGAAAACGTATGAAAGCGAAGAAAAAAAACGCGAATTAAAAAAACATGAATTAAAAAAAAAGCGAATTTGAAAAAAAAAACATGAATAAAATTAAAAACGTGACATAAAAAAAACGCGAATTTGAAAAAAAAATGTGAATAAAATTAAAAACATGAATTTAAAAATAAAAAAGACAAAAAAAAATATATGTGAATAAAAAAGAAAGACAAATGGAAAAGGAAAAAAATTAAAGGAAAAAGGACTTAGGTTTACCTTTTAAATTTTGGGTTAATCCCCAGATCGAACTAAAGGGATAGTAAAGATTTGTCCTTCAATAAACATGAATTTATTGATAAGCAAAATAAAGTTTGTCATCTTTATAAATGTTTTTGTACAATTTAACAAGATTTATTATGACCTAGTTCATAACCTAAAAAATAATTGGTCGACAAAGATATATACCAATTTTAAATTATAGATCTTCGACGTAGGGTTTAATATTGAGAATTTAAAAGGTTTCTTATTCTTCGTGAGTTCATTCGTGTTCTTTTTGTTTGTTTTTGCTCAAAACAAACGATGGCGGATGTCCATATATCCGATCATATTCTCTATAATATGCTCCTCGACTCCCTGCAGAGTTGTTATTCCGGTTTCGATGCGTATCAAAATACTGGAACAGTCTGATTAAAGATCCTTACCTTATGAAGTTACGATCACTTCGTCCAATGATTCTTCTCTCAGTCAAAAGTCTTCTTGCTATAGATGATACGACTAATTTAGTAGTCGAGGTTAGTAGTCTTTTTAAACACGTGACTATAGTGGGAACATTCAATGGTATAGTACTTTTGCTTTCTTATAAGAATATACGTCGACCTCATATGATCCTATACAATCCCTTTACTCGCGTGTCTAAACTGCATCCAACTTCCCTACCCAAGAACAAGTGTTCTGATTACATATTTGGATTAGGCTCTGGTGCAACCATGGATGACTTAAAATTTGTTAGATTGGGATATAGGTATTATCATCAGATTTTCGAATGTGATGTCTTTAGTTTTAAAAAGAATTCATGGGAGAAAATTAAACACTCTTACATTCAAGAAATTGAGTTTCGTTGTTATGGATATGTGGGTAAATTTTTAAATGGAGTTTTGTATTGGATTGGAAATTATAAACGTGATGATAAACCGGTGATTGTGGCTCTCAGTTTTAAAGACATGGTACTTTCAATGATAAATCTACCCGATCAATTTAGTTACACATCAACTCCTTTAGGTATGATAGATGGATGCCTTTGCGTGATCGACAAGTGTGGTGATATGGGATTGGATGTGTGGATGATGAAGGGACAAGGTGTTGAAAACTCATGGATGAAAACACGGTCATTCACATTACGTTTAGAAGGTAATTATTCTACCAAGTTATTCCCAATTTGTATTTTTGACAGTGGAAAAGTCTTGATTAAGGATCGCAACCACCAACTCTTTATCTAGTGCTCATCAAATCCTACACTTAAAAAGCTAAATCTACCTGAAGGACTTAAAGGACTAAAAGCTTTATGTAAACAAGATGGCATCGAGTACGTGGAGAGTCTGGTTTCACCTTCAGATTTGTGTTTTGTTTAACATGGTCATCTTCTTTCCTATCTTTTTGATTTGTTGAAATTATATGTTAACTCCTTTAGAGATTTGGCCAACAATGTGGCATGCATTATTATGGATTTGAGTTTTCTTTAGTTCCTTGGCATGTTTAATTTGAAACTGCATAACTAATATGATAGTAATAAATAATGTGGCACCAATCATCTATGTTCTTACCCAAGTTTTCATATAAGCCCTCGTTTGATACGGTATTGGTTAAATAGTGCCATTCACTAGCTAACTTTCTTAAATAATTGGTTCGTGCCAGTGCACTGCTTCTATAGAGCATACTTGTACATGCCATAATGTATGTGACCTAATGCCTGGGAAACAATACTTTTGAAAATTGCAATTTTGTATCAGTTTACCATACTATATGTTAGATATGTATGGTTGGTAATTTGGTATAAAGAACATCAGAAGTGCAGGTATTTGTGTCAAGGGCTATGTTCCATGTATTAAAAAAGTATGTACAAGAAAAACACATGGTTAAGAGCTACATTATATTACATTTTGTTTTGAAGAGATGGAGTTAATCTTTTATGGTTTCTGGAAAATATTAAACAGGTGTTTGGAATTGCGTTTCGAAATTATGCGTTCGTAGAACAAGGTCTCGACTAAAGTAGGTCTGAACCCCTTTTTGATGAGAGCATTTGCTTGAACTTGTTCACAAGCAAAATACTATTTTCTGATTGCTTGTGTTTTGCAGATAGAGTAATCATTAAACACAAAACTACAAACTTATGCAGTAATTTTATAGCTTACTTTTTTTATAATCTACATTTTAATATGATTGATGTAAAGGAAGGAAAAGAAGAAGATAGTGGTAAGCAATATGAAAAACTACAAGAATCCCGCTAATCGCCTAATCCCAATGATGCCCAAGTTTCTTTATCGCTGTCTCATATTGTTTAATTAGATCTGTTTTGCAATCATAACTAAATAACTAATACGAAGAATAACAAAATTTGGCAAAATACAAAATGTGAATTGTGAATGTTGAACGATGAAGGAGCATACAGAGTAGTCCAGCAGTCCGTATACAGGTCACTCTGTACCCTACCCATTTGAGGCAGGCGATCCGTTGGTTGCTTGTCCTAAAAAAGGAGCCATAGTTCCGCACGAGTGTAACCCTTTCGGTCCATTTGAACCACAACCGAATCTCCTGATGGCTCAACCGAACCCTTTTGTTTAATTCAGGGTTTGGTCAGTTCCATGTTAATACTCATCTCCAAACTACTAATCTTTTTTAAACACCTTTGTTATGTTTTTTATTAAGCTTCCACATGATAATTTTTGTTGGGGACAAAAAAGTTGGTCAAATAAGGTATATATTTTATTGATTAAAGATCATTTACATACCAATTTTTATTTTTTTAGATATTAAGGAATCATTTGGCACCCTCCATCTTTCTCATCTTTATTTGATCTAGTGGATAAAATTAATCACAACAATTTAAAAAACTCACTTTCATTATTTTTTTCAAATATTAATATCTTTCAAACTTTTAATCTTTAAGCAAAAAATATACCATTACGACGATCATTTAATATCTTTCTATAGATATGCACATATCCTTCATTTTACGTTTTTTACTTGAATTTGCATGAAAATCATGCATGTTTTAGTTTTAAATCATATTATTATAATGTTTTCAAATTAGTGTTTAATCACATGTGATTTTTTCATGCAAATTTCAGTTTAAAAAAATGAAAAAAAAAACGAAAAAACGTGAAAAATGATTTTTTTCGAAATTATATCAAATTGCTCGTCTATAATAATTAAATGTTTGTCGTTAATTATTAAAGATATGTGAAATATGAAAATAATTTTATTCTCAACCGTTGATTTACTTTTAGACGAAGGGTGTGAGAAAATTTCCTCTATTTTATTCGGGTATATAAATCCCAACCTAAATTAAATATAGTCAACAAAGAGATACTCAAAATTACTCGTATATTTCAATTCTTTTATAGTGGAAGGAACAAAGTTGGGTTTCTTATCGTCTTTTGTGTGTGTTTTTCTCCAAACAAACAATGGAGGATGTCCATATATCCGATCATATTCTCTGCAATATATTTGCTCGACTTCCGACAAAGCCATTATTACGGTTCAAATGTGTATCAAAACATTGGAA
Source organism: Chrysanthemum makinoi (assembly GCA_910596185.1). Taxonomy (NCBI): domain Eukaryota; kingdom Viridiplantae; phylum Streptophyta; class Magnoliopsida; order Asterales; family Asteraceae; genus Chrysanthemum; species Chrysanthemum makinoi. Next base: position 325,190,551 of record OU343225.1, on the reverse strand, counting down.
CCATCTAATTAAAGATCCATACCTTATGAAGTTAAGATCAAATATGCGTCGGATGATCCTTATCTCACACGAAAGACGTCTACTTACTATAGATCACACGACTAATTCAGTAGTCGAGGTTAGTAGTCTTTTTGGACCCGTCGACATATTGGGAACATTTAATGGTATAGTACTATTTGTTGGAAAATTTAGTGCACTTGTGTGATTAGTTCACACCTGGTAATGGGTCAGGAGGTATGGAGTATACACCCATTAGGTTCCTGAACACCCTGAATCTTGGAGTGGTTTGTACAGGTAAGTGTTTCCACTGCTAGTGCTAAGTTAGCACTGATAGGTAGTGTTTCCACTGCTAGTGTTAAGTTAGTGCGGATAAGCGTGTTACCACGCTGCTAGTGCTATGGCACTGCTAGTGCTATGAAAGTCTTTAGTCAATTAACTTGTAGGCATTGACCTATTCAAGTGGCAGTTACAACTGCATAATGACCATGTTTAATTGGTCATGTAACCACTAACGGCTATAATGGGATAATTATGAGGATTAATGATTAATTTTTTTCCATTTGACTAGCTAGGTAATCTCCTATAAAATAGGATATCTGTTTATGCATGAAATACACACAGAAAACAATTAACACTTATAAGAGCAAGGGTTATTGATTTGTGCCTAATTCAATAACAAACATTTGGTCTTATCCCAAGTAGATATTCATGTAACCCAGGCATTAGGGTTGAATAGTTTACTTTGAAAAGTGATCACACGATTCCAAGTGATATCCGGTAACCACATAGTGGTATTGTTGTTGCATTTGATTATCTTACCCTGTTCTAGGAGTTACATACCAACAATCAAAGTAAACTAATTGTGATAATCAATGGTTGCTTAATGAAACACATGGCTTCAAACTTTGCCAAGCTTGATAAATTTGAAGGGGTGGACTTTAGGAGATGGCAGAAGAAGATGCACTTCTTACTGTCAAGCATGAGTGTGGTGTATGTGCTAACCACTCCTATTCCTGATGAAGGGGATGATGCTACTGTGGAAGATCAGGAGGAGAAGCAAATGGGAGAATGATGACTACATATGCAGAGGCTTAATTCTCAATGGCATGTCTGATTCTTTGTTTGATATTTATCAGAACTTTGAATCTTCCAAAGAACTGTGGGATTCCTTGGATGCCAAATATATGTCCGAGGATGCATCAAGTAAGAAGTTCCTTGTTAGTAATTTCACAAATTACAAAATGATTGATTCAAGACCAGTTATGGAACAATACAATGAACTTCTTGGTATACTTGGAAGGTTTACACAACACATGCACATGGATGAGGCTATTTCAGGTCTTTGTGTCATTGATTAACTTCCTCTTCGGAAAGATTTCAAGCAAAACATAAGAAAAGAGGTTAACTCGGTTTGAGTTGGGCAGTCATATGCGCATTGAGAAATCTCTCAGGATGCAGGATAATGACAAGCCAAATAGTAGCAATGCTATTGGTGCATCTGTTGTCAATATGGTGGAGCATAACAACTACACTAGGAACAATGACAACAAATGTAAATGTAAACATCATGATAACACAAGGTTAGATCCTAACAAGAAGGCAACACCTACTTGTTGAAAATATGGCAAATCTGGTCACATTAAAAGGGATTACAAGGGTGTTAAAGTTGGTGGTAAAGCCAATGGATCAGGTACTAATGGTTCAGGGAGTGGTGCTTCTACTAACTCACTGAAAGGTCAGAATATGTTTAATAAGTCTTTCCAGATTTATTATGTTACATATGTATCTGAATCTTATTATGTACAGGATGATGATTTTGCGTGGTGGGTTGACTCTGGTGCAACAATTCATCTGTGTAAGATTTGGTTCAAGACTTATGAGTCAACTGAATGATGGTTCTATTCTTCATGGGAAATGAGTCAACGGCCTTGGTGCATGGTCGTGGTTGTGTAGACCTTAGATTTAGTTCTGGAAAGATTGTAACTTTGTTTAATGTTATTCATGTTTATAGGAAAACTTGGTTTCAAGTCGTATTTTGAATAATCATGGATATAAACAAGTTATTGAATCTGATAAATTTGTCTTGTCTAAGAGTGGTGTTTTTATTGGTTTTGGCTATTTATGTAATCAAATGTTCAAGCTTAATATTGTCACTGATAGTGTTATTTCAGCCTTTATGACCACCACTGACCTGACTGACTCTAACCTATGGCATGCAAGACTTGGCCATGTACACTATAAAAGAATGCAAGATATGTCTAAGGATGGGTTGATCCCAGCGTTTGACATGGACACTGAAAAGTGTAAAACTTGCATGTTGACCAAGATTACTAAGAAACCCGGGGTGTTAGTCGTGAGACTGAGCTCTTGGAGCTAATACCGCTGACCTTGTGACTTGCATGCCACCCCTTCTTTGGGAAATAAGAAGTACTTTGTGACATTTATTGATGATGCTTCTAGGTTTTGTTATGTCTATCTGTTACATACTAAGGATGAAGCATTAGATAAATTCAAAGTGTTTAAAACAGAAGTTGAATTACAACTTGAGTCTTTGATCAAAAGATTAAGGAGGGAGGTGAGTACATGGTACTCTGATTTTCGTCTGTTGGTATAATCATGACATTCCTATATATAGGCAATGGTAGAAAAGGTGTGAAGGAGATGGTTAATTTCATGTTTCCTATTAGGAACGGAGTCGAGTGCAGGGGTGTGAAGCTATGTTAACACTTGCTATTTGTTAAATAGGGTTCCCAACAAAAGGAACAAAGTTACCCTTATGAACTCACGGACTAAAAGGAAACCCAACCTGAACTATGTCAGGGTTTGAGGTTGTAGGGCTATTGTAAGACTCCTTGATCCAAAGTTGAAAACTTTGGGTGAAAGAGGCATTGATTGCATCTTTGTTGGATATGCTGAGCATTCCAAGGCTTTTAGGTTCTATGTTATTGAACCTAATGAATATGTTTCAGTTAACTCAATAATTGAATCAAGGGATGCAAACTTTGATGAGAATAGATTCTCATCAGTCCCTAGACCAAGTCGAGGATTCCTAATGGAACTCATGACACTGGTGTATCGAGGTCCCGATGATGAACCATGTTGGTCCCCTGATGAGGTTGTGGTTCAACAACTCTGTGTGCTCAGGAAGAGCAAAAGAGTCAGGACTCCAAAGTCATTTGGACCTGAGTTTCAACTATACTTAGTTGAAGGAACCAGGAATGAGGTCTTATACCAATACTCCTATTGCTTCATTGTTGAGGATGATCACAAGACATTTGAAGAAGCAATAAAGTCCCAGGATATTGCTTTCTGGAAAGAAGCAATCAATAATGAGATGGATTCCATCATGGGCAACAACACTTGGGTATAGTACTATTTGTTGGAAAATTTAGTGCACTTGTGGGATTAGTTCACACCTGGTATGGGGTCAGGAGGTATGGAGTATACACCCATTAGGTTCCTGAACACCCTGACTCTTGGAGTGGTTTGTACAGGTAAGTGTTTCCACTGCTAGTGCTAAGTTAGCACTGATAGGTAGTGTTTCCACTGCTAGTGCTAAGTTAGCACTGATAGGTAGTGTTAAGTTAGTGCAGATAAGCAGTGTTACCACTGGTAGTGCTATGAAAGCACTGCTAGTGCTATGAAAGTACTGCTAGTACTGAAATTAACTTGTAACATACATTGACCTATTCAAGTGGCAGTTACAAATGCATAATAACCACGTTTAATTGGTCATGTAACCACTAACGGCTATAATGGGATAACTATGAGGCGATTAATGGGGCGATTAATTCTCATAATTCCATTTGACTAGCTAAGAGTAATCTTCTATAAAATAGGATATCTGTTTATGCATGAAATACACACTGAAAACAATTAACACTTATAAGCGCAAGGGTTATTGATTTGTGCCTAATTCAATAACAAAAATTTGGTCTTATCCCAAGTATATATTCGTGTAACCCAGGCATTAGGGTCGAATAGTTTACTTTGGAAAGTGATCACACGATTCCAAGTGATATCCGGTAACCATATAGTGGTATTGTTGTTGCATTTGATTATCTTACCCTGCTCTGGGAGTTACACACCAACACTATTGCTTGTGACATTTATTGATGATGCTTCTAGGTTTTGTTATGTCTATCTGTTACATACTAAGGATGAAGCATTAGATAAATTCAAAGTATATCATGATCCGATTTCTTAACTTCGAAGCTTGAACTTTGGGCGGACGGTAAGTGGTGATGACTTGATTATAGACTTAGACTATTTGCTTGATTTTTTATTTTACACCATTTATATCCCAAGTCTTATCCTACCTTTTAGTTATAAAGCGTGTCTAGGTGATGCAACGAGCAATCTTTGGTGTCTTGGCCATGGATTTGGTCATGTACCATTGGTTTTGTCCACTTCGCCGTGACATGTTAGTAATGATGAGTCACCCTTAACCTTTGTCGTGTCTACCCATATTGCATTCGAGAATTGTTTAGCCCTTAACTCTAGTGGTGGAGATTTGTGTAACCGACAAGCTTATGATAGAATACATGCTATGACTGTGCGATTGAGTGATCACCCCAAAATTGACACTTAGAATAGTTGAGTGATATGAGTGTTTCGTTCCCATTTCGTGAGGTGTTCGGCTTTGTTTTATTCTAGCATAAGGGATTTGTATACTTATATTTTCTAGGTAATGGGAGTTATCTTCTTAGAAATCTATCTAATAAGGTCTACTTGAGGGCAAGTAGAGTTCAAGTGGGGGGATATTTGATAACATCAAATTATCCTGAATATTAAGTGTCAATTTCCCCCGATAATGCTTGTAATTTATATCATTTATATGGATTTACGCTTTTTTCCATTATATTTCCTTTCAGGTAAATTACGAGCATTGGAGCTAACGAAACGCGGATTTGGAGAGTTTATTGAAGATTTATCATAGTATGCTCACTTTGAAGAAGTTACGGCTTAACTCCTCTCTCTCACATTAAACTAAAGTGGCTCGAGAAAACCAACTTAATAGAAGATTACGAGTAACTCTCCCACAGATTCGGTAACCATATTAGGTCAAATGAGGTTCCGCGATGCTGCAAGCTACGCCGTAACTCTTGCATCAATACGGCATAACCTAGAATTATGGAAGAAACCTTCTTCCATAGTTACGCCCGTAACCAGTATTATATTAGTGCAAAATACTGAAGAATTGTATGTTACGGCGTAACTCTTATAATTATTCTGTAAGTAACCCGATCGCCTATAAATACCTCACGATTTTCAGCATTTCAAATCATCCCATTTCACACACAACATTCAGAGAACGTGAGAAGAAGTCGCGGATCTAGAGAGCATCAGAGCTATCTCCAAGGGAGAAATCACTCCCTTACGATAAGCATTAGATTTTTATCTTTTCTTTACTTTCAATTCATGTATTTCGTACGTTAAACATTGAATCGATTGTTATAGTTAATATGACGGCTAAGCACCTCTAGTCTTGGCCTAGTTATGATTTCTTAATTATTGTGTTTGCGTTTACATTGCTTCTGTATAATTATTTCTAAGTGTATGCATGCATAGTTTGTTGGTAGCTACCCTTGCTTCGGTAGTTTTGAATGGCGGTAGAGGCTAGTTACTTAGGATATATGACCAACTGACCCTAGGTGAGTAGGCTGAGATAGGAAGGGTAAGATATGACCAACTGACGACCCTTTTTACTTGTGTGATTTGACCAACTGATCACCTATCGTTTGGATAAACTTAAGAAGTAGGGGGTGAGTGTTTAAATTGCTAGCGCCCGGGCACTCACTATTATGAATCTAACATGTAGCGGTACTTAATGACTTGGCTTAGGGACCGGGAACAACTTGACTTATGACGGGCACTGATTTCTCCAATGGGACCCTTTGCTGATAGGTTAGACTTAAGGCCCGACCAAATCTTTGTCCCTAGCGGCTTTGACCCGTGATGGTGAAGTAGAGACGTAAACACTACTAATTAAGATGATTAACTAGGTTAACACCCCTATCCTCTATTGATCACAACCCTTGCCTTAATCTGCTTTAGTTGTTAATTAGTTAATTCCATATCAAAATCATATTAAAATCTGTGACACCTAGACTTAGTTTAAATCCGCACACATAGCTCTTGGGATGACCTCGGTTTTACCGAATACTACACTACACACTGTAAGTTTGTGTATATTGAATGAATAATAATATTTGCTACATCAAGATTATATAGGATACATAACGGGCCTAATATACAATGAGCCAAATACTAATCCTAATACTAATAGACTAACACTCCCCAGTTTGGCGGGAGGAGAACACTCAAGCATCACGAATGAAAATAGTAAACAAGGAAAATGGTAACCCTTGGTAAAAATGTCAATATCTGAAACGAGAGAAGGAACATGTAGAACTCGAACTTGACCGCATAACCAAATCACGAACAAAATGAATATCAATCTCAATATGCTTGGTATGCGATGTCAACAGGGTTAGAAGACATTCACTGCACTCACATTATCACAATAAACAATAGTAGCATATGACAATGGTGTATGAAGCTCACGTAGTAAATTCCGAAACCAACATGTCTCGAAGCTTGATTGGCAACACCCGATACTACTCAGCGGAGCGAAATCGATTCGGTGGCGTTTAGAGGACCATGAAAGTAAGTTGTTGCCAAGAAAAACACAATAACCTGTGTAGACCGGCGAGTAGTAGGGCAACCAATCATCATGTAAGCAACCAATGACTCAATAGTAGAAGAAAATAAGCAAACAAGCCAAAGTCCCGAACATACCGTAAGATCCGGAGAGGCAGTGAAACGCTCACGGGATCATGCATATATAAAAAACACATTTGCACGGCATAAGTAATAATAGGTCTAGTGAAAGTAAGATACTAAAGAGAACGCAAGACTCAGATATAACGTAGGATCGAAAACGGATCACCATCAGTGAAAACTTAGACTCGGCGTCAATGGGAGTCCGAGAAGGTTACAACCAACCATATGTGCATGCTCCAAAATATATACTTACGTGTACAAACATCCCGAAGTGTCACGCATAACGACACACCCAAAAAATAATTCAGCACACCAATCTGTCATAGAGAACTCCTTATGCAAATAATCAATAATTCGCCCGTAATAAACTATCGAGAGGAAGCAGTAGCGCAATCTCATCCACATATAGTAGCGAAGCGGTATCATCACCCTGTCGGTAAATAAATAAAGAAGAATCACACCGACTCGAAGTAAACCCAACATTAAGAATATAAGCGTGAGCGAAACCATTGGGCTGCCATAGAGAACGGGATAAACAAAACAATCCGGATGCTCAGGGTCCGAAAACCGGTGGCCGGTGCATATATAAGCAGTTTCACCAAATCACCATGCAAAAATGCATTCTTGACATCAAGTCATGAATAGGCCAATGTCGAGAAATAGCTAACTAAGAATAGTCTGAATGGTTCCGGCTTAACAGGACTAAAGTCATCAACATCTACACCCTCTACCTATTACTACAATTGGTAACAAGACGTGCCTTGTACCGACTAAGAGTGCCATCAGCCAAATACTTATGGCGAAATAACCACATACACCTAACAACATTGACACCCACATGACGAGGTACACAAGTCCAAGTTTTATTCTTAATAAAGCATTATATCATCAAAAATAGCATTTCGCAATTTAGATCATCAAGAGCATCCTTATCGACCTAGGTGAAGGAGAAGCAGTGGACACATGACCAAAGATACTTAGGATTAGGACGAGTAGTCCCGACGAAACGCGTGTTGACCATGGGATGAATAGATACAGCAATTGGGTGGCGTTGGTGGGTCGAGGGGCAGTACGTTAGGGACGGTGGCGTTGGTGTGGTGAGGCGGGGAGGTAGGTATGTTGTTGGCCGTTGGTGGATAAATCAACCTGGTGGTATAGGAATCGGGTTTAAAGTAGGACCAATTGGGGTGGTGTTGATAATGGTTGAAATGAGATTAGAAGAATCTTCCAAAAAATCATAGGAGGGGGTGGGTTTGGATGGATGGGTTTGAAACGAAAAAACTGTTTCATCAAAGGTAACATGACGAGAGATAATAATTTTGTTGGTGTTTAGATCAAGACAACGATAGCCAAAATGATTGGCAGCATGTCCCAAAAATATGGCAGGTGTAGCGCGAGGTCCTAATTTATGGTTAGTATCAATATGTGGGTAACAAAGGCATCCAAAAACACGAAGGACACTATAATCAGTGTAGCACCAAAGGAATTAAGGGTATGTCATTATTAATGGCACGGGAATGTAGGATATTCAATAAATAAATAGCCATATTAAGAGCTTCAGTCCAATAGTTGGGTGGTAAATGTGCTTGAAACAATAAAGTACGAATAAGGTTATTGATAGTACGAATCATGCGTTCAGATTTTCTATTTTGTTGAGAGGTGCGGGGGCAAGAAAATCTAAATTGGATGCCATGAGTTGAAAATAATTTATGAAAGCGGTATTATCACCACCATGACAAGCATGGCAAGAGAGCGGAAGCTTCTCTCTTTATTACAAATAGAATCACTAGACACAAAGGCGCCAACACTTCACTTCACGGATGTCCAAGTCGTTGATGCCACATATCTTGGCCGGTAAGATGCTTGAGGAATGGAGAGGCTTCGTGTGAGGTAAAGATCACCCGTAACTATCACAGCGGAGGAGTACGCGTCGAGTTACAGTCCTGAAAAACCAAAAGGATCAAATTTATGATGCAATCATTTATAGAGCAAATTGTATACGAAAATAAGATTTTGAATATGAGGGTAATTAAAACATTATTTAAATAGAAGGCGAAAAGGTGTAGACAAGATACTATGACGAGGTTAGTACTTGAGATGAAGCGCCCATCACCAACCACGGCAGTGAGGATAAATGCACTCAGAATATCACTAAGACAATGCACGGAATCATTAAGATGAGGCTTCCTTTTGTATCTGTTAGAAACAAATGCAGAGACCTTGATAGATCTTATGAGCACTAGTAGATCGTTAGTTATACTTATATGTAATCCACAAGTACACTAAAGAGAATCTCTATAACATGTATTGTAGGGTATACATTTTTATGCAATAATAAACTAA